>JANHMN010000007.1:70668021-70711623 GCA_030674055.1 Rhabdomys pumilio | reverse complement strand
GGCTGGCCTGTGACTCTCCATGCAGCCCTGGCTGGCCTGTGACTCTCTCCATGCAGCCCTGGCTGGCCTGTGACTCTCCACACAGCCCTGGCTGGCCTGTGACTCTACATGCAACCCTGGCTGGCATCACACTGCAGCGCTGAAGCCTCAGCTTAGTGCTGGGATCTCAGCATGTGCCAACACACCCAGCCTTCTGAGCAGCTTTTGCACATCATTTTAACAAAGAGGAATTCTTGGAGCCTTCCTTGTCTTTTCCAAATGTTTAGTTCTGGTTTTAAGCAAAAACTTTAAAGCAAGTAATATGATGAATATATGAATGGAACAGAACCTGTAGAGGGCTGGCTTCAAGCTATTAATGCTTGGCAACAGATGCGCAGGTCAAAGAAGGCAAATGAGCAAGGGCAAGGCAAATCTAATACATCTATCAACAGAGTGTAACTGTAGGACATACCAGCTCTAAGAGGGAAAATGGAGGAATTCTTTTTTTTTTTTTTTTTTTTGGCTTTTCGAGACAGAGTTTCTCTGTGTAGCCCTGGCTGTCCTGGAACTCACTCGGTGGACCAGGCTGGCCTCGAACTCAGAAATCCACCTGCCTCTGCCTCTCAAGTGCTGGGATTAAAGGCATGCGCCACCACCGCCCGGCGGAGGAATTCTTAACAGGGGAAGACAGAGGGAGGAGAAAACAGAGGGAAAAGGAGAAGACAGTGATAAAGAACACTGTGAATGTTTGAAAAAACATAAAGAAACATTATTTTATGTGTTTAAATACATATGTACATATACGTGCGTGTATATAAATGGATAAACAGACAGTTTACGTGAGGTTGATGCTCCCCTACAAGTGTCACAGACTACCTAGCAACCCTCCCCCATGCTAGGCATGGGAAACCCCTCCAAGTTGTTGGTCAGTAGAGCCTAAGAGACTCCCCAAAGCAATATAGGCTACTGCCTCACCTTTGGTTGCCTTCCAGAGCTTAAAGATAAAACCCTATTGTGAAGACATCACAGTCTGGAAGCAAGACTTGGAGGAGTCAAGCTGGAACTGACCTAGAAGCTTCCCTGAGGACTAGCTTCTTCATAGTATCCAAAGGCACCATGCAAGGTGCCAAGGGAAACAGCAATCAACAGTCCTACACAGCTATAAAACCTATAAACCACAACAGTGACAAACATAGCAAGAGATCTCTGGTAACCACAGGTGACCCATACTGGTCAAAATGCAGAGGAGTGGCCATGAAGTGCCCAGCCCATGTTGGTGCTCTGACAATATGACCCTACACCTGAGTTCAGGGAACATCACTGAAGAATGGGCGGAAAATTGTAAGAGCCCAAGAACCAGGATTCCTGCGGCTAGATAATGTCCACTAGTCATGACAGGGATGCTGTGCTCACGAAATCCCAACACTAGGATTGCCTAAACAAAACCACATAAGGACACCACCTGAGTCCACATGCTAACACAATAAAGGATTTTTAGCCACAATATGAAGCACAACAAATAAATAATGGCTGAGAAAGAGGGAAGACAAGTCACTCTGGGGACAAGCCCCCATAGGTTATTCAATGTCAAGTGGTCAGCCCCAGACACATGGACATTAGAACATTAATAATGAGCTCCGTAGGTTTTCACCCACCCCTACTCCCTGTGTGTGCACACAGATGTACATATCAAAGTTAGGTCTTTCTTTCCACCATAGACTCTTAGAAATCATACATGAATGCAACCATGTGTGTCATAACAATAATTATAGGAAGAGGTCATGAACTTAAAAGGGGGACAAAGAAGAAGCTGAAGGGGCAGAAGAAAGGCCAGAAACAACATAAATATCATACACACATGTATGAAATTCTCAACAACAACAAAACCTTTTAAAAAGATCCTGGGGAGAAAAGGCAGAATTCTAAGTTCAGTGCAGAGGCTGACAATATCTTTATTAGGACACCTTGACATAACATGTACAGAAAAGGTGAAGGGAGGGAGGGAGGGGGAACCCAACAGAGCTTCAAAGCAAGTGAGAGAAGAAAGAAGAAAACCCCAGCTGGGCGGTGGTGGCGCACGCCTTTAATCCCAGCACTTGGGAGGCAGAGGCAGGCGGATTTCTGAGTTCGAGGCCAGCCTGGTCTACCGAGTGAGTTCCAGAACAGCGAGGGCTACACAGAGAAACCCTGTCTCGATAAACAAAAAAAAAAAAAAAAAAAAAAAAAAAAAAAAAAAAAGAAGAAGAAGAAAACCCCAGATTCCTAAGAATAATTTGATGACAATCTGTCTAAAGGCTAGGTCTAATGACAGAGGCTGGTTGTATGGGAAACTTCAGTTGAATTTCTGAAGAATGGAAAACAAAATGATTAAACAAAGACATTTAGGGGTACTGGAGAGATGACTCAGAGGGTAAGAGGTTTTGCTGCTCTTGCAAAGGACATGAGTTCAGTTCCCAGCACCCACCTGGTGGCTCACAGCCCTCTAATTTCAGTCCCAGGGGACCCGACACCCTCTTCTGACCCCTGTGGTGCATATGCATATACATATACACTTGGGCTCATACACATAAAAACACGTATTTTTTTAAAACAATCTTTATGACATTAGGAGCGGTGTAATGGCTCAGCGGGTGAAGGCACCACAGGCAAGGCCGGTGCCTGAGTTCAGGCTCCGAAACCCACAGAGCTGGAAAGCGTGAGCCAGCTCCACTGAGTCTCCCTCTCACTTCCACATGCATGCCACAGCACACGTGTTTCTACATTCTCGCACATACAAAATAAGTAAAATGTTTTAAAAAAATAATTTTAAGGGGGAGGGGAGGGTGGGTTAGAGAGTAGTAGAAGCAAAGATGAGCAGAATATCTCAATGACACATGTATGAAAACATAACCAGTTATTCTGAGGCTGGCTGAGTGAAAAGGACGAGACTTCTGGTTCGAAGATGATTATTTCGGGGTAGGGATGTGGCTTGAGTGTAGCATGCTTGAGTGTAGCATGCTTGCCTAGCACACTCAAAGCACTCAGGAGGTAGCTTGAGTGTAGCATGCTTGCCTAGCACACTCAAAGCACTCAGGAGGTAGCTTGGGTGTAGCATGCTTGCCTAGCACACTCAAAGCACTCAGGAGGTAGCTTGGGTGTAGCATGCTTGCCCAGCACACTCAAAGCACTCAGGAGGTAGAAGCAAGACGATCAGGAGTTGAAGATCATCCTCACTTACAGACATAGTCTGAGGTTAGCCTGGGCTACTTGGAACTGTCAGTTACAGACATAGTCTGAGGTTAGCCTGGGCTACTTGGAACTGTCTCAAAAAAAAGATGATTAAATATTTTTGTGAGTTTAATTAATAACAAATTTTCCCCCAAATTTCTCCTCTACCTAGCACTTTTCCATCATATAACCTTATAATATATTGACATTCTAAGTGTCTAGATTGTATATAAATTCCATTAACTCCCAAAATAATAGAAACTCATTTGTCACATTTTTCTCGACATTACTCATAAAATTTACTTGTGAAAACACTTGTAAAATAACAGCAAACAAACCAGAAGAAAGGAAGAAAGAAAGGAAGAAAGAAAGGAGGAAAGCACTAGCTAGAGTTGATAGCGTAAGTGTAGTGAATAAAACTGTCTGACAGAGGTAGAGAAAGTCAAGCAGATGGGCTGGGAAGCAGATCGCCTGTCAGGAGTAATGAATTCTGAACTCTGGACAGGATGACTATGGTAAGAAATAATATATATTTCAGAATAGTTAGAAAGGAACATTTTAAAAAATGTACCAGAAAGAAGTGATAAATACGTAAAACAATGTATTTATTATCCTGGTTTGATTATTATACAATGTAGGCATAAAATCATCACATCTGCCCTGTAAGTATACACAAGCATGTGTCAAATCAAAATAAATTGAAAAAAGGAAAATGATAACCACAGCAATTACATATCAATATTTTCAGAAAGAGAAAAGATTTTATTTGTCAAACAAGAGCACAGTCTTACTTTTCTAAAATACACACACTCAAAAGGGGGCAAAAACTAGAAAATAGGAAAAAAACTTTTTAAGCAAAAAAGCTTTTAAACTTTAAAAAACGTTTAAAGTTCTTAAACCTTTTTAAGAGACTTTATAAGAAAAAGTCTCTTAAATTATGTTAAGCAAAAGGCTTGGCATTCATGGCATTATGGCTGTTTTATATGAGGCTTGGATCAAGCTCCAAATGCTAATCCTAAGGCTATCTCCTCGTGCACTCGGAACAACAATGCAGGAAGCTGCTACCACAGGTACAGCCAAGCACTTATTCAAAACCAGAAGAAAACACTTCTATTCTGCAGCAGATTCCAACTAATCAATCGCCATCAAGCAATCCCTCTTTTCTCCCTATAAAGCAATCACTTAAAATGGAAGAAAAGGAGAAGGCCCAGTGCCTAAGGGCTGTGCAGAGCATTCAATCTGATTCCCGGTTCCTAGCTCCCTCCTCAGGCAGGTCACAGCTGCTTGTGACGCCAGCTTCAGGGGATCCAACCTCCAGCCTCTACAAAACCCACACGTGTACATGCATGCATGATTAACAAAATAAGAATGGGGGAGGGAGGTTCATGGTGGCATAGGCCTTTAATCCCAACACACAAGAGCTAGAGAGGCAGGTATATTGCTGAGTTCTGGGCCAGCAAGGGCTACACAGAAAGACCTTGCATCAAGCCAAACAAATAAATAAAGATCTTTAAAATGTGAGAAAGTGGCTGGAGAGCTAGTTCAGTGGTCAAGAGTATGGCTGGTCTTCCAGAGGACCTGGGTTCAATTCCCAGTGGCAGTTCACAACTCCCCACAACTCCAGTTGAGACTCTAGTCCCTATGACTTCCACAGGCACACCACGGCATGGCACATGTAGAAACACACACACACAGAGTTAGATACCATGCACACACACAACAATAAAGAATTTAATACATTTTATCTGGAGCCCCTTTGTACAAATTCTAGTCACCTATTAACAAAGCTTGAGCTTTTAATTTTTATCTCATTAATTTATAAAACTTTAGTTATTAAGAACATAAAAACTGACAACGAATCACCCATTCTGTCATCTGTCTGTGTGTTGGTGCTACAAGAGTGTGCGTGCACATGTGGATGTCAGAGGTCAGTCTGGGCTCTGCTCCTCAAAAGCTCTCCACCTGTTTCTTTGAGACACACTCTCTCATTGAGGACCTGGGCTCAGTGCTTAGACTAAGCTGACTGGCCAGCCAGCTCTGGGAACCTCTTGTCTCCTCCACCTCCCTAGTGCTGGGGTCACAAGCACACTTCATCCAGTGCTCCTGGCTTGGCGTTTGGGTACTAGAGATCTTTGTACATGGGCATGAGGATTGAATTCAAGGCCTCAAGCTTGTGTGGCAAGTACTTTACTGACTGAGCCATCTCTCTACACCTTTAAATTATTTCTCTTGTTAAAATATTACCAGAGCCTGTGTTTCGTTTAAAAACAGACAAAAAGTCAAGGATTCTTTCCCTAACTTTGAAGATATCTCAGTATTTGGAGAAAGTACCAAAGAAGGTGTGTCTGCCCTGGGAACATAAAACATAACCCGTGTTTAAAACCTTACCAAACCACAGCATGGGCAGTATGGCAAGCGACAACTACAAGTATTCTCTTTGGGGTCGGCTAGTTCAGAGTTCAAATCCTAACTCTACTATTCATCAGTAATGCAACCTTCAGTTTCAATTTCATCACAGAAAAACAGAGACAAAAGCCCAGCCTTCTCTGAGGGCTGTGGTGTCTGAGTGAGATTGCCTATACAAATACTCAGTAAATGGCAGTGGCTTACTTTCCTAAGAAAAGAGTTTTATCTTGCTACAAAAAAAAAAAAACATAGTTTATCTCCTAAAAACATAGTACTTACATAGCTGTTTTATATGTGACCTATGCTTTATAAATTCACGTAAGTATAAATCATACACAATTTACTGTCATTATTATACATGACTTTCAGATACAATCATGACAGAATTACTAAATCTAAAGCAAAGTGATTATATCAGTTAAAACAAAATAAAAAAAAAAATGTAAAAGATGGTTGACTCTCTGTCATTCAAATCAGAAACAGGAAGAGCCTAAATTAGAAGTTCCTTCTTTCTGAAACTTAGTGCACTAGACCACAGTCCTAAAAGTTAATGTACTTGAAAACCATGTCATCAGGATCTCCACACTTGGCAAGTGGCCGTGCGCTAATGTGGTACCTCCAACAGAGACACGTTTAAGGGATTTGCTTCGTGATGCTTTCCTTTAAATTCTATACATTACTGATTCTGACTATAAGTTCTAAAGATGCTGTATGACAATTCACAGGTATAGAAAGATGTAAATCAAAATTTATCATAGAAAGACACTTTGAACTTTTAAGGGCTGTTTATGTTCTTAATGCAGCCTGTGTATCCATCCACACGGTGGAGAACCATAGCAACCAACCTCTTCCTTCTTGCTCTGTCTCCACCTACACCAGCTGAAGACAGGCCAGGAAAAAGGCAAAGCTAGAAAGTACATCTATGTCTTTAATCACTTAAAACACATGCTTGGCTCTGCTTTCAACTGCATTCCTGGGTCCAATATACAGTCCGTTTTCATGGCGGTCTAGTCTAGCATTCCATGACCACTGCTGGGATTAGAACAAACTATAATACACATGTGAGAAAACACCTAGCGAAGCCTATGGCCTGGTATACTTAAACAGATTATAAAAACAATGTAAGTAGTTAAGGAAGGTTATTCTCATAGAGCCAAAAAGGTCAGGTAAAGTCAAATACACATACATTTACAGGATGAAGAGATAGCATGGCTTTACATAGTGTTTTGAAAAGAGCAGGAAAACACATTCAAATTTTAATAAACAAAAGACAGGACATTGACTTCTATGAGTTCTGGGCTTTTTCAAATGAAGATGTGATGGCTAGACAAGTGGTCACCATCCTTAAGGATGGGAAAAAATTACCTTTTTGACAGTCCACACAGTAGAGCTACATTAAACTTAAAGAGGGCCACTGAGACAGTTCAACAGGTAAAGGCATTTGTCTCTAAAAAAATGACCAGAATTCAGTCTCCAGGACCCATATGGTAGGAGAGAGCCAACTCCCACAAGCTGCCTTCTGACTACCACATATGCACCACGGCATGCACACATGTACACATACACTTGTGTACAGCCGCCTCACTGCCTTCTCCATGACTATTAAAAGTGCAAAATTGTATATGCCGGTAACTCACAGGGCAAACTCTTAAGAGTTACATCTTATAGAAAGATGGATTTGGATGGCTGCATAAACATGCATACACTCATACATGATAAATGAATAAATGTCATACTACTTTTAAACAATTGGCAAGATGGTGTGGCAGGTAAAGTTGCTTGCTGTGCAACCTGGCAAAGTGAAATGGATCCTTGGAACCTCTACGAAGGTGGGAGAAAACTGATTTTACAAGTTGTCCTCAGACTCACACACATTGTGGCATGGGCTCCCTCCCCAATACAGAACACACACACACACACACACACACAGACCTTCTGGCGGGCATTCTCAAACGGTATGAACAGGTTTGCACCTGGAGAGGTACTCACCGGGGCTGTGATGATCACAACAATGTACATAACTATCATCTTTTAAATTAGATGCCACAAAAAGCTAGGAAGCCCTGTTCTACATGACTAGCAAGGTGCCTTAAAGCCTATGATTCCATGACTCTTACTAGCATTGCAATCTTACTTGTGTGTATACATGTATGTGCACATGGGCATTTGTGCATGCCATGGTGTGCATGCTGAGGTCAGAGGACAATTTATGAGCACTCGTTCTTTCCCTTCCACCACGTGGGCCTTGAGGGCCACTGTTAACTTGCTGAGTCACCTCACTGCCTTCTCCAGGACTGTCAAAAGTGCAAAAGTGTATGGGCAGGCTCTTAGAGGTACATCTTATAGGAAGATGGATTTGGATGGCTACATAAACATACTTGTTGTGTGCTATGAAGGTTTCTAAAGTTGTAGCCTGGGGACTGGACAGATGGTCCAGTGGGCAAGAGCACTTGCTGTTCAAGCAGGAAAAAGAGTTCAAATCCCCTGCACCTATTTAAGAGGCCAATAGTGCTGCATATGAATTGGTAACCCCAGTCCTGTGGGAAGGGGGAGGACAAGAGGCTTGCTGGCACTTGCTGTCACCTAGTTTCAGGATCAGTGAGAGGCTGTCTCAAGGCAATAGGGCAGGGAGCTATATGGTAGGACACCTAAAGTCCTCCTCCGGAGTGCACTCACAGGCTGGCTGCAACTGCACATCACACATACACAGTTGCAGCCTGTAAGGCTGAGAAAGTATCTGTCAGTAAAATGCTTGCCACCAAAAGTATGAGGACGCGAGTCTGATCCCCAGAACTCATGTAAAAAAGCTAGGCCTGCTGACTTACAATGGTGACAAGTGGGTTCCTGGAGCTTTGGCCAGCTAGCCAGCTTAGCCAAACTGGAAATTCCCAGGTCAATGAGAATTCCAAGGTTGACCTCTGGCTTCTGCATACACACACACATACCTAGAACCCCTGGACCAAGGACCTCACAGAGACTGAACAAAGTTATAACCAACTTATCAGGGACCATCGGTGCTAAGGCAAACTTTAAACCTGCCTTTCTAAATTCAGAAAGGGCAGCAGAATAAAATAGACTTTTGGTGTGTTGTATATCTAGGAGGGGTGTCTGATATACAAATTATATGTTGAAAAAGCATGGACAATGAAGAGAGAGGAGAAAATATAGCCCTGAATCATAAGGCAGCCAGCTCAGGCCTACACACGTTATTATCTTAAACAAGTAGCTCTCTATATATATTTGCAGTTGACTGTGGACTAAACACAGTAGAAATCATGATCCTTTAGAATAAATAAGGACATTAGCAGAGAGGAAGATTTACCAAAGAATCCAATTCAGAAAAATCCAAGGATCCGTAAATGCATGCAAAACTTCGAGTATGTGCTTCCAGTTCTCTTGCTCTTTGCTTGTTTTAATATAGGGTATCACTGTAGAGCCCTGGGTAGCCTTGAACTCACAATCCTCTCTGCCTCCTGAGTGCTGGGTTACAAGAACTGCACCATGCCAAGTGAGTCTGTGCATTCTTAGGACAAAGGAATTCATTATTTTCTTCAGATCCTAAGTGAGATCAAAGGATCCAAACAGGTAAGGAGACCACAAATTTAAATAAAATAAATTTTTTAAAAAATATTAATTTATGAAATTTTAAGAAAAGATAATTTCTAAAATTAAAAAAGTGTTCCTACAGAATTGGTACTTTTATTATTAACTAATTTGAAGTATTTAATGCAAAGTATGGAGACAAGAAATATACTTTGATCTGACAAACAAAACTCCAACCATACCATACTACATATTGAGAAACAAGGTGTTTCATATGATCAGAGTAACATTTATGATACAATATAACTCATTTAAGTCGCTTGGGTGAGCAAAGGGGTGAGCAAATACACTACACATTGAGGTGGAAATGGACCAAACTGATGGTATGATATCGCCCTCTGCTGGACTCAGCTGGTAAAGATCAACCTCAAAGAATCAGCAAGACTTTCCCAGTAGCTGTGGTGAGGCTTTACAGGAGTCGATCCTGAGTTCTGAGGCAGAGGAGGCGGTGACAGTGGCGGTGGCAACAGCAGCAGCAAATTCCACCTGAATTAAGGCTCACATCACAGAAGGAACCCTAAACAGTGCTACAGGCCCAGGACACACAGTCATGACTGAGGAGGTCACAGGCTACAATGCGGAGCTGTCACTGTTTCATTAAACAGGTATGTGTCTCTCAGACCGATTTCCAAACATTTGTGTTTACACTCAGACTGCTACTCTCGGCCTCACTAATGGGAGGAAATGTCCCTTTTGCAATGGGAGATGGTTACTGCATAAACTCACCAGTCAATTTCTGAGAATAAATGTCTATTGTGTGGCGTAGTACCCAAGGCTCAGACAGACACAGAAGATAGTAACCACACATTTACATGGCCCCTCCCCTCCAAGGCCCCAGGAACATCACAGAAGAAAGGGCGGGAGTGTAAAAGCCAGCAGAAAGGGAAGCATACTGTGTAGCCATTTCCTCTGGGTTGAAATATCCTCTCATGAATGAGGCAGGACACTCATGAGGCTCATGGAACTGACAGGAGGGCTGGCAAAC
The DNA here is from genome assembly GCA_030674055.1 of Rhabdomys pumilio. Classification (NCBI taxonomy): domain Eukaryota; kingdom Metazoa; phylum Chordata; class Mammalia; order Rodentia; family Muridae; genus Rhabdomys; species Rhabdomys pumilio. Next base: position 70,701,443 of record JANHMN010000007.1, on the reverse strand, counting down.
ATCTCAGCAACTAAAGGGATCTGTAGCCAAGCCAGACAACCACCGTTGATCTATAGTACCCACATATTTTAAGGAAAACCTGTTGTGGATTGCTGTAAGCTGTCCTGACTTCCACAGGCACACTGTGACATACACCCACCCCCATACACACTACACCACCACCCCGTCCCCCGCACACACAAAATATTTTTAAAGAAACCGTAACCTCACAAGACTCAGGAAGCTCACAAAAGTTACAAGACTCATGAAGTCCCCACCAGGGATTAGATGAAAAGCAAACAAGCTAGGGAAGACAAGAGACTCAGGCAGAGAAGCTGGGCACAGGCTGAACGGGGATTCCATGAAGCAGCAGCAGCATCCTGTTTGGTGAGGTGGCTTTTCAGAAACACAGCTGCCTGAGTCAGTTATGATCTGGTAAGTAATCCCAATAAACTTCCGGGCTCACCAAGCTCACTTGCTGAAATCATGAATTCGTCATTGTCCTCCCTATCTGAAGTGAAAGGATGTGGACTCCCAGGTGAAGTAATACAACAGCATTAAAACAGAAGGGCTTCTTAACACTATGCTAGGCATAAGACCTAAAGGGCTTTAAGAAGACCTTCCACCAAGGGAAGATGCTTCAATGTCACTTAGAAGAGAGAATAAGAGGCAGATGGAGGGAGGGACCTGGGTGAGAGAGGGGATGAGGACAGGAATGAGAGGGTTCAGGATCAAGTGTGGAGAGAAATGGGGGTAGGGGGTAGTTGGGGGGGTGGTCAGATAGCCATGAGAATGAATGGAAATCTGCAACTGATGGGAGTGGACAGCCATCTTCAGGGAATGACAAAAGACCTAGGATAAGGGAGGTGCCCAAGAATCAATGGGGTGAACTTAACTGTGACTCACAGCAGTGGGAATATGGAACCTGAAGAAGCCACCTTCTGGAGCTAGGCAGGAACTCCAGTGGAGCGACAGGGACACCAACCCACTCATAAAACTTTCAACCCAAAATGTATCCTGTCTATAAGAAATGCAGGGTGGGGAGATGTAGCAGAGACTGCAGAAACAGCCAACCAATAACCCGCCCAACTAAAGACTCATCCCAGAGGCAAGCACCAATCCCTGACACTATTGATGACACTCTGTTAGTTTGCAGACAGGAGTTTAGCATGGCTGTCCTCTGAGAGGCTCCATTAGCAGCTGACTCAGATACAAACCAATACCCACAGCCAAACAGTGGATGAATCTTGGGGACTCTTATGGAAGAATTAGGAGGAAGGATTGGGGCCCTAAAGGGTACAGGAACTTCACAAGAAGACCAACAAAGTCAACTAACCTGGACTCTTGGGGCTCTCAGAGTCTGAACCACCAACCAAAGAGCATACATGGGCTGGACCTAGGCACTCTGCACATATATAGCAGAAATGTAGCTTGGTCTTCATGTGGATCTTGAACAACTGCAGCGGGCCTATCCCAAAAGCTGTTGCCTGTGTGGGATATGTTCTTCTAACTGGGTTGCCTTGTGTGGTCTCAGTGTGCCAGGGTGAGGGGGATACTCAGGGGGATACCACCCTCTCAGAGGAGAAGGGGAAGAGGGATCTAAAAAGGGGTCAGCAGGGGGTGGGGGGTAGTGAGTGAGATGTAAAATAAATAAATACATAAATACATAAATGGGGAAAAAAAGAAGATTTTCCTTTCATGTATCTCTACTTGGTAGCTGCCAGTCCTTGGTTTAATCTGTGTCAAAAAAAAAAAAAAAAATACATATCCATTCTGGTAAAGCCTTTGGGATGAGAATTATATTCATCCTGAGTCTACCTTCTGAACACTAACCAGAATGCCTTCCCATTTGTCCTTGTTCCCCCTTTTTCTTTTGGTTTTTTGAGACAGGGTTTCTCTGTGTAGCCCTGGCTGTCCTGGAACTCACTCTGTAGACCAGGCTGGCCTTGAACTCAGAAATCCTCCTGCCTCTGTCTCCCAAGTGCTGGGATTAAAGGCGTGCGCCACCACTGCTGTCCTTGTTCCTTCTAAAACAGAAACCTCCATGTAAGCATGGCATTCCCAGAACAGGAGCACTAAGCAAAGACAACTGTCACCTTTTCATCCAGGTGGGCCAAGAGGTGAACATTAGCTACAGTGTATCCCACCTCATGTCATCCACTTGGCTTACTGTCTCTTTAAGCAACTCTAACTAATACTCCGGAGGCATCTCTGTAAACACATTACATCATTCCTTTACTTGGCAACTGCTTTTTAACTCAGGCATAAGAACTCACATTTATTCTTATTAGCTCATCCTTTTAGACTGCTCCTGTTCACAAGCTCTCTGTGAATTAACTGTAACATTCAACACGCCTGCTGCACTCTTAGCCCCGTGTCATGTAGCCCACAGTGAGGTTCACATACATCTTCACGATCATAAACTATGGACAGAAGAGAGCAGGAGAGAGCCTGAAGCATAGCAGGAACCTCCCTGCAGTTCAGTGATGCTGTGTCCAATGCGCAGGTGCCATCAAAGGGCTTCTGTGAACTACTTTTGGAGATTAGGATTTGGGAGGACAGAAAGTGAAGACGTAGCATCTATTCTAACATCTTCCCTCAATGGAGTTTCACTTGGCTGAACTTCAGACCATGTTTAAGAACACTGTCCAGCTTGGGATTAGTCATCCATTCAGCTCCTTTCAGATACAGACAGTCCAGCACAACCCAGTCAGTTGTATTCAGTGGTCTTACCCATGTTCCAGCCACTGTCAGGAAATCATTTTGAGAGACTGGCTAAGACACAGCCACACTGAAGCTGCCGCACTGACACACTCTGCCGCTCCACTGCACACTGCAGACATACTCTGCTCTCAGCAGACTTGTCCTTCCTGGTCCAGAGCTTCTGCTCCAGAGTCTCACTGAGCTTTGCAGTTGAGATCACCAGCTGCTAATTTTCAGAATCAACTTTATTCACTTTGTCTCCAATCGCTTGGAAAATATGCTGCCTTTTAACATTCCCGAGGATCAGGAGCAGTTACAGGCTGTTTTAACTCTATCTTGAAATATAATTATTTCCGAAGCCAGAAAACTTGAGCCCATTTAGGAAAGCGTCACTCTGTGGAGCTGGAGGCGGAGCCTTTACTCTCCCTCTCCCCAGAATGACTGTTCCACCTTTTTTTTTTTTTTTTTTTGAGGAAGATCACATAATCACATTTTCCCTGACAGAAAGGCCAGAAGCAAAGCAAGATTTTTCAGACCCAAGCTTTCTCTCATCTATCGGCAGTGTACATCATCCATGTAGGCCTGCCTCCTGTTTCACGTTTGCCGTCCTGACTACACAGATCTCCTGAGCAATTCTTCACTCCAGCAGCTATTCACCAGGGTCTAGTTCTTGGTTGCGATTCTAACAGAGCTGAGCCTCCCTCTTAGATTCGCATTAATGTGACTCCGTTTTGTCTTCTTTTCTTTTCTTTTTTGTAACTGATCTCAAGTTTGCAAAATAAAACTTGATTGTTCAATGTGGGCAATACTTAGCAAGGAGTTCATCAGACTACTCACAGTACTTCAAGTTTTTCAAAATAAAAAATTTTTCAATGTATATTCATTCTCTCTCTCTCTCTCTCTCTCACACACACACACACACACACACACACACACACACACACACACTAAGATGAATTCAGGCTCCTCTTGTCTTAGGCATAGACCCCATTCTTCATTTTTACTCTTTTAAAATGATTGACTGAGATGGGCTTTCCTGTATAGTCCCCACTGGCCTCAAGCTCACAGCAACCATCCTGACCAGTTTCCCAAGTGCTGAATTTACAGGTGTGAATCACCATACCTAGCTTCCCAACTTTTGGGGGGGAGGGGCGGGGGGAGAAGGTTTCAGGGCAGGTTTTCTCTGTGTAGCCCTGGCTGTCCTAGACTCAGATCAGGCCTTTAACTAACAGAGATCCTCATGCCTCTGCCTCCCAAGTGCTGAGATTAAAGGGGTACACTACCACCAATTCTTTATGGGGGGGATTCTCTATACTTTCTTTTATTGGTTATAATAATTTGGTTTAAATTTGCTTTCCCTGAACTCCCTAAAACTTTTAACATACCTTAAGTTAGCCAGATGCTTATGTCAGTTTTTCTTGCATTGTTTGAAACTCACCTGTCCAAAGTTTACAGACCTTCTCCCTACTTTCAAGAATATATAGAGATATATTTTTAAATTCTTAATTTTAAGCTAGCAAGATGATTTAGCAGGTAAAGGGACCTGTTGTCAAGGATGATGACCTGAGTTCAAAGCCTGGGACCCACATGGCAGAAAGAGAACCAGTTACTGCAAGTTGTCCTGACTTCTACACAGGTACACACACACACACACACACACACACACACACACACACACACGCACGCACGCACGCGCGCGCACGCACGCACGCACGCACGCACACACACACACACACACACACGCACACACACACACGCACATGTACATACTCACAGATACATATACACACAAAAAAATAAATAAATAAAAATGTAAAAAAAAAAGCCTTAGGAGTGTTAATTCCTCAGAGTGTAGCCTTTGTAACAGTAGCACAGGTGAGTTTGCTGATTAGAACGCAAATTCCTAAGCCCTACCTGACCAAATACATACAAATCTCTGGGACGGTGCGTGGGAAACTCTTCAAGCTGGGTTCAAATACCTGGCAATCCTTCTGCCCAAGGTCCTGAATACTGAGATTACAGGCAGGAGCCACCATGTCTACCTATGAATTCACCTTATAGGTTTATGTTTATTATTTATTGTTATTTATGTTTAACCTTATTGTTGTATGTTTAGGAACCAGTATTTAGGAGAAGACACTTCAAATAAAAAGTTCTCGAATTATGTACATTTGGCTAAATGTAATTTTTATCAATGTAGCCTTTTAGACTGTGAGTGACAACCACATCTGGTGTCACACAGCTGAATGTGGAGGGGTTACAAGAAAAAAACGGACAATGGTAAAAGGTTTCTGAATGTGCAACAACCAAAATTAATTCATGATACAGGTGTGTCATGAACTGAGGCATGTTTGGTCATGCTTGCTCACGTCCCATCATGCAACACACATGACTCCATGCCCAGGAATGGCCTCAAACTCCTCACCATCCTGCTCCCACACCCAGTGCTGGGGCGACAAGTTCACGCCTCTGGACCAAGCTTACATTCCCAATTTTGTTTGCTTGCACTTTAGAAACTAGAAATTCCTAGCATACATTTTACACATGCTCTGAAGTGAGCAAATGACCTTACCTCTCTCACAGACAGCTGCGGTGGGAAGGAGACAGATAAAACCACGCTGGTGAATTCAAACCCAGAGGCTTCAACCTTTTGGCACACCTAAAAGAGTATAACAAGTAGGTAAACTCCCAAGAATTCCTGAAAATGTGGCTTTAATATCAAAATTTCTCCCAGGACACTCAGAGCTTCCCAGCATTCAGTTAGGAGCTGGGGCTAAGGCTCAGTGGTACTGCGCTAGCCTCACATGTGCCAGGCCCGTCTCTAGCTCTCCCCAAAAGGCAGTCACAAAACTGCTATACTTGAGTAGCGAGCTTGTCATAAACACCATGAGATTAAATATTTGTTGACAACTGGCAGTTTCAGGACAATATGTTGGGTGTCAGACACTTGTTATTAATTTTCCAGTATGTTGATACAATTTCAGAATAGTTGGCCTTTTTTAATTACGACATGTTAGTGACAACCTGGAATAAAGCAAGTGGGCATGACTGTTGGTGTTTAGAAATGGTGGGTGCGTCAAAGACCTCTCAGCTTTACGACGGACCCATCTATCATCACAGCTCCACTGGGCAATGGATGTTTACCTCTGTAATAAAGCCCTTCTCACAGAATCCCTGAAGAATTCCTAAGCAAACATTGCACACTCTCAGCTTCGAGGCCACGCTTTCGTCTTCTGTAACAGAGACTCCCTCCTTTCCACAGTCACTCAAATTATCAGTCCCATCTTCATGTAGACGGATTTTCTTCAATGGTGGGCTGGGAGCTTCCAAAACTAATTCATGTTTTTCTGGTTCTAGAAATTTTTGTAGATCACTGAGCAACTCCTGAAAAGTTAGTGAGAGAAAAAGCAATAACATTTTAAAGTGGCTTTGAGGGTCTCACGATGAAGCGTGAGAGTCGGCCAAGTGTGATGACGTTTGTTTAACTAGTAGTGAGTGACCTTCCCAATAGAACTAGTAGCCAGATTTGTAATTTTGTTGAAGAACCTTTCTCCTTAATGTTAGGGTTTTAGCTTCACTGATTTTATAAAATTCTTTTGAAAAAACATTCACATATGTAATAGGTATTTAATTAGTGCATGGATTAAGTACATTAATAATAAATTCAGAGTCACCAGTCACAAATGTTACTTGTTTTGCACAAGAGACCTGCCTGCCTGTGAGCACTGGGGTTAACGGCAATACTACTGCCCTGCCCTGCACGTCATGGATCCCAGGGCTCTAGATCCCACAGAACAGGCTCAGGCAGAGGCAGCAGATAGCTTATGAGTTCAAGCCACCCAAGCACTGGGTGAGGAGGCACTGTCTCAAAACAAGGTGTAGAGAAGATTAATAGCAGGGACTCACACGTCACTGGTTTATATCAATTCAGGAGTAACCAAGTAGCTACAGCATTGGCTTTCTAGGAATTCTGAGATACGAACTTGCCCAATGCATGAAGCATGGGCTCCATCTCAAACAGCAAAGAAATAAAAGAGACAGACAGACAGACAAACAGACAGACAGACAGACAGACAGACACACATACACACACACACACACATACACACACACACACAGGTTGTGTGGGGAAGTACAAGCTGGAAACAGCAAATATGTTAAGACAAGCCTTATAAAATAAATATCCACCATAAATACTAAAAGCAGCACTCAGCAACTGCCTGACAGGGTTTGCTATCTGGGTCAGCTGGAGTCATACTTAACTCTTGTAAAACTATTAACTATTTCTGTTAAGTATTTCTCATTCCTTGTCCATGTGATGATTTCTCTGCTGTTAAATTAAAGAGACTGGACTAGAGAGATGGCCCAGTGGTTAGAGCATGGACTGTTCTTCCAGAGGCCCGCATCTGGTAGCTCACAACAGTCTGTAACTCCAGCTCTAGCAGCTCTGACGAGTCTGGCCTCTGTAGGTACCCACATGGCATAGCATACATCACATACAGACGATTAAAAATAAAATTTAAAAATATATAAAAACTAAAAGAGAACAAAGGGACAGACTGACAAGACAAAGGGATAATTTTACAAGACAGCCTTCAGGCGGGCACAAACTCAGACTCCCACAGCAGAGACAGAATGGTGGGCAACACAGTGAGAACAGAGTAGAGAATCTGAATCTGGCTCCCTCTTGGTTAAAAGACGTCAAAGACAAGTGCCTTGATTTCTGTCCTTAATGCCACACCAGTGCATTACTGGTGACTCTGAATTTATCACTAATACATTTAATCCTCATGATGATCAAATGCCTATTATATATGTGAATTTTATCCAGAATTTCACAAATCAGTGAAGCTAAAACCCTAATCTTAAGGAGAAAGACTCCATCAACAAATTTACACATCTGGTTTGTAGTTCTGTTGGGAAGCTCATTAAACTACTAAGTAAAACAAGAAAAATTCAATTCTAATTATAAAAACATAAAAATATAAACTGGCCTGGAGATGTGGCTCAGTGGCAGACTATTGCCTAGCATACATGAAGCCTGGGGATCCATCTCAAACAGAAAAGAAACAAAAACGACAGACAGACAGACAGACAGACACACACACACACACACACACACACACATGCTTTTGACTTGTAATATTCTTTGTGAATAAATATAAACAAAATATTTAAAAGCTTTCTTTGAAATGTTTTAAGCTTTGTCTTGTTCCAGTCATATAGCTATACATGAGCACACACATACACACTATCTTATGTAGCTATACATTAGCACACGCATGTACATACTTATACACATAGTAGGAAGAATACAAGTTAATTTCTTGCTAAGTTATTTAACAACCTCATAAGCATAGTGTGAGTTAATGTGAAATCTTATTATTGAGAGGTTGAGTAAGTGCAGATAATTTTTGAGACAATTTACCAAAATACATAGATTTGGTAGCATTAAATATAAATTACATTCCATTTATATGCATTAAGCAAAAGATGCCCTGGTCTATATTTCTGTCTAATTTCTTACATCCTGTGTATTTGAATGCAAAAACATGCCTCCACTTTCAAAGGCTCCTGCTTTTACCACTCCACCCATGTAAACACTCTGCTTTCCTTCTGCTTCTACTACAGCAGGCCAGTTTGAGTGTTCTGTCGTGGATAGAAAGTTTGAATTTAGTTAGGCTATACCAACTCAAGAACACCGTTTCAGTCAAACATTAAATTCATTGTTGATGCGTTAGCACACCAATTTTCACAAGCATCATACACATATACACATCTTGGTATATTACGACCCACACAAATGTTGATTGCTACCTAACATCTGTAGCATTAGTGTAAGATAATATGTACATGTGTGATCATGTATAGCTAAGTGACTGGAACAAGACAAAACTTAAAACATTTCAAAAAAGCCTTTGAATATTTTTATATTTATTCACAAAGAATATTACAAGTCAAAATTGCTGCCAGATTTATATAAAATATATTTTGAATACAATATATGTGTATATATATGTATATATATATACATATATATATATATATATATAGTGTGTGTGTGTGTGAGAGAGAGAGAGAGAGAGAGAGAGACGTGTGCAAAGAGCATATAAGAAAGGTTACACAAAGCTGGATATAAGCTGAGCATTTACACACATAGCAACTGTCACTGCCTATGTGCTATTACTGGTTTCCAATTGCTTTCACATACTTAATAATTGATAACGTCCCTTAAAGTCCTGTGACGTAGAAGGTGTCACCATTCCCATGTGCACAGTAGTAAACTGAAGCTGTACAGTGGTGGAACTGAGATTCAAATCCACGTCTTCTAGCTCCAAATTCTAGGCTTTGGATTCAGATACACTGTTCAATTCCTAGCTTTCTCACTTAATAGCTGTTTAACTTTGGGCAGGCTGCTTAACCTCTCTGTGTTTCAGTTGCTTCATCTGAAAATAGAGACAATAATAGCATGTACTTACAAACGATCAAATGAAAGCTTGACATGTAGCACACACTAGGCACTGTTTTTATTTCTAACATAGAAACAACACAATGACAGAAAAATGATAGTGACTGCTGCATTGTTTATCAGCAACTTATATGAGTGTACATATTTACACATGTATTTGCCTTTAAAAGAACATCACTGTTAGTATCAACCATATGTCACAAGTATGTTATATACTTTATGTGAAAGTATTCTATTCAATGGCACAGCTCTCTATGTAACACTGTAAATGTGAAAGACTATCTTAAGTTTCTTATGTTTCTAGTATCAGGAATAATGATTCAATAAGCACTTGCTTTTAAAGGCTTCCAACAGAGCCAGGGAACACACAGTGCTCTTGACAACAACAGACTGCACAGCTATGGCTAGTGGGCCCTTAGGACTACAGTGACTAATAATACTGCAGCCATCTTAAGTATACTCCATCATGGTCTCACAAGCCAAATGTCATTAAGGACACATTTCACTGAGTGACACAGTGGCAGGCTGGGCACATGGATCAGTGACAGAATGCTCGCTGTGTGAAGCCCTGGGTTCTATCCCAGCACCAGAAGAATACATACATGCATACATACAAATGGTAATACACAGCAAGGGACTGGGTACCAGGCACTATGGCCTGGTAGGTAAGAGCGCTTGTCACACAAGGCTAACAACCTGTTTGATTTCCCAGAGTCTATGACGGAAGAAGAGAACTTATGACAGACACACACAGACACACACAGATACACACACACACACACAAGCACTCACAACATATGCATAAATTATACGAGCACTCACATCATAGTCATATATGTGTGTGTATATCATAAAAATAACAGAAAAAATAATTTTAAAAAACATAACCAAACTCATTTTCTATTTAAAAGAAGAAATCAGGACTATGACCTACCCCGTCCTGTTGTTTTGCATTAATGGATGTGAGAAGCAATATCTTGTGGTATTGTATTTAGATGCCGTTTATAGAATGGCTACACATATATTTAACATAGCAAAAAAAGTCCTACATAGACCTCTCTGTACACTAACTGTTAGACAGCAGTCACTGGAAAACCAACTACATCAAGTTTTTAAGGAAACTGAAGTTTCAAAATTACCTTTTATTAATTTTCCTTCTTTAGTGGAGTTATAGGCTAGTCACAGTACTTAAAGCTAGAGACTTTCATTCCATACTATAAAAAATATCCTTTAATTTAAAAAGAATATACCTTGGTTGGGCGTTTGTAAGGTGCTGGAAGATCCACACCACAGAATCGGAAGATGCATCTGGGACAGGTGCCAGAACTGAACAACAGCTGGGCCACGTGCTTGTTTCCCTCAGTCAGTGGAAACATACTGAATAACTGTAACTAGAAGAAAGAAACTAAAATGAGCAGTTTCGGTATTTTACAGCTACATACAATTATGTCCTTGAAAAGCTAGCTTTCACTTGAAAAATTCTATTTTATACTCTTCAAACACTGCTTGTCATACCTATATTCTAAAATATAAACTTGACTACGTGAGTATGTGGGTTACAGGGGAGAGGAAAAGAGAAAGCCAAGCTTGCTCTGGACATGACATTAAGAACTTTCAGATACCAGAACTTGGGACGGCTCAGGGCTGCCTGTGTAAACCTTTCAAGAAAGTACTTATAATATTTTTTAAAGAACAAAACAAAACAAAAAAAAACCCAAGAAATCGTATGTCAAGTATTTATTTCAGTTTCAGAATCCCTTCTATCAGTTCACTTAACCTATTAATTTAATGTCAAGGAAAGAGTCTATGAGGAGTTGGAAATAATTATGTAAAAATGCATCTTCTTGCCAGTTGTAAGTGCTCATGCTTATAATTTCAGAAGAGGAAATTACACAAGAGGCTGAAGCAAGAGGATCTCCATAAGTTCAAGGCTAACCTGGGCTAAATAAAAAGTCAAAGCCATCCTGAGCTACATACAGAGTGAGACTTTAGAGAGGAAGAAGAGGGGTGGGGAGGGAACTTCATAGTCCCCTAACAGGGAAACTTGACTAGTTATTTTATTTTTTCCTGTTTCTGTTGGTTAACATCAAATATTTGACTCAATACAGAATTGTTAGGTAAAAAAGAGAAGCAAATATATCTTTCTCTTAAAAAAAAATCTGTAAGCTCTTTAAAAGGACACTTAATAATGAAACCTTCTCTCTGGATTTAATTAACAACATTCAAATTTAGGCTCTTCCTTTTGGCATAAAGATTAAACGCTCTTTCTCCATAGTTCATTAGAATAAAGGTATCATGCAAAGCCAATAAATAACACACCATCGTCTCCAGGCTCTGAAAAGCTCCCAAACCTGATTAAGAATTGCCAAACCTTTTCTAAGTGATTTGATGAGGTCTCAAACAACTCAAACAAACAAAAATCCCGTGTGTGTGTGTGTGTGTGTGTGTGTGTGTGTGTGTGTGTGTGTATAATCAAAGTGTAGAGCTGTAAACCCTTCTCCCCTGGCAATCATCGTGACCCCTCAAAAACATTACCATTAAAAAAAGAGGACATACATCTCGAAGATGGGTTATTTCATCTCAATGAAATGAAATCGTGGGATTTCATAAAAAAGAAATGGGTTGTGATCTGATATTGGATTTATCTTTGAAAACAAGCCCCGAGAAATATCTCTTACACTAAGTGCTTCAATGAGGATTTTCGCTGTTAAGTTTTGCTGTTTGAAAGAACTGAAAAGTCGCAAGGAAAGTCTCTTCCAAGTGTCAGAATCTCTAAAGGGATTGACTCCCTTCTCCACGCACCACATACCTAAACCAGTCTCATCAAACGGAGAGGAAGGATTTTTTTTTTTTTTTTACAATTACAATATATATATATCGAAAAGGAAAGAAAGCACCAGGGAGAAGGGATACGGCTGAAAAGTCTTGCGTTTCACACCCTAAGATCTTTTTAAATGCATTTCCTCATGCACAGGCATGGTTCGTCCCGTGTGGCAAGGGAGTAGAGGAAAGGTAAGGGAAAACCTCTGTTCTAGCCAAACAAGCCCTTAACTCTATTTGCCAAGGTCTAGTAACTTCCCACTCACTCCACCTGGCTAACAAACAAAAAGGACTGCAGCCACACCTCTTCAACACCCTGTCCCTAACCCCTCACCTCATACTTCCTAGGCCTTACCTTCTCCCAAGATGCTGCAGCCCAGACTTAACCCTTTTCGGCCCTGAGTGGGAACGGGGAAGACTAAAGACAGCGCACCTTCTGCGCCCAGCCGTTCTGTTCCCCCAAGGAAACCAGAGCTTTAAAACGAACGTACCAGGCCCCTCACAAGAGGAATGCATGAACCCCCTCTTGTTACAGGGTGATCAGTAAGGCTGTCCAGCTAGCAGCCTGGAACTCCAGCTAGCTCCACGAACGCAAGACTGCGAGGGGCTGCTAGCCTTAAAGGGTCGACCGGCAAAGGAGCCTCCGATGAACTCGGCACCTAGGTCTTAGTAGCTGCTGCCAGAAATGTCGATGAGCCCCTACCCAAATTTGAAACCCAAACTAGGCAAAAAGAAAGAAGAACGTCCTGCTCTGACCACCCCTCACCCCCGCCCCTGCGAATTAGTTGTTTCCTTCCTTCGTCCTCCAGCTTCGGTGGACCTCACGCCTCGGCCTGACGTCAGGCGTGGGCGGGGCGGAGGGCTCGGTGCTCTGCCCGTCGTGCCTGGCAAGCGAGGCGCTCCTTCACCCAGCCGTCGCAATCGCTGCCCAGAGCCGAAGCGGAGCAGGCGGAGAGATGGCCTCCCAGCCGCCACCGCCCCCCAAACCCTGGGAGACCCGCCGAATTCCCGGGGCCGGCCCAGGTCCCGGCCCCGGCCCCACTTTCCAGTGAGTGTGAGGTGTTTGGGCTGCGAGTTTGGAGGCCAGAGCGGGGACTTGGCAGGAGACGGTTGAAGCCGTTATTGGGGGGAGGCGTCGCTTCCCCTTGCCTGTCGGGGCGAGTGCGGAGCGAGTCTCCAAGTCTGGTGTCCGCTAGCGGTGCGGCTGCGCGTTCTTCCCCGGCGCGCCACGCCGGCCCCACGGATGCCGGCGCTGGAAAGAAAAGCGGCGCTTCCTGTCCTTTTCTTACTTGCGGGACACGGGGTGGGGGGGAGGGAGGGGACCGGCACAACCTGACCCGCTTCAAAGCGTCGAGTTTGGGTCTGCTGCGAGCGCGGAGACGTTGGCCCAGTCCGGACAAGGATAGGGAGCAAAAGTCATGGAAAAGCTATTTACAGCCTCTCCAGAAGTTGGTTGAACGCCCCAAAGGTCACTTTTACGCAACCTGGAATCCAAGCTCATACCTTTGGCTTTCTTTTCCAGAATAACTTCGCTTTACGTTTCGGGTTGAGGGTGAAAGAACAATTCTAAAACAGGAATTCGAAGTCTGTGGGTGGCCTTTGTGTACAAAATTTGTGTGTGTGTGTGTGTGTGTGTGTGTGTGTGTGTGTGTGTGTGATCTAAGGCCTATAAAGTTTTTATTTGCTTTGATTTAAAACAGTAACAGATGGCTCTGCAGCATTTAAAAGTTTAGAACAGAATTAGAGTTTCACAAACCTGTGTGTTTTCTTTGGGTAAATAGGCGCCTTAATACAGGCGACATGATTCCAGAGCAAGTTTGTACGTTTTCCTGGCGCGTCAAAAAATCTCAGTATGTTGGAACTCCTCTCTGCTGTTGAAAAATCGGGTGCTCTTTTAAAAGTACTAAGACACTTGGGTATAGTAATAGATAACAAATAGAGTGATAAAGTGTATTTACCATGTTAAACCAGAGCAACACTTATACTGATACTTTAATTAGAATGCTTCTAAGTGTGTTGTTATTCCGTTAAACTTCTCTCTCCCTTAGCCTTCTAGGTTTGTTGTTTTGTTGTGTGTGCCTTAAATTTTATGATTGGCTTCTGTACCTGTTTATATTTGTTTTACTAACAGTATGCAGTTATGGGTTATTCTATTAATGTTAAACTTACCTTGCACTGTTAAAGGAATGTTAGCTTCCTTTTTAAATATACTGTCCTGAATTCTGTATTATTTTAAGATCTTTATGTTCCTATGTGATATCAGATTCTTTTTTAAATTATATCAGTTTTATAACGAGAAAATTTTGCATGGAAAAAATTTCTGTTGAAAAGTTTCCATTTTATTCCTTTATAGGTAGGTGGTTTTCTTTTTAAGATTTTACTGGGGCTGGAAAGATGGCTCAGTGGTTAAGAGCACTGACTGCTCTTCCAAAGGCCCTGAGTTCAATTCCCAGCAACAGCATGGTGGCTCACAACCATCTGCTATGATCCAAGAAGACATGAGATCCAATGCCTTCTTCTGGTATGTCTGAAGATAGCTATATATAAAAATAAAATACATAAATCTAAAAAAAAAAAAGAAGAAGAAGAAAGAAAGAAAAAGGGATTTTACATAACACCTGGTCCTCTGTGACATAATTATACACACATATCTGTATTTCTTCAAGCCATTTCAGTATCTACAGTATTCATTACTCAAAGTACTTTTTTTGTTTGTTTGTTTTGTTTTGTTTTTTGAGACAGGGTTTCTCTGTGTAGTCCTGGCTGTCCTGGAACTCACTCTGTAGACCAGGCTGGCCTCGAACTCAGAAATCCGCCTGCCTCTGCCTCCCAAGAGCTGGGATTAAAGGCGTGCGCCACCACCGCCCGGCTCAAAGTACTTATGAAATCACTTATTCATTTCTTTTTTTTTTCTGTCTTTTTTCCTTTCTGTCTTTCATTCTTTCTTTCTGTCTGTCTGTCTTTCTAGACAAATGTCTTGCCAGGGAGCCCAGGCTGGCCTTATGCTCCCAGCTGTCTTTGTACCTAAACTTCCCCAGTGTTGGGATTTGCAGCAATCACCTTGTTCTGAATTTACCTCAGAGACTCACCAAAGTTTTTAACATAGAGATACCTTTAAATATTGTTTGAACACTCATCTTTAAACTAAAGGTTCTCAACCTTCCTATGCTACAACCCTTTAACACAGTTCCTCATGTTATGGTGACCTCAACCGTAACATTATTTTTGTTGCTACTTCATAAATGTAATTTTACTACTGTTAGGAATCATAATGTAAATATTTATGGGTCATGACTCATAGGCTAAGAACCCTTAAATATGTTTTTTTGAGAGCTTTTTGATCATTTCAGTCATCTGCTCTTATTCTATCCTAAAAATACCTTCTCCCTGAACCCCTGCCAGCTGTCTTCTCTATTTTTTTTGATTGATTGAGGTTGGTTTGTTTGTGTTTTCAGCAGTGAACTACTTTAAGACCATATATTTATTATTATTATTATTTATTATTATTATTCTGAGTGGGAGTCGTTGGAATACTTAGGTCTGACTTTGGTATCTTTCATGAATTTCAGAAACTTTTCAGCTTTTTTTTTTCTGTAAAATACTGCTTCTGTTGTTGTCTCTAAATATGCCCCCTTTTTTAATTTTTTTGTCCTTTTTTTTGTCTTTTTTTTTTTTCTTTTTGTCTCTTTGGCACAGTTTAAATAAATTGCCCAGATTAACTTCAAACTCAAGATCCTCTTTCCTCAGCCTCCCAAGTACTGGATTATAGGCATGACAATACTACCTGGCTAAGGTACAGTGCTCACATGAGTGTGGGTGTGGGAGGAGGAAATGCGCTCAAAGGTCTGTGTCTAGAGGCCAAAGGTCCTCCACAGGAGTCTTCCCCTATCATTCTCCACCTTATTTTTTGAGACAGGGTCTCACTGAACCTGGGACTAGCCATTTAGACTGGACTGCTGGCCCAGGAGACCTCGGTAACCTCCTGTTTCTTCATCTCTGGATTATAGAAACATGTCTCCGTGCCAGTTTTTTACGAAAGTGCTAAGGATCCAAACTCAGTCTTTACTCAGCAAGGACTTCACCTACTGAGCCATCTCCTTAGCCCTAGGCATAGATAGATAGATAGATAGATAGATAGATAGATAGATAGATAGGCAGGCATAGATAGATAGATAGATTAGACAGACAGACAGATAGACAGACTGACACTGTATCTTATTAAACCAGCCATTGAGTTCATAGATTGAAAAGATTTTGTTTTATTTGTAATTTCCTTTTTGTCTGACTTTATCTCTTCTATGACTTATATGAAAAATCCTTGTCTTTCTTGTTTTTAATATACTAAGCATAGTTTAAGTTTAAAATCTGTTTCATTTTCTGGATTTCTCTATAGCTACAGAGCTCTGTATTGTTAGTGTTCTTTTAAAGAAACATAATTTTGTAATCATGGAGGCCCAGTTTTGTTGTAGAGAGCTGAACCTTATATAGATTATTAAGATGACTCGAGACCTATTAGCTGTCTTCTCTGGAGACTTACTTATCACTGTTAGAACAACAGCAGTGCAGGCACTTTAATCCAGTCATGGATTAGGCTGATTTGAAGCATATTTTTTTGTTGTTTAGACCAAAGCTGGTCTATTTCCTCTCAATCTTTTCTCCCTTACTCCTAGCATGTAGTCCTTTAAGGACCCAGTCTGAACTTGTTCCAGGCATTGTGCTCAACGGCCTAAGCAGCTGTGCCAGCAACTATCTCTTCCTGGATCAATTGCTGTTCCTAGAGACACATCCAAAGCTGGTGGACTCTGGAGTCTTCTTCTTTCTTCACCTTGAGTTTAAATTTTCTCAGTACCTTGTTCTCTGATGCTTTAAGCAAGATCTTTCTCTTTGTGACCCACCACCAGCAGCAGCAGCCTTTCTAGTTAGTTGTTTCTAATTGGAGAGTTAGTCTGATTATAAAGTCCACCCTTAGCGTACAATTCTTAGGTCTCCACTCTCCTCAGTGTACAACTGATTTTTTCCTTGTATTATACTTACAAAGCATTCCCTAAAGCTGCGGCATCATGTCTGATATTTCTAATATATTTCTTCACATTTACATCTTTTTATTTCATGTTTGATTTGCCTATGTATATGTAACCTTGTCAGGCCTGGAACTTAATTAATGTGCAGTCCTGGCTAGCCTCAAACTCACAGTGATGCACCAGTCTCTGCCTCTGCCTCCTTCCGAAGTGCTAATATCAAAGGTATGTACCACCATGCCTCAGCTCATTTGACTTTATTAAAAATAGATAATATCACTGATGATTTTAAATATCTAGAATCTTTGTATTGGGCTATAAGGTTTTTTCTTTAAATTTTTTTAGTACTGATTTTTGTTAACCTAGTATCTTAATTTTTCTTTCTTTTTTTTTTTTTTTTTAACACTTCATGGCTTCTATAAAATTAGGAATTATAGAATTTTACTTTTCTCTTTCTGCATAGTAGTCTCCTTGCTTTTACCTGTGTGCACCCATAGCACCCAATCCCTAATTTACATCTGATAAGAATCAGATGTAAAAACAAGTGGATTAGACCAAAGACATTACATGTTAAATGTGGAAGTTAATTTGTTTCCTGGGCTTGAGTTGTGTCAGTGGCCAACCCCTTCTTTAGGTTTGTGACCTTATTTTTAAAATATAATAACTTGTGTTTATTCTTTGATAATTTCATTCCTATAAACAATGGATCTCAATCATTTTATACCCCTCCTACTCCCCCAGGTGCCTCCAGCATGCCACGCCCCCATCTCTTCACATCTTTTTGTAGCACACTGAGTATTGCCTATTGAAATGTTGACTTACAATATTGTTGACTTGACCTTGTACAGGTTTTGTACATGTTACATAGCTGTAGTGAGCTCATGAGTTAGGATGGCCTCGTTCTGTCCAGAAGACAGCGATCACAGCATTCCTCCCGTCCTTTGGCTCTCACATTGTTTTCTGCCCCCTCTTTTCCCGTGTATTGTAAGTTTGTAGAGCAAGGGTTAATAGAGATGTCCCATTTAGGGCTAAGTAGTCAGTAGTCTCTTATTCTCATTTTTGACCAATTAAAGAGTCTCTCTCTGCTCTTAACTGCAGAAACAAGCTTAAGCTTCTCTGGCCATGGTTGAGGATAGCTCTCTGTATAAAGACACAAATATTTAGAAAGTAGTTTACAACATTTCCATTTAGCAAAACCAGTTAGTATCAGATATGCCTCCTTGTTCCCACCCCAATGCCAGAGCCTTTGATCTGACAAATCATGAGGTTTTTAACCAAATTTATAATACCAGACTCGAATTACTTCTGTGGAACAGGCCTCAAATCCAACCCAAAAGCAGTTGGTTACTCTTTGCCATTATTCATCATTGGGTGTGTCTTGCCTAGCAGGATTGTAGCATGCAAGGTTTTCTCCCACACAGGCCTGCATAACACCTTCTGACACAGAAGCTAGCTAGCCAGCAGAGAGGAAGTTTTAAAGTCAGTTCCAGCTTGATTTCTATATATTCTACAGCCAAAGTGCGCTGCTCTTTAGCAGTAGGATTTTACTGTCTAGTTCTGGAAGGCAACCAAGTATAATAGCAATAACCTGTGTTGTTTCGGAAGGTCTGTAACTTTCTTTAAAAAAAAAAAAAAAAGTTCACAGCATATTTTGTAGTAGGCACCAAGGTCCCAACTCTTAGCCTCAATGAACACTTGAATTCATTTGAGTAGAAACCTTCATTTTTGTTATTTCTAGTTTCCTGACTCACCTTGTAATTCCTGACACAGAAGTGAGTGAACCTGTAACATCAGCCTTCATCAAAGTATGTTTTTGTGTTTTGTTCCCTAAGTGTATTTATCTTGTATCAAATCTAAATATATCAGCTTTTCTCCTATGTTTTTACTTTGTAGCAGAACTCCTTTGTCAGAGCCTGAATATGCTATTTGCTAGTTAACCCTTTTCAAGTTTTGTTTTGTTTTTTTAAATATTGAATTTAGTTGTTTGTTTTCTTAAGTAAGCGGTCTGTAACTTGTTTATAATGTTAAGTTAAAGCTTTCCCTGACATCAGATATTACCGTTTTGTAATTAGACATGACATATGTGATATAAACAAGGATCAAGTGTAAGTGAGGGGACATGTATCCACACCACCTATGTGAAAAACAGAGTACTACTTTTGTGCTTCAATTTTCTTTTCCCATTGTGATTCTAGGGATCAAACTGATGTCACCAGGCTTGCAAAGCAACATGTTTTATGCACTGAGCTCTCTTGCCAGCCCTGATTATCCTACTTTAGAATATAATGGGAAGAAAATGTCAAATGCATTGTATAAACTAAATATATAAATTTTGTATTTGTTTTGTACTAACTGGTTGATGAAAAATGACTTGAAAGACAGGCATGCCTTCTGGTTTCCGTCTGTGCAGGGAGCTGATCCTGTGCCACAGCACTCCATACCCAAATACCATCAGGAGAGAGCTGGTCTCCCAGGAGTGCTGACACTCCTGTGAGCACAGGTAAGACCACCACTTCTGCTCAAATTCCTGGCCCAAGAGGGACCTGTCCAGAGCCATCAGGACACAGGAACCAAGGAACAGCTGGTGACAGGATCCTTCTGGTTTCCATCTGTACCCCAGAGCTGACCCTGTTCCACAGCTCTCCATACCCAAATTCCTCACGGAGAGAACTAGCGTCCCAGGAGTACTGACAAACAGGCTTGCAGGAGGGGCAAGCTACAGTCAGAAACAGCAAGACCAGCTAACACCAGAGATAACCAAATGAAAAGAGGCAAGGGCAAGAACATAAGCAACAGAAATCAAGGCTACTTGGCATCATCATAACCAAGTTCTCCCACCACAGCAAGCCCTGGGTACCCCAACACACCAGAAAAGCAAGATTCTTATTTAAAATCACATCTCATGATAATGATAGAGGACTTTAAGTAGGACGTAAATAACTCCCTTAAAGAAATACAGGAGAACAAAAGTAAACAGGTAGAAGCCCTTGAAAGAAGAAACGCATAAATCCCTTTTAAAAAATATAGGAAAATACGCCCGGGCAGTGGTGACGCACGCCTTTAATCCCAGCACTTGGGAGGCAGAGGCAGGTGGATTTCTGAGTTCGAAGCCAGCCTGGTCTACAGAGTGAGTTCCAGGACAGCCAGAGCTACACAGAGAAACCCTGTCTCGAAAAACCAAAATAAATAAATATATATATGAAAATACAACCAAACAGGTGAAGGAACTGAACAAAACCATCCAGGATCTAAAAATGGAAATAGAAACAATAAAGAAGTCACAAAGGGAGACAACCCTGGAGATTTAAAAAAAAAAAAAAAAAAAAAAAAAAAAAAAAAAAAAAAAAAAAAAAACCTAAGAAAGAGAAGATCCAGAATCATAAATGCAAGCATCACTAACAGAATAGAAGAAATAGAAAAGAGAATCTCAGGCGCAGAAGATACCATAGAAAACATTGACATAACAGTCAAAGAAAATGGAAAATGCAAAAAGCTTCTAACCTAAAACATCCAGGAAATCCAGGACACAAGGAAAAGACCAAATCTAAGGATAATAGGTATAGAAGAGAGTGAAGATTCCCAACTTAAAGGGCCAGTAAATATCTTCAACAAAATTATAGAAGAAAACTTCCCTAACCTAAAGAAAGAGATGCCCATAAACATACAAGAGGCCTACAGAACTCCAAATAAATTGGCCCAGAAAAGAAATTCCTTCCATCACATAATAGTCAAAACACCAAATGCACAAAACAAAGAAAGAATATTAAAAGCAATAAGGGAAAAAGGTCAAGTAATATATAAAGGCAGACCTATCAGAATTACACCAGACTTTTCAACAGAGACTCTAAAAGCCAGAAGATCTTGGGCAGATGTGATACATACCCTAAGAGAACACAAATGCCAGCCCAGGCTTCTATACCCAGCAAAACTCTCAATTACTATAGAGGAAGAAACTAAGATATTCCATGACAAAACCAAATGTCCACAATATCTTTCCACAAATACAGCCCTACAAAGAATAATAAAGGGAAATAAAATGCCAAGACAAGAAGGGAAACTACACCCTAGAAAAAGCAAGAAATTAATCTTCTTTCAACAAACCCAAAAGAAGATAGCCACACAAACATAAAAATAACATCAAAAATAACAGGAAGCAACAATCACTATTCCTTAATATTTCTTAGTATCAATGGACTCGATTCCCCAATAAAAAGACATAAACTAACAGAGTGGATATGTAAACAGAACCCAGCATTTTGCTGCATACAGGAAACGTACCTCAATGTCAAAGACAGACACTACCTCAGAGTAAAGGGCTGGAAAACAATTTCCAAGCAAATGGTCCCAAGAAACAAGCTGGAGTAGCCATTCTAATATCGAATAAAATCAACTTTCAACCAAAAGTTATCAAAAAAGGATAAAGAAGGACACTTCATACTCATCAAAGGAAAAAATCTACCAAGAAGAACTCTCAATTCTGAACATCTATGCTCTGAATTCAAGGGCACCCACATAGAAAAAAAAAAAACTTTACTAAAGCTCAAAGCACACATTGCACCTCACACAATAATAGTGGGAGACTTCAACACCCAACTCTCATCAACGGACAGATCATGGAAACACAAACAAAACAGAGATATATTGAAACTAACAGAAGTTTTGGAACAAATGGATTTAACAGAACATTTTATCCTAAAACAAAAGAATATACCTTCTCAGCACCTCATGATACCTTCTCCAAAACTGACCATATAATAGGTCACAAAACAGGCCTCAACAGATACAAGAAAATTGAAATAATCACATGTATCCTATCAGATCACCACAGACTAAGGCTGGTCTTCAATAGCATCAAAAACAACAGAAAGCCCATATAAACATGGAAGCTGAACAACACTATACTCGATGATACTTAGTCAAGGAAGAAATAAAGAAATTAAATACTTTTTAGTATTTTATGAAAATGAAGGCACAACATAACCAAACTTATGGGACACAATGAAAGCAGTGCTAAGAGGAAAACTCAGCTCTGAGTGCCTCCAAAAAAAGACACTGGAGAGAGCATACACTAGCAGCTTGACAGCATACCTGAAAGCTCTGGAACAAAAAGCAGATATACCCAAGAAGAGTAGACAGCAGGAAGTAATCAAACTCAGGGCTGAAATCCACCAAGTAGAAACAAAAAGAACTATACAAAGAATCAATAAAACCAGGAGCTGGTTCTTTGAGAAAATCAACAAGATAGATAAACCTTTTGCCAAACTAATCAGAGGACACAGAGACAGAATCCAAATTAACAAAATCAGAAATGAAAAGGGAGATAAAACAACAGAAACTGAGGAAATTCAAAAAAAATCATCAGATCCTACTACAAAAGTCAACAAAACTGGAAATTCTGGATGAAATGTACAATTTTCTAGACAGATACCAAATACCAAAGTTAAATCAGGATCAGATAAACCATCTAAACAGTCCCATAGCCCCTAAAGAAATAGAAGCTATCATTAAAAGTCTCCCAACCAAAAAGAGCCCAGAACCAGATGGGTTTAGTACAGAATTCTATCAGACCTTCAGAGAAGACCTAATACCAATTCTCTTCAAACTATTCCACAAAATAGAAACAGAAGGAACAATACCCAATTCGTTCTATGAAGCCACAGTTACAGTGCCTATTCTTCCTTGGATCTGGAACAGTTTCTGTCTAATCAGGAACTTGTCACAATTTCCTTTCATAGAGGACTTCATAAGAGATTTTTTTCTATCATGTTTAATGTTCCAAATAGATTTTAAAAACTAGTTGAGTACATATTACTTTTAGCTTCAGAAGATATCATGTATATTTAAGAGGCATTTAACTATTATAAATTATTCTGATGACTTAAAAAATGTCAATACTGACTTGAATATTTTAAAATAAATTTTATTAGTTTAATTTTTAAAAAAACAAAATAAAAAAAAGCATTCTCATAAAAAAAAAAAAAAGTACAGGCATAGTGGCAGATGCTTTTAATCTCTGTACTAGACAGACCAGTTACACAGTAAGTCATAGACCAGAGTGAGCTTTCTCAAACAAAGTGATACAAAGCCTACAGGAACCTAACTATATTACTTCCAGGAGTGATGATTAGGTATTGGTAAACTTCATAGATGTTTGAAGAATAATTCAACAAGTAAAATCAACTATATATGAAATATCTGGACTAGATAATGACATAGAGACAAAGTAGGTTTGTGTTTACCAAAGGTTAGAGGTGGTAGGAAACTGGAAATGACTGCTAGTGAATACAGTGCATGTTAGACTGCTTACTAGTGTGACTAGCAGTGCGTTTCAGTATGTGTCCTCATATATATCCTTATGCTCTGTTAGAATTTATCCTAATTCTCATTTCCCTCACTGTGAACTCTGCATGTGTTTCAGGAGTAACTAGAAAAATAACAATTGAATTTTATATTAAATGGGTAAACTGATGGTAACTGAATTTTACTTCAAAGCTATTTAACATTTCTGGGAAATAGATTAATTTTTTATATTAATTGCATTATTGATTGTATGAAACTTTTTAGCTTTTCAATGATGGTATAGTAACTAAAATGTTTTTTCTTGGGAAATGCCTTCCGAGATACATACGGGGTAATGTATCAAGTTTAGAAGTTAATTTCAGATGTTTCAAGAATTTGTGGATCAAAGTGAGAGGAAAAAAATATGGTAAGATCATGGTAGTTATTGAATCTATATTTTAAAAAAGTGTGTATTCTGTCATTTTTTTCTGTTTAATATTTTTTAAAAGCTTGAGTGGAAGAAACTAACACAGCATTGAGGAGATATCATCTGTCCTTATGTCATGGGCTTGCTTAGTCTTTACTATGGTGGTTGTAATAACAAGCAAGAAATATGATCTGAACACTAGATGCACAATAGAAAAGCACTAAAGCCTTGGAGGTGCCCATGGAGGTCAGAAGAGGGCTATCGCTCCATTTAACTCCTTATTGGAGTTATAGGCAGTTGTGAGCTGCTATGTGGGTGTTAGAAAGCAAACCCGGGTCCTCTGGAAAAAGCATCCAGTGCCATCTCTCCGACACCTACTATACCGACTTCTAAAATCAACTAAAGAGAAATAGAAATTCTAAAAAAAATTAAATAAATACATAGCCATAATTAAAACTTACTTATTGCATAAAATATTTTGTGCATGAGTAACTTGGGGTTTTGTTTGTGTGTTTTAGATCTGCTGATTTGGGCCCTACTTTATTGACAAGACCTGGACAACCAACACTTACCCGAGTGCCCCCACCTATTCTTCCCAGGCCATCCCAGCAGACGGGGAGCAACAGTGTAAACACTTTCAGACCTGCTTACAGTTCATTTTCTTCTGGATATGGAGCCTACGGAAATTCATTTTATGGAAGCTATAGCCCTTATAGTTACGGGTACAATGGTTTGGGCTTTAACCGCCTCCGTATAGATGATCTTCCTCCCAGTAGGTTTGTTCAGCAAGCTGAAGAAAGCAGCAGAGGTGCATTTCAGTCCATTGAAAGTATTGTGCATGCATTTGCCTCAGTCAGCATGATGATGGATGCTACTTTTTCAGCGGTCTATAACAGTTTCAGGGCTGTATTGGATGTAGCAAATCACTTTTCCCGGTTAAAAATACACTTTACAAAGGTTTTTTCAGCCTTTGCATTAGTTAGGACTATAAGATATCTTTATAGACGGTTACAGTGGATGATGGGTTTAAGAAGAGGCTCTGAGAACGAGGACCTGTGGGCAGAAAGTGAAGGAACTGTGGCTTGCCTTGGTGCCGAGGACCAAACAACTAACTCAGCAAAATCTTGGCCAATATTCCTATTCTTTGCTGTTATTCTTGGCGGTCCTTATCTCATCTGGAAACTTTTATCTTCACACAATGATGAAGTAACAGGTAAGAATAATTAAAAACGGCTCAAAACCATGGAACAGTCTAAAACTTCAAAAGTGGATTTGTTAAATTAAGCATTCCTTATATTCCTTATATTCATTTGCATTTATGCAATTAGCCTTTTAGTTAAGAGCGTCAAACCTAGAAAAGAATATTTATGTAACAAAGTCAGGCTTGCTAATTAATTTATTCAGTTTAATAGTACACATTAACCTAACTCATTCACAAAGTACTGAACTTGGTTCTCTAGAATATATAAAGATCCAAAGAGCACAATCCCTATTTTTCTAAAATATTGAAAGAGAGTCATTACAACAATATACAGGCAATTTTAATAAAGGCAAAAATGGTGTGTATCGAGTAAGGCAGAACCGGAAGCAAACCTGGGGCTGTTAAACTCTTACCTGTCATCTGGCAAAGAATAGTGAAGCCGCTATTTTTGGCCATGTTAACTAGGAAGAAATGGCATCTGAGTTAGATTTTGATAGCTTTTTATTATTGTAGGGGTGTAACACACTGGTATGCATGAAGTCTAGGGTTTAAGCTCTCGTACTACCAAAAAAGAAAGAGAGAGGAAAAAAAAAGAATTATCAAGCAAATACACGCAGCAGGTGGGGCAGCTTGAACAGAAATACATGGGCAGAAGAAGATGAGACCTGGTCAGCAGTTATCTTTGTACACAGAATAGAGGATTGTAAGAATTAGACTGAAAGCTAATGGTGAAAGAAAGATCTTAATTGCTGTTGTGAAACTTAATTTTCATTTAGTAAGAAAGTGATTTTTTATGAGTATTTTTTTTTTTTTGTTAAACATTTGTAAAATAGTTTTCTAAAGAGTTCAGACTGGGAATTGAAGGTATACCTCATTGGTAAAGTGTTTGCTTGCTTCCCATGTATATTAAGACACTGTCTGATGCCCAGCATGGGGACGGGGAGGGAGGGAGGGAGGGAGGGAGGGAGGGAGGGAGGGAGGGAGGGAGGGAGGATGCAATAAAGGGTTGGACTATGCTGGGTATCTGGTAACCTATTTGGCACATTAAAAAAGGCGTAA
Source organism: Rhabdomys pumilio (assembly GCA_030674055.1). Classification (NCBI taxonomy): domain Eukaryota; kingdom Metazoa; phylum Chordata; class Mammalia; order Rodentia; family Muridae; genus Rhabdomys; species Rhabdomys pumilio. Next base: position 70,675,488 of record JANHMN010000007.1, on the reverse strand, counting down.
TACTTATTAATTTGAAGAGTTCAGCTACACTTGATAAAAGAGATTGAATTCTAAATCAGGGTTTGTAAAAAAGGACAAACAGATTCAGTTGCTGATTAGCTGTGGCTTATAAAAGCAAAGAAGGAAAGTGCCATAGACTTTTAAACAAGTTATGAATATTTTACTAAGTAACCAAGTATTAACTGAATGCCTAATCCAGGTCAGTTACAGTTCTAGAAGACAGGGATATAAAGCATGCCTTTGTGGCAGTCTGCTAGGAGGCAGTAAACAAAATATGCAATGAGTCAAAAAATACTGAGTACTGTAGGAAAGAAAAAATAATCACGAAGGATGTTGGGGAGTCCTAAAGGAAAGAAGAGGAGCCTGTTATAATGCAACAGCTATGCAAGGAAGGCTTCCTGAAAGAGGAGGAACCCCTCCAAGCTACTGGAGAAATGTTTGAAACTGTAAAACATCAAAGGTATTCCAGTGGCAATATGCCTAACACAATGGATAACCAGCAAGGAGGCCAGTGTGGTTGTGGCAGTGTAGGAGTGCAGGAAATGAAGGGAAGAGAACCATTTGTGCTTCTGTTGAGTTGCTCTACCTACTATTGCAATGTACAGGGTAAATGTGTGTGTGAGTGGATAGGGGTAAGCAATGAATAGGAGAGGGGAAAACAGAATACCATCCATCACTGTAGTTGTGTCTTGGTTTCCATGCACATGCAGGCTGGATGAAGACCTTGATGTGCTTACAGTAGTCTTCCACTGAACTGCATTCTTAGCCTGCTTTGTCTTTTAAGACATTAGATCTCTGGGAGCTGTAGTGGCACACATCTTTAATTCCAGTACTCTGGAGTTAGAGACAGGCAGATCTATGTAGCTAGTTCTGGATCACCCAGGGATATATATTACAATTCTGTGTCCAAAAAGGAAAAGAAAGAAAGGAAGAGGACATTAGAGCCTATGGTGTTTTTAGGCCAAAGGAAAGAGTAAAACTGCATGGTAATGCACATGCCTCATTATCTCAACACTGAGAGGCAGAAGTAGGGGGACTGAGAAGTTTGAGACCAGCTGCACATACATAGCAAGTTCCACACCAGCCAGAGCTACTGAGTAAGATCCAGTTTCAAAAAAGAACATTAAAGAAAAAAGGAAAGACGGAGTAGATAGAGACAGATTAGAGATGGGTGTGAGGATTCAGTAACGGAGCCTTCTATAGTAAAGAGGAGAAAAGGTAACACAGAACTAGGTCAAAAGAAGGGGATGTTTTTATCTGCAGTGTGAATATAAATGAATAAATAAAGGAGTTGGTTGGGCAGCAGAAATTTCTAAGAAGCAACATTGAGGAAATTGGGTTCTTATAACTCAGTTCTCTGCTGCTTAGAGCAGACTTCCACAGACAGGTGTGTGCTAAACCTACAGTTAGGCTGCTGATGCCATGCAGGCTGAGACTGCTATTTATGCTTTTCAGTACTCAGGAAAAAAAATAGTTTTAAAATCAGAAGAGAGGCTGGAGAGATGACTCAGTCAGTAAAGTGCCTGCTGCAGAAACAGGAGGACTTGCTTGAGTTTGGATCATGAGCACCCATGTCAGAGCAGAGCCTTGCATGTGTAACTGGAGAACTTGGGTAGCCAGAAGACAGCTAGATCCCTGGATCTAATCCCAGCCAGCTTATCCAGTTTGTTAGCTCCAAGTTCAGTAAGAAGCTTTGTGTCAAAAACAAAATAGACAATGATAGAGGAAAATACTCAGCATAACCTCTGACCTACACACACACACACACACACACACACACACACACACACACACGCACAAGTGCACTCGAACATTTACATAAACACAGTTTTTTTAAAAATCAGATTTTTGACATGTGAAGATTATAGGAAATTCAGATGTTTATAAAGTTTTATTGAAACATAGCCATATTTACACATTGCTGTGGCCAATTTTGTATTGAGACAGCAGAGTAGCTTGTGCAGAGACTTTATGTGGCATTATAATCGATTCACACTACTGGCTGGACTGCATTCTACAAATCTCTAAAACTCAGTCACAGTTCGGCAGCATGCAGAGTGCCACATGTATTATTATAGTATTGTAGTGGTTTGAATGAGATTGGCCGCCATAGGCTCATAGATTTGAATACTTAGTCACAGGGAGTGACTCTGTTTGAAAAGAGTAGAAGGTGTGGCCTTGTTGAAGGAAGTGTGTCTTGGGAGTGGGCTTTGAGGTTTTAAAAGCCCAAGCCAGTCCCAGTGGCTCTCCCTCCCTGCTGCCTTTGGATCTGGATGTCAAATTCTGAGCTACCATGTTTACCTGCAGGCTGCCATGCTCCTCACTGTGAGGATAATGGGTTGAACTGAAACTAAGCCAGCCCCAGTTAAATGTTCTCCTTTATAAGAGTTGCTGTGATCATGGTGTCTCTTCACAGCAGTAGAACACTGACTGAGACAGTATTTTTTGATGGTGGTACTGCTGCTGGGAATTAAACCTAGACCCCTAAGCATGCTAGGCTAGTGCTCTGCTTCTGAGCAAAGTCACTGTCTTAGTTAGGATTTCATTGCTGAGAAGAGACATGATGACCAAGACACCTTTTTTTTTTCTTTTTTTTTTTTCCAAGATTAATTTTTTTATTGGATGTTTTATCACATTTCAGATGTTATCCCCTTTCCCCATTTCCCCCCAACCCAGAAACCTCCTATCCCATTCCCCTCCCCCTGCTTCTGTGAGGATGTCCCCACACACACCCACCCACTCCCTCTTCCCCACCTTCGAATTCCCCCATACTGGGGCATCCAGCCTTCACAGGACCAAGGACTTCCTCTCCCACCTATGTCCCGACAAGGCCATCCTTCCCTACATATACCACTGGAGCTCCCAGGCTGGTGGTTTAGGCCCTGGGAGCTCTGGTTGGTTGGTATTGTTGCTCTCCCCATGGGGCCACAAACCCCTTCAGCTCCTGCAGTCTTCTCTCTAACTTCAGCTGTCTCCTTAGAGGTCTGCCAGAGCCTGACATATACAGAGGCAGATGCTCGAAGCTAACTGTAGAACTGATCATGGCGGTCCCAAGACAACTCTTTCTTATAAGGACAACATTTAATTGGGGCTGACTTACACTTTTAGAAGTTAAGTCCATTATCATCTTGGTGGGAAGCATGGCAGCACTTAGGCAGGCATGGTACAGGAGGAGCTGAGAGTTCTACATCTTGATCTGAAGGCCACCAGGAGAAGACTCACATCCTCATGCAGCTAGGAAGAAGCTCTCTTTTGCAGTGGGTGGAGACCTCCAAAGCCCACCCCCACAGTGACACACTTCCTCTATCAAGGCCACACCTCCTAACATTACCAGTCCCTCTGGGCCCAGCATATTCAGACCACCGCATTCACATACTACATTTCATAAAGAGGTTATATGTAGCACATTAGAACTGAAGAGGAGCCAGGCAGTGGTGGCTCACGCCTTTGATCCCAGCATTTGGGAGGCAGAGGCAGGCGGATTTCTGAGTTCGAGGCCAGCCTGGTCTACAGAGTGAGTTCCAGGACAGCCAAGGCTACACAGAGAAACCCTGTCTTGAAAAACAAAAACAAAAAAAAAAGAGCTGAAGAGGAGGAGATAAAACACAGTACAATGAATTTTGGTAAAGTACTGTGTTCATTCTGCAGTGGCTCAGTAGCTGTGTTAAATGATTACAGCTACTAGACTAAACAGTAGTCACAGAAATCAACACTTAGAAAACTAAAAATTTCCTACTCTGCCCACAAAAATAAAGGAAATAGAGGCTACAACCAAAGTTTCCTTTGCTAGCCAGTAAAGGAAATCTTAATCGATAATAATTATTACAACAGCCAAAGAAATTTGTCCACAGTCTCTTTAAGACTGTTAGCCTATCAATAAGAACAGTTTCTTAACTTTCAGAGTGACATTGTCAGCTGAAGGTAAGTGAAGGGTAGTGGCTATAGTCAGCTGTTAGAGCATGGCTTAGCATGCACAAGGACTGGGGGCAGACCTGACCTCCCCTAAAGAAGGAAAAGGGGCAAATTATTTGTGTAGCTTTCTCTGGCTCGTGATAACCCAGTAGATCCTGATACCTCTCAGTTGCTTGAGGAGGCGATGGTAAATTTGAGGTAATGATGTAGTTTGCCACTGTGAATAACTATACAGTATGACTACTTTTAAAATTGAAAGCACCGACTTATTACAGCCTGAAGTAGAATCTACTAAGCAGTATTGCAAAAGATGATCAAAATATGTGTCTGAAAGGGTTTAGTTGAACAAAATGTATAAATCTTTCAAAAACACATTTTCTAAGTTTATGATGATTCATTGTTCTGTTCAGCAACAGAGAATATTTATTAGATATTGTAGAACCAGTAGTTTCAAAGGTAAGCTTTCTATCTACTCCTATGATACTTAACTGTTGTCAGTTATATTAAGTGGTGTCAGATGTTGAAGTGGGAACTGGAGAAATGGTGCAGCACTTAAGAGCACTGGATTCACTTACGCACCCACATTGGGCGGCTCACAGGGGCATCTCTTCTGCTTCTGCTGGCACTACAGACATGTGGCACACATAGACACAGACAGATACACATACATATTAACAAAAATCTTTTAAAATGATTTTCTTAATAGAAGTTGGAAATACTGCATTTGTCCCTTTTGTTTTACTATCTGACAGGGTCCCAGGTGCACATTGAAAGTGAAGACGGATTACTTGGGAAGAACAGGGGTCAACAAGAGTGAAAGGGGAAAAGAGTATGGGGTGACTTTGTCCACATACATTGTATTCATTTATGAAAATGTCATAATGAAATCCATCATTATGTGTGATTAGTATATGCTAATAAAAATGCTAAAATCACTGAGATTTCCACTCCCATACAGATTTCCAAGTTCAAACTGAATCCCAGAAGCAGTTTTGGACTTCCAGTTTGCAAAGGAAACATCAAAATTCCAGAATCTCTAACTGTAACTGATGAGCTCCTCCCACTGATTTATCATTTGGAAGTGATTAGTCAGCAGTGTAATAACATGGTACACAGCACAGTCAGAGGTGTGGACAGAATTATATTCCAGTCTGTCACTCCCAAGTAATGAATATGCTTAATCAAACTTGGAAGCCCGTGAATTGCACCTCAGATCTTACTACCAACCAGTACTCACGAATGAGTATTTGCTGTTGGACCCAAAATAAATGAAATATTATCCTCCTCCCAAGTATTTCTGTCTTCTGGGTAGACGTGGTTTTTTTGGTTGATTGGTTGATTTTTTTCTTGTTATGTTATTAATCATATAATATGTAGGAAACTTTTCCTCCCGGCCTTCAGTATATAAAATGTACACTACTTACCTTCTGCAGGGAAAATGAAAAGGGATTGTCAGCCCCTGACTGAGAGTAAGAGAGGGGAAGAAAAGAGAAAAGTGTGTAAGGGATATGATAGCATGATAGTTTGTACGATAGTAAGCTTGCCATTCACAGTGTGCCTTGTGAAGGAAGTTACTTAGGAAGGGAGACTTGTCCACTTGGCAACTGGATTTATGTAGCTTACAAGCCATAGCCAGTGAGTATCTGCATTTTGCAAACTTTATTAACCTACCATTGATTTTGTTTATAGACAACACCAACTGGGCAAGTGGTGAGGATGACCATGTAGTTGCTAGAGCAGAATACGATTTTGTTGCTGTGTCTGATGAAGAAATTTCTTTCCGTGCTGGTGATATGCTAAATTTAGCCCTCAAAGGTAACAAATCACAAATAAGTTGTAATTATCTTGAGTTTTTAATAGTTGTAAAGGTAGTATTTGAAACTGAAAGAACCTTGCTCATTGGCTAACTTGCAGATGATTACCAGAGTTTTGCTTTTTTGTCTGTTTTTTCTGTTTGTTTTGGTTGATTGGTCGATTGGGGGGGTGGGAGGGCGCAGGGGAAGAGATTGAGACAGGGTCTCACACTGTATAGCCCAGGCTGGCTTCAAACTCATGGCAATCCTCCCTTTGCCTTCCAAGTGCTAGGATCACAAGTGTTAACCTCCACTGTCCCCCGTTACTATTGTCCCCCTCCTACTATTATGTACATGAGACCCTGTGTCAAAACACAGCCAAGTCAGAGAAAATGCCCCATAGTGTTGGAACAACACTTCCCTGTATATTCTCTTCTAAATTCAAAACCCTTGAGTTCCAGACTCTGTTAATCCCAATACAGTACACAGTACTCAAAGTAGTTTCTCAGATTCTAATTTAAAATCTGAAAGACATTTCAAGGTAAAACTATTCAGTAAGTATAACATATAATACTTGATTTTTACTACTTATTATATTTTATTTCTTTGTTATACTATAAATTTAAGAATGGAACTGAATGAAGCTAGGCACATATCTATTGTCCCTACTACTTAGGAGGCTGAAGCAGGAGGATTGCCATTTTGGATAAAAGAAAAGTGGATCTAGACTGGTTAAGTGTGCTAGTGTTTGCTTTTGAGTGTGTGTGCACATAGCGCTCATTTACATATCTCACTGCGAGACTCTGATTTTGTTTAGCATATGTTATCATTAATATTCTGTTGGATTCCAAAGTGTACTTAAAAGCTGTCTTTCTCTTTCTTCAGAACAACAACCCAAAGTGCGTGGTTGGCTTCTGGCTAGTCTTGACGGCCAAACAACAGGACTTATACCTGCAAACTATGTCAAAATTCTTGGTAAAAGAAGAGGCAGAAAAACAATAGAATCAACTACAATGCCCAAGCAACAACAGTCTGTTACCAACCCAACGTTAATTAAAGGAGTCACCACCACCAGTTCTTTGGATGAACAGGAAGCTGCCTTTGAATCTGTTTTTGTTGAAACTAATAAGGTTTCCAGTGCACCTGATTCTACAGGGAAAAATGGAGACAAACAAGATCTTTGATGTGTTTCTTGTTTGCAGGCAGGTGAACAATATTTTAGAGTATTTTTAAAAATTATTTCTTACAGAGAAATTAATTTGCAGTTGAATGAAAGCATTTGCTCATGGCTGTCCCGGGCGTTCTGCTGCTAGAAGTTATGTAGTAACACGCTAGTTGCTGGTCGAGTGATCTGGCTACACTTGACTGTGTCTTGGACCATGAGGACATTTGTTTCACCTAGCTTTTAAGATTATGGAGATAGTTGTCAGCTCTATCTTATCTCAATCCCTAGGCTTATTGGAACAGTAAGTTTGATGAACAATAGAACACGCAAGTTGCCTCAGAAGGGATCACTAGTGCTTTTTAAAGTTCTAAGTTAGTTGACTTAAAGTCTTCAAAAATTGAGTGATAACATCTACTTATAAGAACAGACAAAAGGCTAAATTTTTATAACCTTATAAATAAACTAAATTTTTTCTGATCTATATTATGTCTGGTGTTGAATTTACTTTAGGTGATGTGTTTTTACCTGCAAACAACTGATACTATTATCTTTTATTGTATTTATAAAAGTGTGTTGTGAAGAGGTCACTGGAAGCAC
>JANHMN010000007.1:70652297-70668011 GCA_030674055.1 Rhabdomys pumilio | reverse complement strand
TGAGCGGGTCACAGTATATAACTAGATCTCCTCCTGAGCGGGTCACAATATATGACTAGATCTCCTCCTGAGCGGGTCACAGTATATGACTAGATCTCCTCCTGAAGAAGCCTTTAAAATTACACTTAATGATATAACCAGTTCTGGCAGTAATGATTTTTAATCCTGAATTTTCTGTTTCTGCATAAGATAATTACTTTTGTAAATCCCAAAATCAGGTTATACTTTAAATATTGAAAACATGTCTGTCACATTGGATAGATTTCTTTAAGTTTTCACTACTGAGACTATAATTCGCTTGTTATTTCAAATACATTGTTTGACTCTTTTTTCTCTTAATAGTGAATTTTATGTGTTTTAGTACATTTTCCCCACAGAATTGGAAGCCTGATACACTAGCTGTGAATACACTACAGATTAGAACTGTCAGAAATAGACACAGAATTCATTTATGGATACTACTAATAGCTGTAGTTTTTGATAAAACATGACTTGGCTTTGTTCTTTCATACAGGTATGTTTATCAGATAAGTAATTCTAGAGCAGTTCACACAAAACCACGTGTAACCTAAGATACACTCGGAACAGAAGAGCTAAAGACTTCTTAGGAATATAATAAGTAATGTATCCTCTCATCTTAAGACAGAGATTAAGACTTATGGTACTTACTTATCTTTTAGGCCAGTAGTAGCCTTCCAGTTGAGAAAATGAGTTACATGCTCTACCACTGAGCCATGGCCCTGGCTCTCAAAACAAAGTTTTTAACAAATATTTACTTCAGACTTGCGATGTCTGAACTATTGTCCTGTCTAAATGTTGCTCTAGACATCGAGATCAAATACTAGCAGTAAAGTAGAAATGAAATGCTGAGTCAGCACTGTTTACATTTGAGGCTGTTGTTTTGTTCTAGAAGATGAGCTTTAAAACAGGATCTGTGATGAATACTTCAGTTGTGTAGGAGAGAAAGCTTGGACAAGTAAACGATAAGACCTTCCTTTAGGGTCTTCAGTGTTTGTCTGACTATGCCAGATTATAGTATTAACCTGATAATTACCTGTGTCCGTTCTTTATTAAAATCGTAGAAAAACGATTGTAGGATTAGAACGGTGGGACGAATGGACTGGTCACGGCTCCAATAGGGCCTTCCTGTCTTAGGGCCTCCTGAAGTAACACTGCTTCACAGGAAACTTCAATTTAGTTAAATCAGTCAGAAGATACAGTAAGAAAATAGACCTCAAAAGTTTTCATTGTATTCTGTCAGCTCAGAAAAGGATAAAAGGACTATAAATACATTTTCATGTTCTACATCTTACTCAAGTCTTGGCCAGTTAGAGTTGTTTATTTACCTTAGTGTAGCTCCTCTCTTTATTTTGTGCTGTCTTTAATGGAGAAAAGAACAAATAACAGTTAAATTTTATTTTTAATACATTGTGAAAATACTAGAGAAATAAAAATATTTGAAACTTAAGTTCTTTTTTCAAGATAAATGTTAACTTGCAATCCCGAGTTAACTTTTTCCCCTAGACTATTGTGTATATGTTACTACAAACCAATGAGTCTTGTTTTCTTTCTTTTTTCTGTTTTCTTCTATTTTTTTTAAGACAGGATTTCTCTGTGTAACCCTGGCTGTCCTGGAGCTCACTCCTAGACCAGCTGGCCTCAAACTCCGCCTCTCAAGTGCTGAGATTAAAGGTGTATGACATCACTACCACCCAGCTATTTTTGTTTAAAAGAAATGTAGAAGCATTGTCTACAGGTGAATTAAATAAAATTACCTCAAATTTAGATTTTGGGAGACCTGGGCCAGTGAAATGTCTCAGTGGGTAAAGCATACTTGCTGCCCCTAAGCTTGACTTCCTGAGTTCAATCCCCAGAACCCATGTGGTAGGAGAGAACCAACTAGAGCAGGCTGTCCTCTGGCCTCCACTGTTACTCACTGTAAGTTCTAAGTTTATTTATTTATTTTTCTGTTTCACCATTGATAACTTTGAGGAGAGTTGCTAGGCTGCCTCATACTGCAGCTTTTTTTTTTTTAAAGGATATTAAAAAGTAAAATGATGTGTCAATTTCATGCTTTTCCTTATTCACTTAAACATCTTAAATACGACATGTGTCATAGAGTATACCAGCCTAAACCTCAAATTCACATGTGTGTAGGTAGGAATTAAAACTAAGGCCTAGAGAGATGGCTCAGCAGTCTAGCTCAGCTCCTAACACCCACATCCATCTGGGACCCAGCTCCAGGGACCCAGGGCCCTCTTCTCACCCTGCAGCTTCTACATGTATGTGGTGCACAGAAACTCATACAGGCACATGCACATACACAGAAATAGTACATTAAAAGTAATGCTGGGCACAGTCATGCAAAATGTAACTGTTCTTAACAAGTGGAAGCTGGGCATGTTTGCATACACTTTTAATCCCAGGGAGGCAGGTGCACCTATTACTATATGTTCAAGGCCAGCCTGGTCTACTTGATGAGCTCCAGGACAGCAAAGGCTACATAGAACCTAAGAAAGGAAAAAACAAAAAAGGAAAACAAGGAATTACTGAAGTCAAGAAATTTTCTTAGTGTTACTTTGAAAGATCTTTTTATATTGTGTAGCCTTTTACTTCATCTTTTGGGAGAATAAAGTTTTGTTTAAAGCCAGTTAGTTGCTTATAAATCATGTGGCATCTTAAGAATGTTTTGTATTATACATCACATTTCAAGAGAGTATTTAAGTCTTAAAAGTGTGTCTGCTCACATAAAAATAAATTTTGATTTTTGCTCATATATGAACTATATTCTTCATCACTGTGACACCAGTTTCATCCTGTACTTCTCACTCCCACCTGTATTTAGGGTTTGTCTGTCCTAGGTATCTTCCATACTTTGAATATAGTTCCTTAAAAAATTATATAAAAGTTTGTAACTTTTTAAGTTTTGTATAAATTATATTGGCATATAAATTTTATTCTACTTATTTTATAAAAGTGGTTTTCAAAACCTACTTGTGTGCTTTTGGCTAGCAGATAAAACTATTGTGTCTACATACCATAGTTCGCCATTTTGTGTAGTCGTGAGTCCTTGTTATTCCATCTACTGCTTCTGCAGGTCTGTCTCCTTACGCATTTACTTGATCACACCTATGGTTTTTTTGTCTTAGAGTAGTAGAGTGATCCAAGTTTTTCATGTGTGCATATTTAATTTAGCAGCTAACCTGTATTCTCTGGAGAGGCTGTTCCAGTTTTCTATCCACCAGTAAGACATGAGCACTCCTCACTTCCCTTTCTATTTCCCCGTTTGTTAACCTGATGCATGTAAGTTGGTTTTTTTCTTAGTCTGCCTTGTCTGATTACTGAGAATGTGTGTTAGTTAGGTAGCTTCCTCACCTGTGACTGTCTGACAGAAACAACCTAATGCAAGTGCTTATGTTGGGGTGGCTGCAAGCCTCATAGCTGTTAGGAGGTTAAGAATGAAACTTGATTCAGCACAATTTTAGCAGGTGCTGGGTCTGACCAAGGTTTAAACACAGTACAACACTGGGAAGACGTTTCCATGGGACAGTTATCACAGCAAAGCTTTAGACATGGCTCCATGGAACTCCCTTGCAAAGTACAACTCTTCATTGAAGCACCTGTGACCTTTACCATAAAAATGGGTTCTTATTCACAGAGAAATGGTTTTCAGAGTAAGGGCATAAGGAGGATTCGTAATGAGCATAAAGATGGGGTCTGTCAATTGAAAGTGCAAAGTACATGGGACCCCTTTCATAAGGATGTGTTCTAGTCACTGAGAGAAAAAGATCGGGATCAGAACCTAAACAGTGCTCAGGATTTTGGCAAAAAATCAGTAGGTTGTTAAACCACATCCACTCCAGCCTTCCAGGTGAACAGACACCAGTCTTTTTCTTCCCTTGTTTAACAATTCTGACTTCTCTAATGTTTTCTGTAAGCTGTGCCTCCTACAGGTTTACTTATTTTGGTTCAGTGTTTGAAAAAATGCCAGTTGGTCATGGCAGCAGAACAGGTTACATCCAGAAAGCAGGGAGACCACAGGTCAGGAACCTCCCATTAATGCTGTCATATTTCAGTCCACCAAAGGGTTAACCCACTTACTTGGTCAGAGACATCTAAATGTCATCGTTTCTGGAGTTCCCATCACAGACACACAGGGTGTGCCTTACTAACCCACACGTTTCTCAGTACAGTTGCTAGCAATATTATCCATCATGGGGAAAGTAGATACTTTTTTTTGTCATTCTAGTTTTTCATTTGTGACGCATGCTTATGGTTTGCTCACTTTTTCAGTGTAAGACACTGTCTATACTTTTAATATAATTTGCCTATCAGGTTGAGTAGTTAGAAATAACTTAGTGTTGTTATTGCCATTTATTTTTTTTTTAAGATTTATTTATTTCTTATATGTGAGTACACTGTAGCTGTCTTCAGACACACCAGAAGAAGGCATCAGATCTCATTACAGATGGTTGTGAGCCACCATGTGGTTGCTGGGAATTGAACTCAGGACCTCTGGAAGAGCAGTCGGTGCTCTTAACCGCTGAGCCATCTCTCCAGCCCATTTATTAGTTCTTATCTTTGGTATCTTTAATACAATGGAAATTCTCCCCAGTTTGTTTTACATCTTGCATTTTTGCTACTTTATAGTTTGCTATTAACATTTATATCTTTAATTGAAATTGAATTTCTTAGCTGTACTTTGAAGTTTGAGTCCAACTTAAGACCTCTGCTCACTAGTGGAAAAGAGTCACCCTCTATTAATAAGGAAGGAGGAAAACATAAGAGTGAGGCGTAGTGTACAAGTCTGTAGTCCCAGCACTTGGAAGGGGAGATCCTCTACCACGTGGTGAATTGGAGCTAGTCTAAGTCCCTGTCTCAACCCAAAAGGCAGCTGATTCTCAGCACATATTCTGTTGTTGCTGCTGCTGTTTTTGTTCCTTTGTAGGGAGCTGGAACTTACCTCAAGAGATTTTTCTGACTTCATGTTTTCTGTAGCGAGGAGGCTTACCTAAAGGATGTTCCCTCTGTTGTGCTGTTTTTTAGTATGCTGTACCTTCCTATAAGCCTAAATGTCCGTGCTGCCTGGTTGTATCATTTTGAGTCTTTTATCTGGGTGTCTTCTTGCTGTGCTGAATAGAATTTTAACCAGCTTCCCTAATACTGTCTACTAAACTACACATACTTCCCTCATTTTGCTATGAACCAAATCTTGTTTGTGTGAAAATACCCAATCAGTGTATATAGTTCCTTACCCAGAACAGGACTTTTCATCGGTGTGTACAATGTGTATGCACAGATCCGTGCATGCCAAAGCATGTACGTGGACATCAGAAAACAACCTCAAGCGCCTTATTTGAACTCTTGTCTTGTTTGGGTCTCTTGTCTTTTTTCCACGGCATAATCCAGGTTAGTTAGCCTGCAAGCTTTCTGGGGATTCTCCTGTCTCCCCCCTCCATCTCCCTGAAGGAATGCTGGGATTACAGGCACATATACTACTACACCCAACTGTGCATGCGTTCTGGGGATTCAAACTTAGGTTCTTACACTTGCATGGCAACTACTTCTTTACCCATTGAGCTATTTCCCCAGCTGACCAAATTGTCTTTGTAGCACATCTTCTTGTCTAATGGAAATAACTTATCCTTGTATTACTCTGCTAGAAATAACTACTTGAGAATTTTATTCTTCTGAGTAGGTTTTACCATCAGTTCATCAATTCCCTAAAACTGATGCAATTCCTATTGGAATTGCACTGAATTTGTAGATGAATTTAGATGAATTAGAAAAACTTGACAGAATTTACTCTTCAGTCCTTATCCTTGCTCCCTTTCGTTGGTCTGGACAGGTTTGTCAGTCTGTTTCATAGAAATTGTAATAAGCAGGCCTTTTTATCTTCTTCCCAGCGGAAAGTCTAAAGCTGCTCAATTAAATGTCATGCTTGCTGTCTTAGGGTTTCATGCTGTGAACAGACAACATGACCACAGCAACTCTTATAAAGGCAAGCATTTAATTGGGGCTAGCTTACAGTTTCAGAGGTTTAGTCCATTATCATCATGCCAGAAAGCATGATACAGGCAGATGTGGTGCTGGAGGAGCCAAGAGTTCTACATCTTGATCCGAAGGCAGACTTATCTTCCCAAGGCAGCCGGGAGGGGGACTAAATTATGCTGGTCAGACCTGAGCACATATATGAGACCTCACAGCCCTGCCTCCACAGTGACACACTTCCTCTAACAAGGCTGGGCCTCCTTCACTAAGGCTACACCTCCTAATAGTGCCACTTCCCATAGGCCACTCATATTCAAACCACCTTTCCTGAGAAAGTATTTGGGCAAGACCCTGAGCAAATCTTGAGAAACAGAGGATCATCCATGGTAAGTGCATTTTGAGAAAAAACTCTGGCTACAAGAACTGGCTATCTGGCTATAATACAGTTAGAAAAATTGGGCTGTGTTGGGCTTCAGGGAGGAACAGGGTTTGAGAGAGAGAGAGAGAGAGAGAAATTGAATCATCCTTCAAAGGATTTATTAAAGCAGCATAGAGCCTGGTTTGAAGTAAAAGGCTTCAGGAACCCAGGAAGAGCAGAGCCTGTTCTTTTAAGGTTCTTTGTGAGAGAATAAGGTGCAAGGAGGTAGTTTGCTGTGTGGAAATGGGTCCATGGTAGCTGACGTGGCCTAACAGAGACACTGTTTGCTTGTACTGGCTAAGGCAGGTATTTGAAAAGTCCAAGATCATTCTAGATAAGGCTTGCCTGGAAGAACAATAGACCTACTTAGTGACAAGATCATCTGCCCTGCATGTACCCTTTCTCTGTTTAGGGCCTTACCATCGAGAAGGGCCTTTTCTAGATAGGGAGAGTTCCTGTGTACATGACATGACAGGCTGTCTAAGTAAACTTGGCTACTTTGAAGCTCTCTGTAGAACCTCCTAGGAGTAGATCAAGGGGAAATACCTCTGAGTTCTGGAATCATCTGTGGCGTAGAAAAGAGCAAAGATTTTGGTCAGCACATGCTCCAGAAAACTAAATACAGGTAAAAATGAGGCTCAGCCAAGCATCGGCAGGCTAAGATATGCAACCGGAGAGTCTGCTAAAGACAGCTCTCAGTGTCTCATTTCACTTCTTCCACCTCCCCTCTTTCTCCACTCACTGGTTCTGAGTGCGTGTGCTCCCTCTCTCCCATCTCCTGGAAGGCCACCGGTGTTTTTAATGTGCCTCAGTTACAGCTAGAGATTCCTTCCTGTGTCCAGGCTTTAATATAAATTACTTATAATAAGATTTAACCTTGTAGGAAATAATATATAGTGAGTTTGCTTCTTTGGGGTCCTTAGGTTTTTAAGTAGTAAAAAATGCTTAATTTCTAAAAACTAGTCCTTAATTAGAAATTAGCTGAGAAATATGCTCTTGGTGGGACATGAGGCAAAAACGGGGACTTAAAAGACACCAGTGCTAGAAATCAGAAAGGGGTGTGATTCTAGGGAATGGTGGTGGCAAACATTTGTCCTTGTTGTCAAGAATCTTACATAGCCTTAAACCGAAATTAGCATTTGAAAACATGTGCCTTAAGACCTGGGAGATTTCCTAAATCTTTTGTAACTCATCAGAGGAAAGGACAATACTTTTATAATGTGTGGCTCGTGTGTATTTTATAATCTATAGTAATGTTCTCTGAAATCCTTGAAAATTAGTCAGCCATGTATGTTACACAAATTCATTGGAAAAACAGACCTCAAAGATTGTATTAAATAGTGTTTGTGAAAATACTGTATGTGAAAACACAAACTTTGAAAAACCAAGAAGCAGTTGGGAGTAGTGAGATAGTTCAAAGATAAAAGCACTTTTGATACAAGCTGTGTGATCTGATTAAATCCCCAGAACCTATATAGGTTGTCCCCTGACAGCCACACATGAGCCATGCATACACACAGACACAGAGAAAGACACACACACACACACACACACACACACACACACACACACACACACACTTAAAAGAAAACCGAGTAGAGCTGGAGAGGAGGCCAGGGGTCAGAGTTCTTATCTAGCATTCACAAAGCCCCAGGCTCAACATGTGGCAGCACTGTGTAAAGCAGGTGTCCTTCCTGTCTCTAATCCCAACACGTGGGAATTAGAGGCAGAAGGATTAGAAGTTCAAGATCATCCTTGCCTGCATAGTACACTGTTAATACAGACAGCCAACAACTATTCCTTCTGAGTTTTTAAGTGCTATAAATGTTTAATTTCTGATAACTAGTCCTTAATTTGAAATTATATATCATTTCATACATTGAAATGGATCAAGATTTTGTTTTGGTTGGGATGGAACATGAGAAGATTAAGATGTTTGATAAATTAATAAAAGTTACTATGAACATTCAACTGAGGAGTCTTTTTTTTTTTTGTTTTTGTTTTTGGTTTTTTACTTTGACTATTAATCACATTTTCAAGAGCAGAATATTTCACTTCTAATCCCTTTTAAAAATGTTGAGTCAAGTCTATGAGTTTGAGCTTTGCCATTTTGTAGAACTTGCCCTCTGAAGCCCACTTTACTCATCTATAAAGTGGGGATAAAAATCACACTGTGTGGGTTGTGGAAAAGACTAAAGGCTGCTTCATGTTACACACTCGGCCAAGCACTGAACATAATCTTTCCATCTTTTGACATTTTATGTACATGAGTATTTGGCTTCATGTATGTCTGTACCATGTGCGTGCTTGGGTGCCCACCAAGGTCAGAAGGGTACAGCAGATCTCCTGGGACTAAAGTTACATGTGGTTGTGAGCCACTACATGGGTGTTGGGAATCAAATTCAGGTCCTCTGGAAGAGCAGCTGATGCTCTTAACCACTGAGCCATCTCTCCAGCCCTGCAACATTATTTCCAGTAATAATGGAGTTCCTTTTTAGTCTCACATTTCACTGTAGTTAAGATTGCAGAGATTCCATCCAGAGAAGCAGGAAGGCCAACTGCAGATCTTTACCTCTCCCTCAGCTCCTCCAAAACAAGTGCCCCAGTTTTTAGCTCTCTAGCAAACCACCTGCTGTGGCTTCTCACTCCCCACCCCCATTCCCAGGGCACTTAGCAAATCTTAGTGGACTACCCTGCTTTTTCCTATGGACCCCCTTAATCCCCCTCCAGCCCATTTCCTACCCCTAAGTATCAGCTCCCAGTTCCTAGAAACACACTTTACCTAGAACCTCCAATAGCTAACCTATCAAGATCCCAGAAGAATTTCCTACCATGCAACACATATTCACCACACTCTTCTAAGAATCAGAGAGGGCAACAAAACCAAACACCCAACAAAGACAAGACAGTCTTCCCAAAACCCAGATTCTGGACTCGAGTGTAAAACCACAACAGCCAGGACACTATGTGTCCATTAGATCCAGCAACCCTACCACAGCAGGCCCTAAGTAGTACAACATAGCTGAAACACAAGAAAAAGACCTTAAAATAGCCTTTATGAGCCGGGCGGTGGTGGCGCACGCCTTTGATCCCAGCACTTGGGAGGCAGAGGCAGGCGGATTTCTGAGTTCGAGGCCAGCCTGGTCTACAGAGTGAGTTCCAGGACAGCCAGGACTACACAGAGAAACCCTGTCTTGAAAAACCAAAAAAAAAAAAAAAACCCCAAAAAATAAAAAATAGCCTTTATGAATATGATTGAGGTCCTTAAAGAGGAAATTAATAAATACCTTGAGTCTTTGAAAACACAAACAATGGAAGGAAATGAATAAAACATTTAAGACCTGAAAAATTTAGGAACTTGAAACAGGTACCTCAGAGGCAGGCCTCACCAACAATACACAAGTGATGGACAAGACAATATCAGGATTGAAAACATGATGTAAAAAATGGATAATTCAGGGCTGAAGAGATGGCTCAGCGGATAAGAGCACTTACTGCTCTTCAGAGGTCCTGAGTTCAATTCCCAGCAACCACATGGTGGCTCACAACCATCTGTAATGGGATCTGACATCCTCTTCTGGTGTGTCTGAAGACAATGACAGTGTACTCACATACATGAAATAAATCTTAAAGCAAAACAAAGACCCACTAGAAATGGATAGTTAAGCGAAAGTAAATGTTAAATCCGAAATTATGGCACAAACAACCAGGAAATTGGAGATACTATGAAAAGACCAAATCAAAGAAAATCCAAGTAGGGAAGGAGAAGAAACCCAGGCCAAAGGCACAGAAAATATTTTCAACAAAACTATAGAACAAAATTTCCCTAATCTAAGGAAGAAGATACCTATCAAGGTACAAAAAGCATATAGAATACCAAATATACTGGAGCAAAAAAGAAATTTCACTCACTACATATTAATCAAAACATTAAATATACAGAACAAAGAAAGCATATTAAAAACTACAAAGGAAAAAGACCAAGCATCATCTGAAGGCAGACTTATTAGAGTAACACCCGACTTCTCAACAGAGACTCAAAGACAGCCTAGACAGATGTGATACAAACAGATGAATGGAATCAAATTGAAGACCCAGACATAAATCCGATACCTATAGACAACTGATTTTTGACAAAGAGGCCAGAAATACACACTGGAGAAGACACCATCTTCAAGAAATGGTAAGGTCAAGCTGTATGGCTACGTGTAGGAAAATGCAAATAGATCCATACTTATCACTCTGCACAAAACTCCAAATGGATCAAAGACCAAAACATAAACCAGATACACTGAACCTGGAAAAGAAAGTAGAGAATAACCTTGAACTCACTGGCATAGAAAGATTTCCTGAACAGAATACCAATCGTGCAGGCACTAAGAACAACAGTAAATCAATCATTCCTCGTGAAACTGAAAAGCTTCTGCATGGCCATATTCTAGACAAAGTGGCAGCCTACAGAATGGGAAGATTTTTAACCAACTGCACAGATGATAGAGGACTAATATCCAAAATATATAAAGAGCTCAAAAAACTTGATACCAAAAAAACTACTCAATTAAAAATAGGGTGCATATATCAACAAAATTCTTTTTAAAAGGAAACTCAAATGGCCATGAAACACTTAAAGACATGTTCAACTTCCATAACCATCAAGGACATGCAAATCAAAACTACTTTGAGATTTCATCTTATACCATCAAAGTGGCTAAGACCAATATAACAAGTAACAGCTCAGGCTAGCAAGGATATGGAGTAAGGGAAACACTAAGCCATTGCTTGTTGAAGAGTAAACTTGTACAGCTACTACGGAAATCAGTGGGGGTGGTTTTTCAGGAACACGGATTGATTTACCTCAAGATATAGATATATCACTCTTGAGCATTGTAATTAGGGCTCAGAGTAACAAAATTGATAAATGAATTTATATACTTGTTATATTTATTATATATAGAGATGGGGGATTTATTAGAACAATGTACAGGTTGCAGTCCAGCTGATTCAACAATGACTGTCTATGAAGTCCAAGAATCCAGTAGTTGCTCAGTCCACAAGGCTGAATTTCTCAGCTGGTCTTCAGTATACACTAGAATCCTGAAGACGTAGGCTCTAATGGCAATGAAGGAATGGACTTGCTAGCAAGGTGAGGGCAAGCAGGCAAAGAGCAGAAGCTTCCTTCTTCCATGTCCTTATAGAGGCTTCCTGCACAATGTGGGGTCTAAAGGTCCTACCTCAAGATCTGGACTAAAGGTGTGTTATCCTATTTAAAAGGCCTGGATTAGAGATGGACTAATAGACCTGGATTAAAATAAATTTCCTATTTCAAATTAAGCAACACTTCTCTCACAGGTTTAACATTCATTTGGGGGTTTTAGTTCCAGATGTAGTCAAGTTGACAACCAAAAATAGCCATCACAGTCATTGTTTTAGTTAGGGCTACTTTCACTGTCTTAGATTACTTTCTTAAAAAACGCAGACCCATCTGCCCAGGGGTAACCCCATCTACAATGTACTGGGGATGATCCCACACTGGTCATTAAGAAAATACTCAAGCCTGGCGGTGCTGGCACACACCTTTAAGCCCACTACTCACTCAGTGTAAGCCCCTGGAGGTGTGAACAGCTAGCTCCCACCCCAGACTTCTCCATGTCCTTTTTCCAGCCTCTCAAAGTGGGACAGTGGCCAGGGCTGGCCCCATAGGAAAAAAAGCCCAAGATCAGGCCACAAAATCCCTCCAATTGCAGGCCACTCTGGGTGGCTACAGTTCCCAAGAAACCCTCCTTTCTCCTGCTTGATTTGTTGTGGCTTTTCACCCAAGCACCAGCAGCCACTCTCTTGTGTCTCTCCCAATAAATCTCTTGTGTGAGATTTGTTGTGTGGTGTGAGGTTATGGTACTTCTCAGCTCCTGACTGCCAGGATACCTTTCCCCTCAGAGCTGCAAAACCTCCACTGGGGAGATGTAACACTTATATTTGGGAGGCAGAGGCAAGCATATCTCTGAGTTCAAGACCAGCCTGGCCTACAAAGCAACTCCCAGGGTAGAAAATCTCTGTCAAAAAAAAAAAAAAAAGGTAGAAAGAAAAAGGAAGGAAGAAAGAAAAGGAAAGAAAGAAAAAGAGAGGGGGGGAGGGAGAGAGAGAGAAGGAAAGAAGAGGAAGAAAAAGGCAATATACTACAGGCCTGCCTATAGCCTTATTTGTTTGTTTGCTTATTTGTTTTTCAAGACAGGGGTTCTCTGTGTAGCCCTGATTGTACTGGAACTCACTTTGTAGACCAGGCTGGCCTCAAACTCACAGAGATGCCTCTCTGCCCCTCTCTGCCCCTCTCTGCCCCTCTCTGCCCCTCTCTGCCCCTCTCTGCCCCTCTCTGCCCCTCTCTGCCCCTCTCTGCCCCTCTCTATCCCTCTCTACCCCTCTCTGCCCCCTCTCTACCCCTCTCTGCCCCTCTCTGCCCCTCTCTGCCCCTCTCTGCCCCTCTACCCCTCTCTGTCCCCCTCTACCCCCTCTGCCCCTCTCTGCCCCTCTACCTCTCTCTGCCCCTCTCTGCCCCTCTCTACCCCTCCCTGCCCCTCTCTGCCCCTCTCTGCCCCTCCCTGTCCCTCCCTGCCTCTCTCTGCCCCTCTCTGCTCCCCAGCACTGAGACAAAAGATATGCACCACCATGTCCTGATCTTACTGAGGCATGGTTCTGCGGGAGGCCAGCCAGGGAGTGGTCTTTTTTGTTGTGGGTTCCTCTTGAGGGGGAAGAGCATCAGCGAAGGTGAAGGCTTTTGTCTTGTGAGATATGGGGGTAAGACTTTTGTCTTATGAGATATGGGGGTAAGACTTTTGTCTTGTGAGATATGGGGGTAAGACTTTTGTCTTATGAGATATGGGGGTAAGACTTTTGTCTTGTGAGATATGGGGGTAAGACTTTTGTCTTAGGAGATAGTTAGGGTTTGCTGTATAATAATTAAAAGTTTACTATCTAAGACTAATTTACTTTGCTACTGTAGCTGACCTGCCTTCTGTGTTTCTCTGAGGCCAGAAACTGCAGTTTTTAGCACTTAAACCAGCAAGGGATTAAGTAAAATAGCTTTTATTCTGTCTCAGAAGGAACAGCACAGCTCTAACTTTCAGCCTATTAGTTGAAGTCTCAGGAAGAAAGCACTCACACATCTTTCAGAATACATGATCACATGGTAAAAAGTTCATCACAAGTTTACACATAAAATCAAATCATAAATCAAATAAGAAGTTTACAACAGAGAATATTTACATCATATCCATTGGGAGTAATTATCTAGCTAAACATTCATCACCTGTCTAGCTCCACAGATTCATTGAGAGTTAAAAATGATAACTAAGTTATTGGTGGAGTTTTGAATAGACAAACCCAGTCAATATTTTATCCTCTGTCCTAGCACCTATTATAAATCATTAGTTCCCCCTTTTTATGATCTTTGCCTAATGGTGTTACAACCTCTTGGAATGTGTTCTGAGTAGTAGAAAGTTTGCTTACTATCAGAAGCAATTAACTGGTGATACATGGCAGACTGGCAGAGTTCTCATTGCAGTTTTGACAATCAGAAAAGGACTTAGTAGCAGTCCCACTATAAAAGAGCTTAATAAATACTGATATAATTTTAGGAATTCTTATAGGATTGAGAAGTCATCTATTTGTCTACATAGCAACACAACAAGACAGTATCATCTTTGTAAATCTGCAGAGATCTACAGGGTGAGCTAATTCCTAGTGATTGTTATATATGTTTAATAGTAACAGGAAAATCATATTAACAGCAGGAATCTTTCCTAAAATGATTTTCTCATGGGCCTTGCCTATAAGAGCAAATCTGTCATAGATTATTTTAGTCTGAGGCAGACCATCTCAAGAAAATCACTTGCTAGTTATTAGCTTGTCCTATGATGGCTCCTGACATTTTTCAATGGAGGCTCCTTCTTCTCCAATGACTCTAGCCTGTGTCAAGTTGACATAAAACTAGCCAGCACTGGCATATACTGAAAAGACACTTTATACTACCATAGAGACACCTGCTCAGCCATGTTTATTGCTGCTCTATTTATAACAGGCAAAAATTGGAAATAACCTAGATGCCCCCCAACAGAAGAAATGGATAAAGAAAATGTGTTACATTTACATGATATCACTCGTTAAAAAAATGAAATCATGAAATTCTAGGTGTGTGTAAAGAGATGCAACTAGAAAAAAATCATCCTGAGGGAGTACAGATCCAGAAAGACAGAGAGTATGTATTCACTTATATGTGGATATTAGCTGTCAAGTCATTGATAACCCAGCTACAACCCATAAATCACAGAGGTTAGGTATAGAGTAAGATACTAGGAGGGACATATGGATTGTTAGGAAAGAGAAACACAATAGATAGTTATAGATGAATGAGGGGGCTGGAATGGGAAGCTCTAGTGAGAAAGGGAAGGGAGAGGGGACAAGGGAAGAAATACCAAGAGAGGAAGCCAAAATTAAGGGCTGTTTGGAAACCTAATACAGCAGAACTTTCTAAAATATACACATACATGAAGGTGATCTAAATGAAATTGCCAAATAACGGGAGACAGAGCCCCAACTGGCTATCTCTTTGTCACCAAATGAAGTTTCCAGTCCTGGGATTGAGCCACATCTAGTTGAGTTGTTGGACAAATGGGCCCCGTGAGAATTCCCAAACGATGCAGGCTGTTGTCAAGACTATAGGTTGCTCTCCACAAACTGACAGCAAGGCCCCACTGTTGAAGGAAACTCTAACGCAACTGAACACGGGGAAGCCAAGCTGGTGTCTGCGTAGAGCCTTCATCCTTGTGTGCTCATGTCTTTGGTACAGAAAGGAAGTCTACATGCCATCAAAAGAGAAACATAAACACCAACCCAGCCACAAGCCCTCTGATTGACAGTGGCGTCCTGCCCAAAAGATATGCTATTTTAATGGAAGCACAAAGCTTGGGGGTAGCCCTTCAGTGTCTGATTTGACTTGAAGCCCACTCTACAAGACAGAACTCATACCCCACACTGCTTAGTTGACCAAGAACCTAGACCAGGGACCTAGGGTAAAACTAATTACTGTCCTAAAAAAATAAAAAAGAAAGAAAAAGAACTATTTAAAAAAAGAAAAATTTAAAAGTAACAATCAAATGACTGCCAATGTCATTCTGCTATACTCATAGATCAGTGTCTTGTTCAACCATCAGAGAAGCTTGATCCCGCAGCAGATGGGAACAAATGCAGAGATCCACGGCCAGACATCATGCAGAGAGAGAGAGAGAGAGAGAGAGAGAGAGAGAGAGAGAGAG
>JANHMN010000007.1:70634696-70650874 GCA_030674055.1 Rhabdomys pumilio | reverse complement strand
TCTCTCTCTCTCTCTCTCTCTCTCTCTCTCTCTCTCTCTCTCTCTCTCTCTCTCTCTCTCTCCTTGCAAACAGGTTTATTACTGAACACTGTTTTGGTTTTTGGTTGAATCTTGCCAAAACCAAAGTGATTGCCAACGCAAACTCACATTCTGGCCTCTGATCCACTTCCGTTACTGCTCTCAGACTGAACATCAACCAGCCTTCCAAGTTTAACACTGATGTCATTTTCCACACTATATCTGAGAAATCACCAGCTTTTCAGTTTACAGTATGTTTCTAACTGCCAGCCAACGCCCTATCAGAGCATAAAATTTTTCTGTTGTACCTAAGCAGCTTATAGCAAAACGAATGACAAGGAAAGATCTACTCTATTCTTTTAACTCGAGATCCCTTTATCTCCCACGTATCCCTTGTGCTCTCCACTTTGGCTGTTCAAGATTAAGCGCCGAGGATCTAGTTGCTACGAGACAGGACGCTGAGAGGGTGGGGACGCTGCACTGCGACAGGCCTGAGAGGAAGAGCCAGAGAGGGCAGGGTGAAGAGCAGGCTCAGGGAAGCGGTGGGCTGCGCTCCGGCGCGGTCCGCATGCTCCAGCCCGCAGGAGCTCGTCGCTCATTGGATGCGCCGCTGCAGCGCTAGCTTGCGATTGGTCGGGTCGCGTGGGCCGGCCCCTCCCCTTTTGCAGGGAGGCCCGCTAGCGGGCGCAGGCGGGTGCGGCCGCCGATCGTGAGGCCGCCTCAGCCGGGCGTGTGCGCCGGGTCGCGCCGTTCTGGGCGCGAGCGCGGGCGGTGCCGGCCGCTGCAGGTGACACCGGCACGGTGAGGGCTGCGCGGCCTTGTGGAGGTGAGAGAGACGCTGAGAGGCTGGGGCACCCACCCGGGAGCTGGAAGTGGGGCGAGGGCCAGGAGCGCCGCTGCCCATCCCGGCGGGCCGGCCGGTGGGCGGGCGGGCCGTGCGGGGCCCCGCTGTCCCGAAGCCCGCGGGCGCCCGGGCGCAGCCCACCGCCCTGTCCCGCAGCCGCTCGGCCCGCACTCCTGGCGACGGAACCCAGCTTCGGCCGCCGGACTCCTGCTGTCCCAGCCAGGCTGCTTTCCGACGCCTTTGTCTGCCCCTCTCAAGCCCGCGCCTAGAATCGGCGCCCACGCCGCGGAACCCTGGTCCCGAGGACGCGCCGCGCAGGGAGCCTCGACCCGGGCTTGGAAGGGCTACTTACCCGGGTGGGCAGCGATGTCCCGTCCTTCAGAATCAGAGCCAACCGCCTGGGTCGCATGTGTGGATGAGAGTCAGGAAGTCTGTTGTAGATCAGGACAAGTTGGTGTTAACTACCTCCCTCTGTGTGCCAGAGGCCTTCCACCTGTCCCAGTGACCCCCTCCTTCCACTCCTGCCTCTGCTAGGGAAAAATCAAGAGCCCCCTTTTCATTGAAAAATGAAAAGCAGATGCTTGTCCATATAAATAAGCCAAGATAAGGAAATAGGTTATGTTCTTTAAAAGTGTAATATGTTGAACAATAGAATTTTTAGGTTTTGGTAAATAATGTTGTTTATTTACCAAATATGTTATGTCTTAAATGCTTTTAAAATATGGTATCATGCATGAGAGGATAATTTTGAGTTTCCGGCATTTTCTTTTGGTCATAGTTTTTTTTTTTAATATATATATATGTATATATATATATACCTTTCTCCAGAGTAAGATGCATGTACCAGCTGTTCTAAGACTGTATGTTATTCAGACCCTAAAGGAAACGTTCTCATAGATTAGTTTAACTAGAATACAAATAGGTATTTTTTCCCCTTGATTGGAAAGATTCAGTTATGTCAACAAAAAAAAAATCGCACCCAAGTTACTTAAATTATCTATAAACATGAATAAATGAGTATTATATTTGAAATACATAAGTTTTTAAGAATTTGATGGAGACAACTTTCTTGTAATTTTAATTAAGAGCTGGGGACTTAGATCATTTGTAGAGTGCACTGTGCCACCACCACCACCAAAACCAGAAAGACATTTTAATGAAAACTTCTGGAAGTTAAAATCAAAAATCAGTACACAAAGGGTCTTTGTCTTGAATTCTATTTTAGACTGTTTTCTTACCTTTTCTCTTTTGCAGCGCTGGTTGTCAAACCCAGGGCCTCACAAATCTTCATTCCCATCCTAAGTGTCTCCTAAGGTCCAAACAAATTATCATTAAACACCTCTTTCCAAATCATGGGTCCTTAGGAAAAAGGGATGCAAACATTACCCATGTAAGTAGAGAACAGTACTTTGTTCTGAAAATTCAGATTCCACATTTCTTTTTGTACAGTGTACTTCTTACATATTCATATAAATTGTGAATCTTCAGCTTGGAGTGGGTTCCAAAAGATACATTAAATTTCTTCAAGGCTTTAAGACTTTATTAAGTCAGCAAACATTTTTTGGTGCTATCTGCTTTGCTAGTCACTCTTTTGAAGAATCAAAGATAAAAAGCACAACCTAAGAGCTGAGTGTGCCCATGTACACCTGTAATCCCTGTGGTAGGTGGAGCATGAGTTAGAAGCCAGCCTGGCCTACAAAGTAAGACCTACCCTAGGTGGATAAAAATGAAATTTTGTTCTGGGCAGTGCTTTCTAAGGTATTCAGCAAATTCCTGAAAACAATTTATATCAACATCCGCCAAAATAGGATAAGGAAAAACAATTGCCATAATAAATTGGGGTGTTCATTTTGCGTGCCAGACACTGTGCTGGGTGATTTATGGTATTATTTAATTCTCACAATAATCTTAAAGGCAGTTACCATTTTCCTTATAGCAAGCCCAGGATTGCACTGCTAGAAATGGCAAAGCTTGGTAGGTATTCATAGCCTGTTTTATTCATTTTGTTGGCAGCATACTTCATTTTATGTTTTGTTATCTTCATGAATCTGTTTAAGAATCTCAGAAATGCTACTGCTACAAACATGTAGTCCTCACACTGTGTCAGGTGATTCTTCTTATACAGTATCAAACGACAGAGCTACCCACTGTTGTACCTTCATTTTGCAGATGAGGAAACTGAAACACGGATTATTTGAAATAGAGAATATCTTAATGGTAGAACCAAGATATAAAGTTGGACAGTTTGACTTCTGAATCTATACTTGTAACTGCTACAGTGTACTGGGCCTTCAGTAAGGTACATATCTGGAAGCTATGACTTTACAATGCTTAATGTTTTTGTGTTTCTCTTGTGTTTTAGATTTATTCATTTTTGTTTTATGTGTGTCTGTGTGTTTACTTGCATGTGTCTGTGTGCACCATCTACATGTCTAGGCCCACGAAGGCCAGCAGAGGGCAGTATAGCCCTATACCTGCAGTGTCTAGGGCCACGAATGCCAGCAGAGAGTAGTATAGCCCTGTACCTGGAGTGTCTAGGGCCACAAAGGCCAGCAGAGGGCAGTATAGCCCTGTACCTGGAGTTATAGACAGTTGTAAGGAACCGCTTGGTTGCTGGGACCCAGACTCAGGTCCTGTGTGATAACATCAAGTGCCCTTAACTGTTGATTTTTAATGTCTATGCAGGCACATAAGGTTGTGTTGTTTTAGCTGCCATTTGATGCCCTGTGACAATATTTATATAAACAACTACCTAGTGCTAATGACTGCTTCTACATTTCTACTCTAGTATGCTATTTTAGATGTCACAATCCTAGGAAGTATCTTTTATCTTTACATATCATGTCTCATTTGGAAGGTGCTTTTATTATCTTCAGAGCACCTTCACAAGGTGATCTTTCTGTTCTCTCTGACTGTCTGTCTTAGGCTTTTAATGTGGCATGTGACGATGCTAAAAACTCCAACTGGGCCTTCACACTGCCCTTGGTCGGTCAGTCATCTTTGCCCTACATTACGCCACGCTTTCCACAGAGCAGCTCACATTTTCAAGTGGCAGTCCTGAGCTAGAAACTAATAACAGCTAAGCTATAAAACATGCTTAGCCATAAATCTTTACTGATGTTTTCTTCTATAATTCTGTGTTCCTACTTCAGCTGCAGTGCCTGACACATAATGGAGTATTCGTAAATGCATGGATAAAATAGTGTGTCTTAAATCCACTGGCATAAAGAGCTTCCTGAAATGTTTTAGCTTTGGATGGGTAGTTTCTTTTTATAATCTCCCCAGCCCTCCTCACAGGCCAAAGCTTTCAGAGTTTGTCATTGAAACATAACTGGCTTTACAGTCTGTTAGAGTCTGTCCTTTCCATCCCAAACCACTGTCTCCACCTCTCTACTCCTTGGAGAATGGAGAGAACATAGATTAAAATGTGAACCCTTACTCTGCATCTTACTAGGTCTATGGCATTGTGCAAATTACGTAACTCCTCCAAACCTGTTTCCTTATGTTGTAAAATCAGGACAAGTTCCACTTCCGTAGGACATCACAGGCTCCTCAGCCTCTCCATGGCTACCTCCGTTTTGGGTTTTCTGCCAGATCAGTCAGGTCAATTTCACATTGCTTGAGAAGATAGGGCTGAAAAAGAACTTTCCAGAGTGAACTTGTTTCAAACATACAAAACTAACACTAATAGTTATTGACAGTGTTATACTAACCACAGATACATTAGCTGCTATATTAAGCTGTTATATTAAGTTATTGATAGTGTTATACTAACCACAGATACATTAGCTGCTATATTAAGTTGCTGTTTCATTTTATTGTGTCTACAAGTTCAGTATGGTCAGCCATGGCACGTTATTTATACCATGAACATTCGCTCAAGGAAAAAACAGGAAGAAATTATTTTGGAACATAATGAAATTATAATACTTTCAGCAACCTTCATATTTTGATTTCTTCATGATTTGATTATTTTATCTATGAATAGTCAGTGTATAAGCTGCATGCTTAGTGACTTTTTAGGAAAATAAAGTATATTCAACTTTTCCTGAACGTTTTATTTGGAAAAAATTTAACATATAGTAAAGTCAAAGGTTTGTTTTGTTTTATTTTATAAAAATCCAAATGCCTGTCACCTAGCGTTTACCACTATGATTCTGCTTTTTAAGCCAGGTGGTGCTGGTACACACCTTTAAGCCCAGCACTCAGGAGGCAGAGGCAAGTGGATTTCTGAGCTTGAGGTCAGCCTGGTCTACAAAGTGAGTTCCAGGACAGCCAGGGCTACACAGAGAAACCCCATCTTGAAACAAACAAACAAACAAAAGATTCTGTCTTTTTATTGACTATTTAATCCATCTGTCCATTTTTATATATACCCATCTTTTAAGTCATAATATTCAAAGCTTTTATATTTGAAGAAATTTTAGATGAGTAGCCTGTGTTTGCTTTACGTCAGTTTTATTTTTTCTTTATATAGTGGCAGGTAACTTTTAGGAATGCACGATAACTAGTCTACAATGTTCTGGAAACATCTGTATTTCAGACATAATAATACTTATGTTTTCCTATTTCTAGCTCTGAAAGATGAGTCGTGGATATCCAGAAAACAATAATTTCCTGAATAATAATAACCAAATGGTATTGGATATGATCCTTTATCCATTGATTGGAATCCCTCAGACCATCAACTGGGAAACTGTGGCAAGGCTTGTACCTGGATTAACACCCAAGGAGGTAAGTAACAATCCCTGGATCCCCCCTAAAACTACGGAAAGCAGCAGCAACATGTTAAAACAGCCCCCTCTCCCATGTGAGAGTGAAAAAAATATCTAAGTGAAAAAAATTATATCTATTTTATTTTGTGTGTGAGTGTTTTGTCTTCATTGATTCCTGTGCACCATATTTGTATAGTACTCAAGGAGACCAGAAGAGGGCATCATATCCTCTGGAACATTAATATAATCCTAACACTCAGGAGTTTGAGGCCAGCCTGGTCTACAGAGCAAGTTCCAGGACAGCCAGGGCTACACAGAGAAACCCTGTCTCAGTAAATAAATAAATAATTTCTTATAAATAAATAAACAACCAACAAATAATGTAAGAACACAGGCTGACCTTGAACTCAGATCTACCTGCCTCTGCCTCCTCAGCGCTGGGATTAAGGGCGTGCACCACCATTGTCCTGCTGTGATGAACATTTAAAGTATTTATTGGTATAAATTAATAATAAGGAGAAAAGCGAATGTACTATGAAATACTGGTAGGCTAGTCATCCTGATAACCTCCTTGACTTTATTAATTTTATACTCAGAATCAAATTTAAATTTAAGAATTCATGTAGGGAAAACATAGAGTCTTATTCACTCATGGACACTAGTTTGAGATTTAGAGACTTCAATTTTTGTTGTGCTTTGGTTTTGGTGGTTTTTTAAATATAATTTATTTAATGCTATTTCATGTGCATTAGTGTGAGGGTGTCAGACTCCCCTAGAACTGGAGTTACAGACAGTGGTGAGTTGCCATGTTGGTGCTGGAAATTGATCCTGGATCCTATGGAAGAGCAGCCAGTGCTCTTAATCACTAAGCCATCTCTCCATCACCTGATTTTTGTAGGTTTTTTAAAATGAAATTTACAACATAACTCAGGGTGAAGTATCTTCTACCTTAACTTCCATAATGTTGGGATTATAAAAGTGTGCTACTATACCTGGAATTTACTATGTAGTCCAGGCTGGCCTGGAACTCATAAAGACCTCCTGCCTCAGCCTCTGGAGTACTGGGATTACAGTATCCAGTAATTCCACTGATGGTTTCATTTTTACTTATTTATTCTCAGTTTTATGTTTTCTTGTTCTGTTTTCTTGAGTTTAGGACTTCTAATTTGTCTAATGTCACTGAAGTAAAAATCATGGTAAAACATTCCATCTTTTACAGTCCAGACACAGACAAACCAACAAAAACTATTTGTATGAAACATGATTTTGAACATAAGATGAAACAGAAAGAATTCAAGCATAAACTCAAAACTTAATAAGAAAGTCCATCTCCTCAAAAAGTGTATATGAGTATCAAGCCAAACCTAGCTGGGTAGATCTGTGTTAACTAACATGTTACATAGATGGACTCCAACTAGACCACAGGACCACTGTCTTGAAATGGCCTCAGGAGGGTTTGCCATCTAACGGGTGACTATGAAAACATTTGTTTCAAATGGAAGAGGATAGACAAGGACAGAATCAGGGCGGGGGTGGGAGGGAGAGAGTCAGACTTACCTTCTTTCTTAGTAGCCTGTCACCCCTGCCTTCTAGGAAACCTCTGTGGCCTGTGACACTACCTTCACCATTAGGCATGGTCTAGTCTGAGATAATTTTGTTTCCATCAGTTTTTCTTCCTCTGTGGCCTTCTTGGCAGCTTTGGCATCTTCATAGGTGGAGTGCTTCCCTAGTATGTCTGAGTCCCTGCGATCAGTGGAACCCGGGACAACAGCCTGAGATATGCAGCAGAAGAAAAAAAAATAGAGTGTTACAAGTCAGATCCTCCTGGATTTGTTTTCCATTGAAAGTTGGAATTAGATTTTATTAGGGCTAGGGTTATTGCTTAGCAGCTCAGCTAATACTATCATCTGACAGTGGGTTAAGTTCCTAATCCCAGGTTAGGGTGAATTCTTTGGCCATATCCTCAGAACATACCCAGTCACATTTGATCTCCAAAGCTAAGCAAGGTCAGGCCCAGTTAATACTAATTCTGATGACAGAATTAGGTATTATTCCTGATGGAAACACATAATACAAAAATAAAAGTCAAGTACTTAACTTGCTAATATTGTCTACTGATAACAGATGTATACCAAAGGGAAATAAGGCTGATAATCTTTTTTTTCCTTTTTTTATTGGATATTTTATTTATTTACATTTCAGATGCCATCGGTTTTCCCAATTTCCCCTCCCTAGAAAACCCCTATCCCATCCCCCCTCCTTCTTTTTGCTTTTATACCATTTTAATTACATGCAAGTATTAAGGTCAGTCCTAGGTTGAGGAACTAGCAATACAATAGATGCAAATAGTCAATGAACAAGCGAGACAATAAAGTCCTGTGATCACTGTTTCTAAGGGCTTATCAGGATGACCAAAATATCTGAGCTTACTTCCCTGTCCTAGCCCAAAGTCATTTTCATATCTGAAGCCTACTTCCTTATTCTAGCCTAACCTCTTGAACAGAGAATCAAAAAGAGAAGTTATAATGACTCTTGTATTTTTCTTTAATGTGACCAGTTATTCGGACTCAATCATGGACTGGTCTAGAAATCAATCCAATATTGGGAATAACAGTCTTCATTTGGAAGGCTGGTTTTGGACATTTTCAAAGACATATTTGGAAGCTAACTGCAGTTCTCTATGATGTTATGTTAGCAAGAGATAAAATTTGGACAGGACCTGAATTTCAAACAAGTGTTAGCACATGTGTTAAGGCTCTTTTAATTGTCAAGTTAAAAATACTTTTGTTTCTTCTGCAGTATTTAATTTAAGTAAGTGGCATTGATTGTACACTTTCTAATTGTGTTAGTGTGTTGAAACCTGGCATGTCAGTTATGGAAGTCTATCAATCAGCTTTTGCTTTATTGCCCTGAGTATCACAGAACCTTGGTCTTCCGAAAAAGTTTGCAAGTACTGGAAGACGTGAATCAGGCTTTAAGCAGAAGCAAGAGGGTAGTGGGCTTGATTATTGCTGGTATAACAGCTTTAATTACATTAATTGCTAGCACCACTGCTTCTAGTTGCTTTGACACAAGAAGTTAACACAGGTACTTTTGTTAATCATTTAACAAAAAAAGTCACTAATGAGTTGAATATACATGAGTAAAGATAATCTTAACTCTTCTTCAAAAGTGTATGTACATGATTCCTTTGAGTTAAGTAGTTTTTACTTCTTTTATTTAATAGTTTGTGTCTGTGGATGTTTTGTCTGCATGTGTGTGTGCACCTGGTACCTGGTGCCCTTGGAGGCCCTGGAACTGGAATTAACAGATGGTTGTGAGCTGCTATGTGTGTTATGGGAATTGAACGTAGGTTTTTTTGAAAGAACACCCAGTGATCTTAACCACTTAGCTATCTCTCTAGCCCTGAGGTAACACATTTATAAAAACAACTTCTATTCTGATTTTTAAAGGAGAAAAAATTAAGTTGCAGAATTTTCCATTTTAATATATACAAATTTTGTTCATATTCCCCCAACAAAAAATAGAGAAGAGTACCTTTAGGTACTGGGAAGATGGTTCATGGTTCAGTTACAGCACTCATACAGAGGCTCAGCACCACCTACAACCCCACTGCTAGGCATGCAGCACCTTCTGCCTTCTGTGGGCATCAGGTATTTACAAGGTGCACGTACATACATGCAGGCAAAACACTTGCACACTTTAAATAAAATAAATAAATAAATCTAAAATAACTTAAGTGTCTTCAAATAGAAGAAAAAAATGTCTTTTTCAATTATTTTTACTTTATATATGTATATATGAGTATATATACATACATATATACATATGTATGTATGTGTGTGTGTGTATGTGTGTGTATATATATATATATATATATATATATATATATATATATATGACCTTAATGATATTGAAGTTGATTATTCAAAACTATGACTGTATACATCTTCTCTCCTATTAGGTCACTCAACAATATGTCATTAAGTTTTATTGACTGAAGATTATCATTCATGATCACTTAATGATCGCTCTTATAGTATTACTCAATGATAATAGCATGCATTAAGATAGTAACCTTCTGTAAAATCATTATGTACTTTTTAAAGATTTTGATTAGAACAGGAAGTACCAGTGTTGCATTTTTATACAAAATGGTTTTGGTTGTTTGGTTTTTTGTTTGTTGTTGTTGTTGTTTTGTTTTTATCTGACCTCCGTTTTTGCCGTTTTGTATCACTGCAGTGTGTGAAAAGGTTTGATGAGCTGAAGAGCTGCGGAAGCTCGCCTGTTGACAACCAGTACAACCCTTTGATGGCTGCTGGGGAGGGTCCTGTTGAGACGTTAGCCACTTACATTAAATCTTCACTTCTGGACACACAAGGAGATTTTCAGGAGACTCCTGTTGATCAGGACACAGTTTCTAAAGCAGGTAAGGTTATACAATAAAATGTAGTACTTGTCCTTATAAAAAGTCTACGTTTGTAAGTTCTAGTCAACCTTTCTATTACTGTTTAAAGGCTAATTCAAGCACTTGTGTAAAAATGTGTTAGTATTTTATCTTTGTGAGTGTTAAAAATTCCCATTGTTGTTTTTCAAAAACCTTAACTGCAAATATGTAGGCTAAGTAATATTTCTGTAACTGAATTTTAGCCATACCAAAATCATTTACTTCAGTCTGTCATCCTAGTTTTTCACATATTGTTTATTTATTGTAATTTTGGTTTTTGAGAAAGGGTGTCATGTATCCCAGGCTAGACTTGAACTCACTGTGTAGTTGAGAATGACCTTGAACTTCTGAGTTTCCAGCCTCCTGTCTCCCAAGTACTGAGAGATGCTTGTCTCACCACACCCAGCTTATGCAGAGCTGGGGATGCCCTCACTCATGCTAGACAAGTCTTCTACCACTGAACTATATTTTAGTCTTCAATTATTTATCTTAAGTGAATTTAACATAGATGTTTTGTAGCAAATTTATATTTAATTTTCTCCCTCGTGCTCATCATTTATTTGTATTTTTCCACCTAAAAGAGTAGTAGACTTTTCTCCTCCCAGAACTAAATCAGAGTCAATTTGTAAGTCCAGCTGTACTCAGACCTGTTTTTTACTTTTACATGTGTGTGTATGTGTATGTGTAACAAAGTTCCGTGTAGCCCAGGCTGGCCTCAAATCTGTTATTTAGCTGAGGATGGTGTTGAGCTCCAGATCTTCCCTAGTACTAGGATAAAAACATGTACCACCATGGCCACTTTTAAATTTTATGTTTGTTTGTTTGTTTGTTTGATTTGAGATAGGATCTCTCTATGTAACCTTAGCTGTCCCCAAACTTACTATGTAAATCAGGCTGGTCTATAACTCACTGAGATCCAACTACCACGGCCTCCCAACTGCTGGGAGCATAGGCGTAGGCTACCAGGCCAGACTACTGGAAAGCCAAACCAAGCCATTAGAGACTTGCTGGTCTCTTATGTCATCTTGTTTTACAGCCAGTCTAAGCACCTAACAGAAATTCAAGTGACACAGTGGCAAGGTTGATGTTTTCTGGAGTTACGTTTGGAAGTCACAGGCTTTAGAAGCCTGCAGAGTGAGTTACTTTCATTTCAGCAGCTCTCAGAATATTGAGATAGAAATTTACTTTGAGGAGAAGAGGCTGTGCTGTACTTTTGAACTCTGCACTTAGTTTGGAATACTACGTCACAGTCTTTTGAAAATGTTCACTATGACATTAACAGTTTATGATTCATTTTCTATGCTTCTTCCATTTGCCTTTAAAATATTAACATTAAAGCAAGAAGTGCCACCTGCCTTGGGAACTGCATTTACCATGTTACCATTCCGTAAATAAAACTCATTCTCACCTAGAAATGCTAACCCATCCCCCTTTTTTCGTATGTGTCTGTTTCTGTATTTAAGGAAGACATAGTATAGCTACCGCAAGGAATTGCTCTTCAGAAAGTGAAAACTGTACTGCTCGTAATGCTGGAGAAGAGGCTGGAGAATCTGAAGGGTAGGAGGATAGTTGTTTGTTAATGAGATTTAATACTGATATCACCTCTTAACTGTAAAAGTGCATGGTCACTGCTAACGTACATCAGTTATCATACTTCAGGGCTTTACACTACACAATTGCTCAAACACTGGAGTCAGAATCATCTATTCGTGAACAACAAAAATAATACCTAACACATTACTTGCTTGTGTTATTAATACATTTTGGGTTTTTTTTTATTGAAAATTAATTGCCATATTTTAAAAAATTAGAAATAACATCTAGTAATACTGAACATTGGAAAGTAAATTTCAATGCCCAAAGAAAAATCTTTTAAAGATTTATTTATTTTATGTATGTGAGTACACTGTTCTGTCCCTGTCTTCAGACACACCAGAAGAGGACATCAGATTCCATTACAAATGGTTGTGAGCCACCATGCACTTGCTGGGAATTGAACTCAGAACCTTTGGAAGAGCAGTCAGTGCTCTTAACCACTGAGCCATTTCTCCAGCCTAAAAAAAAAAATCTTTTAAGTAATTAGTTCTTGAGGTTTATTAATGAGATTAGATGTTTATTTTAGAACTATTTTAATATAATTGCTATATAAATATTTAAAAATCAGAATGTATTTCAGTATCTTCAGCTTTTGATATCTTGAATTGTTCTGTGTATTTCTTATAGGACAAGTTAAAATGATTACTTGTATTGACAAACAGTGGACCATATAACTATCAGCTAATGAATATACAAAACATTTTTTCACATCTCTAAAATATCCTTCCTGTGCCTCTGGTTTTGGTAGA
Source organism: Rhabdomys pumilio (assembly GCA_030674055.1). Taxonomy (NCBI): domain Eukaryota; kingdom Metazoa; phylum Chordata; class Mammalia; order Rodentia; family Muridae; genus Rhabdomys; species Rhabdomys pumilio. The sequence goes on along the minus strand of JANHMN010000007.1, from coordinate 70,638,505 downwards.
TTTATAATAACAGCTTTATTAATATAAACTTCACATATGACATCATTCATCTACCTAGCTACCTTTCTTCCTCCCAACCCCCACCCCCAACTCCCTTTCTTCCTGGTTTGAAGGCTTGAGCCTAGGTACTGTGCATGCCAGGGAAGCACTCAGCCACTCAGCAGTATTTGCAGTCCTTTAAAATTCATTATGAGGCAGAGTTCAGCCAGGTTCCCAGGCTAGCCCTGAGTGTGCCCTTGTGAGATGTGCCATCAGGCTTGGCAGCAAGCACCCTTTCCACTGAGCCATCTTGTTGGCCTGATTTTGATGATAGTATTTTTTCTCATGTTCCAATTGTATATAAAACACTGATTTTGTATTTGAAATTTGTAAAATTGAATTAAGCACAAAGTAATTCACAGTTGTAGTACTTATTTCTTCCTATTTATTTCCTTTTTGTAATGACATGAAGACAGTGCATGGGGTTTTGTTTGTTTTTATATATTTTATGTATGTGTGTAACAGTGCATATGTGAAAGCCAGAAGACAGGCAATCTTGGGTGTCATTCCTAAGTTGCCCTTTTTTTTTTTTTTTTTTGAGACAGGTTTTCTCTCTCTCTTTCTCTCTGTCCTGGAACTTTCCAGGTTGTCTAGGCTGGATGTGGCCAGGCCTGCTCTCCACAGCTCTAGAGTTACAAAGTGTACCATCACATTGTGGTTTTCAAAATGGGCCCTGGGATTGAGCTCCATGTACTTTTCCAACTGAACTATATCCCTACCCCTGCTTTTTTCTCTTTTAATTGACCTTTGCCATTTTTGACACAGGATCTCACTTTATAGCCCAGGATGGCCTGGTACTCACTATTTAATACCGACTGGCTTCCAGCTCATGCCAATCTATCTCTTCAGGTTCCCATGCCTAGGATTATGCATATGAGCTGCCGTACCTAGAAAAATTTATCACTTTTTGAAGCAAACTTTCAGATGCATTATCTAAACTTACTAAATCTGTACTCATTAATATATATTTTATGAATGCCTGGACCTAAACTTTGTTGATGCTAAAAGTAGCTAAGTGATACTGGTTTTTAATTTGATCTAAATTTGAATCATTTTAGATATTTTTTTTTCTTTTTCAACAGTGTAAAGATGTTAGTCATTACTCAATAATCAAAGTCTATTATTTACCCACTCTGTGGAAATTAAAAATTGAACAATAAAGTTTAAGCTGTCTAAACTATTAGTCCTTTAGTAACAATATTTTTTAATTTCTTTATTAAGTGGATGGCTTGCTAAAATTAACCACAATCTGAGGTACAGTCAGATAGACAAGAAATGAGAAATCCTGAATGTCAAATCCTGTAAAATAGACTTTTGTGGTCCAAGTCTTCAGAACCCTTTGTTGTCTAACCTCCACTAAATGTCAGTGCTCTTGCCTCTTCTCATGTTCTAACAGTCTCATTTCTGTGTAACATTTTCTTATGAAGGCCAAACATGGTGATCCATGTATGTGATGAAGCAAAAAGCTTGAAAGAAGATTTTATTTGCCCACGAGATCTTTTGATATCAGAAATGAAGTATTTTGCTGAATATTTATCTATGGATGCCCAGCGCTGGGAAGAGGTGGACATTTCAGTTCATTGCGATGTTCACATTTTCAACTGGTTGATAAAATATGTTAAAAGGAACACTAAGGAGAGTAAAGATTGTGAGATTCCCGCTTTAGGTAAAAAATAATAATCTGTTGCTTATTTTGTGGTGAAATTTGTCTCTCATCTGGTAGCTGTTTCAGGTCCAAACTCTGAAATGTAGGAGTTTATTTGAATATTAGTATTTATGCTCATATTACAGAAACTGGTGCTTTATATGTCCTAGAATGGAGCCTAGAGACTCTTTAAAAGGCCTACAAGGTTAACAAAACTTACACAAAGTTTGTTCAGAATGTGAAAAGGCTGTGGTGTGTAAGATTGTTGAGCTTGTAGCCCAGATCAAAGCAGCACCACAAACTGTATCCTCATTTTCTCCGTACTAACTTTTTTAACTCATAGTTAAAAAAGGAAAGAGAAAAAAATGTAGGTTCACTTGTTCTTGATGAAGCAGTAAGAGTGACTTTATTCTATCTTAGCCTTCATCCTTTGGAGCTCTACTAGTGGCTCAGGACTTCTGATGCACACCAGTGCATGGCTGTCTTGAGGGAAGTCATTTGTACAGTTAAATTGTGAGCTCAGCCAGCTGACATTTAAAAGTAGAAAAATGCATTTACTTGAAAAAAACAACTTTCATAAACTATGATTATTCAGACAGATGCTTGACAATTTTCTGTGTAAATAAGCTAGTCATGTAAAGGAAAATAGTTGATAGTATGTGTTATTAGTGATAAAAAGCCAAGTTCTCAAGTGAGAATTAGAGTTTTGGAAAATTTACCTGCTCCAGTGTAACTGACAGCTTCTCCATACACAGGGTCTTTTCTGTTAAAATACTGTTGGTCTTATTAACACACTGACCTTTAAATACCTTTTCACAAAGAAGTGTCTGAATATTCAGAACATGCGTAACTCAGTGAGACAGCCTTTTCCAAATGAGAATTGTGCAGTATCTAAAAAAGAAATTCTGCAATGGGTTAATGACTGCTTCACAGAGAGAGATGAGTCACTGAGCAAAGTAAAAGTTTATTGATAGGATTCAGATTCTGTTACATTCAACCGTCAGGAAAATACTGTTTGTCACACTTTAGCTTAACAACCAAAAGCAGTCTACACACAAATTGAGTGCAGAGAAAGCTGATAAGAAGCCAGACATGGTGGTTCATGCTTATAATTCCAGCACACGGGATGTTGAGACAAGAGTATTGCCATGAGTTCAAGACCAGCCTGGGCTACAGACTGAGAGTCTGTCTCAGAAAGAAAAAATGAAACAGATATGAGAACTCTGCAGTCAGATGAGTTAGACATTGAAAAGATTCACAGAAAAGACATTCAGTGCCACTCAGTGTGTCTTTTTCATTTTGAAGATATTTTTCACAAAATATGTTTTCAATTACTGGATTATTCTATTTTAAAACTGACTTCTAAAAATTTCTCTTTTTATATAATTTCTAATTTGGTAGACACTGATACATATGACCACGTAAACAAGGTATTTAGGAGTCTCAGTTTTTAAGATTGTAAAGAAGTCCTGATACTAAAAATTTGAGAAATAGTGTTCTTAATGATAATAAGTTAACTGTTAGGGACATGTATATATGAAAATGTTATAATGAAACCCATTATTTTACATGTTAAGATATTAATTTAAAAAAGAATAATAAGTAACCTTTCAATGAGCATAGATTTATATAAGAAATAATACAATACAATCTTATTTTCATACACATAATAGAGGTTGGGAGTATGGCTGAGTGGTAGAGTGCTCACCTAGCATTCATGAGGACTTGGGTTCAATTCTTAGCACTGCAAGCAAACCAAAAAACTCCTATTAATATGCTTATAGTATTGAAAAGATTTATAAATTTTTTATATTATAGTGACATAACTAATGGGAAAGATTTCTAAATAAGAATGTTTTAAATAAAAATTCTAATTCTAAGATTAAGTCAATTTTTCAGCCAGTCTGGAGAGATGGCTCTGTAATTAAGAGCATTGTCTGCTCTTTCAGGGAACATAGTTTGGATTCCTAGTATGGTGGCTCACAACCATCTGTAACTCCAGTTTTAGGAGATCCTGTGTCCTTTTCTGTACTCCTTAGGTACTGCATGTACACAGTGCAGACATACATACATGCAAAACACCCACATACAAAAAATAAATGTTTTTAAACATTTTTAGAGTATC
>JANHMN010000007.1:70599662-70627736 GCA_030674055.1 Rhabdomys pumilio | reverse complement strand
TCAGGCTCAGTTATAGTTTGCTTAATAAGTAGTTACCATTTATTTCTTCATACTGTACCTGGCTTTATTTAAAAACACAATTTAATCCTCATAAACCTTACATGCTTGTAATTATTAGCCATATTTTATTATTTCTATTTGATTTTTGTTTGATGTACCGTCAGAGTAGGTAGGGCACTAGCACTGTACACCCATGAAAGCCAGAGAGTAACTTTTGGGAGTCAGTCCCTCTTTTGCTTTTATTTTCTTGGTCACTTGCTGGCCTCACTAGCCCTATGTTATAGATGAGAAAACAAAGTTCATGAACACTCACGCACACAGAAGGAAGGAAGAAAGGAAGAGAGGAAGGGAGTAAGGTAGGGGGACCACTAACTTTAAGATACTAAATATAAACATTTAATTTATCGGTCATTTGTTTTTAATAGTAAACTGTTTTGTAAGAAGATTGAAAGACTGTTTGATACTGAACACTTCAATCCAGATTCTCGAAACAGTGCAGCGACGCTCTATCGGTAACGTGTCCTTCTTGGTTGCTATATAATACAGCTGGATTGCTTGCTACATTAAACTCTTTTCATGAGTGTTTTTTAGCATTTTTCTTTCTTTTTTTTTTTTTTTTTTTGTTATAGATGCCTTTTGTGTAGGAAACTTTTAACCAGAGAAACAGAAAGAAGAATTCCTTGCATCCCTGGAAAAATCAATGTGGATCGACATGGAAATATTATCTACATCCACATAAGGTATGGTGGAGAGTAAATACAGTTTTTGTGTGTGAATTTCAAGAGTACTTATAAAAAAAATAACATAGTTTTCTGGTTTATAGAGACCAAGTGTTGTTTTCTACGTAGTCTAGACTAACTTTGAACTTAATGTCTTCCTACCTCCAAGTGTCAGAATTCCATACAGGCTCCATCATGCACATCCTGTATAACTACTTCTGTAAGCAGTAGGGTAGCACCCGAACATAATTCTAACTTCGACTTAGAAAACTGCTGCTTTCAAAACAAAGTTACTGTAAAAGCTACATTGTATTTACTAGGGGAGTTTCATAATGTTCTAAAACTTCAAAATGTTACAAATTATTATATATTAGTCTTAAAATAGTCTAGTCAGTACCATTAAAGTGATTTGTCACTAACATTTTTATTATCTATATAAGTATTCTATTGAACTTTATAAGAGAAGTAAGTTTATTTTCAGTTTGTTCTTGATGACAGAAACATTAAGGTTGGAGTTTATACTCTATCCTTTATCTGTTGGTTATACTTTATCAGTATATAAGTCATATCATGTTTATATTCTGAGTTGGTAAAATATCTCAGAAGAACAGAAACTTAGAAGATGCACAGCTTCTTTGACAACTCCTATCATTAGGAATTTTTACAAAGAGGTATTATTGAGTCAGTGAAAGTGTTTAACAAGATCATTCAATGCTATATTAAATATATGAACTAGCTGCCCTTTTCCCAAGAAATCCAAATGACTGAACAAGCTAAAATACAGCCATATAGCTATACAAAATATAACAAATTAGTTCTTTTTTTAAACTACTCGTGTGCATGAGTGTGGATGCCCTCAAAGACCAAAGGCATGAAATCCTCTGGAGCTGGCATAACAGAAGTACTAGGGATCAAACTTGGCTTCTCTCCAAGAACAGCACACACTCTTAACTGTTGAGCTGTAACTCCAGCCCTTGAAAGCACTTCTTAGTGAACTTCAAGGCTCAACATTTGCTCCAGGCCTCTCCCCCAACTTCCATGGCAGAGTTTGACTCTAATGTTCACAGGCAGGGCAGCCATGTTGTTCTGCAACCCAATACAGCTGAGTCTCAGGCAGTCGGGAGAGCCAGGCCTACTACTTCTGTCTAGATAATTTGCAGACCAGACTGGGGATGATACTCTAGGCCCCCTCAGCAGCCAGCTACAATCAGCTTTGTCTGCATGGCTTGCAATGTCATCTTTTCTTTACAAACTTCTTTCTGGAATCATTGGGATTTAAGCATCTTGGCTCAGCTCTCAACATGCTGTCCAGGACTTGCAGAGTGGCTGAGCCCTGAGGATGTCATCTCAGTACTCTGGATGCAGAAGCAAGATGATCACAGAAAATCAAAGTCATACTTGGCTACATAGTGTTCAGGACCAGCCTAGGATATATTTTTTGTAAAAAACATTTAAAGAACATTTTTACTAAAATATAACTATTGCTTCTACATGATTCCTTTTCTGTATTAAAAATGTATAAGTGGACTGAAAAGATGGCTCAGTGCATACATTGCATAGAAGCATGAAGATCTGAGTTTGGATTCTCAGCACCCACATAAAAAGCTGACTGTGGCAGCATACGCTTGTAACACAAAGGCTGAGGCGTGAAGGATCCCTGAAACTTGCCGGTGAGCCAGTGAGCTCCAGGCTCTGGTACTCCCTTTCTCAGACACTTAGATAAAACGTGATAGGGAAAGAGCCTGGTGTTGTCCTCTGGCCTCCATCAACATGCATATAGCCAAGTGCTCCCACATGTACAATATCCATATACCACACATACAAAATAGCTTTCAGAATCCATAATCCACATGTATGCACACACCTAACCACATGAATACATACATCCAGTACACATACATAGACACGGACACATATAACCTTAGCAAGTGTGGCTTATATGTATAATCCAAGAACTTGAGAAATGAAGGCAGAAGGATCAGTTCAGGTCATTGTCAGCTGTGACACATATACAACTTTTTTTTTTAACAGAAAAGAATCTTCAAGCATTATATTTGAAACATTAAAATAGAAATGCAGGAGGCTGGAGAGATGTCTCAGAAATTAAGAGCACTGGCTGCTTTTCCAGAGTATTGGGGCTCAGTCCTCAGTACTCACATGGCAGCTCCTAACTGTCTGGAACTCATGTTCTAGGGGATATGACACTCTCACACAGACAGAGATCCAGGCCAAACACCAATGCACATAAAAATGAAAATAAATCATTTTCTAAAAGATAAACTTAAAAAAATATTTAAAAAACAAATACAAGATAGTCCTTGATTTGATGTTAGTATTAATACCATAGTCAACTTTAAAATGTTTCATATTTCTCTCAATAAGTAATTTTAGAATTTTTACTACTTATAGGCACATGGAATCATACATATGTATGTATATGTGTGTATATGCATATATATATATGTGTGTGTGTATGTATGTATGTATATTTATAATAATATTTATATATATTAATATATTATTATATTATATATAATATTACATATATAAATATTATATATTATATTATTTTATATATAATTAATATAATAATATATTACATATTTATATATTATATATAGATATGTAATAGATATATATTTATTTGCATATATACACACATACGCATATACATACATATATATACACACACATATATATGCATGCATGAACATGGAATCATATGTGTGTGTGTGTGTTTCTGTCTATCTTGAGACTTTTATTTGCCTTTTGGAAATTATTTCAATTCTGACAGCAATAACTATTATTAGTAATAAGTGGAAAAATTAAATTGGCAATAACTTCAACATCTGTTTTTGGTGTTCTACTTATTCTACAAGACAACAGTTGATACAAATGTTTTAAGAACTGTCTTTTAGTCAGTTAAGAGCACTGACTGTTCTTCCAGAGGACCCAGGTTCAATTTCTAGCACCCACATGACAGCTCACAACCCTCTGTTAACTCCTTATAACATCTGATCTCTTCTGACCTCTTCGGGCTCTGCACAAACCTGGTGCACCGACGTACATGCAGATAAAATAGTCATGCATAAAATAAAAAGTAAAGGAAAAAATATGTTTCAAATAAACAAATTGTCTTTAAATCCAGGCATGGTGTCTCAATGGCTATAATTCGAGTGTTGGAAGGGTGATACAGGAGGGTTACTGCTGGTTCAAGGCAAATGTGGGCTATAGAATGCAGTCCTGTCTTAACTTTTAAAAATTAAAACAGATGTGCCCATGTAGCTTGTAATAACATATTTATACATTATTATTTACTGAAGTATACACAAAAATAACAAAAGACTTTAAAGCTTCAAATGGAATCTTAGGAAAAAGCTGGATATGGTAGCCAACTCTTGTGATTCCAGCTCAGGCATTAGGATCTCATTTTTTGAGGGCCCACTGAGCTATGTAGCAAGTTCCAGGCCAGCCTGGGCTATCTAGTAAGAACCTGACAGACAGACAACATAGCTATAGAGAGATAACCTGACTCAGATAAATAAAAACTGCAATTATATATGACTATGGCAAATATGGTTTATATCTTTGTTCAGTGTTAAAATGTATATGATAAGGACCTACAGTATTGAAGAAATACAGTATTTAGTAATACTATATTGCTCAAGTACTAGAAAACACTGTTTTAAAAAAAATGTAATAAGCTATCACATAATTGAAGTATTTAGAAGCACTAATAATAACAGCACATCTTGCTAAAGTAAAGATCTCATAGTTCATGAAATGACTTGTCAGGCAAAGATGCACAGGCACTAAGCCTAGTTACCTGAATTTAACCCCTTGAGCCCCCATGGTGTATAACTGTGGCCTTTTCCACATGTACCCACATTCACAAAATAATGACTCTTGAGAGTAAAGTATTATGAATAATTGCCTAGGCCAAAAGCTTTGGCTTGTCTCCACTAGCTCATAACTTGATTTCCCATTTGTTCTATTTTATGAGTACTTCTCAGTTTTACGCTACCATCTTCCTCAGTTCGGGGCAAATCTCTCATACCTGACTCTATCCCAGAAATGCTGTCTCTGTATCAGAGCCTCCTGTTTCCTGCCTAAGCTAATAGAACAACAGCATTTTATTGCCAGATGATGCTTCCATACATTGTACAAGAGAATCTCTCTACAATGGTGAAAGAGCAAACTGATTCCCACAGATTGTCCTGTGGCCTATATATGTGCTTCTGTGTATATGTGTGTGTATGCATGTGCATGCATGTGTACACACAAACACACAATGTGGCACATGCACACATGCAAACTCACATTCATATACAATAAACAATTTTTTAAAAGTAAAGTGAAATGAAATAAAGGTCCTGTTTAACAAACATCTCATGATTCTTAACTACTGGCCAGTTCAAACATTTAATTAATAATATTTTAGTTCAACAAAATAAGAATGTATTCAACCTTTTCATACTTTTTTCTGTTGTCCACAAAGTTAATGTTCAAATGAAATTGAATCTGTTTTTCAGTGTAGTCCATACCATACATACCACTTGGAGAGTATTCTTGGAAATGAGCCACAAATGCCAAAACATTTGGTTAAAAGCAGATTGTATTTCTCACTTGTAATAATTGAGGCTTTCTCTTCAGAGATAAAACCTGGGATGTACATGAATATTTGAATAGTCTTTTTGAAGAATTAAAATCTTGGAGAGATGTTTATTGGCGTTTGTGGGGCACAATCAACTGGCTCACTTGTTCAAGGTGTTACCAGGTGAGATTTTAAAGAAATTAGTGGCAAGAGTGGTATTTCATTGCTTGTATCTGCCTTTAGTTCTTTTGCCATTTTCCCCTTTCTTCTTTCTTACGTTTATTGCTGAAACAAGTATTTTCAGGAAGGCAACAGAGTCTTTGTTATCCAATCCATTTTTTCAAGGTGTGTGTGTGTGTGTGTGTGTGTGTGTGTGTGTGTGTGTGTATGTATACACACACACACACACACACACACACACATATGTACATAGGCACATACACGCATATATATACGTGTGTGTGTGTGTGTGTGTGTGTGTGTGTGTGTGTGTGTAGCTCTTATTTCCAGCCAAACTGTTCCTCAGTTGGGCCATAAATTCCCTTAGCAATTCAGGATCACCTTTGGAGCTTCTGTTTTGATGTGAAGACAAGGTGTCTGTGAAGCCTGTGCTGGCCTTTGAGCTTATGGCCCTCTGTGTCAGCCTGCCTAGTGTTGCTGTTATGGATGTGTATCACCACACCCAGCTGCTTAATGACAAGTGCATTTCCTAAAATACTTTGTTCTCTCCCTCATCCCCATACTAGCATGGGCTCTAAAGTTGGACCCCAGGCTATACCACTGAGCTGTATTCCCAGCCTTGTTCATGGTTTTAATAATTTGAAGTTTTAGCAAAAGCACAAGTATGTTAGTTCTTGAAAGAACTTATAACTTTTTACAGATTCACAGTAATTCCTAATTAATCTTACATAAATTCAAAGTTTTCTACATAAATATTATATGAACACCTTCCCTTTAGATTTTTTACTCCCTTGATTTTCAGCAGAGAGAAGGAAGAACAGTTTACCAAAACCATCAGTTGGAATGCTAGACTGTATGTAAATCCTACTCCTTGTGTTCCCTGTGTTCCAAAATGTTTCAACACTGGATTTATTGAAGTACATCCTATAGAGAGAAGTATTAATCCATTTTGTGAGGTTGATATATGCAGTGTTGTTCCTACCATCAGGGCATAGAACATTCCAGTACTGGTTCCCTGTGCTCTCTTTTTAAACCAGCTCCTTCTTCATGGCTGACAGTCACTGTTAAACCTGTCTGTCTATAGTTTCTCCCTTTCCAGAAAGTCATATAGATAGAATCATACAGTATTAACTACTTGAGTAGAGAGTCTTTCATTCAATAGAATGAATTTGAAATTTAAACATGTTGTATGAATCTGTTTGTTTCCTTTTATTGGTTAAGTAGCCTTCTGTTGTTTGGAGCGTTACACAGTATGTTTAACAGTTCACTAGCTGACAGACATTTGTAGTGATTCTAGTTTGGAGCTATTGTGAAGACAATTGCTATAAATATTTCCATACAGGTTTTCACATAAATGTGGGCTCTTAGATCTCTTGAGTGATTGCCTCCAATTAGAACTGCAGGATAATAACCTCAGTTACCACTCTGTGAACGCCCTGGCTCCCTTTGCAGTCCTTAGCTGTCTGTGTATGAGCATTGTAGTTGTTCCATGTCTTGTTAACATGTTTTGATATTTGTCTTCATTGTTAAACTAATTGTTAATTTTGGTTTTGCCTTTAAGGTTTTTATAAATTTACATGTGTATTTAAAACCTATCTCATAACCATACGTGGCAAGTTACTGTCTTTACTGACTGGAAGTTAGGCCACAGTTCTCATTAATACTGATTCTAAGTATTTACTGTCACAAAGGTCAAGGAATAACCAAGTGAGGTGAAATTATTTTATATTTCACCAGAATTCTTAAAATTATTGGTCAGTTCTAATTAGGTGTTTATACTAAGATCAATTTTACTCATCTGGGTTTTTAGTAAAGCAGCCTTGGTTTTGTTCTTTGGAAACTTCTTTGGGGTGTAAGTGCATGCCATAAGATTCATTATTATATAATTCATTAATTTTAGTGAATTCCTACCGTTGGTACCACTGACTGCACACCATTCCAGTTTAAGCATTTTCCCGTCACCTCAGAAAGAGCCTCGTGCGCATGCACCACCACTCAGTGTTCTTACCTCAGAAAGAGCCTCGTGTGCATGCACCACCACTCAGTGTTCTCACCTCAAGCCCTGGCAACTGCTCATTACTTGGAGCCTCTATAGACGTTAGAATGAAATATAATTCATAGGAAATACGCAGTACACGCTCTTCAGAAAAGTATTTTTAGATGTATTTCATTGTGGGGATGGTTGTTAATTTTTGTATATTTCTTTTACATAGACTTTCCTCTGTATTGAATTCTCACATTGTCAGTATCACTCAGAAGTGGTAGTTTACTCTAGCACAGTAAATTCACTAAACACTGTGGGCACTGGAATTTATCCCTGCTGTAACCAGAAGGTTCTTCGATTTGATCCCACTCAGCTCACAAAGGTAAGTTGTTTGCTTGTTTGTTTGTTTGTTTGTTTGTTTGTTTGAATCTTCGACTCTTCAAAAGTCTCATATGTCTGTACAGTGTACGTTGGTCACACCCACATATCACTGTCTCCCTCCAGCTCCTCCTAGCATCTCCCTCACACCTTCATGGTTTTATTGTTATTAATAACCCTGCGAACCTAGTTATTTCTGCTGAGGAACTAAAGGTACGTTTTAATATTTTATAGCTCAGCAGCCCCTAACATTTTTATGTAAAATCTTTTTCCTTTTAAGTATAACTACATCCACATAGGAAACTACAAAGGGTACATATAGAAGTAGGAACATAGAAATCTCTTTTCACCACTTCCTACTTTGTTAACAGTTTGCTCTCCGGTCTTTTTTTTTTAATTAGTCTGATGATTTCACACATGTGTAAAATCTAGATCCACTCATCCCCCCCACACTCTCTTACCTTCTCCTTCTGTCCTGTCTCCTACCCTTCCTGCCAGGAAGTCCCCATCACGCTTTCATGTTTCTCTGTGTTGTATTGGTTTTTGTTGTGACACACTAGATTTAACCAGCCTCTCTCACACAGGCTTTGTTTTGAAACTATATACTGGAGCATGGATAACTCACGGATGTTTACATCACTAAGGACAATGATTTCCTCTTCTCCAGCGGCTCTCAACTGTCCTTAGCTCCTCTGCGTAGGGTCAGGCCCCCTTAGTCCTTTCCCATCTGTGACTGAATATTTACTACAAATTTAGTTCTGTGCCAGCCCTATCTGGCAACCATAGCTGTTGTGAGTTCATGAGTACCATGGTGTCAGACTCAAGACAGAGTTGGTGGTCTTCCCTCAGTATCATTCAGCTCTTATATTCTTCCTGTCTCCTCTTTCTTGATGCTCCCTGAATCTTAGAGAGGAGCATATGTTTTCTGTTCTAGAGATGATTGGGCCTGGAAAAGTGAAGCCTAAAAGTGAGGCAGACTAGTCTTATGCAGTAGCCAAGTTTTATTTAAATCATCAGATAATTTATATTGTGAAAGTTAGGAAAGGCTACCTGAGTAAAGTTCTCATGAGTTCAAGTTGTACATAATCACAAGGACAAGCTGCATGTGGCAAAAACAGAGGCATATAAACAAGTAACAATAGCCAGTTGTAATGAGTATTAAAGCAAACTCACTCCCATCTGCTACACCTGGGGGGGCAGCCCCAGTTAAATCTTGTCATTTGTAAGAGTTGCCACGGTCATGGTGTCTCTTGACAGCAGTGAAATCCTAAGACATTCTGCCAGAACAGTACACATACCTTACCCAGCCATATATCTAGACCCCCATGGCTCTGGTGGGGTTGTTTTTGTTTTGAGACAGGTTTCTCCATGTAGCCCTGGCTGTACTGGAATTGGCTCTGTAGTCCAGGATGGCCTTAAACTCACAGAGATCTGCCTGCCTCTGTCTGGCCAATGTTGTTTCTTAATGTGAATGGTGATCATCTCAGGTATTTGTTCAGATGCATACTTATGTTTCAACTTCTTTTCTGTATGTTTTTTTCTTTAGGAAAAGTGTAAAATATGTTGACTGAAAAGAAATAAATATGATCTATAAATATTTTTATTCTTAAGAATTTAGTATAGGCATGAAATATGTTCATATCAACCTTCATTTCTCCCTTCAGCTCTCCTCATATGCCCTCAACATGTCCTCCTCCTAAGTTCATGGGTTTTTTTTTCCATTTTTGGATAAAGCTCTCAGTTCAGTTAGTACTCTCCATATGTGCATGAGTGCATGGTCACCCAGTGGAGCATGGAACTCCTACCAGTGGCCACATTCTCCAAGATGAGTGATTCCTTTGCCCTAGGAATTATCAACTAGTAGCTCTTCAATAAGGGGTGGAGTCTGAGATCATCTATCCAGTCTGTGCCACAATTTAGGTTGGCTTACTCTTACAAAGTATCTTTGTGGGTGTTCTACTGCTGTGAAGAGACACCGTGACCAAGGCAATTCTTATAAAGGAAAGCATTTCACTGAGCTTGCTTATAGTTTCATTGTCATCATAGCAGGAACATGGTGCTGGAAAAGGAGCTGAGAGCTCTACATCTGGATCTGTAGGCAGCAGGGAGAGACAGAGACAGACAGACTGGGCCTGGCTTGGACTTTTGAAACCTCAAAGCCCACTCTTAATGGCACACTTTCTTTAACAAGGCCACACCTCCTAATCCCTCCCCAGTAATGCCATTTCCTGACAATTAAGCATTCAGACATATGAACCTATGAGGGCCATTCTTATTCAACACCACACACAGGTAACCACGTTGACTGTGAGTTCCTAAGTGTTGTATTCATGCCATGTCCAGAACAGCACCTCACAGTACTTCTCCCTGTGTTACATTTCTCCCTCCTTGTCTTTTTTTTTTGGGGGGGGGGGTTGGTTTTTTGAGACAGGGTTTCTCTGTGTAGTCCTGGCTGTCCTGGAACTCACTCTGTAGACCAGCTGGCCTCGAACTCAGAAATCCGCCTGCCTCTGCCTCCCAAGTGCTGTTCTCCCTCCTTGTCTGTACTGTTCCCTGAGCTTTGGTGTGTATGTGACATATTAATAGTCCCATTTATGGCTGACCACTGCATCACTTAAAAGATTGTTTTTATAATGAGCCTACCTCTAACAGTGTCTCTTATGTCTGACAGGGCTGTAAAGTGAGAGATCACATGGTTCTTCTTCATGATCAAGGAGAAAATGATTTGCTTTCTTGTCCAACTGCTAGAATACTGGATGATCTGCAAAAGCACAAAGATGTCATTGCTGTACCTTTTTTAAAAGATGCAGTTAGGTGAGGAAAAAAACCACGATTTTTCCGCTTTATTCAGTGGTTTTCATTTCATGACCCACTGTCGCCAAGTGTTTTCCCATATCAATATTGGCAGACCTCAGATAGTTAAGATTTCAGAGCGCTGAACTGAAGGGCTAGGGATATAGCTTGTGGTGGTACAACAGTTGTTTATCATGTACAAGGACCTGATTTGATCCCAGCATTAATTAGGGTTTCTATTGCTGTGATGAAACAACATGACCAAAACCAAGTTCGGGCAGAAAGGGTTTGTTTATTTATTTGGCTTACACTTCCACATTGTAGTCTATCACTGAAGGAAACCAGGGCAAGAACCTGCAGGCAGAAGCTGATGCAGAGGCTGTGAAGGAGTGCTGCTTACTGGTTTGTTTTTCATGGCTTGCTCAGCCTGCTTTCTTACAGAACCCAGGACCACAAGGCCAGGGATGGCTCCACACACAGTGGACTGGGCCCTCCACCATCAATCAATCACTAATGAAAATGCCCTAAGGGCTTGGCTGCAGCCTGATCTTATAGAGGCATTTTTTTATTCCTTTTTATTTAATCTTTCTTCTTTTTTTTTAACACTCCAGATTTTATTGCCCTCCTGATCCACCCTCCAGCTATTCCACATCCCATACCTCCTCCCTGTCCCCTGTCTCCATGAGAATGTCCCCATCCCCCACCACTCTACCCCACCAGACCTCTAAACTCTCTGGGGCCTCCAGTCTCTTGAGGGTTGGGAGCATCTTCTCTGACTGAACCCAGACCCAGCAGTCCTCTGCTGTATATGTGTTGGGGGTCTCATATCGGCTAGTTTATGCTGCCTGGCTGGTGGTCCAGTGTCTGAGAGATCTCAGGGGTCCAGGTTAATTAAAACTGCTGGTTAAAACTACAGGGTCACCCTCCTTCTCAGCTTCTTCCAGCTTTTCCCTAATTCACCCACAGGAATCAGCAGCTTCTGTCCATTAGTTGGATACAAATATCTGCATCTGACTCAGCTGCTTGTTGGATCTTTTGGAGGGCAGTCATGATAAGTCCCTTTATGTAAGCACTCCACAGCCTCAGTAATAGTATCAGGCCTTGGGACCTCCCCTTGAGATGGATCTCACCTTGGCCCTATCGCTGGACCATCTTTTCCTCAGGCTTCTCTCCATTTCCATCCCTGCAGTTCTTTCAGACAGGAACAATTATGGGTCAGAGTTTTGACTGTGGGATGGCATCCCTCTCCCTCACTTGTCTTCCTGCTGGAGGTGGGCTCTGTAAGTTCTCTCTCCCTGTTGTAGGGCATTTCATCTAAGGTCCCTTCTTTGAGTCCTGAGAGTCTCTCACCTCCCAGGTCTCTGGTACATTCTGGAGGGTTCCCCCAACCTCCTACCTCTTGAGGTTGCCTGTTTCCATTCTTTCTGCTGGCCCTCAGGGCTTCAGTCCTTTTCCCCCACCCAATACCAGATCATGTTTCCCTCTTCCCCCTCCTACTCCCCATCCCATTTCCTTCCCAGGTCCCTCCCTCCTCCCTCCCCACTTGTGGTTGCTTTCTTCTCCCAAGTGGGACTGAGGCATCCTCACTTGGACCCTTCAGCTTGTTGACCTTTTTGAGTTCTGTGGACTGTATCTTGGGTACTCTGTACTTTTTTTTTTTTTTTTTTTTTGGGCTAATGTCTACTTATTTGTGAGTACATACCATGCATGTCCATTTGGATCTGAGTTACCATAGAGGCTTTTTTTTTTTTTTTTTTTTTTAAATTGAGGTTCCCTCCTCTCAGATGACTTTAGCTTGTGTTAAGTTGACATAAAAGTATCAGCACAGGGAATGAGGGTGGAAGGGAAAGAAAGTTTCTCTGAAATTAGTATGCTTTACACCAAAAAACATATTTATCTGACAAATAAAATAGAAAAATACAGGAAGTCCAAGATGTGAAAAAACTTAACAAAAAGAACTTAGAAACTAAAAATGTTGAGATCAATTTTTGAAAAATTTGAGTTCTTTCCCCACTTTTCTTAACCTCACCCTCACCCCAACCTAGTCTCACACCATCACCCAGGGGATTAGACCTCGGGCCTCAAGCATGCTAAACAAGCCTTCCACCAGTGAGCTGTCCAGGTGCCAAGAACTTGTTAAATACTTGATTGTAACTTGGAACTCTTAAATTCAGATTTGCAGTCACTTTGGTGGTTTGTACCTGCAACAAGCTGTCATTTGGGCTAGAGGACTCTAAAGGGACTTCAGGGAGTGAGACCAGTACACCAGCCTTGTTTCCACCAACCACCTCCCAGACAGGGTTTTTCTAATGTAACAGTGTGCCCCTTATGGGATGATCTGCCAGAGTAAGTAATGACTAAATATTAAAAGCACAAATATTGCCAGCCATAGGAGGAGATCAGAGCAATATAAGAGGAAGAGGTAGAGGCAACTAATCTCAGAGTTTGGGGACGGCCTGGTCTACAGAGTGAATGTTCCAGGACTGCCAGGGCTGCACAGAGAAACCCTGTCTCAAAACAACAAATCAAACAAACAAAAAACAAAAGCAAGCTATAAGAAATATTTGCAATGACAGAGTAGTCGGCGTGTACGAACACTGTTTGTGCATTTCCCTGGTGGCTGTGAGGCAGTGTGGGTCCAGGAACCAGGACAGGTTCCCCCACAGGAGTAGCAAGTGCTCTAGCCAGTCCTGTAAATTGTTAAGAAATTGAATGTCTTTCTGTAAAAATGTCTTCTTCATTTAAGTGATCTTGGGCTTGGCTCCTGTGATGAGAAGGGCCTGGAATATGAAATTTTACTGGAACCAAATACACCATGGGGCTCCAAAACTGGGGAGCTCAATGCTGTGAGTAACTTTTCAATTTAATGTGTATATGAAACTAGTGATAACATTTTACCTTTGATAGGCACCTAGTATGTTTAAGTTAAAATTGAACTGATTGTCCAGTCATAATACAGTAGTATGCTGAGTGAATAAAACTATAAAGAGTGATAAGTAATATATGACTTTAATGAATTGATATGATAACTGACAAAATTTTATATAAAAAAAACCCTGCAGGCTTTTTATTATGGACAAATAATAAATTGAGGCATGAAGAAAATGTAAGTGCACACTTTGTTCTCTTCTTGTTCTGTAATATTTTGGTATGAAATGTATTTCATTTTTCAAAAGCTTCAAAATTGAAAAAAGTTAAGGGTGAGCAGAATAGCTTTGATTCCTTTTGATTGGGTTGCTTTTTGCTACCCAGGCACAGGGCATCAGTTGACACTGCCTTTGATGGAGGAGGTAGGATTTACATGAGAAAGAGAAGAACTCTGACAGCTAAACAAGTATTAAATGATGAGCAGTAATTTAGGAATCGCAGGTGCGGTGCACTATGTAATTTATAATAAATGCCAACATGAAGATGTTGCAGGAATAGAGAATACAGGTAAGAAAGAGGAGCCATGGTGGAGGAAGGAGGAGGAGAGAGAAGACAAGAGACTGTGAGAGAGAAAGAGAAGGGAGGGAAACCAAAGAGAGGAGAGAAGGACAGGGACAGCTGAGATAAAAATGGAGGCAGGAGAGAAGGAAAGGGAAAGAGGCTCACCCTCTGTCTTATACCTAATGGAAGAGCGCAGGGAAAGCAGGGCATCTCTCAGAAGATGCATTCTCAGTGAGGCAGAAGGGGAGAGGGAGAGAGAAGTGAACTAATGGAGAAAGAAGAGAAAGGGAGAGCCTGGGGAGAGAGAGTGAGAGGAGAGAGAAAACACAGATAGAAGAGAGAACAAAGGAGGAGAAAGAGCAGGAGAGAGCAAGAGGGAGGTAGGCTTACTACGGTAAGCACAGAAACAGCTTCCCACTCATATCTGATGAAGGACAGGATTGCCCTTAGGTGAGGTCCATTTTCAACATTCAACATGGCAGAGGGAGAATAAGAGAGAGACTTGGAGGGAGAGAAGAGAGAGGAAGAGTGAGAGAGACAGGACAGAGAAAAAAGGAGAGAAAAAAAATGAGGAGACACAGGAAGTGAGGGGAGACGGGTAGAGGAGAGACACCTAGAAGGGGAGAAGCAGGTCCTCCATTTTACACACAATTATCAGAGAGCACTAGAGGAGCGTGATTGTTCTCAGTGAGATGCATTCCTGCTGGTCCCAGGGCAGGAGAAAGAGAGAGTGAGAGAAAGAAGTGAGCTGAAGATGAAAGTTGAGTGGAGAGAGTGTGAGGGGAAATGGAGTGTGAGAAAGGTGGGAGACGAGGAGAGCAAAGAGTAGGCGAGAGACGGAGAGAAAAAACAAACGGAGAGGAGAGAGAATAGGGAGGAAAGCATGGTAGGAGAGACAGAGGCATGAGAAGATGGAGAAAGAACAGAGATGGAGAGAAAACAAGCAGAGAGAGAGAATAAACAGAAAGATGAGAAGTGAGGTAGAGAGGGAACAGAAAAAAGGAGAGAAAGCATAAAGAGAACAGAGTGAAGAGACAAGAGAGAGCAGAAAGAAGGGAGAGAGGGTAAGAATAAAAGAGAGGAGAGACCTTGAAAAAGGAGACAGTGAGGAGATAGAGTGGGAAGCAGTAGACAGGGCAAAAATAAGAGATTTCACACACTTATGTAAGAGCATGCATCCCAGGTCCCGATTAGAGGTGCAGGAAAAGCAGGATGTCTTTCAGGAAGACAAAATGCGCTGCCATTTCCTGCTTCATGACAGACAGACACCCATGTAATATATTCATTATATACATTTATACACATATACATATATATAATTTGAAGCCTAGGTTCTACGTATACAATAAAAGATGTAATATTTGTCTTTCTAAGCTTGATTTATTTCACTTAACATAGTGATTTACAGTCCCGTCTATTTTCCTGCAGATGCCATTTTCCCCAAGGCTCCATAAAATTCTATGTGTATGTGCCTTATGTTATTTGTCAAGTCATTTGTTGATATATATATCTAGCCTAGATCTATTTCCTGACTTTTGTGAATAGTATAACAATAAGCACAAATATGTGACTCTCTTGTGATGTGTCGAGTTGGAGCTGGTAGGGTGTAAACATAGCGTGCCTCTGCTTGTGGGAAAAACTCTCGGGGCAGCGGCTGGCAGTGGGGACCCACTGGCGGTGGGAACCCACAGCAGTCTGGCAGCGAGGTCCTGGGCCCCGGGTTCCAAAGGCTGGGAATCTGGCGGCGCAGGAAGGCCCAGGTGACACGTGGAGTCCGGTTTTCCAAAGCTTTTATTGTTCATGGCGTGGTGAATAGGTGTAGATGGTGTGCGCTCCCCCGCCAAAAGCCAGGCTCCCCTGGCTTTTATAGGGAGGAGGAAAAGGGAGGGAATAACTTAACTAGCTACCCACCCCTGCCTTTAGATAACTCATTAATATTTTAATCTCTGGAGGTGGAGACCTGCTAATCATGCCCTCTACCTGTGTGCTACGTGACTGAAGGGCACAGGTTAAATGGAGTTACCTCGTCCAAGGCCCAACATCTGCTGGGTCATGTGGCAGTTCTAGTTTCAGTTTGTTGAGGAACCTGAGTCCTACAGTGGCTGCACAAGTGTGAGCTCCTGCCAGCAGTGAATACAGGCTTCTTTTTCTATACGCTCACTGCCGTTGGTATTTGTTTTCCTGATGCTAGCTATTTTAGGCAGGGATTTTAAAGACTGGCATATTAGATTAAGATATCATTTTCAGCCTAAGTTTTAAGTTAGTTAAACTTGAAAATGTAGCTTGTAACCATGTGAAAATGCGGAGCTGCCATGCAGGATTGTTAACCTATTGTTTTATGCCTTGTAGTTCTTGTCGCTGAAGAACTGGACTCTGCAATTGGTAAGTGAGCCACTGGATTCAATTTCTGTGGACTTATTGCTTGTTCATTGAAGTCTGATAATGAAATCTTAGCATCTTATTTTATAAACAGTAGTTAAATGTCTGTCTTCTTGTCAGCCTTTCCAGTTTTGTACTTATGAAGACAATGCCATAGATTATTTAAGAAAAACATACATCCTGGTGTGATGACTCCTGGAAGTTTTCTCTGAGCTTTTCTCACCTATGTCCACATACTAAGTAATCAAGCATATAAATGTGACTAAATCACATTTGAGTCCATAATAAGTTCCTTTAGGAGGCATTTTGTTTTGTTTTGTTTTGCTATTTGGCTTCTCAAACAATTCCATGTTGCCCAGGCTGTCCTGACATTTGTATGTAACTGAGAATGACCCTGAACTTTTGATTCTCCTGCCTCTATCTTCCCAGTGATGGGATCACTGCCATATAGAACTGCATTGTGTGTGTTTGTTCACTTTTTGAGGCATCTTCTCCAGTGTATAGAAGTTTACCATACTTCTGTTTTGGCCTCCCAAGCATTGATCTTACCATACCCAGTATTTTATTAGTCCATTTTTAAGTGTAATTTTTCTTTGTCTGTGTGTCTGTGCACATGCATGTCTGAGTGCCCACAGAGGCCAGAGGCCTTGGATACTGTGGAGCTCAGGTTATGGGTGGTTGTGACTGAGGCACCTGACTGAATGCTGGGAATTCACCCGTGTCCTTCAGGAGAGTAGTGCACACGGCGTA
Organism: Rhabdomys pumilio; assembly: GCA_030674055.1. Classification (NCBI taxonomy): domain Eukaryota; kingdom Metazoa; phylum Chordata; class Mammalia; order Rodentia; family Muridae; genus Rhabdomys; species Rhabdomys pumilio. The sequence goes on along the minus strand of JANHMN010000007.1, from coordinate 70,610,530 downwards.
ACTGCCGAACCATGTCTCCAGCCCCACTTTATTAGCTCTTATGTGTCCTTAGGAGTCTGTGTGTGATGGTAATGTAAACTTTGTAAGAGATGAGTCTTTCTCTACACTTAGAAACAGCAGTCGTTGTTCTCAGAAGAGGAAGAGTACACCACCGGGTCCGAGGTCACTGAAGATGAAGTCGGTGATGAAGAAGAAATTTCCAAGAAACAAAGTAATTAAAATCAACCCTCACTGCATGGAGAGTTATATTCTGAATCTTTTAATGCAGACATGGGGGATTGGCTTTATATGTCTTGTCGGTTACACAGAAAAGAGAATGAAAAGGAAGATCCATTACTATCCCTGACCCAGGCTGGCCTGACGGCTCATCTCAGCACTGGCTGCTAAGAACCCACATGGTAGACAGAACCAACTCTTCTGACAAGTGCATGTGTGCCACGGTGCTCACATGCTCACACAAATACAGAGAAAATAAATGAACCCTGATGCTCTGTGTGCTTAGTCTTTACTCTGAGAGCGTGGGAGGAGACAGTCGAGCAGTTAACAAAGCTTGCTGCTCTTCCAGAAGATCCGAGTTTGAACCTTAATACCCACATCAAGTGGCTTATAACTTCTGGTCGTTAGCCACTAAATTTTAATACTAACTAGTGGTTTCTATGAATACATTTCCAGTTAAGAAAGAGCATATCTATTAATGCATCGCTAGGTTTTTGTAGTGAATGAATGTTGTGATTTAGCAAATGCTTTTTTTACTTTAAGATCACACAGATTTTTTCCTTTATAATATCAGTCTAATACTGATTAACTTTTCAAGTGTTAAACTCTGTTTGTTAAAGAGATATTATGTTTATGTTTTATACCATTTGATATGCTAGTAAATTACTAAAAAATTTTTGTTGATGTCCATTGGAATATTTTCAGCACTCTTAGGAATCTTTTTTTGAGTTTTGATGTCACATTGTCATAACTTCCTAAATGAGAAAGCGTATTGTTTACTTTTTTGGTAGGTGTGGGAGATGGGTTTAGGGACTGACATGGAGGTCTCAGGCTCCTGAGCAGTGCTCACCGCTGAGCAGCGACCCAGCCCAGATGTCTCTTTTCCATAAGAGCATGCTTCAGATTTTCTCTCATATGTCATGATGAAATTCAGCAACGAAGCTGTTTGGCCCTGGAATTTTCTGCATAGTTTTAAATTATGAATTTGATTTCTTTATTGCAGTGTTGCTCAAGTTTTTAATTTTTTATGTGTTTTAATAATACATATTGTTGAAGAAATTGTATCTTGCCTAATTCATTGGCATAAAGCTGCTCTTCCTGTGGCATCTGAAGGACATCTAATGCTAGCGTCTCTGGTTGTGGTATTAGTAATTTGTCTTCTTTCCTTGGTTAGTTCAGAGTTTTACTACTGACAATTGTAACGACCCAGGTTTGCGTGTCATGTGTTCTCTATCATGTGTGTCATGTGTTCTCTATCATGTGTGTCATGTGTTCTCTATTGTTCTCTATTGTTACATTTGTATCACAGTCTTTCCTTCCCTATAATTACTCAGGACTGAGTTTGGTTTTGTTTGTTTGTGGTTGGTTGGTTTTATAAACACAAAATGAGTCTATTAGGACAGTTCCCACTGCTCTGAATTAGACTGCTTTCAGGGCTTCTTCCTCCTGCAGGAGAGTCCTCCTGTTAGCCTCACCTCCCATGTGGGCTGGTAGATCAGAGCAGCCGCTCACAAGACTGGTGTTTGTGCCTGGGTAAAGATAAGGGAGATTTCAGCATCCTGAGCATGTCGCATCCATGAAGTAGGAATTTGGGCTCTGCCGCAGGTGTCCTTCTTGTATTTCTTCTCTTCTGGAGAAGGATGGGGGCAAGTCTTTTTCTTTTCTTTTTTTTATTGGATATTTTATTTATTTACATTCTAGATATCATCCCCTATCCCCATTTCCCCTCCCTAGAACCCCCTATTCCATCCCCCCTCCTCCATTTTGCTTTTATATCATTTTAATTACATGCAGGTATTAAGGTCAGTTCTAGGTTGAGGGGCTAGGTTGAGGGTTTATCACTCAGGTAAGTATTTAGAGTTATGTCATAGTCCCTTATATTGGCAGCTTATTCATTGCTTCGGACTGTGTCACTTTGTCCCTGGGTTGGTCCAAGTTGTTCTTCCCTGTGGGAAGTATCTTTAGACAAAAGGACCCTACATTCACAGTTCTTACCTCACAAAGTTCTCAGGTAGGAATTGCCTAACTCTGTGCCTAGCTTTGATTATTTTCCAGTCCTTTCTGATCAATTAACTTAGAAGGCATTTCCATGTCCTGTATCATCTATCACCATATGTCCTATTATGTCTTCTAGCCAATGCATAACTCTTGATCTGTTATTATCCTGCCTGTTCTTACTGTGGTATCCTCAGGCTCATTATAAGTGCATCATATCTTATAGTTTCCCGTGTGCAGTAGTGACCTGAGCAAAAGGTGGAGGTAGTAGAGAGGAGCTGTTCGGGAGAGTCACCCAGTACAGTCTTCTTGCTTTTATGCTTTGTTGTTAGAGTGTTGTCCCTTCCCCTCCAGATTCCACGTCTTTCTTGGCCAGAGTAGACTCGGGATATTGACTTCAGAAGGCCACATTTCAGAAATAATTTGTCTCAGCTTCCCAAACCATTCCTGCCTTGCCTCCTTCCTGAACAAAATTTATTTGAAAGCTTTTGTGTGTGTATTGTTGCTCTGTCCCTTACTCTCAAATCATACTTTTTCCTAAGAAGTTGATTCCACTGTCAAATTAAATAAATAAATATGTCGTTTTCCCTGACATTTTGAGCTAGCATACAAAGCTGTGGGCTTATTCTGCCCTCATTCCCCAAAGCTTTTCATCAGATACAAAGAAGAGAAATGGTTAGAATGATCCTTCTGCAGCAGCTTCAGTCTGACTTCCTGTGCATGTGGGATTTGTGTAGACATCACTTGTCCTCTTCTTCCTCTTCTTCCTCCTCCTCCTCCTCCTCCTCCTCTGTCTTCTTAGAAACAGAATTGGCTAAGAGTCTGTTTTATTGAGAAGTGGCATTGGCATTGGCATTGGGTATGGGTCTCTTGTTTCTAATATTGTCCTTTGTTTATCAGGGAAAAAGGAGAAGCCAAAGAAATTTACTAAGCCACCAAAAAAACAACTGTCCTCACCCTGTTCTCAAAAGAAAGAGAAGACACTGGAGAAGGTGACTGTATAATTTTCTTAAGTCCTTTTAAGAAGTAAAGAAGCAAGTGTGGCCAAGACAAGTGCAAATAGAATAATGAGTAACACAGTGGATGTTAGTGGATGAGACTCTAGAAGATACAGGACCTTTGGAAAAGGAGGGTGTGAAACAGAGTAGGCATGATACACCATCCTCCATGTAATGAGACGCACGGACTTCCTTCCTCGTGCATGACCCGTGGATTCTGTGTAGAGCTGCACAAGCCGTTGGTAAGACTGATTGTTGCTGAGAACTTGACATGGAAAGGACTTCTACAGACACTTTGCGTTATTGTGCTATTTAACCTTTAACGTTTTAACCAGTAGTACACATTTGTAAAAAGTGAAGAGACTTAAAATTGAAGTTAATTCTATTTTATTACCTAGAAAATTCACTTTTATTTTCTTGTGCCATAGAAGAGATAAAATGTCAGAACTGACAGAACAGTGGTAACTGCAGGTGACTGAAGAGAATCCCTGACTTCCAAAGTGTATTAAAGGCAGTCCTAAGATAAGATCTACATGGGACTGAGAGATGGCTCACAGTTACACTGGCTGCTATTCTAGAGGACCCAGGTTCAGTTTCCAACACCCACGTGACAGCTCACAGCTGTCTATAATTCCAGTTCCAGGAGATCCAACACCCTCACACAGACATACATGGAGGCAGAATATCGATATACATAAAATTAAATAAAAATAAAATTAAATAAAAAGATAAAATCCACAGTTACATTGGATGGGTTGCACATTCATCTTAGTTAAGTACTACAGATATATGAATAGATTAATTTTTGAGATTGCATAAGCTTAATATATATATATTATATAAGCTTGTTAATATTATAAGCTTATTAATGTAATCTTTACTAAGATTATATTATATATCGCATAAACTTAGCATAAATTCAACAGATAATCATTCAAAGTCTTATTTTTTCTCTTTGATCAAGTTTTTTAACTTCTGGTTGTTTCACTATTATAGGTCTTTTTTGCTGAAAGACTTTATTAATTAATTAATTAATTAATTAATTAGTTAATTAATTTAAATGGAGTCTTATGATGTAGCCCTGGCTGGCCTGAAACTTACTGTGTAGACCAGGTTGGCCTTCATTTCATGGAGCACTGCCTTCCTCTGCTGGGATAACACAGGCACCACCCCTCCTCGCTGGTGCTGCAGTGTTTAAATGAAATAACAGTTGTAGATGTTCTTGGAATAGTGGCCTGACTCAATAAATGTACATTGTTCTTATAACTAAATAGGACGCTAATTAATAAATATACTCTAATTAGACGTTAATGTTATTTATCTTCTCTTTTTTTTAGTCAACTTCTAGAGATGTGTCTCCTTTTGTGTGAGTATTTATTCCTTGATCCAATTGGAAATCCATTCTTTGGTTTTGTTTGCTTGTGGTGGTGGTGGTGGCTTTGCTTTGTGTTTTTTGATACAGGGTCTGTGTTGGAAGTGTAGTAAAGCAGCATCAATGCTTGTTTCTGTTCAATTTATTCAATAGTGTGAGTATGCAGAAGAATAAATGGGATGCCACTAGATCCTTGAGATTCAACCAAGATGCACAGAGAGAAGATGGTAAATGTCATTGTCTGAGTAACACACGTTCGTTGGATAACAGTGTGTGTGGGGGTGGTGGTGAAGGCAAGTACCATTAGAGCCAAGGAGGGTGTCAGCTCTCCTGAGGCTGGACTTACAGGCAGTTGTAAACTGCCTGATACAGGCCTGATGTGGGTGCTGGGAACCAAACCTGGGCCCTCTTCAATAAGAAATTGTGCTCTTAACCATTAAACAATATCTCTAGCCCCAAGAATTGTCTTTCCTAAAGTGTGCTGAATTCTTCTGAAGGTTCCATAGTTCATCACCAGACCATCCAGGGGGTAATGTGTCATTTATGCGTCTATCACTTTAAGATCTCTTAGACTTTGCTTCTTACATATTTCACTGTAAAAATTAGTAAATATGTTTTAGGCTGTGTCTTAGCCTTGGGTTCTTACAACAAAATACTCAAAGCTGAGTATTTTATAAAGAAAACAAGTTTATTAAGGTTACAGTTTTGCAATATCCTAGCATAGCAGACGGCACCCTAAGGAGCATGCATAGGAGGAAACAGTCACATGACTAACAGGAGTTAAGGGCACACAGTCACAACACTGATTTCTTCTAGGACTGATGGCTCCAATGAGCTAACCACTTCCCACCATGCCCCAGATCTTAAAGGTTCCAGCACCCTCAATGTACTTACAGCACACCATCCTGTGGGAGACATACTCAAACCACCTGCAGTGCTCTGAAAGGCAGTAGTACATCTGTCTGTATATTGGCCGTTTGCTACATGCTACCTTAAATTATTCACAGATATATAGAATTATATACTTAAAAAATAGCAAAAAAAATAGCAAAGGATAGTTTCATAAACTTTTGTTGATTACAGTCTTTCTTAAAAAGTGAAGACTATGTTATTCTCATGAAAAATAATGTTCTATTTTTTACCTTCAGATCAGCGGCGGATGTCTGAAATTACAGGGCATCTAATAAAAATGAGATTGGGTGATCTGGACCGAGTCAAGGCAAAGGAATCAAAAGAAGTAAGACTTATTTACCAGTATGCTATACTTATATAAAACTGTTCTTCCTAGCTTTATGTCATCATGAGATATGAATAAGACAATAATTAACTATTGTCTTACTTAGGGCTTCTATTGTTGTGTAGGGACACCATAACCATGGCAAATCTTATATAGGAAAACATTTAATTGGGACAGGCTTACAGTACAGAGGTTTGGTCCACTCTCAGGAAGTATGGTGGCCCGCAGGCAGACATGGTGAGAGTTCTACACCCAGAGCCACAGGCTTGGGCATCTTGAAACTTCAGAAGCCACCCCCAGTGACACACTTTCGCCATCAAGGTGTATCTCCTTATAGTGCCGCAGTCCCTAGGGGCCAGTTGGGGACATTTTCATTCAAACCCACAACTATTAGACTGTACTTAAAGTGTTCCTTCCTTGTTTTATTTTTAGCACGGAAAATACAAAGATGTTGTAAGAGGATGTTAAAGGAATATCCTAGATATTTTCATAGTCAAGGCCAGTGAGTCAAAATTCACATACAAGCTCTGTGACACCTCCCATTATCTGTGGTCCATAGGTTCTCTGTATCACACATGATAAACATATTGTCCTTAAAGTAAAATTTCACACCAAGAGTGGACTGTTTATTATTAGCCAAGTGACTGGAAAGTGCTGGATTTGGTCACCTTTATATAATATTACCTAGATGTCAGGCTAAGATAAATGCTATCTTGCTAAAAGTCAGACCTGGACTCTACTTGTACTCCCTCAGTAATTACTGTCGGTGATTATATGTTATATCAGCATTCTGTATCATTAGCATCTGTGTTACAGATGCACTGTGACTCCTGCCCTAATTCTGTCGTGTAGGTTTTTACTTCCTTACTGGGATGTAGCCCATTGGTAGAACACATGTACAGAATGCACAAGACCCTGACTTAAATCCCAACAGTAAAAGTTAAATAAAATAAATGGGACGACCTAGAAGAAAATCTCAGTTACCTATAAAATTTACAAAGAAAAACAAACTGTAACCTTCAGTTACATAAAACTTGCTTAGCTAAAAGGCCTGTAAACTTGTACACATAAATGCACACATACACATGTGCATTACTAATAATTGTGCAAAAAACTTTTTAATTTCTTAGCTTCAATACTAAAGCATGACCCACAAAAGAATAATTAATCAAAATTCACCAAAACAAAAAGTTTTTACTTTAAAACCACTGTAAAGAGAATTAAAAGACAACGGGTCTAGGTGATAGGCTAGCCAGAGCTATGTAGTGACACTTGTCTCACAAATGAAAAAGAGAAAAGGTTAATAGACAGTTCATATATAGTAATAAATTATATGCAAAACATTTGTCTGACAAAGAATTTCTGGAGAGAGAGAATGTTGTAATTAAGTTATCCCCAGAAAGCTCAATAACTCAATAATAAAATAATCCAATAAAAATAAATAGGTAAGCTGGGCATGGTGGCTCACACCTTTAATCCTTTAATTCAGGAGACAGAGGCAGGTGGATTTCTGTGAATTCCAGGCCTGCCTGACCTACGTAGTAAGTTCCAGGACAGCCAGGGTGACATGTGAGACTCTGTCTCAAAGTAAAATAGTAGAAGCTGGAGAGATGGCGCAGCACCTACAGGCACTGGCTGCTGTTCCCAAGAACCGTGCTCAATTCCCAGCACCCACATGGCCGCTCACAACCCTCTGTCTGTCCAGTCCCAAAGGAGCCAAGACACTCTTCTTGTTTCCAAGGGCACTACATACCTGGCACACAGGTATGTATGCAGGCAAAACACCCATACATAAAAAATAATAAAATAATTTAAAATAATAATGAGTGTGTAGACAAGGCGAAAGACTAGCTGAGCCTCTTGAAGAAAGGACAAAGGAAGAACAAATGGAGCATCGTTTGTCATTAGAAAAAGGTGCTTGTGAAGATGTGAAGCAGATGGAATTCTGCTATACGGTTTGTACAAGAGCCAAAGGGAGTGGCCGTTGTATAAAATAGTGTGACAGTTTCTCATGAGTGCAGTGCATTTATAGTGGCATTATTCATAATTGTGAAAAACTAGAAAGACCCCAAAATGATGTCCTTTACCTGGTAAATGTGACAAGAAAATGCTGAGATTGCCTGGATCTAAAAGGGCTAGAAAAGAGATAGAGGAAGCTTAACTCAAAACAGTGAGCATGTGCACGCCTATAGTCTCAGCCCTCGGGAAGATGTGGTTGGATGACAGCCACAACTGAATACTTTTCTGTTTATTTGTGTGTTTGTTTGTTCACTTTATATCCTGACCGCAGGCCCCACCTCCTCCCAGTCCCCCTCTCACACAGCCCCTCCCTCACCTTTCCCTTCCTCTCCTCTGAGAGGGTGAGGCACTCTTGCACATCAAGTCACTGCAGGACAGGGTGTATCCTCTCCTACTGAGGACAGACAAGTCAGACTAGTCAGGGGAACAGGACCCACAGGCAGGCAACAGAGTCAGTGACAGCCCGTTCTACTTGTTGGAGGACCCGCATGAAGACCAAGCTGCACATCTGCTACATATGTGCAGGGAGCCTACGTCCAGCCCATGCTTGCTCTTTGGTTAATGGTTCAGTCAATAGGAACCCCCAAGGGTCCAGGTTAGTTGACTCTGTTAGACTTCCTGTGGAGTCCCTATCCCCTTTGGGTCTCTCAATCCTTCCCCAACTCTTCCACAAGACTTCTCTAGCGCCATCTAATGTTTGGCTGTGAGTCTCTGTATCTCTTTTCATCAGCTGTTGGGTGGAGCCTCTCAGGGGACAGCCATGCTAGACTCCTATCTGCAAGTATAACAGAGTATCATTAGTAGTGTCAGGGATTGGTTCTTGCACATGGGATGGGTCTCAAATTGAGCCAGTCATTGGTTGGCCATTCCCTCAGTCTCTGCACCATTTTGTCCTGCACATCTTGTAGGCAGGACAGACTTCAGGTTGAAGGTTTTGTGGGTGGATTGGTTCCTTATCCCTCACTAGGAGTTCTGCCTGGCTATAGGAGGTGACCACTTCAGGCTCCATATCTCCTACTGGTCTCATCTAGAGTCACCCCCATTGTCTTCTGAGGCCTCCCCCCATGACACTAAAGATGCCCCACCATCCCACAAGAACACTTGCTCAACTGTGTTCAGTCGAACACTTCTCATCTCCAGGTTCATTGGGCACTGACCCAACTCCTCTACAGCCTCGCTAATAATAATGTGGCTGTGTTCAGGACCTGCCTTTTCTTTTTTCGCTAATTTCTATAACAGCTCACTAAACTTTTTTCTTTCAAAGAACCCTCAGAGTATTTGGATGCGCCGGGCAGTGGTGGCACACACACCTTTAATCCCAGCACTTGGGAGACAGAGGCAGGCGGATTTCTGAGTTCGAGGCCAGCCTGGTCTACAGAGTGAGTCCCAGGACAGCCAGGGCTACACAGAGAAACCCTGTCTCGAAACCCCCCCCCCCAAAAAAAAAGAGAGAGAGTATTTGGATGCTAGGGGGTAATTCAGTTTATAGACGGCTCACCCAGCATGCTAAAGGCCTTGTGTTTGATTCCCAGTACTACATAAAGCAGATGTGGTAGTACAGCTTCTGCACTTGAAAGGTGGAGGCAGAAGAGTCACAAGTTCAAGGTCATTTTTGGCTACTTAGTAATTTCAAAATCAGCCTAGTCTACATAAGACCCTCCCTAAGGGGAAAGGGGAATTTGGGGCTTAGCAAATAAACTACACATATTTTTTTAAAAAATAAAGAGTAGAGTCAGAGAAATGACACAGTGGCTAAAAGCAGCATGCGAACTGAAGCTCAGATTCCAGCCCAAGACAAAAGGTTAGGGTTAGAGTTAGAGCCTAGGACTTAGCACCCAGGAGAGTGGAGGCAACAGGGCTTGCTGGCTGCAGCCTATCAGAAAATAACTCAAGTTCCCAGCTCAGTGAGAGACCCTACTTCAGAGACAATGCTAGAGGACTAATACCTTCCTCTAGCCTCCACAGGAGCACAAGCACACAGAGTAAAACCTCATATGCACATATATATCCCAACATGGGCAAATCTGTACATTATGCAAAGTTAAGAAAAAGATTGAAAGTGCCACCTATTGTATAATTGCATGTGCATTGTGTTGTAGAAAATGCTAAACCATATGAAGAGACAGCAGCCGAGCACCGATGATGATGTGTTCGATGGTTGGCCTCAGACAGGCTGGGGATGTTTTTAGGTATGATAAGACTGGTCTGTGTGTTCATTGCTGAAGGTTATACAATTGTATACCTCTGTCAAAAAACCAAAACTATGTACTAAAATGGTAAGTTTACTATGTATAATACATCACAAGCCTAAGTTTTATAGATCAAAACTAAAATTATTTTCTAAATTTGGAAGTATGTCATGTTATGTATTAGACTTTATTTCCTTGAAGGTAACTTAATTTTCCTTCTTTGTTTTACAGTTTGCAGGAGGTATTTATTCTAGGCTTGAAGCACAAATCAAAGCCTCAGTGCCTGTCACTGCCCGGCAAAACAGCTCAGACAAAAACCAGAGGTAAATCAGCAGGAAGCAAGCAGGATGCCTCTAGCTTTGCAGAGTAAATCATGTGAACACTAAAAACACGTAGTATGAGTTCAGTTTTTTATTTCATCAAGGTCAGAACTGATTTTAACTTAAGATGTTTTTGAAAGGTCACGGGCACAAACTTTCATAAACATAAAAGGTTTAGTATTTTTTAAGTTTTCTGTTTATTTGGCCAGCCCATTGGAGTCAGCTGATACAAATGAGCGTGGCTGGGGTTGTAGTACTGCCTAGAGGTTCCCCAGGGCTTTCCTAGCACACCTGACAGTAATACTAGTAATGCACTAGTGACAGCAATAGTGAGTAGTGCTATTCACTCACTAGTGCGATTGGTGACACTGCCATACTGTGTGTAGATTATGTGTTAGTGTTTATGGAAATCCCCAAATCTTTACTGTTCCATGTTTATTCTCTCTCATCCCCACCACGTCTCCTCTCTCTGTGTTCTCTCTCTCTCTCTCTCTCTCTCTCTCTCTCTCTCTCTCTCTCTCT
>JANHMN010000007.1:70511007-70598547 GCA_030674055.1 Rhabdomys pumilio | reverse complement strand
ACAGTGACTGCTAGGTGTTCTGTTAGTTATCCCTGCAGACCACAAAAATCATGCTCACACAAATATATAGTTAGGTTTTGTTAAAATTTTAACTGTATATATAAATTTTCTTATATAAATTTCTCTTTGTATAAATCTAGGCTGCGTAGGAGATAATTGCAAACTTTACCTAGTTAAGATTCCTAATATTTGTTACCCTTTATTTATTTGACAAAGAAGAGGCCTAACTTGTGAAATAACTAAGTTGGTAAGACCCTAAGAAATTAAGGGTACGTGACTGGTAGTGTTACTATGCATGGACACTGATCGTTGTGTTTGGGGACTGAGTCTTAGGCGTAACACTGAGAAATGAATTTTGTATGCTGAACTGTCCAGTGATGTTAAATTTAGTTTGTATGGATACTAAGGAGTGACAAATCTCAAAGTTGTGTTAATAGAGTTTCAAGGTGAGGTTATTTCAATACCATGTTGGTCAAGAAGGGTTAATCTTTTCAGTATTATTACATGGAAAGTACAATATTAATTCAACTTCTGTTTCTTTCAGTTTTTCATGGTTATCTGTAAATCATATGAGCCTAAAATCCGGGCCTTGCCTCTCTCCTCTAGGAAGCTAGTGACATTGTGAATCTCCTAAAGCAGCGTGTGATGGGTTTCGGGGAGTGAGTCATTTCAGTTATGTGGCAAAGTCAGATGCAGGCTTCTCAGACCATCCCTTCTCTCAGTCTGCTTCAACGTCTCCACAGTGCATGAGTGCTAGTTACTCAGAGATATCTTGAAGTTCCCAGATAGATGAGATGGCTGGAAATTTCATATGTTCACAGAAAATAAAACAACTTTATAGATCATGTTTTAATTCTTTCTAACCAGGTAGATAGCATACTCAGGGAAATTTTGTTCCAGACTATAAGCATGTACTGAGTTATGTGTTTGGAAATTGTTTATAGGTCTCTGAGAACCATGAGATGCACACTGTTTCTATGTGTAGTTTTTCTTTGCCTTGTGATTCATATCTTCAAATTATTCAGAGAATAAGCCTTGATAACATGTAACAGAACAGCAGTTGTAAAAGAAAAATTCAAATCTTACACCTAGTTCACACAAAATGAAATTATAATTTTTAGTATCTTTTAGTTGCTATATGAAGCTCTTAATTATTTGATAATTATGTTTTTACTATCTATTTGGAAATTTTATTCTGGTATACAGATGCTTTTTAGTTATCTGGTATTTTGGAAATAGCTTATGTCATATTTATTTTCAAGAAAGTGTTTCTTCACATGCAATGTGTAAGTCCAGCCTTATACTTGGCTCCTGGATTCCCTGATAGAAGGATTTGGATTTATATGTGTAAGCGGCCTGTGATCACTGTAATTGGAAGGGAATATGCTCTTTTGATTCTCACAGAGATGATCAAGTACTCATTGCTTCTTCCCAGAGGGGCTGATTTACTGACTGATGTTAACAGACATTATTGAAATCTGATTCTACACAGAATGTGCTTTTTATTTTGTATCTATCTGTGATACATGGACAGGCATTTCTTCTGCCAAGTACTTTAAGGTTTTCCTTACATTAATTATGAGTTCAAACTTACTGAAATAAATGGCAATGACAAAAATTGCAGAGAAAGTCCCTTGATCTGACTCATTCTGCTGTCTGAGAACTGGAATGCTCTATATTCTACATATTTCCCTGGAAAATTAGCTGTGATAAGTGGGTAAAAACCTTAGGTTTTAAGATTATTATTTGTGTGTAGCAGCGCACCACATCACTCTGGAAACTAGAGTAAGAAAATCCCACATTCAGGACTCTGTCTTAGAACAGTCAGCAAAGCGTTTCAGGGTTGACATGCTCCAGAGGACCAGGCGTATAGCTCAGTAGTGGTCCACTTGCCTTGGCTGCACAGTAGCCTGGGTTTGATCCTCACTAACACAGGCATGAGTGGAAGCCGCAGGAAAGGTGAGCTGGTAACACTGCTGCTGCACAGCTCCCCGTCAGCATATGTGTTACCTTTCTTTGCAATAATGTTCAGTCAGGAATTGTAAGGTATTTGCTTTGGTACCGGAGGCTGAAACTGTCGTTTTTTTTTTTTGTTTTTTTGTTTTTTTGTTTTTTTTGCTGATGGCAAATTTAAATAAACATTTAAAAACCTTTTGTCTCCAAGCCTGGCAGAAATTCTTCAGCCAGCCTCCTGCTGTCATTGAGCAACTCCCAGGCCAGAGGCACTGGGTTACCTAGCCAGTTCAATTCTAATGGGCTAGCCCTCCAAGTCTCCCTAAAATCTGGTCTATACAGGAAGCTAATTCTGGAGTAATGTTACAGAACTATTGGAAGTGAGTAAATTAGTAGGTGTAATAAATAATTAGCTGGGCGGTGGTGGTGCACACCTTTAATCCCAGCACTTGGGAGGCAGAGGCAGGCGGATTTCTGAGTTCAAGGCCAGCCTGGTCTACAGAGTGAGTTCCAGGACAGCCAGGACTACACAGAAACCCTGTCTCAAAAAAACCAAATAAATAAATAAATAATACAGTACTTTCTGGGTTATAGTTCTCTCTCCATAAATATTACGTATTGTTACATTTATGCTACTATTTGTTGGGAAGGTAGCTTCAAATCCTTTACGGTAAAAGTCTATTGTACCTCCTCCTATAATTTGAATTACAGAGGCAGGGGGAACGTGTGTGTTTATGAAGATTCACTACGTAGCCATTTTGTCAGTAGCATCTGCTAAGTTGGTTTGTCAAGAATGTCTACCTCTCACAGTGCCCACTGTCTGGTTATCATCTCTGGAGGGTCTGGGTCCTTGTTCTGCAGGTGATGTCTGACCACCTGGCTTGTCCACAACAAGAATCTGATTCTATCACTTTAGCCAGAATCATCCTCCCCCAAATAGTTCCACTTAGTTTTCCATTCAGTGACTCTACACTACTCTGAGCTAAAACTTTCTGTTTGTCAGGCTACACTCTGAGTTGAGCCCAGTTTCTCCATTACAGTGTTCCATTGCATTGGTCCCTGTATCTGCCACTGTGGTCCTCAGTAGTCTTTCTGTTGTGCTTTAACAGGTGCTACTGAATGTTTTCTGTGACTGTGGAGGTAGGGGTGGGGGCGGGGAGTCTTAGGAAGGATCACCTGAACCTGTTTCTCTGCATCTCACTATCCCTACCTGTCATATCTTTTACAGAAGTGCTACAAATGCTCTGACTCCCCTGGCTGTCATTCCTACTTTCTATAATCTGTTACAGAGCAACTCTGGTGACTTAAAATATGAGTAACTTTGTATTTATACTTTAATATTTTCAAATTTCCACTCTGCTTTACTCTAATCTACCCAGCAACCCCAGGATAAATTCTACCTCAGCTTAGATGAGTAAGTTTCCACTGCCTCAACTTCTCTTACTGACCATATTCTGACTACGTGCTCCCCCCAGTAATTCCCACTTCACAGAAGCTGTCCCACTATCCACAAGGCACTTTCATATAAATCACATTTTGGGTTAGAAGTTACTTCCTCATCATGAGACTCCTTTCCACTGCCCAATATAAAACTTGTCTCGTCATAGGCTATTTCTGTAGGTGTCTGACATGGCTTATTTGTTGGCTTGAATGGCTCCCATTACAAACTGTGAGTCCCACAGAGCAGATCCAACTTTTGTTGACCACCTTAGGTGTCCCAAACCATACAATGATTAGAGGAGATGACCCCAAGCTCCGTCCCCTGGAGTTCATTTGTGGGGTGTCTCTCTGAGGCCTGTACTGACCCACCACAGCAGCAGCAAGCTCATTTGCATCTGCTAGATCCTCGTCACCTCACGGTGAGTTCTCAAGACCAATCTGACTCTCACTCATAGGGAGATATACCAGCCCAGTTTGTTGTGGACTGACACCAAGTGAAACCTACTCAGCTTTAGTTGTAAGCAGAGTGGCATGTTAAGTAAGCTATAGTCATGGCTACTTGACCTCTCACTGGCACACTAGATGTGGGTGCTTGGACAGCGATAGGCACTGTAGCGTTTTATAGGGATACAATGAGATTACAGGCATCTTCCATCTCACCAGTGTTTAGTTTTGGAGTTTCCCTCTTTACCTATTCTCCATCTTGTTCCTTCCAGATGGAATTCACCTGGAACTTTCCATTTTTCTGCTGGGTTGCTGGCTGGAAAGTCCCAGCATTGGGGTTATAGGCACACACAGCCATCCTCAGACCTTTATGTGGTTGCTGAGGATCTGAACACAGGTCTATGTTAACCCACTCAGTCATCTTTGCTGACCCACCAGTGTTGAGTCTCATGCAATCATTTTCCAACCTTATATTTCATCCACCTTTTTCTCTGCTTTTTCTGTATGAAAATATTATAGGCTTTGGTAAATAGCTCAGTAGATGCTTGGTGCACAAGAAAAAAGGCCAGAGTTTAATCCCCAGAATCCATGTTTTTTTTTTTTTAAATGTATGATGTCTTGTGCTTGTAATCTTGCAACTGGGGAGGCAGAGAAAGGCAGATCCCTGGGATACAATAACCAGTCAATCTAGCCTTCCAGTGAGAAACTTTGCCATGAAAAAGAGTATGGATAGAACCTCACTTGGCATATATGTGCCAACACACACCTGTGCCACAGACACATAATACACTCACATTTAAAATAGTAGTATAGAGAGAAAATGAAGAATGGGCAGAGTCTCAGAGATGGTGCCATTGATCTCAGCTGGGTGTATGTTGTGAATGTGGGAAAAGAAACAAACATCAAACAGGCAAAGCAGCTAAAAACTTAGTGCATCTAAGAAGTTCCGAAAACATCAAGGACTCGAGCGCATTCACAAATGCATAATTGTAGTAACAGTGCTGAGAGACAAAACCCTGAGAAAGATGACTCGTCACCCACAGGAATCCCACTAAGAGCCACCTAGTGGGGTAGGGGCAGTGCTGACAATAGACCCTATCAGCACAGACACATTCAGCAAGTTGTCTTGGAAAATAATAGACAAATGAATATAGGGGTGTGTGCACACACTTAACCTTCATGCACAGGGCAGTATTCTAACGTGTGTGTGTGTGTGTGTGTGTGTGTGTGTGTGTAAACAGGCCCACAGACGGAGGCTTGTCTAAGGTCAGTGACACACACAAAATGATAGTGGCAACATCCTTGGGGACACTTATTAACCATCAGTAACTACATGTAGCAGAGTCGTATATGCTGCCTAACATAGTACGCACTCAGAAAAGGCACTCTATTCTACCTGGAAGATTTGGACCTAGACCATGCTGTTTGTCCACCTGGACTGTGGTGTTTTTGTTCAAGGCCTGCCTGACTTTTACCTTCCTCTTAATCTGCCTACCTCTCTGTTCTCTGAATTGTTATGCACCCAAGACATTCACACAGGTTAGCAGTCTGCAGCTTTGTTGGAATTGTTTGTATCTGTAAGAAACATCTGAAACATGGCAGTTTGCATGGTATTTAATTTTGAAGTTATTTGAAATACTGTTCTTAGCTATGATATAGATACCTCCTCAGTTAAAAAAAAATTAACAAAATTAACTCTTCAGTAAGAAGTGTAGTCACCAGTCATAATTGTTTTACATCAGTAACAAATATGTGAAAGAAATCTTTGGTGTATACCACGTTAGCCATAGGTATTGATAATGTGTGGAATTGTACACTTAGGAAAGAAAGCTCATTCCCTTGTCAGTATTGGACAGTTGTTTGTTTGTTTGTTTGTTTGTTTGTTTTAATAATGCTTCATTTTGTCTGACAAGTAAGTATTAATACTCCTCTAATAGTGTCTCTGGAGCTGGGGGTGGCATTGGTGTGTTAAAGGTCACCAAGTGTGTAAGTGGATTACAAAGTATACTGATGTTTGGCATGATAATCTCTGAGTGACCAGCACTAACGCTTCGCCACTAATGTGATCAGGAGCATAAAGGAATCAGGAAAGCACATGTGGTCACATGGACTCTGACCACAGAACTTCACCATAAGAGACCATGGGTTAGGTTGTGTACATACTCAGTCTCCAAGGTCAGCTTTGTATAAGTGCACGTGTGTGAACTCTCTATAAGAGGCAGAATACTGTGAGAAGAAAGAGCCACACAGACAAAAATTGCTAACACAGAGATGTCTAGGAGGAAAAGAGACTGAACATGGAAAACTACTTAAAAGATTAATTTTACATTTTATGCCCTCCAAAAGCCAGACTTGTCCTTTATGAGAGCTGTGGATTTGCATGTTTTGTTCTCCAGGTTCTGTAACCACTTGGACTGTAATTGTCCTGAAAACCTAAAGGATAGACGTGTTTAAATGCTCCAAATGAATCAAAATAAGTAAACAGGTCAGTGCAGACAAAACATCAAATGTGCCTCCTCACGGCAAACATTTGTGTTAACTTACAAAGCCACAGCCTTTAAAAGTATAAAAGTATACTTTATACTTTAAAAGTATAAAAGTAAGTTGCAGATTACCTAGCTTGCTGAACTGCATACTGAGTGGTGGGGCCACCTGACCTACCCTCCTCATCCTTCCTGCCAAGGTGGGCAAATACAGGCAGATTTCTAGAATATATCGACAGAGATGGGGCGGGATAATTGGAGAGGGTAGGATAGCATCCAGGTGCCCGTTCTCGTGCCCAACAGCACAGCATTAGACATTTCATTAGGAATAAAACATTCCACAGACTCTGATTGTCTCACAGTTAACACCTCGTCTTCCTTTCTCGGAAGTGAACACCCCCTTGAATTTTATATTTACTGTGCCAGTGAGTCTCGTGTCCATATTTTGCACCCACAACATAATATAGTGTACAAACTTCATGTAATAACCTCATGTATATCCTTACATAGGTTTTAGATCCTAAATTATACCTTTTAGAGCAAAATAGTTTTGATAAGGTAACTGAAACTTATAACTATTCAAACTTATAACTATTCAAACTTATAACTATACAAACTTCATGTAATAACCTCATGTATATCCTTACATAGGTTTTAGATCCTAAATTATACCTTTTAGAGCAAAATAGTTTTGATAAGGTAACTGAAACTTATAACTATTCAACAGTATTCTAGTTTATGACTCTCCTAAAATACATTTATCTGTTTCCTGTCAGTAAATGTTGACATTATATTTCAGACTTGTTTTTGGTTTTGTTCTTTCTACACAGTGTCTTACTCTGTGGCTCAGGCTGGCCTTGAGCTTGCCACGTAACCCAGGTTGAACTCATGATCCTCCTGCCTCAGTCTCTGGAATGCTGGGATTACAGATATATGCCACCACACCTAGCTTCAATTTTTCCCCTTAACATTCCAGTATTTATCCTCTGATAGTCTATCAGTATCCCCTGAACATTGTTTTTGTACATATTGGTTGATGGGCACGTCCATTTTCAATCTGTTGAGTTCCAGCGTGGGCTCCTGCCAGGAGCACTCATGACTCTGTTCTGTGTGGCCACCGACAGCTGCATCAGTCAGGACAGTTCTGTTGCAGTAACAGCCCCAGATCTCACTGGCTTGGTTCAGAAGTTGTTCTTTGTTCATGAAGGGACTTGGTTGATGGAGGCTCCATCTGACACTTGGCTTTATAAGGCAGGAAAGAGATTAGGCAGGCTCAGGTGCAGCCAGTAATTTTCCTCCATAGAAATGATATGCCTTCACATTTAACGGACCCAAACAAGCCACTATCAGCCTTAAGTTCGTAGGTTCCATTCCTACCCTCAAGATCTTAATGTCTGCAAGTGCTGACAAACTACAGTTTCCATTAGTCCAGAGGGAGTGAAGTAGTGTCATTGCTTTTGTTTGGCTTACTTTAGGGAGCTTAGTATGTAGTTGTAGTTACATGTGTACTGGTCGTTTGTGTTTCCTCTTCCCGTTCTTATGTTTTCTCTTGTTTTTCTAGATAAGATTTCTCTGTATAGCCCTCCCTGGCTGTCCTGAAACTCGCTTTGTAGACCAGATGGCTTCAGAACTCACCGAGACCCACCTGCTTCTGCCTCCCGATTGCTGGGATCACAGTTGTGAGCCATGGGCTCTTCTTCCCATTCCTAATCCATTTGTACTGCTCCCGGCAACACCAAAAACTATTACTTTATAAAGATCATAAGGACAGTTCTCTTAGTACTAGCAGCCAAGATCCCAGATGACTTCGTGAGGTCTAGCAAGGGCCTCTGGGTTGCATCCTTACGCAGGAGAATGTGGAAGGCAAGATTAGCCAGTGCTATGTAAAGTCTGCTAGACTAGAAAGCTGGACATAGTAGCACATACTTGTAATCTCAGCATCCAGGCAGGAGGATTGCAGTTGTGAAGCTACATAGTAAGACTACCTAAACAAAACAAAACAAAACATTGCTTAGTGTTGTCAAAGTGATAGCAACTGAATTTTGGAGAGAACGGGTGTGTTGAAGTCATAGTATCTATTTTCCTACTAAGCTTTAAGGCTACTCTGTGTATCTTTGTGGTCTGATTGCTTGTATTTACACAGGTATATTTTATACTCTGCACACTAATCCTTTATTGGTTGTTTGTATTATAAATACCTTCTTTGAGGACACGGTATTTCTTTCCATTTTGTTTAATGTGCCTTTATTCATAGAAGGTTTTTCCCCCTTTTTTTCTAGTTTTCCATGGCTATTCTGGAACTAACTCCGTAGACAAAGCTGGCCTCAAACTCAGAGAGCCATCTTCTTCTACTTCCAAGTACTGGGATTAAAGGCACAGGCCACTAAGCCTGGCAGTATAATCCACCAAACCTAGAAGAAGTTAATTTAGAATATAATTATATATGTTAACTTTCCCACCTTATGCCATCTCTTTAAGAAATATTTTCAGATCCTTTATTTACTATAATATTTACATTTAGGAGGTTTTTTATAGACTTACATTTCCTCACTTGGGTGAATGCAGTAGGAGGCTCTCTCTTGGTATTATGAAAGTAGGGTCTAATTCTTCTGTTTCCAGAATGACTTAACTCCATCTGGGACTCCTTTTTACAGTGACTAATGGTGCTGCCTCTCACATCATCTGTCTGTGCATGTGTAGGCTGTGCCAGAGATGATTTTGTTGAGTTAATTTCTTTGTCCCATTCTGTAATAGATTCATTAAGATTTACTTTGTTCTGTGTGTGATAGCATGAATGTGTGTGCAGTATCCACAGCATCCAGAAGAGGGCACCTGAGCCACCAGAGCTGAGTTCTAGACAGTCGTGAGCCCTTGACTTGAGGGTGCTGATAAGGGAGCCAACTCCAGGCCCCTGCGAGAGCGAGGACTCGCAATGCTGAGCATCTGTCTAGGTCCACTGTTGTGTTTTGTGTTATTGACTCTTCATAAAATGCCTTTTAGCCTGTAGCCACCTTTTTATTTTATTGTTTATTTTTCTTAGCAGTTTACACCACTTATTTAATAAAGACTGTAAACAGACCATAGTAAGAAAACAAACCAGCTCAAATTCCCAAGAGAGGTCCTACTGTAAAGGACTTAGCTAAGCAGACATCAAATAATTTCTCAACTAAAGGGGATATGGAAGTAAAAGCTGAACAAAAGAAGGCAGAAGCCTTAGAACAGGTGGTGATGGCACATGCCTTTGATCCCAGCACTTGGGAGGCAGAGACAGCCAATCTCTCTGAGTTTGAGGCCAGCTTGGTCTGCATCAAGTTCCAGGACAGCCAGAGCTACAGAGAGAAAAACCCTGTCTCAGAAAACAAAAAACAACAACAACAAAACTAGCAAACAAACAAAAAAAAAAAAAGAATCATTAAGACCTAGAAGCTCAGAGGAGGGGCTTCCAGAGATAGGATTCTAATAAATTCCAGATTTTTCAGGCCATCGTGATGGCTCAGTAAAGGCTCCTAGCACCAAGCCTGATGTCCTGAGTTCAATCCCTGAGACCCACATAGTAGAAGACGAGAACTGACTCCTGCAAGTTACCCTCTAACTTTAGTGCTATGCCATGCTGTAGATGAGGTATCCCAGGCCTATGAGCTGTCTGGAGACATGGCTGCTCCATGAACAGTGCTCTAATCAAAGGAAACGTAGGTTCACCTCGACCAAAAGGGGATAGGGAGGGACTGTGATGCGTGTGAGGAGACAACCCAGGGAGAGAAAAACTTCATTTCAGGTGGGAAATTGGGACTCCAACCATGAATGTCAGTCAGGAGCCATTGTTCCTTTGTTGGGCTGTGTCATTTTCTTCGGGATAATTTTGGATATCAGGCAGCCTTCATTACCACATGCAGCTCTCTGAGGATGGTGCTACCTCTCAGAAGTTGGATAGATAGATACCTGTAGATCTTATCTTTTATCTTCTTTTAATATCCTTAAAACAAATCTGCTCTGCTGCACATACAAGCCTCTTGGATGATTTTTAACTTTTAAAATTGTAATGAAAAGTTTTAATAAATAAAAATTTGAATATCAAAAAAAAAGAAAAGACACAATCTGTATTTCTGACAGATCTCTGAGATGCATTTGAAATCCCATAAACAAGCTCAAGAAAACCATTTAGTACATTGTAGAGTCGGCATCTCACGTGCCTGGAGCCGGCTCTTAATGAACAGCATCAGGAAAGTTGAATATGGAATTTGAAAAAAAAATTGGGGTTATGACAGACTCCATATAACATCTATATGGATCAGAGTACTATACATAAAAGATGACAGACTGGGAGAAAACCATGCTAGGTCCACTGCAGAAGACAAACAGGCGACACGTTCATTAAGAATCAGCATGAAAATAACAAAAAGATAGAGCCCAATGAAAGCTGCAGAGCTCCCAGGCTGCTCCTGACAATTTCAGTTCCCAAAATAATGTAGTGTGCTGAGGTGTGGGTAAATGCTCAGATTTGACTTGCACTACTGAAAAGAAACCTGGATATGCGGTAACACTGAAAGCAGGGAGCAGCAGGCAGAGATAGAAACGCTAAAAAATACATAGGTCGGGCCATATGAACACGCAATACACCCAGCATTATAGCATCAGTATTTATTGAGGCTCATTGCCCACTTAAACCAGTTGAATTTGAAAAAGGCATTATGTCTTCTGCAAGAATGGGGATTGCCATAACTGCTATATTCCTACACTGTTCTCAGGAAGACACAGATGAGGTAAACTTAACAACTATGCCTTGTCTGTGAGTACAATCCAGCAGAAAAAATACTTGGAGGAAAGTGGTGTATCACTGTCTCATCTGCAGCTGCAGTAGCTCTACCTATTATAGGTCAGTGGATTGTGTGCAGAACACAGCTCATGTCTCTGAGCTTAGCTCCTCGGAACTCATAAAGAGTCAGGTACAACAGCACACATTTGTAACCCCGTAGGAAACACTTGAAGCAAAGCTCCTTGGAGTTTGCAGACTAGCTAACCTGATGCACACAGCTGTTGAGTACCAGTACTCTGTCTGGTTTGGCTTGCGCTGCTGCTCGGGTCCACGGGGACTGAGTCTCGAAAAATGGAGACAAGGCAGAGGTTCTGGAGTCAAGTCTCAAGTCTCCTTTATTGTCTCTTTACTGCACACATTGACTCCTCTTAACTGTATTCTCTCATTGACTCTTAACTCTATTTACTCATATTGCTCTTAACTCTATTGACTGTATATATATTCTTACAAGGAAATCCTGGGTATTTATAAGCACACGCAGGAGAACACAGGTGAAAACATTTTACCACGTGCACTATGCAGCTGGGGTCACTAAACAGCAAAACAAGCTATGTGGGATAAACAAGATATTTGTTAGAGTGTGCTCAGCTGTTGTAGGCTGCTGAAAAACCAAGTCTCTATCAGGGTAAATGATTCCAGATGGCTGCAAAGATGATAACTGCTTTCTAGCCGCTTTCTGCTTAAAGTCGGCTCCCTACACACAGCTACAAACAAGAGACTGTTTCAAGAAAAATGGAAGGTAACCAAAACAAGGTTATGATCTCTACATGGGCACCAGGGCACACTGGTCCCTGCACTTACGTGCATATGCATACACACATCATACACATTTTTGTAAGATTTGTTTTTATGAGTGTCTTGCCTGCATGTTTGTGTCTGTGCTGCATGTCTGGTTCCCACAGAGGTCAAAAGAGGGTGCTGGGTCTCCTGGAACTGGAAGGTTGTCAGCTTCCTTGTTGGTGCTGGAAACCAAATCCAAGTCCTCTGCGAGAACAGCAAGTGCTCTAAACCTCTGATACATTGCCCCGGTTCTGAAACAAAAATTAAAAAGATAGTCAAGGGATATCACTGGGAGGTAGACGACAATGTAGTGCTTCCAAGCAGACAGGAAATGGTCTAAATGTTGAATTGTGTGTCTAGTTAAACCACCAAGTATGTGAGGAGAAACATGAGAAAATGCTGACAGTCCTCTGTGCATCTCTCACTCTTCAGAGGTGAAGAAAACAAATGACTAGACAGAATGAGGTATGGATCTGGGGAAGTCAGATCCGGGCCGTTTCTGAGAACTGAGAGCAAGCCTGGAGAGATGGCTCAGTGGTTAGGGCTGCTCTGACTGCCCTTCCCGAGGCCCTGAGTTCAATTCCCAGCAACCACACATGGTGGCTCACAACCATCTGTAATGGGATCTGATGCCCTCTTCTGGTGTGTACTCATACAAATAAATCTTTTAAAAATAATTTTTAAAAAGACTAGAGGGTATTGCATTGGTTAAAAGTGGATTTTGAGTAAGCAGATATCTAAAGGCTATTAAATAGATTTATATTATAAATCCCTATTTTTAAAATTTTATCTATATTTAAATATTTTAAGAAATCTTTAAAGATGGCTACATTTCCCCTGCTTTTTGCCAGCAGTATTCCAATTTTGTTCAGATATTAAGTATCCAGTTTCTTAACTGAGACCAGCTCTCTCCTAAGCCTGTAAGGTGGTATTTCATTTGTGTGTGCTAGTGGCAGTGAGCAAACTCCCTTGTGGTTATTCACTTCAAAATATGCACAGAATTATGGACAGTAGTGAGAGGTGAAGAAGGGTTTGTCTGCTGGAGTGCCAGCAAATGATAACGTCCCTAGCGTTTTCAAACAGGTGTGCATTTCTTCCCCTGGAGCCTTTAACAATCTAGCTTGGAGCACCATACCACCTTCCTGAAGCACTGTCATTTTTAAATTTATTTTTCCTTCAGTACAGTGGTATTTCACCTGCATGTATGTGTGTGTGAGGGTATTGAATTCCCTGGAACTAGAGTTATAGACAGTTGTGAGCTGCCATGTAAGTGCTGGGAATTGAACCCAGGTCCATTGCAATAGTAGCCAATACTCTTAAGCACTGAGCCATCCCTCCAGCCCTTAAATCTCATTATTTTGATACTTAAATTATCCTAGATTTAGACACTGGCTATATGACTCCTTTTTTGGGTTTTGCTTTGTGTGGTTTGAGCACTTCCAGACCATCTGGCATGAGATACTTTGAGCTCAGCCCATTTTCCCTGTTTCTCTCGGGAATCAGCTCTCCATGAGTTCCTCAGAGTGCAGAGGGGTTTGGAAACTGGTTCCTAACTAGGCTCGTTTCTATTGCCATGCTTTAGCTTCCCAACCCACTCTGGATTCAAAGAGGAGACAGAAGTGTGTAGTGTTAACTTCTCTGTTTCTTAAAACAGTTCATCTATACCATAAGCCAGTGATATGTGCTAACAGTTCTGAACCCAGTTCCATCTGAAAGGATTTATTCAAACTCTCTGTTTTAAAATTGCAACTTTTCTCTTAGTCAGTGAGAAATTTGGCTGTAATTATCTAAAATACAGCGATATCTCTGCTGAAGCCCTGTATGGGTCAGTCTTCTGCCCATCCCATGCTGCCCATGCCATTCTCTCTAGTGCTGCCCTCATTACAGACCACCACAGCCTACTGTCCTTGATTATTCCTGGTGACACCATCTTATATGAAGAGCTATCATGTCTCATCTGTCTTATCAGTTTGTCTTAGCAGTAAACACACACTGTCAAACTGAAGAGTGAAGAACTATCGACTTAACTTTTATATTGAAATAGCAATATTTTTTAAAAGAATCTACTCAAAAATGCTATTAGATTTTAAGAAGTAGGTTTTAAATATCTTGAACTAAACACTGTGGTATTAACATAAAGATACACAGAACAACAACACAGCCTAAAATGAACCCTCACTTATATACTCAAGTGATTTCTGACAAAGGTGCCAAGACAATTCAGTGCAGAAAGGGTGGCATTTTTATCAAATGGTGCTGGGAAGTCCTTATGTCCACATGTCAAAGGATGAACTCAAATCGTTTACCTAGTACCATATACAAAAGTTTACTCAGAGTTTTGCACATTGGGATACATCGAGAAAGAATACAGAACTATGAGTCTGAGGTGAGACTGGCAGTTCAAATCAGCTACACAGTAAGATGCTGTTCCAAAAAATGAAAACAAAAATTAACTCAAAATCACTAAAGACTTAAATATAGGACCTAAAACTATAGAAATCTAATTTAGCATTATTTTGACCAATGTATCAAGTTCTTCCATTGAATCTTGTAAGCCTGAGATTCTTTACAGACCTTGAAAGAACAATTCTCAACTTCATATGGAAAAACAAAAACCCAGGAGAGCTAAAACAATCCTGTATGATAAAAGAACTTCTGGAGATATCATCATCCCTGATTTCAAGCTTTACTACAGAGCTACATTAATAAAAAAAATACTGCATGGTATTGGTATAGAAACAGGTTGATCAATGGAATTGAATTGAAAGCCCACACACACCTATGGATACTTGGGTTTTTGTTTGTTTGTTTGTTTTTGTTTTTTGTTTTTTGTTTTTTGTTTTTTTACAAAGAAGCCAAAACCATACAATGAAAAAAGAAAAGCATCTTCAACAAATGATGCCGGTCTAACTGGATTTCTGAATGTACAAGAATGCAAATAGATCCGTATTTATCAGTCTATACAAAACTCAAACCCAAGTGGACCAATGACCTCTACATAAAACCAGTTATCTAATAGGACCATTAAATCTAATAGAAAAGAAAGTGGGGAATAGCCTTGAATACATTGTTACAGAAGACAACTTCCTGAACAGAACACCAATAACTCAGGCACTAAGATCAACAATTAATAAATAGGACCTCATGAAACTGAAAAGCTTCTGTAAGGCAAAGGACCATCAATAGGACAAAACAGCAGCCTACAGAGATCTTTATCAACCCTACATTCAACAGAGGGACAATATCCAAAACATACGAAGAACTCAAAAAGTTAGACAGCAACAAACCAAATAACTCAATTTTAAAATGGAGTACAGAGCTAAACAGAGAATTCTCAACAGAGGAATCTCTAATGACCAAGAAGTGCTTAAAGAAATGTTCAAGTTTCTAGTCATTGAGGAAATGTACAAATCAAAACAACTCCGAGATTCCATCTTGCATGGTCAGAATGACTAAGATCAAAATCTGAAGCTCTAGCACCTGCTGGTGAGGATGTGGAACAAGGGGAATACTCCTCCATTGTTGGTGGGAGTACAAACTTGTATAGCCACTTTGGAAACCAGTCTGGTGGTTTCTCTGAAAACTGGGAATAGTCTCTCTCGAGACCCAACTATACAACTCTTGGGCATATATGCAAAAGATGTTCCGCCATATTGCAAGGATGTGTACTCCACTATGTCGATAGCAGCCTTCTTCATAATAGCCAGAAACTGAAAAACAGATGTCTTTCGACCAAAGAATAAATAAAAACAATGTGGTTCGTTTACACCGTGGAATACTACTCAGCTATTTAAAAACAAGCACATCATGAAATTTGAAGGCAAGTAGATGAACTAGAAAATATTCTGAGTGAGGTAGCCCAGCCCCAAAAGGACATGTATGGTATATACTCACTTCTAAGTGAATATTAACCATAAAGTACGGATACCCACCCTACAATCCATAGACCCAAAGAAGCTAAATGACAGGCAGGGCCTGATGTTTGACTCTCACTCAGAAGCAGAAATAAAATGGTGGAAGTAGGGAGGGAACTGGATAGGAGAGGGGAAAGGAGAGGGAGGACCGAGTATAGGGAGAGCTGGGGCGAGAGGGCCAGGAGAGTGAACAGAAGTTGGCTATAGGAGGTGGGGGGAACATCTCGAGGACATGGCAGAGATGTGGGATGGGGGAGGTTCCAGGGAGTCTATGAGGGTGACTCTAGCCAATACTCCTAGCAGTGGGGGATATAGAGCCTAAAGTGGTCACCTCCTGTAGCCAAGCAGGACTGCTAGTGGAAGGATAAGGACACCAACCTATCCACCAAAACTCAAAGTTTGTACTGCCTACAAGAAGTGCAGAGACAAAGATATTGCAGAGACTTTGGAAATGGCCAACCAATGACTGGCCCAACTTGAGACCCATTCCACGGGAAAGCACCAACCCCTGACACTATTATTAATGATACTCTATTATGCTTGCTGACAGGAGCTTAGAACAACTATCTTCTGAGAGGATCCACCCAGAAGCTGATGGAGACTCACAGCTAAACATTAGATGGAACTCAAGGAATCTTGTAAAGAGTTAGGGGAAGGATTGAGAGACGCAAAGGGGATAGGAACTCCACAAGAAGACCACCAGAGTCAACTAACCTGAACCCATGGGGGCTTCCAGAGACTGAACCACAAACTAAAGAGCTGGACCAAACTCACCCCCCTGCCCCTCACACACATATGTAGCTGATGTGTAGCTTGATCTTCATGTGGGTCCTCTAACAAGTAGAGCTGGGGCTTACCCTGACTGTTGCCTGCCTGTGGATCCTGTTCCCCTAACTGGGCTGCCTTGTCTGGCCTCAGTAGGAGAGGATGTGCCTGATCCTGCAGTGCTCTGACATGCCAGAGTGGGCCGGTACCCAGGGGGGACCTTTCTCTTCTCAGAGGAGACAAGGAAGGGAATGGGGGAGGAGTTGTGTGGGGAATGGGAGGAAGGGGACTGCAATTGGATGTAAAGTGAGTAAGTAAATTAATGGGAAAAAAACTCAAGTTCAAAGTTTAAAAAAAAAACTTTGAAAATCTTGAAGAAAATAGACCAAAGAAAACTTCCTGTCACTGCATTTGACAATAATTTTGTGAATATGACAGCAGAAGCCCACACAATTTAAAATATGAGCAAATTAGGCTCCATGAGAAATTTTTTTGTTAATGTCCATTAAGAGACTCTTAGCCAGATACAGTAGATAATACTTATAACCCCAGCAGTCCAGAGGAGAAGCAGAAAGGCCACAAGTTCAAAGCCATCCTGGGCTATATATAGCAAGATCATGTTTCAAAATCAAAATAAATACGAGCAGAGGAAAAAGGCAACTGAAGAACAGGAGAAAACATTTGTATTTCTTACATCTGAAAGTGTCTAAGCCCAGGACAGAAGACACCTACAAGTTCAACAACAAAATAAACAGCCCATTAAAACATGTCAGAGGCCTTGCTGTGTTCTGAAAGCTTGTGTCTTCCATCTCCCAAATTTGTACTAAAAATGTACCCACCAATGGGAGGGGATGACTACTTACAGGAGGCTATTTCATAGGTAGGCTTTCAGTTTGCAAGAGACATTTGTAGATGGACTGCAGCTTTGGCCATGTAACAATGTGAGTGACCCACTGCCTCTCAGTGCTACTGATTGCATATTTAAATATAACATGGGGGCTGTGGATGTCATTTAATTGGTAAAGTATCTTCCTAGCATATGTGAAGCCCAGAGTTTGGTCCCCAGCACCACATAAAGGAGGATGGTAGCACATGCCTATAATCGTAGCACTCCAGAGACAGAGGCAGGAGAATCAGAAGTATAAGATCACCCTCATCTCTAATCGTGAGTTTGAACCCAACCTGGGCTATATGAGATCTGACTACAAATATTATAAATTAGGAATTTTATTCATATATTTCACAACAGTAGAAAATGGGGTATAAATAGATAAAGCTTCTTCCAGAATCCTTGGGTTACTAAATGAAAATCCCAGTGCCAGGAGTAGGCTACCTTCCTGTGAGCTACCACAAAGGCCTCTGAGCCCCTCCCAAACAATACAGATCACAGTTGTTGGTTGCCCACAAGAACTGCATTGCAAGACCATGGGAGACACCATATGTTTTAGCCACAGGACACAGGAGTCAAATTGAAATGGAATTGGAAGCTTCTTCCCTGATGGCTAGCCCTCATAGTGCCAAAAGTTCCTATTCGGGATGCTGGGGAGAATTGTCACTAACAGTCAACAGTCATACTCAACTGTAGACACTGCGTGTAACAACGCTGATGGCCACCAGGCAGATGGACCGACTGCTGCAATATTGGGGTGTTGGAGGGGGAGGTAACCAACTGTTTTCTGATTGAATTTGATCTCTGCTTCAGAGGAAGGAACTCCATCTGATACTGTAAATCAAGTCAGATGCTCATGGCTGGAAACATCCTATGACCTGATGGGAAGCTGTTCCTGTTGTTTTGCTAAATGGACCAACATGCCTGTCAAGTTGTCTTCTAAAGAGTCATGTTTATGCCTATAAAATACTGTGACCCGAAAAGTTTCTTTATGCCTCAGTCAACTGCAGAGACTTATAGCTTGTCAGAGTAAAGAGAAGAAATGACTGTGGACACCCACATCAGCCCTCCAAGGCTCAGAGAGAATGTAAGAGCCAGAGAAAAGCAGGAGAAGGTCTGGAATGCTCATTCCCAGGCACTGTCAGGGATGCTGCACTCTCAAGCTCATGGTAGCTTCAATCTTCACAAGATTGGGCTGTTCAACACTGTCATGGAAGGGAGAGTGGCTTGTGGGGCTCATCCCATTAGAAGATTTACATGACATTAGTGACTGATGGGAAAGGGAGAGGCTTTTTCAGTGGTGTGGCTACCCGTAAGGTGCCCGTGTTCCTCTAAACAAGCTCTCACCCATGGTTCTGTGGGCAGCCTCCCCTCATGTATGCACTTACAGACCTCTCATCTCTGATGGGTGAAGGCCTTCCAGGTGGGTCTGTTGGTGGGACACCTACATCCCTGAGAATAATCCCTCACCTATGCTCTGTAATAGGTGCCCAATAAAGTCTTTGGTTTCAAAGAGTGAACATTGGTGAAAATGTATGGTAGGACATAGGAAGGAGAAGTCATTGTTACTTATGTCTTGTCTTTGGAAGGGATTTTAATGACACCTAAGTATTGGGAGTACAGTTGTGTCCCACCACATCTAGTTTAAAATCCAAAAGAATAAAAATTTTAAGACAGTTTCATGCATTCCAGGAAGCTTTGAGCTTCTTAGGTAGCTGCAGCTGAGGCTGGTCTACCCATGATCCTCTTGTCTGTATTTCCAAGGGCCGGGATTACAGGTCTCTCTCTCTTTATCTCTCTCTCTCTCTCTCTCTTTCTCTCTCTCTCTCTCTCTCTCTCTCCCTTCCCATTTCTCCCTCCCCTCCCTCTCTCTGTCCCTATCTCCCTCTCCATCTCTCTCTACGTGTCTCTTTCCTCTCTCTCACGAATGGTATTTTATTAGTCCTATTTAAACAGTTGTCCTAGTCAGTGTTCTGTTGCTGTGAAGAGACACTATGACCACAGCAACTCTTATGAAAGAAAGCATTTAATTGGAGCTGGCTTACAGTTTCAGAGGTTTAGACTATTATTGTGGTAGGAGCATGACAGCATGCAGGCAGACATGGTGCTAGAGAAGGAGCTGAGAGTTCCACCTGCAAGTGGTGGGAAGAGAGACTGTGCCTGGCATGGACTTTAGAAACCCCAAAGTGACATACTTCCTGTAACAAGGCCACACCTCCTAATCCTTTCAAGTAGTGCCACTCCCTGGTGTCCAAGCATTAAAATCTATGAGCCTATGAGGGCCATTTTTTATCCAATCTGCCACGTTCCACTACCTGGTCTCCACAGGCCTGTAGCCAAATTATAATGCAAAATGCATTCAGTCCAACAAAGTCCACAAAGTCTATCACAATCTCAACCCTGTTTAAAAGTTCAAAGCTCAAAGTCTCTTCTGAGACTCATGGCAATCTCTGAACTGTAATCTCCTATAAAAATAAAAATAAAAATAAAAAAGAAGGCTGTTGTAGAAAATTTTAATTCCAAACCAGGGTTTCTACCCCACCTTTGATCATTCAGTTCCCAGATAAAAGACACACAAAAGTTATTATTTACAGTAAGCCTTAATCATCACAAGAGCTGGGCAGATATCTATCCTCTATCCTATTATGTCTATTTCCCAGCTAATAATCCCATTATATAATTTGCCATCTTTTGTCTGGGCTGCTCTTAACTCCTTTTAGCCCACCCACATGGCCATTATTTCATGACTCACCTAGCCCACAGTGGCTTCTCCTCCATTCCTTTCTCTCCCGCTTGTGGTTCTCCTCTGACCCCTAGTCCAGGAATCCAAAACCCTACCTATATCTCCTCTGCCCAGCTGTTGACATCTTTATTTACTAAGCAGAAATTACTTGGGGGGCAAGGTCACATAGTGTCACTTGGGTCCATATAGACTCTTCTCTGGAGCAATTAGGTCTTTGGGGCCCACACTTAGCATTACAATACAAAACAAAATACCAAACCTCAACAGAAGATCATGTCCTTACAACATAGAATGGCACAGGATATACATCACCATTCCAAATGGGAAGACAGAGAGCATAGTGAGAAAACACTGGACAAAATCAAGAATGAAAACTAGCAGGGAAAACTCCAGACTCTGCATCTCCATCCACTCCAAGTCAAAGCACTCTTCAAATCTCCAGCTCCTTTCAGCTGTGTTGACTGTAGGACACTTCTCTTTCTTGTGCCTGTTCAGTACCATGCAGCTTTTTTTGGCAAGTACGTAATGACTCTGGCATCTCTAATGTCTTGGGATCTCCAGTGAAATCCAGGCTTCACTTCCACAGCTTCATGAAATGGTGTCTCAAGGCCTCCATGTACAAGGCTTACCTTAGTGGATTTCCTTAGTTGTGGAGGGAGATTCCATAACTCCTTTCTTGTACCCTTGACTCTAAAGCCAAAGCCATGTGGATGAAGCTCCAAGTTGTGCTGCTTGCTGGGGCTGGAACATGGCTCCCTTGTTTGATTACATCTGCATCAGCTTTCTGTTTCTGATGTTTCTTTCACTGCTTAATCTTTACTTCCTTTTTACAAGGTGGAAATTTAACTGGGTGGGGTCTTGCCTTGATGTTACCACTCCTTGTATTCCACTTAAGTTATTCCACTTCGTTTATTCTTTAAACTTTTTATCTCTTCAAGCAATTTACTTAGCTCCACTCCACTTCCTGGTGCTCCCTTTCTCCTCACACTGTACATTTTGTGTTTTTCCTTGCTTAGCTTGCTCATTTCCGCTATATATCTGCATAAGAGTGACCGCTAATAACCACAAGACAGAGTCAATACTGGGCTGTCACGAAATATCCTTTGCCAATGCCACTGATCCAAAACCTCTTCCATTTAGCCTCAGGTAGAATTTTTAGAGAAGGGCAGAAAACAGCCACATTCTTCACCAAAATATCCCATGAACGGACTTTAGGCCACATTTGTCCCTTCTGAAGCTTCTGTCACTAGTCTGTCATAATCTACAGTGCTCTCGGCTTGTCTGTCATGTTTCTACTAGTATGATCCACTAAGCTTACTAGTATACTCCACTTAAAAACATTCAACTACTTTCCTAATCCAAAGTTTCAGAGTCTACATTCTGCCAAGCAGCAGCACAGTTAGGCCTTTTATAGCAATATCCCACTTCTGGTACCAAATTATGTCTTAGTTGGTGTTCTTTGGCTGTGAAGAGACACCATGACCATGGCAGCTCTTACAAAGGAAAACATTTAACTAGCATTTGCTTACAGTTTCAGAGGTTTAATCCATTTTCATCACGGTGGGGAGCATGGT
The DNA here is from genome assembly GCA_030674055.1 of Rhabdomys pumilio. Lineage (NCBI taxonomy): Eukaryota > Metazoa > Chordata > Mammalia > Rodentia > Muridae > Rhabdomys > Rhabdomys pumilio. The sequence goes on along the minus strand of JANHMN010000007.1, from coordinate 70,576,749 downwards.
GGCATGCAGGTAGACATGGTGCTGGAGAAGGAGCTGAGAGTTCTGCATCTGGATCTACAAGCAGTGGGAAGAGAGACTGTTCATGGCATGGAGCTATTTAAACCATCACAACTATTTTCTGCTAAATCATATTTACTGGCTTTTTAATTTGTTGCTGTATTTTTTTAGTAGTAGAACTTACATTTATTATGGTGTCCAGTGCTCTGCCCTTGTCTATTTCTTGAGCATATTAATCATTATTTTTAAAATGGTGTTTGAAGCCAGAAAGATGATTCGGTGTATAAAAAGTGCTCCACAGCTTGAGTTCCACCATTCTACGACCCCTGCAAAGGCTGAGGGAGTGATGTGACACCGCAAAGTTATCCTTTGGCCTCTTTACAAGCACTGTGACACACACTTACACACTAACAAATACATTTTAAATCAATATCTGATAACTCCATGAGAATTCTCTTTAAGTTTGTGTCTTTTCTCTTGATTTTGTATGGTGGCTTGAATCTGCTTGGCCCAGGGAGTGGCACTATTGGGAGGTGTGGCCTTGTTGGATGTACTGACTGGTTTTGTGTGACAACTTGACACAAGTTATCACAGAGAAAGGAGCCTCCCTTGAGGAAATGTTTCCATGAGATCCAGCTGTAAGGCATTTTCTCAAATAGTGATCAAGGGTAAGAGGACCCATTGTGGGTGGTGCCGTCCCTGGGCTGGTAGTTCTGGGTTCTAAAAGAAAGCAAGTTGAGCAAGCCAGGGGAAGGTAGCCAGTAAGTAACATCCCTCCATGGCCTCTGCATCAGCTCCTGATCCTGACCTGCTTGAGTTCCAGTCCTGACTTCCTTTGGTGATGAAGAGCAATGTGGAAGTGTAAGCTGAATAAACCTTTCCTCCCCAACTTGCTTCTTGGTCATGATGTTTGTGCAGGAATAGAAACCCTCAGACATTGGAGTAGGTGTGGCCTTGTTGGAGGAAGTGTCATGGGGGAGGGGGCTGGGAGACCCTCCTTCAAGTTGCCTAGAAGTTAGTCTTCTGTTTGCCTTTGGAACAAGATGTAGAACTCTCAGCTCCTCCAATGCCATGCCTGCCTAGATGCTGCCATGCTTCCTGCCATGATAATAATGTAAGTCAGCCTCAATTAAATGTTGTCCTTTATAAGAGTTGCCTTGGTTGTGGTGTCTCTTTTCAGCAATGGAAATCCTAACTAAGATACTTTGGATACATAAGTTTGTTTCCTTATTTATTTGACTTTTTTAAAATGTAGTCATTGTCTTTGAAAAATTACAGAGATTGTTTAAAGCCTCCTTTTCCTCCAGAGAGAAGCTGTGGCTACTTCTTGAAGTTAGGTAGGAGCAACCTCACAGAAGTCAGAAACTCAGATAACCACACTGGGCTTGAGTGGTGTAAGCCTTGTTCCTGGAGTGACCTATCTGTGTTCTATCCCACAATATGAGGCTTTTTCCTGGATTTTGTTCCCCTAAACCCATGAGGCCATCTAAAGCCTTGCTCAGCTTCTTAGCTCTGTCCTCTGCCATAGGAAGCTTGGGAGAGCCTGAAACTGGGATCAGCCCCTGGAGTCCCAACTTTCTATCTCCCAGATCTTAGCACACACTCATCTTGGATCTATGAAAATTAAAACCTATTGTTTCAATATTCAGATTTTCAAGGTTTATTTTTAAAAGAAGGAAAGAAAAGACCTTTATGTCCATTTCTGACTGCATTTTATAACTATATCTCAAAGTGTTATTATGAATTTTAAAATAAGCATTTTGCAGCTGGTACTGAAGCTTTTTCAAAAGCTAGTGTTGGGGTTCTGTCATTCAGCAGCCTTTAGCCATGGGGTTGGACCTGGGGATTATTGAGCTGGCTTAGAAGAAACAGAGCACACACCAACAGCGCCTGCCACAACATTGCCATCTTCTGCCCCAACTTCCTGGGTCTTTCCTAAGGTGGCAGAGCTTCTTGCTACATTTGCCCTGCGGCCATGTCTGCTTCTCTTCTCTTGACTTCAGTCAGTTGCGGGATTTCCTTTTCTTCTCTGTCTAGTTAGGGCTTCTGTTTCTGTGGTAAACCATCAGGACCAAAGCAAGCTGTGGAGGAAAGGGTTTATTTGACTTACACTTCCACATCACTGTTCATCATCAAAGGAAGTCAGGAGAGGAACTCAAGCAACGCAGGAACCTGGAGGCAGGAGCTGAGGCAGAGGCCATGGAGGGGTGCTGCTTACTGGCTTGCTTCCTGCAGCTTGCTCAGCCTGCTTATTATAGAACCCAGGTCTACCAGCCTACCTATGGAACCACCCACAATGGGCTAGGCCCTCTTTCATCAATTACTAAAAAAAAAAAAAATCTTACAGGCTTGCTGTAGCCCTGTCTTACGGAGGCATTTCTCAGCTGAGGTTCCCTCCTCTCAGATGACTCTAACTTGTGTCAAGTTGATGTAAAACTAGCCAGTACATCCTTCCAGTACCTGGCTCCCTCCAGCTTTATCCAAGACTCTCAAATTCTTTGCCTCATCTAGTTCACACAGACTTGGGACATCAAATGTGGTATGTGCAAACAAATCTTGAATTTTATTTCCAGTCCAGATACTCTTCCAGAGGTTCAGACTTAGACATATCCGTATTTTTTTTTTTAATCTTAAAACTTACTTCTCTTTACCTCACCACAGGCTGGATGAGGTGATTCAGTTAGATCTTATATGAGACACTGTTCTGAGGAACATGGCCTTTGTACTTTGGGTTTTCTTACAGGTCCTAAAGTTTATTAATAATTAGAATATATATCTAAAAGGAAGGAAGGGTTTCAAATCTCTGAGGTAATTAAGATCATCTGAAATAGTGTTTTAAGAAATTATAATATTCCAATCAGTTCTTCAGAAAATGTCACTGAGCCATTATGCCCCCGATTCTCTCTTCAGGGTATTTGTGACTCATTAGTAATTTATGGGACAAAGAAACACACACACACACACACACACACACACTGTGCTCATACCTACACAGTGACTTTGTACACACACACATGCACACACGCTCAGTGACTTTATGTACTAACAGGACAAATAGCATCATGGGTGGTGGCCACAGAGCTTTCAAGCTACAGCCTTGGCTCTTTGGTTGACTGGGCCTTCAGAGGATCTTAAGAGAGGATCGATTCAGTGTGGCCTTGGACTCAGAGTGTCTGTCACCTGTGAGCTGCTTCAGTTACCTCTAGTCTAGCCAGTTACCCCACTGTTAAGCTGCTACATTTTAGTAGCTTAAAGCAGTCATGTGTATTATCTCATGGTGTTTGTGGGTCATGGATCTGGGTGTAACTTAGTCAGCTCTCTCTAGGCATTAAAACAAAGGTATCAGTCCAAGACCTGTGGCTTCATATGAAGACTTGCCTGCTACCAGCCCTGGGAGCAACCAGCAGTCTGAGGAGAGGTAAGTTACTTGTTTCATAAGTCATACTCAGTCTGGTCCTCAGACACTTAAACGAGCACATCCTCTTGTGCCCGACCTGCAGTCCTTGAATTTGCCCAGCTCTGTCTTCCTTGGGGTCTTCATTCCTTGCTCCAGGTCATGCGTGTTACTGGATCCTCTTCATTCTTTGCTGAATGTAAGAAACAGGCTGTGTTCCCAGTCCCTGGCACTCTGTCTTTCTTTCAGAAATGCCCAAGATCTGATGCTCATGTTTGTTTGTTTACTGGTATTACAGAATGCTGAAGGGAACTCTATCTGATTACAAAAGCCCAGCATGACACAATAGCTAAGAAATGCTCCTGGCAAGGGGAACACTCCTCCATTGCTGGTGGGAGTGCAAACTTGAACAGCCACTCTGGAAATCAATCTGGCTGTTTCTCAGAAACCTGGGAATAGTTCTACCTAAGACCCAGCTATACCACTCCTGAGCATATACTGGAAAGATGCTCCACTATCCCACAAGGACACTTATTCAGTTATGTTTCATAGCAGCCTTATTAATAATAGCCAGAAACTGGAAACAACTTACATGTCTTTCAATTGAAGAATGAATTAAAAAAATGTGGTACATCTACACAATGGAATACTATTAAGGTATTAAAAACAAAGACATCATGAATTTTGCAGGCAAGTGGATGGAACTGGAGAATATCATCCTGAGTGAGGTAACCCACACCCCAAAAGGACATGCATGGTATGCATTCACTTATAAGTGGATATTAGCCATAAAATATAGGCTAATACCCATGCTATACTCCACAGACTCAAAGAAGCTAAACAAGAAAGGAAGCTTGAATCTTACTTAGAAGGGATAATAAAACAGTCATAGGAGGCAGATGGAGGGAGGGAACTGGAATGGGGGAGTTCAGGATCAGGTGTGGAGAGGGACAAGGAGAGATAGCTACATAGAAATCTGCTACTAACAGGAGTGAGGAGGAAGGGGCATCTTCAGGATGTTACGGAAACCTGGGATAAGGGAGGCACCCAAGAATCAGTGGGGTGATTTTAGCTGTGACTCACAGCATTGGGGATCTGGAACCTGAAGAGACCACCTTCTGTAGCCAGGCAGGAACCTCAATGGGGTGGAAGAGATAACAACCCACCCACAAAACCTTTAACCCCAAATTTATCCTGTCTACAAGAAATGCAGAGACGGGGGATGGAGCAGAGACTGAGGGAATGGCCAACCAGTAACCAGCCCAACTTGAGACCCATCCCATGAGCAAGCACCAATCCCTGTTTATGAGACTATTAATGAGACTCTGTTATGCTTGAAGACAGGAACCTAGCCTGGATGTCCTCTGAGAGGCCCCACCCAGCAGCTGACTCAGATAGATGCAGAAATCTAGAGCCAAACTGTGGATGGAGCTTGGGGATTCTTATGGAATAACAGGGGGAAGGATTTTGGGCCTTTAAGAGAATAAGAACTCCACAGAAAGACCAACAGAGTCAGCTAACCTGGATCCTTGGGGCTGTCAGAGACTGAACTTTCAACCAAACTCTGCTAATGGACTGGACATAGGCTTCCCCGCACATAAGTAGCAGACGTGCAGTTTGGTCTTCATGCGGGTCCTGAACTGCTGGAGTGGGGGCTATCCCAAAGCTGTTGCCTGTCTGTGGGATACGCTCTTCTAGCTGGCCTGACTCATCTGGCCTCAGTGGGGGGAGGACCCGCCTAGCCTCGCAGACACTTGATGTGCCAAGGTGGGGGTATATCCAGGGAATCCCCACCTGCTCAGAGAAGGTGAGAAAGAAAGGGGGAAAGGATTGTGGGAAGGGGTGGCTGGGAGGGGGCAGTGAACGAGATGTAAAGTGAATAAACTGAAAAGAATGAAAGAAAGAAAGGAAGGAAGGAAGGAAGGAAGGAAGGAAGGAAGGAAGAAAGAAAGACAGGAAGATAGAAGGAGAGAAAGAAAGAAAAACTAGAAGTGTTCTTGGCCTCCTCCACCGAGCCCCCTGCTGTAGGACTCACCCATTTGCAGACCATAACAAGAGCACAGGGTAAAGATCCTAGGGGAGAAGGAGAGATGTGAGACAGGGTGAGAGGGAGGAGCTAACGCTGGAAAGAGACTTGTCAGAGAAGAGAAAGGTGCAGGCCTGGGAGAACGGATCCAGGTGTGGTGGTACCTGAAACAAAACCATATCTGGGGCCATTGAAACAAAATAGTAAAAAAAAAAAGAAAAAAAAAGAAAAAGAAAAAGAAAAAAGAAAATCAGGCATGGATGCCAATGTTTACATAGGATGGGGGAGATAAAAGTTCAAATAGTCTTAAAAGCTGATATCAAAAACATCATAAATCAAGAAAAAATAGCATATTTTCACTAAGTGAATTACATCGCTAGTCTATTTTCTATGTTGTGGCTGTATAGTCTTAACTCACCTTTTTAAATGGTCCATCTGGCCATTTCTCCTTCCAAACAAAATGTAGGACGTGTGCACTATCTGAAGTTCTGCCCACTGTAAAGATTTCCCTTTGTCAGTGTCTTCCAGGGTTGTCTCAGGACAGGGCGGTAGTACAGCAGCTGCCCACGTCTGAGTGGTGCCTGCATAACCTGTATACCTATCGCTACCAGTAAACCAGGTCCTAGATTTTTTTCCTTAGACAACCAATCAGAGGGCATGCCCCATGAGGCTACGGGTGCATGCTTGGCAGCACACAGCATTTTAACAGAAGCAACCATGGGCGTTTAGGCAACTTCATGTGACTTGTTTGTGCCTTCAGGACCTGCTCTGGCCCCATTCATATATGTATGAATTTGATAATAAATTGCTGCTGTGCGTTCTGCTTTATGACTTAGTGGGTCAGATACCACCCAGCTTGTGATGGCCGCTCAGGTCACGGTAACTTGGTGGTTCATTGTCAAATATTCAGTTTTCACTAAGACCCAATAGCGGGCCAAGAGCCGTCTTTCAAAGGAGGAACAGTTGTCAGCTGTCTGCAGATGATGGTAGAGCCTTGCTCCAAAATCCCAGAGGTCTCTTTATGATTCACCTATAACTGTCTGCCAGAGGCTCCAAACAGCATGGCTATCTGCCACTGACACCTCAAGTACCTCAGATCTGCTGGACTCTACAGTCCAGGTGGTAGAGCACCCTACACGGCAACCTGGACCTATGGAGCTTTTTCCTGCTCCAGGGCTCACACAAAGGGAACAGCTTTCCAAGTCACTTGGAGTATGGGCCAGACTAACACACCCAAGTGAGGAGTACGCCGTCTCCAGAACCCAAATAGACACACTAAATGTTGTGTTTCCTTCTTGGTGGTGGGAGGGGCCAGGTGAATAACTTATCTTTCACCTTAGAAGGAATATTTCTTCATGCCCCACACCACTGGACTCCTAAGAATTTCACTGAGGTAGACCTTGAATTTTGGTTGGATTTATTTCCCATCCTCTGATACACATATGTGTTACCAATGAATCCAGTGGATGCTACTTCCTGCTCACTTGGTCCAGTCAGCATGGTGTTGTCAATGTAGTGACCCCTTACCACACTCCTGTGACCCCTCACCCACACTCTTGTGACCCTTTACCTACACTCCTGTGACCCCCTCACCACACTCCTGTGACCCCTCACCCACACTCCTGTGACCCCTCACCCGCACCACACTCCTGTGACCCCTCACTCGCACTCCTGTGACCCCTCACCCGCACTCCTGTGACCCCTCACCCGCACTCCTGTGACCCCTCACCCACACTCCTGTGACCCTTCACCACACTCCTGTGACCCCTCACCCACAGTCCTGTAAGTAACCCTCAAAAACTCCTTGGTTCACTAGGTTGGACATGGTGGAATAATTCTTCAGTCTGCCAGTGTCCTCCTTGTGAAATAGATATTTGCTCACATCTCCCCAGGAGCAGCTGGGTGATACCTAGCTGGAGGGAGGAGGTTCCTGGGTTGTCTTGCTGTAGCGTCCTCCTGTTGGTCTCTGCTTCCGTCCTCCGTGGGATGAGCAACTCTGCACTGCTTCATGTTCTCGCTGCCGTGATCTTTCTGTGGCTTTCTGTAGTAGAGCCACTGGCCACGCTGAAACCTCTGCAACTGAGGACCAAGCTACCCCCTCCCCCATCTAAGCTTTCTTTGGGGTATTCATTGTCCTTATATTATGGCAACATTTCTTTCTAGCAATGAAAAAAAGAAAACAACAAAAACAATGAAACAAACAAACAAACATAACAAAAACCCTTGGCACCTTTTCCCTGGCGGGTGGGGACTGTTAAGAATGTCTAGCTCACTCAGTTCCTGAGGGCTGATGCTCCCCCACATATAAAACACTAGTAATAAGTGGTAGAATTCATCTTTTCTGGGGGTGTGAATTTTAGCCTTCGAGAAAAGAAAAGCTACACATGAAATCATGGGTGTGATACAGCAGGGGAAAGAAGCTGTGAGCTGCCGTGTAGAGCCGGGCATTTCCCTGCCTAGGACTCCAGTGTTCCACTTGGGTGTTATTTATTCCTCCTCCAGTGCTTCCCTTTGCACTGCTACTGTGCCTGCCAGTGCCAGGGGAGCGCCGTGGGGAGGGCCATCATTCTCACCGTTATAACATGGTCCCTCTATGCTCCCAGACCTCTGCGTCTTCTGTGGCAAGGCAGAGAACAGGTCTCTCACTGTGCAGTCTCCCCAAGCCCGTGTTTCAAAGCTTGGGTAGGGAAGAGGCGGTTAGGAAGTTCAGAGGGATCGAGAGACGCCCCTATCCTTGTGTATGGAGTGGTCAACTCTTACGGAAGCTTCTGTGCAGCTTGGCCAGGCCACTTCCCAAACATTAGCAAACACAGTTTCAAATAACGAGAAAATACAAGTTAAGGCAGAGGAAGGAAGGAGAATAATAGTAAAGCTGTGGGGTTTGAAATATATGCCATTTATTGCACTTCATTTGGATATAGCTGTCTGTCTTGTTCTGTAGTGTTAGAGGTTAGACCTAGCATCTCACATACGCTAGGAAGCACCCTCTGCTTGGTGAGCCAAGCCTGAGCACTGGAGAGGGTATACGGTGAGAACAGATTACCTGTCCTACAGCCAGAGCTACAAGCCAAGAGCTTGCCCAAGGCTGCTCCCTCTCAAGCTCCCAGGCTCAGGAAGTGCCGCTGCTTCAGCCCCCTGGGTAGCTGGGACCACTCAGTATATCACAGATCCTGCCTTTGAACCAGTGCCCGTGGTTAAGAAACTAAGTCGCCGGCCTTAGAAACTGGCTTGTAGTCAGAAAACAGTTTTATGAAGTCAGTTCGTTTATAAAATCGGTTTCCACTATTTTCACTTGTAATTTTTGTAGTTTGTGTGTATGAGTGTGCTCACGTGTGGGTACATGTGGGAAACCCTGCTAATTAAGATTGTAGTTTACCACAACCTGATAGTTTGTCGGAGCTCAGCGCAAAATGGAGGAGTCCCTTTACCGGCTAGGGTCTCCCCTTCTCGGACCTTGGAAGAGAGCCCGAAACCCCACACCCTCTACCTGGTGTTGGAAGGTCGAATGGTCCTTGGCAGATCTACAAGTTCAACCCGCCCAGCAAGTACCTGGGATTCCTGGAATGCCTCTCCATACCAATGAGGCATTCCCATTAAACTCCAGCCAGTGAAACTTCACCCTAAGAACCACCTTTTCCCACTCTCCAAGGTTCATACATGTAGCCCTGGCTCACCCTAAGAAAGTCTGAGCTGTACTAAAGACTGGCGTTTTCCCTGAAGATCAGGGGCTGCCTGGTTAACAAAAGCCATGTTCACAGCTGATTGGCTTTCTCTAGCTTCGGGATCAAAGTGGGTATCGGTTCTGTAGGCCCCCATGAGTCTTCCTAGAAACCCTCTAGGGCTCGAACCCTTTCCTTGGGTAACCTGGCTTACCTTGAATAAATTTGTAGGCTGCTTGGCAACCTTTCCGAGGTCCCCCATTAGAATCTGGCGGTAGGCCTGGAATCTCTCCTTACCTCCATCCAGGCATGTTGAATCAAGGGAAAGGCTACATCAATATCTACCTGAACCTGGGTGGGCAGCCCATTTTCCCAAGAACTGATTTCTGGGAGGCAACCCCAATCCTCTCCTCTTCTGTGGTGAAGAGGACTTGCGGCTGCTTCCTTTTTCTGCCTACGCCTGCTGCGCAGGGGCTGCAGCAGCAACATGCGGAGGGGGCGAAGCCCCTCCTCAGGAGCTGAAGAAGGAAGTAAGGCTGGCCACTGGGGCTTGTCCTCCTTCAGGAGAAGGAAAGCAGAGGGGGGTGCAGCCGGTGACAAAAAGGATTTCATCGAAACGGGGTTTTCCCACTAAAATACTGCCATTTGGTTATACAAGGAACCTGGTTCAGATGACCTGGGGCCTCATAGACTATAGCTTTTACCCAGTAAATGATGGGGAGATGGAAAGTCCCCTCCTTGGGCCAGCCAACCTTAAAGGTGGGCCACTCATTCCTGCAAAAGGTGGTAAGTTTACTGGAACGGACAACCAGCCCTGAATCCTTCGCAACCTGGAGGAAGTCCCTAAAACGGCAAGTCCCAGAACCAGACTCAGAGGGGTTTTTAAAAAACAGAGCTCTGTTTTTGTTGTTGTTGTTGTTGTTGTTTTTTAATCAAGATGATATTGCTGGTACAGAATGATCACGAACAGAGCACACAGAGACAAACACAGAATGACGTTCCGGGAAAAGCAAAGCAAAATAGGAACATCCTTTCAGACGGTCTCGCCCTCCGTGCACAAGAGTAGCCGAGACACAGCGCTGATTCAGAAGCCAGGTGAGAATACTCAGATTCTCCAGAAACCAGATGAGAAATCTCGGGTTCTCTAGACTCAACCAGGTGAGAATACTCAAAATCTCCAGAAACCAGGAGAGAACTCCAGGTTCTCAAGATTCCAGGTGCGAGCACTGGGGGGATGGGGTGGGGCAGGGCGGGGCAGGGAAAGGGTCTCCTGGTGAGATTTCAGGTGAGTTCCCCTTAGTCCCTGGCCATTGTGTGGCAAAATACGCATCCACTTTGCCCCTCTAAGCCTCCAGGTTGGCAATAGACAGAAAACAAACGCAAATACACAGACTGGCCACTCCCAAACTTACCCATCAGTGGGGAGAGAAGTTCCCCCCAAATGCTCAGCTATTTGAATAGGGTGTCTTCAGTGCTTCCTGGCCAACACACCAGATGTTAAGGTCCATGAATCGCTGAAGAATCAAATAGTAGGCAAAAGAGCATTTATTGAAAAAATTCCTGCATACAAGGACCCAATTCCATTGGGTTGGATGGACCCCAACTGAACTCGAAGATTCAGTTTTAAAGCCAAAAAGCGCAACAATAGGGAGGGGTCGGTGATCTGTATCTTGATGGTGGGTTCTCTCTGGGTGTCTGAGACTACTCTTGCTTATGCCAAGGAGGGGTAGCTCTTGACTTCTTGGCTGCAAGTTTGGCTAACTGTCCTTTTACTTTACAAGCTGGGTAGAGATACTTTTTACAAAAGCCTGCAGTTGTTCAAGAAATTGACTTGCCCAATTTTGGGAAGTAGAAACTCAGTCCTGGTCTCCTGAACTGCTAGTTTGCAGCCTATTATGGAGTCAACCTATGTCAGGCCAATTTGCTCCTTTCCGGTCTTCTTGCTATTTTTGGATCGAGTTGTAGAACCCTTGGCTCTCCAGTACCAAGTCTGCCTACACATTGCCATTCTTCCCACGATGGTAATGATGGATAGAACCTCTGAACCTGTAAGCCAGCCCCAATTAAATGTTTACCTTTATAAAAGTGGCCTTGGTCAAGGTCACAGCAATGGAAACCCTAAGACAGAAGTTGGTACCAGGGACTAGAGTATTGCTGTAATAGGTGTGACCATATTTTTGTTTGGAGGAGTGTGGATTTGGGGACTTTGGATATGTAAAACAGTGGGATGCTTTAAATGGGACTTAATAGACCATCCTAGTAGAAATATGGAAGACATTGGTGCTGAGGGTGATTCAATTGAACTGTTGGGACCTGGCTCAAGAGGTCTCAGAGGAGAATACTTTTGATATGTTGCCTGGTGGTCCTTCTTACAATGTTTTGGTGAAGACTGTGGTTGCTTTTTTGCCCTTGTCTGAAGACTCTACCTGAGGCTAAAGTGAAGAGAGGTGACTAATTGCATTGACAAAGGAAGTCTCAAAAAAGCATACACTTTTCATCTGATTATTCTCACGAAGAACATTTTGATCTAGCATAGCAAGCTTAGAAAGGAAAAATACAAAATATGTGGTTCAAGTATTAAAGAGGCACCAGGAAGTGCAATGGAGCTAAATCCTGTGTTCAGGGATATTAGATGGAATTAAGGGAGTGGTGACCTCAGGGCAGGATCCCACCCAGCTACGTTTATTGTTTGTGTGATTTTAAGTTGAACAAGGGGTAGTTATATAATCTTAAGTATTATTACCTGGCTATTGTTTTCATTTGGATTTTTGATATGGAATGAACTACAATCCAGAAAAGGAGGGCACTCTTGTGACCCAGATCTTGAGGCATAGTGACCATGAAAAACTTAGGTTCAGGCATGGTGGTACACACCCAGGAGGCAGAGGCAAGCAGATATCTGAGTTCAAGTCCAGCCTGTTACAGAGCAAGTTCCAAGTGGAGAAATATTTAGGCCCAGGTGTGATGCTACATGCCTTTAATCTCAGAACTCAGGGAACAGAGGCCTGCAGTTTAAGGTCAGTTTATAGAACAAATTCCAGGACAAATAAGCTTAGGCAGTAAAGGATGTTATAAAACAAGGGGGCTATGTTCTAGCCTGAGAAAGCAGCAGAACTTGGCAGCTTTGGTCATGTGGCTCTAGCTTTAGAGTGAAGAATAGAACTGGTTACCGGAACAATTGATGCTGGTTAGCTGGAGCTGAGAAATTAGCAGTGACTAAGAAGAGACCAGCATCACTGAGGTGAAATCTAGGAAGTATTTTCTGAGAGCACAAAGAAGCTGGGTTCCAGAGATAGCCAAGGCTGTACCTCGAGCTGCAGCTGTACTTTGCAATGATAAACTTGACTGGCTCCAGATTCGAGTAAACAATCTGACGGTTCTGAGTGTGTCCAATAGAATCTTGTCTCCAGCAGCCTTAGGGCTTGAGATGCAGGAAATCAAGCCGAAGCCCTCATTGTAAGTTTGGCTGAATTACAGCAAAAGTTCAAGTCTCAGCCTCAGAGGGTGTCAGCAGTTCAAGCAAGGGCATTAATTGGCAAAGAATGGGATCCTCAGATTCTCAAAGGTTTACCTCACCTGGGAAAGTAGTATCCTCAGCCCCAGCCCTTGAATTGTCTTTTTCAGATGAGGAAATTAATCCTTCATTGTCTGATAAACCAGTAGTGACTTTCTCTGAAGAAAATGCTGGGCGAGATGATACTGATGTTCCTCTAGGCCCACCAGTAGTTTCCTCTAGACCTAGAACCAGACTCAAGGCAGAGCAGGCCCCTAGAGGAGATATACAAGATCCCAGGCATTGGAACAAGAAGCTGTGAAATTGAAGTTGCCTTGGAGACCCAAAGGTGTTTGAGATGCCAGAGCTGTGGGATACCTGCCAAGGAAAGCTGCTGACAGGGAGTGGGCCCAAGAGAAAAAACTGTTGTAGTCAACAATGCTGAAAGGAGTTGGACATCAGACAAGGAGATGCAGAGCTTAGAGTTTGCCCAGCTGGGTTTTGGTCTTGCTTTGATCCAGCATTTCTTCACTATGATGTTTTGAAATGGTAATGTATATCCTGTGATGTTGGAAGTATATGATCTGCTTTTTAATTTTGATTTTATAGAAAATTACAGAAAAGATATTGCATGAATCTCAAAAGAGACTTTGAATTTTGGACTTTTAAACATTGTTGAAACTGATAGATTATGGGAACTTCTGAAGATGGACTAAAATATATTTTGTATTATGCTATGGCTAGGTATGGCCCCCATAGACTCATGTGCTCTAACAAGCCAGGGAATAGAATGTGGTGATTTGAATATGCTTGGTCCATGGGAAGTGGCACTATTAAGAGGTGTGGCCTTTGGAGTAGGTGTGGCCTTGTTGGAGGAAGTACATCACTGTGAGGGTGGGCTTTGAGGTCCTATGCTCAGGCTCTGCCCAATGTTGAAGAGATTCTTCTCCTGGCTACCTTTAGATCAAGATGTATTACTCTTGGCTCTCTAACAACAAGTTTGCCTGCATGCTACCATGTTTCCTGTCATGCTGATATTGGACCAAACCTCTGAAACTATAGGCCGGCCCCAATTACATGTTGTCTGTTGTAAGAGTTGCTTTGGTCATAGTGTCTCTTCACAGCAATGAAACCCTATCTAAGACAAGACTGTAAAAGAGCAGACTGTAGAGAGCGGGCGGGTTATAAGCTGAGATTTTTTTTCTTTTTTCTTTTTCACTTATAACACTTTTATGTATTTAGGTTTCAGTTTGAATGTCCTGTTTACAATACTTCAATATGAAAAATGTCAAACATTTAGAAAACTTAAAGTATACCACCTTACTCATATAATGACATTTATTTACACCACTGATACAGAGAATACTCAGGCTGGAGAGATGGCTCAGCAGGTAAGAGCACTGGCTGCTGTTGCAAAGGACCCAGGTTTGATTCCTAGCACCTACATAGTCATTCACGACCGACTGTAACTCCAGTTCTATGGATCTGGCCTCCAAGTATCCTGCATGCACACAATGTATAGTTGTGCAAGTTAAACACCCATATACACAAAATAATAGAAGAATAAAAATACTTTAAAACAATACTTATATCTAAGACAATTATTGTTATATTGAAAGTAATTTACTTTTGTTTTTATTTTGTTGAGTAGTTTAATTATGAACCAAGGTTAAATATTGTCAAATGTGTCTCTAAAGTCTTTGACTTATGGAGTCAAAATGTAGCACTTATAGAGTCTCAGCAGAATTTTAAAATAAGCAACAAAGGGTATATGTGGCCATCTACAGGGCAGGAACTACTTAACAGGAAGGCATAACCCAAAACAAAATTCCACCAGCTTTGGCCAACTCTCAAATTCTAGGGAATTACTAAGTAGATCCACTTGTCCACGATTGAATATAACTTTCCAGAAAACACTTAAAATGAGAAGCAAGAAAAAACATAATGGAACAATGAAGTAATTACATTATCTCCTCAAAAGGGACACCAAAGGTCAGATGCACGTAAGTAAATCCATGGCCACCAACTGTTGAAATCATTCTCATAGAACAGGTTATGACAACATTCTTTTATTTTTATTATTATTATTATTATTATTATTATTATTATTATAAGCACCGTATTGTGTTCTGTGGGATGACTGTGAATGTACAGGAGAGTATGAACAGTGTTCACATATGCAAAAAATACACACCCATTGCAGGGATTATTGAAAGCAGATTGTTTATTTGGTTTCTTTTTTTTAGCAAGGACCAAAATTAATTTTTAAAAACACATGCTGTCAAAGGAGAAAATAAGTCTCTAACTTGAAACAAAACCATAAACATGACACAATTCTAGACATTAGGACAAGGAATAACTCATAGGAGTGCATGTATTGTGTTGTGTGGAAGGCCTGTGTGAATGGTTAGGGAAATATGAAGAACTGGGTTCGCAGCGTCCAACAATCTACTTTGACAACATTCCCTTAGTTGCTCATTCGTGAGCTGGACAGATATCTTGGGGGTTAAGAGCACTGGGCTTGAGTCCCAACACCAACAGATTCTAGCAGATCCTCCAGGGGCACAGGATACACACGTATGCATTGGTGTGCAGACAGACACATAACATTAAATAAGTCAAACAAGTCATTAATTAGATTTGTTTCTTCCAAAATTTATCAAATTATTACACCATGAGAGACTGGCTCGTCCTTCCAACTGTAAGACATGGCGCCCTACACTGGGTGTAACGTTTTAATTTTGTTTCATATCTATGGTCCTTGCTCATAGCTTCAAATGATGCTTACTAAGGGATACTGACCCTTGACCTTCTTTCTACTCAGGGCTTCTAGATCACCTGAGTTCTTGCTCTAGAAACTACATACCACCTCTCAGCATAAACCCCAATGAGGGACACTTCTGACATACATCTCTGTTCATCTAGAAATAGCCATATTGGTAACTGCCCCAGGACCCAATACACTGGGTCTGAAAAGCTTTGAACATGAGTGATTTTATGATAAAAGCAAATGTGAGTTTAAATGTTAGAATGCTAGGGTTAAAACAAAGCAAATACACTTAAAAAAAAATGGTGGGAGGGGGATTTTGCAGCTGACATAAGATAGCCTTAGCTGACCAGAAAGGAAAATGATTGGAACAATAGCAAAGCCTTTGCAGAAAACTGATTTTTGGTCTAATTAATCCCCCTTTTGTGTTTATACTAACTGTAGTTCTGTACGTCTGGAGAGATGGCTCAGCAGTTAAGAGCACTTGCTGCTCTCCCAGAGGAACCAGGTTCAATTCCTAGCACTCATGCAGGCAGCTCTCAACCATCTCCAACACTAGTTTCAGGGAACCTGATGCCCTCTTCTGGCGTCTGTGGGCACTGCATGCATATGATGCGGGCAAACACTTATATGCATAAAATAAATAGGTGCTAGAGAGATTCACTTACAGTTAAGGGCATCTGTTGCTCTTACAGAGGAGCACAGGAAACTAGAGTTTAATTCTTGGCACCAATATCAAATGGCCCACAGTTACCTTAACTCCAACTCCAGGGGACCCAACTCCTCTGGCCTCCACAGAGATACTTGCACACACACACACACACACACACACACACACACACACTCACATTTAAAAATTATAAAAATCTCTAAAGCAAATATTTTAAAAATTGATTCTTCACAATTTAGATACAAAAGCTTTCGTGTTCTTAGAATTTTCTTATTTCATCTAAGTTAGCCAATTTTGAAGCATAAAGTTTTTTATTCTATTTTATTGTCTTAAAAGTATGTGTGTGGATGTGTGTGGATGTGTGTGGATGCAGAAGGGTGTGGGCACATGCACCCAGGAGAGCTGGCCTGGAGCAGAGTAAGACTGACATGTATCCAAACCCTGACAATCTCCTCCTGAGCCCGGCAGAGTTAGGACTCCTCTCTCCCTGCTCTGGGACTGCGTGCTCCCTGAACAATGTCGACCTCCCCCACCTCTGAGGACAGTCATGTAGTCCATGGCCAGATTATAGGTTCAATTTTGTCCCTTCTAATAAGAACACGATTGGCAAAGAGTCTGGAATTCCTGTCTTCGGGTTTGACTGCTGTCAACAGACACCATGACCAAGGCATCTCTTATAAGGACAGCATTTAACTGGAGATGACCTTCAGGTTCAGAGGTTTAGTCCAGGCAGGCATGGCATGGGAGGGGCTGAGAGTTCTACATCTTCATTCAAAGGAAGCCAGGAGCAGACTGAATCTCTCTTCCCCCATTGGGCAGAACTTAAATCTAGGAGACTCAAAGCCCACCCTCACAGTGACAAGGCCACACCTCCTAATAGTGCCACTTCCCATGGGCAATGCATATTCAAACCACCACATCTTCTTTTATATAAATGAAGGATTCGCAGCACCTCAGGCTCAGCCAATAATGTATACCCATTCTGAAAACCTTATCCACTCCCAAGGACTATATAGCCCCTGTTCAACCCCAAATAAAGTTGAGGTGTCTTACTGAAGATAATCCCAGATGTTCACAGCTGTCCCCTGCACCCCTCCCCCACCCTTACCCTTGTGGGCTAGGGCCAAACTACCTTCAAGGAAGAGGAAACCCACAGAAAAAGCAATGGATTCCCTGGAGCTAGAGTTATGGGTGAGTGTGAGCTGCCTGACACAGGCATGAGCTGCCTGATGTGGGTGCTGGAAACTGAATTCCAGTTCTCTAAAAAGAGCAGCTAGTGCTCTCAACCCTGAGCATCCCTCCAGCCTACCATTCTCTTACAGTTCTTGGTTCTTCTGCTGAACGGACTGCACTATCCTGCCTTGAATGATTTTTGAGGTAGGCATATGTCGTTAGGCTCTAGAAAGCCATCCCCAAGAACTTGACAGCCTCCCGAACTTAGAGTCTGATGCATTTGAATATGATTTAAAAACCAAATTTGGGTATCTCCCCAGTTCCCATAATTATAGTAACAATACATACACACTTGCGATACATATTGCTTTCAATGACAGCCCCCAGGGGACAGGCTTATCCACTCAGGCTATACCCTGTCTGTCTGTAGTGTTGATGCTGGAAACAGAGCAGCTCGCAGAAGTACACTCGCTTCCAGCACTGCTGTCTGCCTCACACTCACACCAAGGCCTAGAAATGGCCCCAGTCCCCTTCACATTGAGACATAGTGTCCACACAGAGGACATAGTATACTGGGTTTGCATGTGTATCTACTTATACAACCATTAGTAGATGAAAATAAATCATTTCTATCTTCTCAGAAGCAGCCTTTATGTGTAGAAAGACTGGAACAGGTTCCAGATATCACAGCCACAGGAGCAGGGAGTGCGGCAGAAGCTGCGTGCTTTCATCTAGAAGCCTCGGCTAGAGGAGTCCTTCGAGAGTTGTCCCGACCCTGCTAAGTGCTAGGCACCAGTGTCCTCAGGTTGTGCAAAAATTTGTCCTCCAGCCTCCCCCACCCCTGCTCTACCCTACAAACTATCCAAAGATGGAGAGATTGGAGTCTTGCCTTTCTGGATGACACAGTGTTGCTCTGGTCCAGCCAAAGACCTCTTCTGCAGTATAAAGGTGTCACTCCAAAATTCACCTTTGACACTCTGACCCCAGAGCAGCAGGGTTGGGGCCTTTGGGTGGTGTTTGGCAGAGCCCTTGTGGACAGTCATAAACAAGTTCTTTTATAGGACAGTCTGTGCTCTGCCACGAGGATGTGGAGCACACAGCATGGAGCACTCCTTCCTTAGGGAGGACGTTGCAAGCCCTAACCTGAAAGCTCCTTGATCTCAGGCTTCCAACTTCCAGAGGTGTAAGGAGTAAATCTCTGTTCAGTACAAAGTATCCATCTGTGGTCCTCTGAAGCACCCTGACCAGCCTCACCTTGGACTCTTTCAAGTTGGCAGAAGCTGCCTTGTGTTTTGAAGCAGGGTTTTGATAAGTGATATTTTAAGCATAATCCTCCTGCCTGAGCCCACATCACCCCAGTTGCAGGCCTGTGCCACCACACCTGGTATTGTTACATCCCTTCTTAAATTGCTTTCATCTAGGGAAATGTGGCTCTATCCTTTCTGCCATGGATTTACTCGCTACCTACCTGGTTAGGTCAGGCCTGCATTCATCTTCTGACTTACCATCTTGTCCTTTCCCTGCTTCCTTGAGCTGTGGCCTTCACAGCTCCTGGTTGTGACTCTAGGAAGCCAGCACAGTGAGATGGGAGAAAGAGCATAGGCCATTCCTCCTGGAGAGAAGTCCTTAGATACCCTGACTCAGGCGAGTGATCAAGGTGGGTTTCATAAGAAAGCAGGCCAGTCGCCTTTGAAAAGAATGACTGGTGATGTCTGAGTCAGGAGAAGAAAGCTACAATCTGGAAAATCCTTGTCTGAAAACTGGCCAAGACAGTGCCAGATGCCCTCCATCTCACACCTCAGAGAAGGGCCATAGTCCACAGCCACCAGAAAAGTTGGTAGCCTGCCTGCCCTCAGGTCATGGTTGGAGCTCAACAGTTCTATGGTTTTGTGAGGTCACTGAGAGAGAAGAATCAGGACTTGGGTCTGTCTCCAGCTGCTCCAAGTCCTCGCTCCTTTGGATTTTGGCAATTTTGGGATGAGGGGAGGTCAGCTGAGTGAGCACTAGGTCCAAGTTCAGTCTCCCCTCCGGCCACCGCAGCCTCTTACTGTGAGTCACTTCCACCAAAGTAAACTGAGAGTCCTCTCTGAAGCTCCTCAGAGTGGAAGAACAACACTGAAAACGGCCTTTTGTTCTTCTGTTTCTAGAAAACATAAAGAACAAGAAATCTGCATTCAAACTAGGCTGAACAAAAATGTTTGTGCAAAGCGAGGCTGAGAAACTAGAGGAGGTTATAGCATCGAGCACCATGGCCTTCGAGACCACAGCGATCACGTTCTTCATCATTCTGCTAGTGTGCTTCATATGTATCCTCCTCTTACTGGCAATATTTCTATATAAATGGTATAAGTCCATGTTGATAATCAGAGTAGATCTCAAGGCACGTAGCAAGCAGATCTAGAAATAATATGAAATAACTTTAGCTAGCTGGTGGCACACACCTGTAAACAGAATTCTGGAGGGTTAGTAATTCAAGGTCATTCTTTATTACACAGAAACTTTGAGGCCAACCTAGGCTATGGGAGACCCTGTCTCAAAACCCCAATTGAAATAGAATAAGTAATAAGTATTCCACGTCAGAGTTTTAAAAGTGTCAGTTTCTTGTTCGAAAGTGAAAGTCCCATACCATGGCTTAGAGCCTTCGTGTTTTGAGACTTTGTTTGTTGTTTTAGTTACAGAGGTGACAACAGTGAAGAGCCAGTGAAGCCCCTCTGTACAGGCGAAGACTGCTTAGCTAATTCAGAGATGGACAAACGCGATCAAGACAAGTAAGTCTAGGGACTGGGGCGAGGGCTTGCTGCTGACATCTGACACCCCAAGTTTGGGTCCCAGCACTTACATAGAAACGCAAGTATAATAAGAACATTTTTAACACCGACTGGGGGCAAAGACACACAGACCCTATCCCAGAGGAGCCGTGCACTTCAGGGTCACTGACTGATCCTTTCCCCTCCTGCCCCCCAAAAAAGCAAAGTGAAGAGATGACATCCGGATGGCAACAACCTCTGAACTCTATACACACCCAGTCAGATAAGAGACTGTATATTCACATACCACACAGACACAGTCACACAGTTACAGTCACACACACATATAGACATACACACATACATACATACAGTTACACACATGCATAGTCACACAATACACACTTAGACATACACACATATACACACAGACACACAGAGTTACACACAGTCACACACATATATACACACACACGGACACACATTACACACAGTCATGCACATATACACATATACACATATTCAGATATACACACACAATGTCATACACACTGTTACACACACAGTCACGCACACAGACATGCACACACACACACACCGACATAAAGTGGTGTGGATATCCTAGCCATTTTTGTGTGTGGTGATGTTGACTAAGATGTATAGGTTTTTTGTAAAGTCTTAATGATTTTCCAGGGTCCTACTGCACTTAGTAAACATGGACATGCCAGTGAGACCTAGCATTCTTGTGCAAAGGCAGAATAAGGAAGAGATGGCCACATCCTTTGGAGACATCAAGGCAGAAGATTACAAAAACAGACAGACAAATGAACCTTCGAATGCTAGAGAAACCAGCCAGGAGGTGACATGTTCTCTCTCGGGGTTGCTTGGGGTGTAGGTTTGATGATGAGGAGAGTTACCATGTGGGCGTAATTAGATAATAATGATTAGACGAGGCATTGTCAAGCTGCAGGGTTTCCACTGTTAGCTTTCAGTCTTACATTCCTGTTCGTCTTACGATTTCCCCTCCACTGTTATGCTCACACTCCTGAGATATTAGAGATATAAAAGTCCCTACAAGTTATCTAGGATCTAAACTTCCGTCCCGTGGAAACCTGAAATGAGGTGCAATCTTCCGAAGGCTCCTAAACAAGCACTGTGTCCCTGCTGCACACTGTGTCCCTGCTGCAGTCCCGGGAGCCTTTTACATCCCACACAAACACTTCTAGAATCATTGTGAGCCTAAGACAGGAAGCGGGGCCTTATTGCTCTCAGCTTTGACTCCACGCCTCAACTATGTTAGTCTGTATCAATGTAGGGAGCCAAGCATGGTGGATTATCACTGCTGAAAACTCTTTTACCATTTGAAGACTCTTTTTCTATTTCTTGTTCACAATGCATATATTAACAGTGCATTAAAACATGGGCTCCTTGCTGTCCATAGGTTGGTCATTTATTTGTCCTGTTCTCTTTGCAGGATGAGTTTGCTGAGAAACTATCCCTACATGTCAACAGACCTTCAGTTGCCACAAGTCAAAAAAGACCTTTAAAAGGAGTGACATTTTCTAAGGAGGTGATTGTTGTGGATCTTGGAAACGAATATCCTACACCTCGGAGCTATGCTCGAGAACATAAGGAGAGAAAATGAACTGCAGACAAGGCTGTGTAAGAAGTCTAACCTTTGACCAGCTTGGATCGGCTGAGGGTGCTGGGTCATGTCGAGGCAGCAGGAGGATGGGACGAATACAGACGGTATTCTACCTTCGTGGAAGAAGAGAACTGTGCAAAATTCTGTACGTAAAATACTGAGCTCAAATATAGTTTTTAACAAACAAATCTGAGCTTGGTAATTTGACTATAATAAATATCCTTAAATGTCTGTCAAGCACACCAGTGAGAATCATGTTTGTTCAGGTGCTTTACAAAGGCCACACTTTGGACTCTTTGACCAGAGGCATTAATGACCATGCTGCAGTTGCCATCCTGGGAACCCTGAAATCTATGTCTGGGGTCCTCTGTGCATTGCGTATAATTTGGAACCTTCCATGTACTGATTATTACTTTATAAGATTGACTCAAAAAACAAACTACTATCAACAAAACCTACTGCTAAATTTGGCAAACTTTAGGATTAAACCATTCTTGATTTCTGTCACTTAAATTTACTGTCAAAGGCAAGGATGGGGCTACATACCTGTAGTATCAGCTAGTTGGAAGGCCAACTTCAGGAGATTGCTTCAGTCTATATGAGGCCAGTCTGAGCAATACAGCAAGACTTCATCTCTAATTAATGGTAAAAATGTGCCATTCAAATGTGGAATATTCAGCATAGAGAAGTATGGCCACCTTCAGAGGAGTGCAGGAAACGTGAACAAATGTGATGGGCGGGGGGACATGTCTGTGTGGAAAGCTTTTTGGTTACAGCTGAGAGCTCCTGTCAGAGACTTGATGGGTCACTTGGATGTATTGAGCAGCCAGGCAGCTGTCAGTGTCCCAGGTGAGGTAGAAGCGTGGTAGAATACATTAAATTGGTCTGAGCTGAGAGAGATGTGCAGAAATACTCAGAGACTCTGTGTTCTCAAGAAGCATTTTCAAATTTTACCTAAAACCAACATTATAATTTTGACTTATGGTAAAATATACCTGATTGCTCCATGGTGGTAAGTTCATTCACATTGATATACGGTCATTTCCAGCCATTCACAGAAGCCATCTGATAGAACTGGAACGCTGAACCCCAGTGTTAGCTCCCAGACCCACCCTCCTGTCCTTGTTGCCAGGACTTTGTCCCTGTGAATCTGACTACTTCACATGTGTTTCCTTTCAAGGCTGGCTTGTGTCATTTAGCAGTGTCCTCACGGGTGATGTGGGTGTCACCACCACTCCTGCCTGTACAGGAGTGACCCTGCATTTATATATACGCCACACTGAACTCACTCCCCATCTGCTGATGGACAGTTCTGCTGCTTCTGTCTATGAACAACTGCAGTGATGCTGTTAGGAAAATTTACCATTTAAGGAAAAATCAGACTTAGCCATATATCTCTATTGCTGTGTGTTCCAGTGTGATTTGGAGTTTGTAATTTCAGTGTCAGCTTCCACTTCTGCATTTGTGGAACCAAGTTACTTCGTCGTAAGCTGATAAACATACAGGTGAGGTCAACACTTAAACTTATGTCGGAGTCAGTGTTTGCTGTACTAGTCAAGGATTGGTGAAAGTTCCATCAGGAGCTGTCACGGTCCAGGCACACAGGCTCCCAGAAATCCGGGACCATAACACAGCAGCGGTGCACTCAGGAATAGCATAACGCGCTTTATTGTTAATTTGCATTTTACTGGTTCTGTGATGCTGTTTGCGGTTACTTGATTTTGTTTTTATGTTGGAGTAAAAGAAGACTCTACTAGTCAGTACCCAGGTTTACATGTCTTTATGTTGAAGTAGAGCAATAACAAACAGTTGGTGGCTATGATGGTGAGGACAGGGACCCAGGAATGGTCAGGATATGGAGATTGCTCTGATGCCAGTTCAGGTGAGAAGGGTACAGATGTGGCATTGGGAGGTGGTCGTGCAAGGAGACCGGGTGTGGTGGCTCCTAAGTTTGGTGATGTGAGAGACTCCCAAGTAGGAATCCTAGAGGGAAGATTAGTGATTTTAGTTCTGTTGAACTTGTAACATAGGCCAGAGGGTCAAGTAAAGATGCCGAATGAGGGATGGGTGTGGTGGTATGCCTGCAATCCAGGCTGGGCAGAAGGAATGCGAATTTGAGGCCAGCCTGAACTACATAATGAGATCCTATCTCAAATGAAATAAAAACATAGATGGGTATCAAACAAACAAACAAACAAACAGCCCACTGGGTGTGCAACAGCACCGGAGGATTGAACAGCACAGACTTCTGAGTTTGAGGGCAGCCTGGTCTACATAGTGAGACTGTGTTTCAGGCTAGTTGGCATTATATAATGAAACCCTGCTGTCTTAGTCACTTTTCTGTTGCTGAGCTACAATACCGTGACTGCAGGGTCGTTGGCCCACATCTGCTCTGCCACTTGCGCCTGGTGGCTTGGGGAGATGGAACACAGGGAGTTTGACTGTGTTTACCCAACGCCCGATGCTGGGGATGGTGCTAGGCTATGGGGGAAGCACTGAGACAACCCTTCGGGGGTGGAAAAGCACAGTTTTAGGTGTGGGAAGGCCAGAGCTGGTTTGGAGGTCCCCAAGCCTGCAATGAGGCCAGGCCATGAGATTCTCAGACTCTTGGACATCCAGGTACCACTGAGAGTTACCGAAGAGCAGAGAACAGAGTCTGGATCCCAAGGGCTGGGGACAGCATCTAGCCTGGGGCTGGGGGAAAAAGGGAAGCTCTGGCTTGTCCCAGCAGAGATAGTTCTTAGCTTGTCGGATGCAGGCTTGGTGGCAGTTGTGGCTGCGAGCACAGAGAGGCCTTCTATAGAGATTAGGCTCCAGCTTTCTAGGCAAAGGCCTTTTTGGTGCCCCACAACGGATCTTGCTGAAAAGAGGTTCTGAGCAGTTTATTGTCATGGCAGAAAATGGATGCATAAAAACACACCCATCTTCTCAGGGTGGACCTGCAATTAAATACCTTTTGCAGGGAAGGGAAACTTATTGGCTAGGCCCTCTGGGCCTCTAAGTACCTCATTAGCATGGAGAGCTCTGTTTTGAGCCTACTTGACTATGGTCATGTCAAGTCTCTTTTCCTAATGTCTTTGAGATGTAGAAGGATTTGGGACGTTGCCCTTATGTGACTGATGGCCAAATCTATGGGGTCTACAAGTGATGGGGTCTGGTGCTGGGAGCAGTTGAAGCTCCTACCGTCCCTTCAGAGTCTCCAGGACTTCTGGCCTTTAGCTCAACTTTACCAGGCTTTCTTTCATGGTCTACCGCCCGGCACATGACCAAGGCAACTTATAAAGAAACATTTATGTGTGGCTTAAGATTTCAAAGAGTGAGCCCATGACCATCGCAGTAGGGAGCATGGCAGTAGACGGCTGTGGTGCTGGACCAGTGGCTAAGAGCCACAACCAAGATGCAGAGAGCATGGCATGGGCTTTTGGTATCTCAAACCTAACCCCAGTGACACATGTCCTCCAACAAGGACCACACGTCCCAATCCTTCCAAAGCAGTTCTACCAACTTGAGATTAAGAATTCAAATATTTGTGTCTACGGGGGACATTCTCAAAACAACACACACAGAGGGACAAACAATCAGCAAATGCTTGCTGCCATCTCCAATATATTCTATTGAGTGGCAGCAGGTCACCAAGACACATCTGTTTCTGTAGCTGTCCTACAAGTCTGTGCTCTTGTCTGTCCTTCCAGTTCCAGTGCAATAACCCCATAGAGTAACTGCCCTCTCCTAAAAGGAAACCCGTTCCCACTGTGCTCTATTCACCGGCTGTTTTCTGTATGTGAAGAAGCCCTTCCTCAGAAACATTATGACGAAATGGTGATTTTAGTTCCTAAGTGATCAAGAACTTTCAGGTAAGCTGGGCAGTGGTGGCACACACCCTAGTACTCCAGAGGCATCGGCAGAGGATCTCTGAGTTCAAGGCCAGCCAGGGCTACACACTGAGACTCTGTCTCAAAAAACCAAACCAACAGTAATGACAACAACAAAAGCCCTATTTCAACCACAGGAGTAAGAAAAAGATGAGTCAGTTATTTTAGAAGGTGCAAAGGTATAGATAGCAGGACAGGAAACGGCCAAGACCATCTGGGAGCTGGTGTGGCTCATGGATTGACTGCTTCTCTACTGTGCATGCAGCCCTGGGGTTTCTACTCAGTGTCTTAGTTTAAGGTTTAGGCTTTAGTCTTAGGGTTTCTGTTGCTATGAAGAAACACCATGACTAAAGAAACATGGGGAAAGGTTTACTCAGCACACACTCCCACTGTTCTTGGTGGTCATCCCATGGCGCTGGCATCTCTAAAACTGCTGGAGTTTTGTGCTGCAGCTGGGCTGCACTTTCATTAACACCCTTTCCTGGGCTCTATTCAGAGTCTCTCCCTGTCACACAGTGTCAAGCTTCAGCCACACTCCATGACTCGTTCATCCCTCAGAGCCACCTGGGTAACTCGTACACTACCAAGTTTGGCTGCCAGCACAGGGTACACCCTTGGCCATGTCTGGACCACAGCTTCTGTGTGCTGACCCCAAGGAAACACTTCCCAGAAGAGTTCACCTCAACGATACTTATCTTTTCTCAAGCACTGCTAATTTCTTAGCTCCAACTAACCAGCATCAATTGGCCCTGCTTTACTTCAATAATGCTGATCTCTTGCTAATCGTGGCTAGCCAACTCTTCAGCTTCAGCTCAGAATGATAGAATCTCAATTCAAAATAGCAAATGGTCCTGATAGTCTTTAAACTTCCCTCTGAAACACCACAAGCCAGGACTCCATCCCCAGCGCTGCTCTCAACAATCAAGTTGATGAGGGAAGGGTTTATTCAGTTTATACTTCCACGTGACAGTTCCTTATCAACAGACGTCTGAATAGGGACGCAAAGCAGGGCAGGAACCTGGAGGCAGGAGCTGAGGCAGAGGCAATGGAGTGATGCTGCTTACTGGCTTGCTTCCCACAGCTTGCTCAGCTTGCTTTCTTATGGAACCCAGATCCACCAGCCCAAGAATGGGTCCACCCACAATAATCTGGGCCCTCCCCTACTGATCACTAATTAATTAAGAAAATGCCTTCCAGCTCCATCTTATGGAAGCACTTTCTCATATGAAGCTCCTTCTCAGGTGACTCTAGCCTGTGTCAAGGTGACACATACCAGCCAGCCACCCACCATCACAAAGTAAACCCCAAATGTGTTAGTCAATGTTCTATTGCTGTGAAGAGACTCCAGGACTACAGCAACTCTTCTAAAGGAAAGCATTTGACTGGGCTTGCTTACAGCTTCGGAGGTTTAATCCATGGTCAAGGCTGAAAGCATGGCAGCAGGCATGGTTGCAGAGCAGGAGCTGAGAGCTACAACCTGATCTACAGGCAGAGAGAGAGACAGAGACAGAGGGGGGTTGACAGAGACACAGAGAGAGACAGAGGCAGAGAGAGACAGAGGCAGAGAGAGACAGAGGCAGAGAGAGAGAGAGACAGAGAGACAGAGGCAGAGAGAAAAAGATAGAAACAGAGACAGAGAGAGAGACAGACAGAGACAGAGAGACAGAGGCAAAGAGAAAGAGAGAGAAACAGAGAGAAACAGAGAGACAGAGAGAGCTGGGACTGGCTTAGGCTTTTGGAAACATCAGAGCTCACCTCTAGAGACTCACTGCCTCCAACAAGGCCACACCTAATCCCTATCAAAGAGTTCTACTCCCTGAAGACTAAGTGTTCAAATACATGAGCCTATGGGCTATTCTCATTTCCATCAGCCCGGCAAACAACCCTATAAAGACACTTAGGAGGCAGAATTCAATCCCCTACCTTGGCTGGTGAGACCCTGTCCCCAAACAAAACACATCAGACATGAGCAAAGGAAAGGAGGGAGGTTTGAATGCTCATTTTGACATCCTTAAACCAATCTAAAACCAAGATATGAAATTCTGGAAAATGGGTGATATTGATAAAGGAATAAACAGGTGAGTTAAAGGCTCCTTTATGACGTAGCAGGATTTATCAGCAAAGTTTCTGGAGGATAATTAGGCGTTTGTTTTTTGTTTGTTTGTTTGTTTTTTGTTTTTTTTTTTTTTTTGAGACAGTGTCTTTGTGTAGCCCTGGCTGTCCTAGAATTCACTTGTGTAGACCAGGCTGGCCTTGGACTCACCAGGCTGGCCTTGGACTCACAAAGATCCATGAGCCTTTGCTTCCTGACTATTGTACCGGGTCTGGCTTAGTTTTTTTAAAAAGTATATGTGCCTTTTGAGTCAGTAATTCCTCTGCCTGGAATTTACCCTGTAAATATTTATAAAACATTATTAATGTGCA
The DNA here is from genome assembly GCA_030674055.1 of Rhabdomys pumilio. NCBI lineage: Eukaryota > Metazoa > Chordata > Mammalia > Rodentia > Muridae > Rhabdomys > Rhabdomys pumilio. Next base: position 70,548,882 of record JANHMN010000007.1, on the reverse strand, counting down.
GACTGTTTACTTCTTCCATAGCCAGGGTTAGGGGAGGGGAGTGTGGGCAGGAAGACGAGCATCTTCAGATGCTGTTCCTGGGAGTCAGCCCATTGCTGATGACCTGTTCTGCTCATTGGAAGCAAGTCATAGATCACCCCACACTCAAGGGAGGGTTTACAGAGGGCACCAGTACCAAGAAGCAGTACCTACTACAGCCTCAGTGACTGAGAGAAGCAAGTATAAATCTCTGGGGACATTTGGCTTCCGGGCAGGTCAGCAGCGAGTGTAAGACACTATCCTTTCAATATTTCCTCTGATTCCAGAGGGTTTGGGGTGGGGGTGGAAGCAGAGGCCAGGGGCTATTTCTTAGAGCTATTTCACCTTGTCTTTTGAAATAGGGACCTGGGGTCACTGATTAGGACAAGCTGGCTCTCTCTAGAGCCCCCAAGAGATCTGCCTGTCTCTGCCCCACAGGCATGGCTTTTCACATAGGTGCTAGGATCAGACTGAGGTCCTGGTCTTAGCAGAGCCAGCCATTTTTCCAGTCTCAATTCCAGAGTGTTTAAAGGACCTGTGCTGTTACTTGCTGCTGCTGCTGCTGCTGCTGGTGACGGTGGTGGTGGGGTTTTGAGAGGCAAAAAGGAAACTGAGGAAGTTTTCCAGAAGAGAAGAAAATGCTTTTAATTTTATTTCTTTTATGAGTATGAGTGTTTTGCTTGAATATATGTCTATAACATATATGTGCCTATTGTCTGTTGAGACCAGAAGATGGACTGGAGTTACAGATGGTTGTGAGCTGCCATGTGAGTGCTGGGAATCGAAACTCAGTCCTCTGGAAGAGCAGCTGGTCCTCTTAACTGTAGAGCCATTTCTCCAGCCACAAGGAGGAAGAAGTATTTGAGTAAAGCCTTGCTGAGTAGGCAGAGGTTTCTGTAAGTAGAAGAAGCTGGTGCATTAGAGGGCACCAGAGCCCAGTGCTGTGGACAAATAATTGTGAAACCAGTAATTCCCTTAACCACCTATACTCACTCTGATCCTTTAAGTCTTTTCTGTCATTAAGAAAACTGACAGGGCTGGAGAGATGGCACAGTGGTTAAAAGCATTCTTCCAGAGGGCCTGGGTTCAATACCCAGGACTTGAAAGCTCACAACCATCTGTAATTCCAGTTGCAGGGAGATCCGATGCCTCCTGAGGGCACCATGCTTGCATGTACTGCACAGACATGTAGGAAAACACCCACCCACATAAACTGAAAAGAAAATAGTGACGGTGGGTGAGATGTTTGCATCATAAAGATGCTTGCTGCGTTTGACGCCTGACCAGCAAGTGTCAGCTCCAGAGACCAGAGAGACTTTCCAGTTAACTTACAGTTAATTAAAGGTTAGGGTACAAGTGTTGAAGAATCTGGTTACACTACACTAACAGGTCTCCTGCTACTCACTGTGTGGTGGCACACTACAGCACACGAACAGAAGAAAGAACACATCCTCAAACAAGCAAGCTCTGTGCGGATGTGTGTCATCGGTCTGGGGTAAATGTGAATGAAGTTGGATGCAGGCATAGGCATCAAAATTATAAAGAAATTATAAAGACAGTGACTTCTACTGTGACATAGAATTGTAGCCAGTCCCTGCTGGCCACCTGGGGCAATACTTTTTTTTTTTCTTTAAACATATCTTGTTTTGTTGTATGTGGGTGTTTGCTTGTCTGTCTGTGCATCACATGTGTGCCTGTTGCCTGCTGGGGCCAGAAGGGGGTGTTAGAGCCCTGGGAAGAACAGCCAGTGCTCTTACTCACTGAACCAGCTCTTCAGCCCAGGGTACGATCCTTTTTACTCTTGGGGGGAGGTGAGACAGGGTATCTCTGTGTAACAGCCCTGGCTGTCCTGGAACTCACTCTATACACCAGGCTGGCCTTGAACTCACAGAGATCTGCCTGCCTCTGCCTCCGGAATGCTGGGATTAAAGGCTTGCATTACCACTGCCTGGTCTCCCTTTTAGTTTTAAATTTTAATTATTTTGAAGCAGAGTTTCAACCCTGTAGTCCAGGCTGACCAAGACCTCACAGTCACCGTGCCTGGGCCTCCCCAGGGCTGGGGTTACAAGCATGCACCTGGAATTTTTAAATTATTTACATTCTAAGGAGCATACAAATATTTGTTAATCACCATTATTTACAAAAAAGGGAGGAGGGAAACAATATATAGTTGACTTACATTCTGATACCACAAGCAATTTTTCTGGCTGCTTCTTTAGCCTAAATTCTACAAAGACTGAACAATCAATGAGGCAGGATGGTATGAGGCTGATAACTTATATTATTACGTTTTGTAAGTTCATTTATGTCAGCAGGTGCTAACCTGCCAACATCTCTAACCAGGTGGCTCCCAAGTGTACAAGCCACCTTAGATGTCCAGGGACTGTAGCCTGCCAGTGTAGGAAGTCCAGGTTTCTGTGTCACTCGAGGAGCCTTGCATTTCAATTTCACATAGCTTATTAAACAAACCAGACTTGGGCTGGAGTGATGGCTCAGTGGTTAAGAGCACTGGCTGCTTTTCCAGATTCAATTCCCAGCATCCACACGGCAGCTCACAACTGTCTGTAACTCCAGTTCCAGGGCATCTAGCACCCTCATGCAAACATACATGCAGGCAAAACATCAATGCACATACAAATAAATAAGTCTTTAAAAAATCAGGCTTGTCTGTTTTCCCAGATTGTGGGGTTGGAGGGACTGTAATGATGGCTCAGTAGATGAAGGTGCTTGCCACCTGGTACCCCGAGTGTGGCCTCTGGACCCCACATGTTGAAAAAAAAGAATGGAGTCTAAGTCTGGTTTCTTACCTCTACACTCATGACTCCAAATGTAAATAATACATGTTTTTCTTTCTTTTCTTTTCTTTCTTTTTTTTTTTTTTTTTTTTTTTTTGGTTTTTCGAGACAGGGTTTCTCTGTGTAGCCCTGGCTGTCCTGGAACTCACTCTGTAGACCAGGCTGGCCTCGAACTCAGAAATCCGCCTGCCTCTGCCTCCTAAGTGCTGGGATTAAAGATGTGTGCCACCACTGCCCGGCTTTTCTTTTCTTTCTTTCTTTCTTTCTTTCTTTCTTTCTTTCTTTTTTTTTTTTAAAAAAAAACCATATGTTATATGTAGGGGTGTTTTGTCTGCATATATATCCATATATCCCACACATGCCTGGTACTCAAGGAGATTAGAAGTGAATTTTGGATCCTCTAAGGCTGGAGTTAGAGACAGTTGTGAGCTGCCAAGTGGAGCAGGAGTCCAGGTCCTCTAGAAGAGCCTTTAGCGAACGTCTGAGCCATCTCTCTAGTCCCAATAAATACTGTCTATAAAGGGGGAACGGAAAAAAAAAGATGTCTGGCATTCTTCTCTGCTCTCTGCATTTATGCACAGGCATTTCTTGGCCTTGCACACTTAGTTGCACATACAAATAACACACAGATACATATAAATTGTCATTACTTTCAAAACAACATCTCTATAGGCTTAGATTTTTTTTAACCTACTTTAATAAGGGTTCTCAGATGCTTTGACCCCTCTTCTAGCCCACTGTCCAAAGGTAGGGAGAAAAGATGGTAAATAGGACAGGGGAGTAGATCTGTTTAGAAGTAGTTCTTTGGAGCAATGCCAATCTTCGTTGCCAGGATACCAGCTGTCCAGTTCAGTATTGTCAAGATGCCAAACACAATGCAGCAGAAACTGCCAGGCCTCCACAGAATTGGCATGAGTCAGCAGGAGCAACCAGGACCAGCCAGGGATGCCTGGAGAAGTTCTCTGCCATGCTTCTCTCAACAAAGCGAACATCAGCGAATGAGGCGTTGCACAAGCAGCTATGCAAGTGCCCAGTCTCTGTCCGTTGAGTCCTACTTATACTCTCCACAAACATCACGTGTCCTCTCAGGCGACTTGCCTCAACAAAACAACACCTGAGTCTGCATCACATGACATAACTTCCCTTTCACATATCAAACCTGCTTTTTCATTAGAATGTAGTTATTTTTCACCCAAGATCCAGACTGTGTACATGATGTACACCATCTTATCCCTGGGGTCCACACGATGGAAGCAGAGAACTGACTCTGGGAAGTTGTCCTCTGACCTCCACACCTGAGCTATGGACTGAACAAGTGTGAACAAACCAACTCTCAATAATAAACAAAGCATAAAAGAATCTAAAAGTACAACTATCAAGCCCATGTTTTGGAGGAGAAGGGCACAAATTCAGTCTCTCTACACAAAACACCTACAGTTTGAGGGTACACCCCTCTGCTTCCTGCCGGCATCCAGTGGGCCTCATGTCCTGGAAACATGGCTTCCCACTGCAGACTGTTGCCCAGGTCATACCTCTTACATCTGTGGCAACACCTCTTCCAGTTGATCCGCTGTCTCCAGGCTCACTAGCAGGCAAGGATTTTCTTTTCTGCATTGTTTTGTTGTTTCTTGAAAATTAAAGAAAGCTTCAATTAACTTTGGACAATTTGAAATTCCTTAAATGTCCCAAGTATTGTCACAGTCTATGAATGCCCCCCCCCAAGGGAGGGTGGGAATGCCACCATTTTGTTCACTAGCTATTGGTTCAGTACTTTTTCTACTACAATTTCCTTAGGGTCTGTCTGCCTTTTTAACTTTTTTATTTTTTCCATTGTGTTTCTTTCCCATTTTTGCAATGTCTTACTGGAGGCCATTTTTTAAATCGTAGGTCTGAAGAGGGCCTCAGGGTCCACTGGTCTGTGTACCTCCAGCTAGAGTCACATTCCAGTAAATTTATTTCCACTGGGAGCAGTTCTTGTACAGTTTTGGTATTTATACATTTTAGTGACTACAGCAGCTTCTATCCTCAGAAGTCTTATTTTCTGTCAGGTTCAAATGATCATATCTAAATCTTATCATGTGATGTTTTATCAGGAACAATCAGAAGAACTGGATAAAAAGTAGGCACATAAAGTGCCCACCAATCATCCCTAGAGTCTTGTCTTCTATCAGCTGTGCCTCTGGTATGATCAGATGAACTCACAATGCCATTTGATTTGGGGTAGGGCGTCACAGCATTGCTTCAGCAGTTTGAATGTTGTAATTTATTGAAGAACACATCGAAATGCAGTAGCTCCAATAAACACTATAGCCCTTTCAGATTGTTTTGCAAATAAGCAGACCGCTGACTGGCATGAGCACAGAGCAGCCAGGTCCTTCCCCACTTCTCATCGAACTACCTATTTTGCTTGCTAAATACATCTAAGAAACACTTCCCAGATGGTTGTTTCAGTTTTTGCTAGAAGGTGGAAAACGGTGAAAAGAATTAATAAACCCTTCTTGTAACTGTATCTACAATCCCGGGCGCTTGCAAGCACAGTCTTTGACGGCCTCTAGGGAAGCACTGCATGAATAAAGTATTCCTTCAGTAGCCCCTCGCCAGGCTTGCGCAGGACTTGCGCAGCTCGCTAGTTCACGGCCCACGGGCCTCAGAAAAGGGACAACCGGCTCTAGTGTGAGCCCTGGGCGGAGTCTCAGTTCTTTGTAGGCAGCCCAGGCCTAAACCCCGCTGGGCCGCAGGAGCCAGCGACAGAGACAAGAGGACGCAGGGGGCACAAAGAGGAGGATGGAACCAGGGCGGGGCTTTAAGGACAGGGGCGGGGCGAAGTCGGGGAGGAGCCTAGCAGAAGACAGCACCAGGAGGCGCGGCATAGGGCGGGGCCTTAGGGCCGAGAGGCGGGGCGACGTCGGGGGTGGGGAGAAGCCTGCAGAGGGCGGTGCCCGGAGGTGTGGCATATTGGGGGCGTAACAGGGTCGGGGCAGAGTCTATGTTGGGCGGAGCGGGCTGCCGGGAGCGGGCTGCGGGGGCGGGGCAGGCTGCGGCCAGGGCGGCCCCGGGCGGGGACTTCTGGCACTTTCTGGGAGCTGCGGGCGTGCGGCTCACAGACCTTCTGGCCGGAAACCCGCGCGCTCCCGCTACCAGGGCCCTCGTCGTCAGCGCCGCCATGGCCAAGTGGGGCCAGGGGGACCCGCGCTGGATCGTGGAGGAGCGGGAGGACGGGACCAACGTGAACAACTGGCACTGGTGCGGTGGGCTCCGGGCGCGAGCGGGCGGGCGGGCAGGCTGGGAGGGCCGCGCGGCGCCGCAGCACGGCTGCCCTTGGCGGGAGACGGTTCCTAACTGCCCTGGTCCTCTGGCTTCAGGAAAGTTAGCCGGAGCCCCGCGAGGGACTTCTGCCGCACCCCGCCGACAGCTGTGCCTCGGTCGCCCCTCACCCGGCCCTCCAGGGCCTTGAGCTGCGTAGTGCGCGTGCGTGTGCCGACGGTGCTGTGTCCGTGTGCAGTAGGAAGGGCAGGGACTTGGATCTCACTTTCTTCGCTTTGTCTCAGTTTGCACTAGTTATCTGCCCCCTTTGTGTCCCAGGAATACCGGGAGATGCCTGCCTTTCTGGCGGGCGTTGGGGAAAACTGAGGGAAGCAGTTCCCAGAGCACAGCCCAGTCCGCATCTTAAGGTGACTTGGCTGTCCTGAAAGAATGATCTCGTGTTCTAGGCTGGATTCTGTGGCTAGGACACTGACTTCTCAAGCCGCTCTTTGTCTCCTTAGATGAGAACATTAGAGAGAGTGCATAATATAAATCAAATATGGAAATGCCCGATAACTGCTAGTGTGGTTAAGGTTCTTTACTGATGGCCTCTGCTTAGCCCATCCATTTCCTGTGGGGGAGATTGCTGGACCCTTCTCCCCGGGGCCATTGTTTTAAAAATTACTCACTGTTATATGGTGAATAATACTGTCTAAAGAAACTGAGCAACAGGCTTAGAAGATACCTAGTAGAAACCTCTTCAGAAAAGCACATTTGCGAGTTGGAGGCTGCTTGAGTACCAAGGCTCACCTGGTCTGGGTTTGGATAGCAACCTGGCTGGGCAGATGGAACCCAGATGAGCCATTCACATATGTCTTTCTGTTCTCCGTCAGGACTGAGCGGGATGCCACCGTTTGGTCCAAGGGGAAGCTCCGAGAGCTCTTGGTTGGCATTGCTATGGAGAATGAGGCTGGTCGATGTGTGATCAGTGAGTTGAAGGAGGTGGAAGGTGAGGCTTCGTGTAACAGCCGCAAAGGGAAGCTTATTTTCTTCTATGAATGGAACATCAAGCTGGCCTGGAAAGGTAATGGGGGTCCTGGCAAGAGGCAGGTTGGGAACACCCTGTGGGCAGTCTTTCCACTTAGTAGTAGCAGCAGCTGATATTCAGATGTGTTGGTGTTGCCGGGTTCTGATAGCTACACCTCTCTCCACTACTCTAGATGCTTGAGGAGTCCTCTCTCAGCTGAACCCTTTTTACCAGCATCTGTGACTAGGGCCTCATGGAGCTGCTGCCTGGAGCACCCTTCCTCCACAGATGCCTGCTTCCATCAAAAATGTTTAATTTCAAAACTTAAAAAATTGTTTATGTGTGTGTACACATACTTGGGTGTCATAGCATGTGAGGGTGAAGAGCCTGAAGTCAGCTCTATGTGGTCTCCACGGATGGAACTGAAGTTAGCAGGGATGGTTGGTAGCAAGTGCTACCTTGCTAGCTCACCCTTGTTGTCTTTAATAACTATACATATGTGTGTGGGCATGTGTGCCATGGTGGGTATGTGAGGTCCAAGGATACAAGAATTGAATTCAAGTCACTAGGCTTCAGCAGTAAGCTCCTTATCCATTGAGCCATCTTGCCAGCCCTCCCTTGGGGACTTTTTCCTAAGTTTGGGTTCTGTGGACAATCCATATAGATAGAATCCTGTCATATGTAAAACTCCCCGACTGCTTTCATTCCGTCCTTTCGTTCCATATTGTACCATGTTTTAGGATTTCATGCCTTTTTATGTTCATTGTGTGGATAGATCACATTCTGTTGTCTTCCTGTTTACCCGTTGATGGACGTTTTTGTTTGTAGTTTTCTTGTCTTTACCAAGTTCTCCTATGGTACTTAGCTTTTGGCTCCATACTTATTGATGTGACCAAGGATCAGACATAAGGAAAGGGAGAGAACAAGGAGAGAGCTGGGCATGGAAGACCGTCTTGTGTTAAGAACTCAGGTCTCTGCCTCTCGTTGGCTACTCTCTGTGTAGTGTGTTGAGAAGCTCACTATGCTGGCCTGGGCCTCTGAGTCAGGGAGGTCTTCAAACGTCAGAGCAGTCCCACAAAATTCCCTGCAAGTTAAGGCTAGCCTGGGCCACAATAAAAAGATCCCGCTTCACAAAAAGGCCAAGAGCTTGGGCTGATCTCTAGGTTAGATCAGTGCACACACACTTAAGCAGCCTCACCCCTGACTGTGAACAGACCCCTCCACTTTCTCTGTGGTTGCTGCTGGCTAGATTGTAGCAGGACTCTGGATAACTTGGTGGCCTGCATCTCTTTCTTTTACCTAAACAACCACTTTTTTTGCACGACAAGAAGCATGCCCTTCTGAAAAATAGGTCCTCAGACCCAGAAGGGGAAAGAAACATCTGTTACTGCAATGGAAACAGTCTTTGAAGCAGCATTAAGCATCTGAAAGGTCCCTCTGAAGTAGCCATCATGGAGCTGAATCTGCCAGTTGGTATTCCTGTTGCCTACCTGTGGGGTGAGACCTTGAAGCTCATCATCCCCAGGCAGTTCCTTAGGGCATGGGGTTGGGGAGGGGGTTGAAGAGACCAAAGTGGGCATAAAGCCATGGACATAAAGCTAAGGACAAAGGCAAGAAGGCAAGACACTGTCCTAATGACCCCGTCACTTATTTCACTCCTTGACATCTCAAGTCGCAGAGGTGAATGGGGATCCAGAGCTGACTTATAGCACATCTGTCTCCTACAACCATTCCCTTCAGAGAATCTAGCCAGAGTAGCACTTCTGGAGCCTGGGCTCTCTATCCAAGCTACAGGAGGACTCCTCTGATACTAGGTTTTGCCAGTGTTTGTTTGCTAACACTACTTGAAGTCTGTGCTCTGAGCTAATCTACACTCTTCTGCAGTCAGGTCCATGCCTCAGGACTTTATGCTCTCAGTGGATGATAAGTGTAGTCTGTTGTGCATTGAGAAATAACAGGTATTCCAGACCCTGGAGGATATGGATTCTGGATCAAGTCATGTTTACCAACCAACAAAAAGGACACAAATTTCAGGCATTTGAAGTTGTTCCATGTATGGTTTGGCCCTCAGAAAAAATTAGTCATTCCCAATCCCCCTGTAGACTAAACTCAACTCAGGAGGGGCTGGAGGTCAGACTACTGTGGGTGGTGAAACCCTTTCTCAGTTTGTTTTGTGGCCATGAGATAAATGCCTTTAGATCATTCCAGAGTATCTCAGTGTGGATGTTTCTGAATATTGTTCCAGTTGCATGGCCCTGTCTGTGCCCCCAGCACTCACGTACTCAACCGCAGCCCCAGATGAGTATACTGAGTGATAGGCATGTTGTGTACCCTGTCTTGGTTGGTCTCTGATGTGGTCACAACCCTATAAAGGGAGTGGGGCCACATACGGGCTGTTCATTCAGGCAGAGGTCTTTTGCATAAACCAGTTATTAATTGTATCCATTTTGCTTATTTTAGGTACAGTTAAAGAATCTGGTGCAAAACACAAGGGATTGATTGAAATACCCAGCCTTTCTGAAGAAAATGAAGTCCATGACACCGAGGTATTAGCTGGTGCTCTCCTGTTTTCTGTTTAAGCTTCAGCTATTTCACCTATAGGTGTTGGGCATTTGCAAACTGCTCATTAGACTATTTGGTTCTCCTGTGGTAGTTGTGAATTGTGGGGGTTGCCTGCCACTGTTGTGGGTGTATGAGAGGTGGGGCAGAGGTGTGGGAAAAAGGAGGAAGTCCTAGGAAGCTTCAGATTTCCAGGACCAAGGCAGGGGACTGAGAGCAGTCAGCCTAGCTCTCTCATCTGTGCAGTTAGTTTAATCCTTCAGCGATGCTTTCGAGTTAAACATGACCAGGCGTGTGCTGGGAAGTGCTTGGGCCATGTGCATGGCTTACTGAATGTCACTGTTTCCCCTTAATGGGGACAGTTCTCAGCCTTTAGCTATACGTCTTGGATTCATCTCATTGCTTCTTTTTTAACGAGCCTGTTGCTTTTGACTGGCTGGCTTTCCTACTTCACCTAAGAGGAGCCTGCTTATTCCTGTGCCTGCCTTGCCTCTTCTCATTGCCTCTGGGGTTCAGGACCATTGTACAGCATCTGTAATTTCCAAATCTAGACACTCTGGCAAAAAAGTCTAACATAGAGCAAGCAATGTTTCTTAGGTCTTGCCTTTACTGAAAGTCACTGAGGCCACGTCTTGGACATACATACCTTCAGGCTTCATTTGCTGTGCTCTGGTGCTGCAGGTCCCTACAGTGAAGCTTTCTGGTGGCATACTGACAGAGCTAAAGTATGTATGCTGCAGTAGAATCTAGCAGAGCAGATGCCAGACTTAGGTGCAGCCCAGCCCAGTTACTGGGACCTGCAATAGTTTTGGACTAATAGTTTAGGACTAGCACCTTTTCAGAATAGCAGACCACTTGATACATCCCTGCCTCTTCCTTTCTGTTGCTCTCATCCATTTTTCCTCTCCCTCAGCTGATTTTCCTCTTTACCAAGAGTATCTAGCTCAAGTCCAGGTTAGATGGGAACTTCTTGGTTAGTAGCTTCAGGTTTATAGACCAGCATTATTCAGTATAAATGTCACATAGTGCGATTTAAATTTGTCCAGTATCCACATTGAAAACCAGATAAAATAATTAAAAAAATTAATCCAAGGGAGAGTAAACTTAGCATGCAATTAACAAACTATTGATGAGGAACTTGACCTTTTTTGGTATTAAATCTTTGGAGTCTTGTGTGTTTATAGCATAGTTCAGATCATGTACCTCATAAATGCTTAGACACAGGTGGATACTGGCTGCCATACCAGACCATCTCTAGATAAAGCCACAAGCAATTTAACTCGTGTGCTTCATACGCAACTTCAAAGGTAAATGAAATGGTTCATTTATGTTCCATCCGTTTACAACATGGCTACCGGCACTGGCCTCAAAACTTTTTAGGTCTTTTGCAACTGTGAAGAAGCCTACGTCTCTGTATCACTCTCTCCGTCTGCCATCCACAGTTGTTATCAATAGGATCCAGTGTTTTAAGAATATATTCAACCAGTTTTTTCTTAGGTTTTTATTTTTTCTGATTTGTAGGTGAACGTGAGTAAAAAGAAAGGAGATGGGGAAATACTGAAGGATCTTATGAGAACGACAGGCACCGCCAAGGTCAGGGAGGCCCTTGGAGAGTACCTGAAGGCACTCAAGACGGGTAAAAAAAGGCATCCCTTGTGAACCACAGGGTCCCTTACTATTTACCCAAGTTACGCTCTACACAAGGGCTGGATTCCCAAGTCAGGCTCCTGAAACATCTTTAACTGCAGAATACATTGTAGTCTGGATGTTAAAAGCTAGTTGTGGGTAAGACAATAATTGATCACATGGACCAGTTTGCCAATTGTCAGTCGTTTCCTGAGCTGGGCATGGTGGCACACTTACAGTCCCAGCACTTGGGAAGATCAGGTAGGAAGACTTGCTAGTCTGGGTTACATATTAGTAAGTCCTTGTTCAAAACAACAAAAAAACCCCATACACCCCAACCCTTGGAATGGAATAGTTTTTTGTGTAATTACTTGTTTAATGTCTGTCTTCCCTGCTAGACTATATGCTCCATGAGGGCATGGAAGGTGTCTTGTTCACTGCTGTATCTCCAGCATCTAGCACAATGCCTGACACATAGTAGGTGCTTAATAAATCTTTGCCGAGTGAATGAATGTATGGATGAAAGGTATTGATAACACCCAGATAATCCCTATACTGTTTGGAAGTGATTATGAAAAGCTATTGTCATTTTCCCAAATTAGAGGTGACAGCTGGGCAGAGTGGCCAACAGGGTTTTTTCTGCAACTCATCCTTAAAGCTTGCTCAATTGAGTGTCCAGGTACTGGCACTGGTACTGTCTAGGTACAGGTTCACAGGCTTGGGACCACCACTCTTTCTGTGAAGACTGAGTGAGTAAGCTTTGTGAGAGGGGATGCAGAGTTCTGACAGGAGGTAAGGACCATAAGCTATCAGTAGTTAATCACGTACAACCTAGCTACTTAGAAAAGAACTTGTGGACAATTTGCATTTTAGAGGACTGTGGTAAAGCAAGGCATCAGAACAAGAAAAGGCCTTTGTTAAGAAGTATCAGCACTATATGTAAAAAGTTATGTTCAAGACCTCAAAATGTTTGTATAAATGTCAGTTTAGATAAAAGGAAGTATGTTAATAAAACTTCAATTTCATTACAGAATTTACAACTGGAATGATTTTACCAACAAAAGCTGTAGCAACCCAGGAACTGACTCTCCAGAGGAAACTGACTGAAAACACAGTGCAGGTATGAACCTGTGTGGCTGCCCTGAGGGAAGACACCCTTCATGAGTCTCCCTACAGCCTTTTGATGAACTTGGGTTGTAGATGAGGAAAGGATGTTGATCTACACATTTCCTCTTAAGATGTTGATATCTTTTTGTAGAAATGACAAAATGCATCTTTTGGGGGTTTTGTGCTGAGTATGCAGGCTGGTACATGCAGGGCATGATTCCTGTCACCTCTAGCCAAGGTTCCAGTTCTTGATGGATGAGAGCACTAACTGGGCCTTGCAGAAATGCCAGCATTTCATTAAAACTATTAAGTCATTGGTTAAGAGAGTAGCCTTAGATTCATGGTGATCCTCCTGCTTCAGACGGATGATTGCTGGCACAGTGAAACCATCATAACCAGCAAAAGCTGGTGACTTTGAAGGTCATATATTGTGATGAAAGAAAAGAATGTTCTGCTGTGACCTTGGCATTAGAGTTGGGAAGTGGGAATGTATGCATGCAGTTACCACCCTTTAGTCTTACTTGGGTTTGGTAATCCTTCATTCAGTGGTCATATTCTGGGTCCCTATGAACAGGTCAGAGGTATTTAGCTATAGCCTTGAATACAATAGAGGTAGGGCGCTCATAGGAACAAGTGTTGGTGGAGCAGAGGCCTTTCATGCTGTTCTCCTGTCATTCTCTTTGGGTCTGCTCACCATCTTGAATGTCTTTCTAATCTGAGGTGCAGGCTTCTCCAGTGGCACTGGGTGTGAGGATTCCCACAGTAGCTTTACACTTGACAGAGCTATTTGACACGACAGTAGAAAAGCTGTACAGTATCTTCACTGTAAAAGAAGTAAGTAACACCTTAAACTACTCAACCCAACGTGGTTTGAGGATACATCACACAGAACGAGGCCATCTTTGATGGCAGCAGGGGTACTGGGGAAGAAAAGCCAGGGATCCTTGTGAGTAATGTAAAGGGACAATGATGGGCATGTTTGGTGGCCTGTGTCAGCAGTTGAGGGATATATATATATATATATATATATATATATATATATATATATAATCTTTGCATTTTACTTGTTAGCAAAAGCTATTATGTCCAACAAACTTAAAACAAAGCTCAACTATATCACTGGTGAAACGCTCATCTTCCACATTAAGATCTGGATGTGTGCGTCACCACATGCTCAGGATCACGACAGCATATATTGCAATAATGTGTCTGTTTTGTTTGGCTAGTTGGTGCAGCAGTTTTCCAAATCTCCTGCTGTATTAGAAGCTGAAAAGGGAGGGAAATTCCAGATGTTTGCTGGGAATATCACTGGAGAATATGTGGAACTGGTAAGCAACCGCAAGGTTACATGGTGTGCTGAGGTAACGGTCCTTTCACTCATGTTATGAGCAATCTCAAATGCTTTAATAAGGTTCCTTGTAGAAAAGAAAAATGTTACGTGCTGTGTGCTCTGTCCATGGTATTAACGCTGCCAAGGATACCAGAGCACATTGGCATGTAAGCTAGAAGACAGGATTACAACACTGTTTGTTGGCTCCAGTACTTAAGAGAGTTTAGCTTGAAAACCGTTAGCTTCTACTGTATTGTGCACTTTCAATGTTTTCAGTGGAATGTCTCCTTTGTTTTCAGGTAACAAACAGGAAAATCCTCATGAAATGGAGATGTAGGAACTGGCCAGAAGGTATGTTGTATGCAGTTATATGGAAGCCAGCAAGCTGGAGATGCTCTTCTTCCTCATGTCATAACAAAGCTCCTGATTTTTTTCCCCAGAACACTATGCAACAGTTGAACTGAATTTTGTGCCTGCTCCAGGGCAAACGGAATTAAAATTAGACTGTAAAGGAGTTCCTGTCTGTCAAGAGGAGAATACGAAATTCTGTTGGCAGAAGCAGCACTTTGAAGAAATAAAAGGTTTTCTTCAGCTCACCACCCAGAAGGCTTGAATTAGTTAGGTTTTATAAGGACATCCTTTTTTTAAGCAGAACCCTGTCCTGTGTACTTACCTTTTTTTCTTCCTTAAAAAGTACCTTCCCTCAAGGCCCTTAATTTATTTTGTATTGGATGAAATTCATGAAACAACAGTCTAAAAGCATTGTTTGAAATATTTTAGACTCTGCATTGAGTGAAATCAGGTGTCATATCTCACCTTCCATGGATGTTCCTCTGGGAAAAGGAGGTGAGGATGAGGTCCCCAGGCTGGTCATAGGATGCTACAGGTGATTTAAGTTTAAGACAAATAAATGGCATGTTATACTACTCCTTTATTCTAAGCCAGTTTCCAAGGTGTAGTTCTTCAGTGTTGCGGTGAAGGCTAGGAGGCTGCATTCTGTTACACTTGTCTGGCTCTCCTTGCTATCTTCTAAGCAGTCAGACACTTGGAGATAGAGGGATGAGACATTTGCATGGTAAAGTAACTGGTAAAGGACTGAGGAGGACTTCTCAAATAGCAGAACGGCCATGTAGTTCTTCAGTCTCTTTACTGCTGTCATTTGAAGAAATTGAAACAACTTATGTAACAAAGGAAAAATTATCACAATTTGTAAGTACACAGAACAGCAGTCATGTCAATAAAAATAAAACAATTATTTTTACATCAAGTGTGCTTTATTTCCTCCACAGGTATTCTGTTAAATAAAGCACCATTTATATACTGCCAGGCCACAGCTAAAGAGGATTCTTTACAGAATCAAATTTCTTGTGGTTGTTCCGTATACAAGTAAACTTAATTTTGATAATAAGAACCACAGCGATCAGAGGCAATCTGCCTCTCTTATTTTAAGGTACAAAACTGGCACAGAGGACACCATATTATACACAGTAAAAATGCTGTAAGTTTAAATTACATCGTACAGGGTCAGAGCCCTGTTTCTCCCAGAAAGCCATATTAAATGAAAGCCACTACAGTGAACTCTTAATTACATAAAACATATCCATTATCTGATTGCCCTTTAGAAAGTATACAGAAGATGCACATTTTTTCATCTGGAATTCTGCCTGACCAAGAATTGAAGCCTATAAATCTATCTTGCCATTCAAGCAGTGAGCACTGGACAAACTGAAGCACAAAACAAAGGAGCAAACTTGACAAACGGCATAGGGAAGGGCGCGTGAGAGAGAGTAGACATGCCACGTCTAATGTCAAGAAGCAGCTTGGTTTCCTTTGCCAGATATCCTTGTGACCACATGGATTGTTGACTCAATGGTCCTACACAGGGTATCTAAAATGTCGTGTTGCTGCATATGACTAATGAGGCCTCTGGAATGGCCACAACTGAGGGACACAGCAGCATCAGGGTCCTGGGAGGACAAAGCTTGACCATCACAGCTTCTCAGATCAGCTAAGTCAGACAGAACTGCAGAGATGGACGTAGAAGGGAATTCTGATTCATCTTCAGCTAGTGTAGCATCCTTGGAAGAGTGGTCTTTAAACTCTTTACAGCCGTCGAACCTGCCATTGCTAGACTGTTCCTCTGTATGCTGTGACCGGATATGTGACCCATCTTCCGAAAACGAAGATGGGCCTTCCATTCGATATTCTTTGACAGAGCCATTTTCAGGGGATGGAAGATCTTGCTCTGTCCCTGGATCAATAATTGATGAGTCTCTTGTCTCATTGTCTGAGGTGCTAGTAGGGGTCAGGACCTCCCTGGTATCTGTTTTTATGTCACCAATGCAACTGTCTACAGTGTGTTCCTCGTCACTGCTCACTCGCCTTCTTTTAACAGGAGTCGCCCCTTCATCATCTGTGGGGAAAAAATACATTAAAACAACCTTCTTCTTTAAAAGAGGGCATTTAAATCCTATTGGGGGAGATTATCAGGGAAGACAATTTTGTTATTAGACTTTTTTTTTTTTTTTTTGCTAGTACTAGAGGTCAACGCTAAGATTTGCAGTACTAGGCAAGAGCAATTGGGAACACCTCCAGCTTGTTTTCATCCTCCCAGCCACAGCCACAGCCTCGGCCCCAACCCCAGGCAAGACTTAGTTGACACAGCTAACCTTTAGTTTTTCTTTCTTTGGCTTCTTGCTCTTGGAGTGAGTTTCTCTGCTGCAGACAAGTCCTACACTTGTTTAAAAGCTCTTGCAGAGTTGGGATCAGAGCTGGGTTTAACTGTTTGGGAGTGTGTACTGACAGGAGCAAAGCAAGTGCCCTCAGGTCCTACAAAAACCCAGATAGGAAGAGTTCAAATCCTGAAGGCAACATTTGGACAAAACATCACAGTTAAATGAAGATGTTTATCTCCCAGGAATCTATTCTGGTTTTTCTGGTAATGTGGAATAATAATAATATGCTAAAACTAGCATAGTATTCCATCAGCTTACTGATTCAACTGGCTCATAAACACCTTGGTAGTTAGGAGGCTGCTGCTGAACAACAGTTGAGAAGTTTTCAGCATTACTGCTTGCCTATGTTGAGTAGGTCAGAGTAAAGACTTAAGTCAGAAACCAAATAATGCAGCTTAGACTTAAGAGTAATCTCAAAGTCAAATCTCTCTTGGTACATCAGAAATGTGGGTTTTATTTCATAGATGTCGGTTTCTCAAGCTCAGTTATGGTGGATGTCTCAGTAAGGAACTCCCTGCTTAGCTTGGTTTGGCTGTTAGCCAATTTGGGCTGGTAAGCATCTTGTTAGTAAGGAAGCTGCAGCTGCTGCTGCTGCTGCATGACAGCTGGTGTGTTTCCAGAATGTTCTAATCTATAGCTGGATGTACCTAATCAACAGTCTCTAGTTTTAACTGTCGTTATAATCATAAGCATAAGCTTTGATTATTTAGCCATACAAAACAATGATCACAAGTTTAAAATATATATTCTGTTTTCAACAGACGCAGACCTCTAGCCCTGGCAGGCTTGGAACTCGTGTACCAGCTATTCTCAAATTGCCAGTGATCTTCCTACCTCTGCCTCTCAAGTGCTAGGAATACAGGTGTATGCCACCATTTCAGGCCTTACTGGTCTCATTACCCGTAACATATAGAATATCATTCGATCTTATGTTCTCAATACTGGAAAGTGTGTGCTTTAAGTGTGAACACTTAATTAAAACAGTGCTTCTCATCATACATGAGCCTTAAAGTAGTAACTTGAACTCATGACAATAAAGTTATACAAAGGCCAAATAAGAGTTGAATTAAGGTGAGTTGAGCTTTTTGGCACAGTTCTTACCCCATTTAAAGATGCACTCGCTTTTGAAATTTCAACTCTGTTGGTGAAATCAGATTGTAGGTTTTGATACTGATTTATCAGGTTTGTGATAAGAGTACTAATCAAACTGGCACAGTTTGCTTCTGAAAACACTTGACTTTGAACCTGGAAAAGAACTCATGTCCATGAGTGTGTACACGTACAAAACAAATCCTAAAATTCAAGACCAGCATAGTAAGCATACATCAAGCAGAAACAACCTTTCAGAAGAGCTACATACATACCTTTAGAAGGAAATGTGTCATAAACGTGTAGACAATATTGTTGTTTAAGAAAGTTCTTTCATCCATTAGGATACATTTAATGTACTCTGCAAAAACAGGATCTTCACACAGAAGCTTGATGCAGTTTTTCGACATAGCTGACTACAGGAGAGAAGAAGCACTGCAGTTAGGTAGCAGCTGGGGACCTTTGGGTGATGTTAGTTACAAGTGGAACTATAGCAGTGTGTTAGACGAAGGCAATGGCAAAACCCGGGACATGTGTTGTGTGGGTAGGTTGCCTGCATCTGTGTGTACATATGTGTCTATCCCATGTCCACAGAGGTCAGAAGGGGGTATTAGGTACCCCATTAACTACATCTGCAGACAGTTGTGAGCAGCCACGTGGGTGCTGAACTTGGGTCCTCTGAAAGAGCAGCCAGTGCTCTAAGCACTGGATATCCCTACAGCCCTGTCAACACATACTTTAAATGTACCTTTATTACCCAGTACAGAGGTAACAAGGAATAAAAACAAGCCTTACAGCATAGGATATGAATGTTTTAAGGGGACAATCAATGGATAAACTAATAGATGACCAAACCACATACATACCAAGAAAAGACAAATCCTAAGAATTAAAATACATCTGCTAGAAAGTTAAGGAAGGTTTACTGTTTGATCTCATTTTCCTATTTATCTCACATAGAATTCTGGGATCCCAATGTTTGGAAATTTTACTAAAACCCAGCTTTTCTGTTTTCATCTTAAATACAAGTAGTATGTCTTTCAACAGACATTCCACCAGACATTACTCCTATGGGTGGATATATTACATAAGTAAATAAGATTTTAGATATATGCATTTATCAACATATTTTAATGAGTAAGTTGTTTAAGGCCACTCAAGATTTTAGGAACAGAATAGGGCAGGCTCCTTTTAGATCCTCAGTGCTGGAGCTAGCTGCTTTGGCAGAGGACCTGGGTTCAATTCTGGGCACCCACATGGCAGCCCACAACCATCTGTAACTTTCCTGTCTCAGAAGACACAATGCCCTCTTCTGGTCTCCAAGGGCACTGCATGCACATGTATGCAAACGAAATGCCCAATTATAGACATTTTAAAAATTTAGACCACTGGTGATATTATCTATGAAAAAAGCAATAGTAGTGGCAGAAACGGGAAAGCAGAAATCTGCTCCAATTTACTGAAGACTCAGTTCTAAGTCAACCAGTACATTGTGGCATACACCCTTAATCCCAGAATTCTTGAGGTAGAGGCTAGAAGATCTCTGAGTTTGAGGCCAGCCTGGTCAATACAGTGAGTGCCAGATAGTAAGAGGTACAAATAGAGACCCTGCCTCAAAAATAAAGTAAACCAGTTATTTTCTGTGTGCCAAACACATCAGCTAATTAGGCTCGATGCCCTCCAAAGATCCATAACACACTTGCCTGTAAATAACACTCTGTAGTGATACTTCAGACTTCTGCTCAGTAGTTATAATAAACACTCTTACAGAAAATAACATCCTTCAGGGAACAGGTGATATGATACATTGTCTTATAGTGTGGGGCACTAAACAACTCTTACAATGGTATGGCATGGTGAACATGTAAAGAAATTATCTCCACCACTGCCTCATAGAAGAATGGGGCAGTACTTCATCAACTAAAGGGCACTAAAGAGTTTTACCCAGGAAAGGTTCACAGTCTTTCCTCTGAAAAGATGCAACTAGGAGAAATCAAATAGTTTGTGTTTGTGGAGATCCCTTAGGCCAGATCCACAGAATGAGACAAACCTTACATTAGACTACATTGGCTTCCAGATTCTTTACAATTCTCTAACACATTTACAAACATTACTTATTTATTTATGGGCCAGCTTTAAGAACTTCATTTTTCCCCCTGAGGCAAGGTCCTGTTATGCAGCCCATGCTAACCTTGAATCTGGCTATCCTCCTGATCCAGCATGTGCTAAGTTTGCAGTTACAGGGATGCATACCATACCTGGCTAGGAGTTGGCTCTTTGAAGCTTAAAGTAGGTAAGGTAACCTTTTCTGTCTATTTGGTTTTAGCTAAAACTTCCCTCTTCTCAATAAAAAAATAAGGGTATGAGACTAGTTCCAGGCAGAGCTAAACACCAAGCAATACCGTTTCTGCTAGAGGTTTCGGTGGTGAGAGGAAGAGATACTTGGGGGTGGGCGGGGAGAGAGGTGTGGCTGTGAGCTTGCTTTCTCCAGTGTCTCTGCATCTTAGGCTTGTTGCTTCTGAGCCATGGATGAAGTCATAAACTTATCATCTAAAACATCATTTGCTTTTACCTGAGTCTGGCACAGCTCAGTCCAAAGTTTAGGGAACAGTGCAAGATGAAGTGGCAAGCCTTCATAGGCAACCAGGACACCTAATATTTGAAAAACAAAACAAAACAAAAAATCATGATAGGTTATAAGTTATATTGCCGAGTTACTGAAGATATAACACTGTTAACTATCTCTTTATTTCTGGTTTGAATTGCATCTTGCTTGCATTCTTAGAATATACATAGCCATACTTACAAGAGAACTCATTTCAGTGTGGAACTGTGGTTTTATTCATACACCCTGAACCTCACTCCCAGAGGCATCTAAGACAACTTCACCAGCTCTTCTTTCCTGAGTACTGGTATTTATGAGAGATGATTAAAGTAACTGCAAGTGGTTTTCAAAGCTTCTTGGAAAGGAAATGCTCTGTACATTAGAAATTTTGCAGAGTTGTTACATTTCAGAAGGACCAGAGAGAACTACATTCCAGAGCATTCCATTTCTTCCTCTTTTGTTTTCTGTGTGTACTTAAGAAAACACTGCCCTGAATCTACTGCTATCTTCTTGCCGTGTCCTCAGGATGTTCTGGGTACATCAGATTTAGGACTACCAATGACTGCTGTTAGGACCCTCATCTGTGTAAGTGCAACTGTGTAGGGTGTGGGGTGTGTGTGTGTGTGGGGGGGTGTAGGTGTGTGTGTGTTTTCCTGGGGTTCGAAACCAGGGGCTCAGGCACATAAGCTAGGTATGTACTTTACCACAGAGCCACAACCGAAGTTCTGGAGCCTCCAATTTTAACTTCTAGATGTTAACTAGTTAACATCTAGTACTTTCTTCCTTCCCTCCACCCTCTTGCCTCTCTTACAAAAGCTGCAATGTCAGCTCCCTCCATAAAAGTCCTATTTCTACATCTCTTCACCCTCAAGAAAAATATAACCACAAAGAAGTAGAATATAAATGATCTTCTAGTTAGAAAATATGGGGTGGCTTGGGAGTTGAGTAAGTTTTCAGTGGAGAGCAAGCAGTAAGTCTGGCTTTGTGGCCACAGGATGCCTACTGCAGACACTCAAGTCTAGGAAGGCAGTACCCAATGGCAAAGAAGGAAGCAAACTGACCAAGTATGACTGGCTCCAATTACAACTTAACCGAAACTAAAATTTGAATCACAATTTTCATGTGTCACAAAACATTCTATTTTAATTTTCTTAATGTATAAATATGAATCCTACTTCCAGCAGATCGCTGCTAGCTTTTTTAGGAACTCCTAGGAGGTGGATGGTAGTGTGGAAGTCCTTGGTGTAGACCAAGGCTTTGAGATCTTTAAACAGCAGATCACACACTTTAGGGAGCTCTTTCAGAATTAAGCTTATTTATTAGTCCCCTGTAAAGACATTTCTCATCTTTTATTCTAGCCTAATTTGGATGAGGCTGGAGGCATTTATCCACAATAGTACATGTAAATGAACCATCAAACTAGTGGCTGCAGGGAATGGTTTCAATAGTCACATATTCTTTAGTTGTAACTGACCATGAAATAAGGGTTGGCAAAATATGACCCTTGGGCTACCTGCTTTATGACTGGGTAAGTTAAAAATACCTTTTATTTTGTATTTAACTATGACACCATGGTCTCTTGATACAAGGCCCAAGCTAGTTTTGAAACCTACAATCCTCTTGTCTCTGCCTCAAAGGTGTGGGATTATAGGTGTTGAACTCCTAGACCTGGGAGCTTTTATATTTAAAGGATCAATAAAAATAAAAATACTAAAATAAACAACAATGATAACAACAAGCCAAAGAACACATGACCTTGACCATGTGGCTTCCAGAGTCTGCTTCTAGTACCCAGGTTTTCAGTGTGCCAGTCAGTCCCAAGCCTGCTCTAGGCTATAAACTCTTGTGGAAGGTCTGCATTATCACTGATGTTCTTGTTAATTTTTTCTTTCTTCAATAATTCTTCCTCAAAGTAAAACAATCCTTATACTTATCCTTTCAACAACTACAAAAAGTCAGCATTAATTGCTATATCAAACAAACCCTGCATATGTCCTTTATGATCTAAAACCACCTTTTTAAAACCAAGAAGGAAGGAACATTTATTAGTATCTACTTTATTAGGCATGTAAGATAAACACATTAAAATTTCACAGCTTTGGGGAGTATTATTTTAATCCTTACTTGCTCCATTTTATTGATTGATACATACATACATACACACACACACACACATATATATGTATATATATATATATATAAAACATATATACATGTAAAACACGTGTGTGTGTAACAATATATATATATATATATATTTATATTTATATTTATATTTATTTGGTGGTGGGGTGAGAGAAGGGGATGTTTTTTGCTCTTTTTCCTGAGACAGGTTCTAGTATAACCAAAGTTAGCCCTGACTGCCTGATGCTCTTGTCTCTAACTCCTAAGAGTTAGGATTACAGACACAAAGCACCCTGCTCAGCTTGTTTCCTTTTCTTGAATGAAGGAAGATCTTAGGCTCAGAGTGGGTTTGTAATAGTCTCAAGATTCACCTCCACACCTGTTAGTTTCTGGTATCCTACAGTTATCTAATCCTAACACCCATGTCTTTCCAACAATCTACATTTATGTACTCACTTCCACCCTCCGATACCACTGCATGGTTTTCACATGTACCTGCACCATTGTTTACATAATGCCTTTCCCACCACACTTTGTGTAGGGATCGACCCAGGGCCTTAGGCATGCTCAGTGGAATGCTCTCACTGAGCTCCTTCTCAGGCTGGATAGCTCATCCAGTGAACTCTGGACAACACTATGCCAGTCAGGGTTGGGACATGAAGTCACCTTCTAGCCATTCCAATTCCCCCTCAAGCTGCTTCCTCTGAAAAGAAGATTGCTTCTTCAAAGCAACAGGATTTCTGAAACTTCTCAAACTTTCACAAACAAAGCCCTAGGGATGAGTTTGAAGCCAATGTTGTCTTAACTCTACAAACTCCTCCTTGATACCTGTCCTATCGACTGGGTACAACGCACATGGAGAAGCAGTCACCAAACCCTCAGGTACATGTCTTTATCTTTTACTCTGTCTGTGTGCATGTGCAGAGTACAGAAGTGAACATCAGATCTCCTGGAGAAGGAGTACGCAGGTGGCTGTGAGGTGCCTAATGTGGTGGGTGTTAGGAACCAACACCCACCCTCTGCAAGAACAACATGCAGTCTTAACTGCTGAGTCGCGTTAGCCTCAGGTTTTCCTTCTAGGCTTTCCCTCAGTAAATAGAATGGTACGTCTAAAATAAACTGTATTCTGTGTAACTTCTCTTTCTTTAACATGTGACTGCAGGCATTCTTGAGCAAGGTCCATACCGTGCCCCATTCCTCACTCAAAAATGACTATAAATGTAGTATTTGTCAAAATACCTGAGACTGTAGAAGCTGCTTTGTTGTTGTCAGTAAAACCTTTCAAGTTGCTTTTGTAGGGAAAATGGTACAATTGTTGTAAGGATAAAGTATTTCATAGTCACAGTTTCTTCTGTAGCAGTGTCATCCCCAGCCATGGTTATCTTAGGCTAATAGAATTCCTCTTCTAACTTCATTCCCACTAAGTCATCTACCACAGCTCTCCTTGTAAGCTCCCGGCTGTGGAATATTCAGACACCCACATCGGTTCCTCTAGAGATGAACAAACTGGCAAGCAGTTAGCTCTGTCGTACATGTGATTACTAAGTGTAGCATGTGATTACTACGTGTATGTACTCCTGCTGGTAAAACTAGCTCTGTATCTGCATTAAGTGTCAGGGGTCTGAAATGTGTGAAATACATTCACCCTTTGAAGCCTTTAGGAAAATCAACCATTTTCCAGTAAGGAACACTATACCCTAAAGGGAGGCAGGAATCAGAGTGTGCTTTCTATATCATGGATTTGTAGATACATACCATGAAATTGTATATATTTATTAAAGAAAACTTTTTAGGGGAGAGATGGCTTAGTAGTTCAGAACACTTGCTGCTCTTACGGAGGGCTAGGGTTTAACTCTCAGCACAAACATGGAGGCTCATGAGTACCTGTAACTCTAGTCCCAGGGCTGTCTTCTGGCTCCTCCAGACAGCAGAAACACATGGTGTTCAGAAATATATGCAGGCAAACACTCACACACATCAATGAAATAAATAAATCTTTAAAAAGTATACAGAAACACACCTGGCCTTTAAACAAACAAGTCTCAGCTGGGTGTGATGGCACACTCCTGTGACTGAAGCATTAAGTAGCAGCAGCAAGTGTGTCTCTGAGAAGCCAGCCTGGTCTATACTGAGTTCTTTGATAGCCAGAGCTATATAGTAAGACCTTGTCTTAAAAATATTTTTGTTTTGTATTATAAGTATATGTTATTTGCCAAAACCCTTTTCTTTAACACAAATTTCATAAATAATGTTAAATGCTAAAGGCACAAGACTCTGATTTTGTCATTGAAAATTAAAATGTAAATGATCTCTTTAAAAGAAGTGCAGGGACAAAAATGGAGCAGAGACCGAAGGAATGGCTGACCAGTGATGGGACCAACTTGGGATCCATCCCATGGGCGGGCACCAAACCCTGACACTATTACTGATGCTATGTTGTATTTGCAGACAGGAACCTAGTATGGCTGTCCTCTGAGAGGTTCTACCAGCAGCTGATTGAGACAGATGCAGATACTCATAGCCAACCATTGGATTAAGGTCAGGGACCTCTATGGAAGAGTTAGGGGAAGAACTGAAGGAGCTGAAGACTAACACGACCAGGGAGTTCCCAGAGACTAAGCCATCAAACAAAGAGCATGCACTGGCTGGTCCAAAGCCCCCAGCACATATGCAGCCAAGAGCTGACTGCCTAATCTGGTCCTAGTGGGAGAAGATGTACCTAATCCTAGAGACTTGATGCCCCAGGGGAGGGGGAGACCTTGGGGAGGGAGTTGGGGGTTCGGGTAGGGG
Source organism: Rhabdomys pumilio (assembly GCA_030674055.1). NCBI lineage: Eukaryota > Metazoa > Chordata > Mammalia > Rodentia > Muridae > Rhabdomys > Rhabdomys pumilio. The sequence goes on along the minus strand of JANHMN010000007.1, from coordinate 70,523,834 downwards.
GCAATCTCTCAGAGGTGAGGTGAAGAGAAAGGGGGTAAGAGCTCTGGGAGCTGGGGGTGGGGTTTGTGCGTCAATATTTGGTATGTAAATAATCAATTTTAAAAAGGAAAAAAATAAAATCTGAAAAAAAATTAAATGAAGGTGAAATTTAAGGATTTATTAAATTTATCTGATCATTCTACAATTCATCTGGGGGGAGATTAATTATACTTGGCAATATCATTTTCTATATTCCTGTAAGAAATTCCAATCACAAGCTGGACACGGTCAAGGTTAACCCCTGCACTAAGGAAGCAATGGAAAACTGCTCTCTTAAGTCAGAGGCTAATCCACTCTACAGTGCTAAAGCGGACAGGGCTACACAGAGATACCATCTCAAAAGCAACCAACCAACCATAGTGGATGGTCATTAAGAAATAACTTCACCTGTACAGGTATATCAAAGGACTCCATAATCTTACCTCATGCAATGATAGTATTATTCTCTTGGCTGTTTGTTTGTTTGTTCGTTTTGAGACAGGGTCTCACTGTGTAGCCCTGGCTATCCTGGAACTCACTGTGTAAGACCACGCTGTCTTTGAACTCAGAGATCAGCCTGTCTGTTTCCCAAGTGCTGAGATTAAAGGTGTGCACAACAACACCTGGCCTTATACTTGTTATTAAGGGTAATAACTCACCCCTTTGTATGATTGTAGTTATAATCTTTGTATTTCTCCCTTCCCTCAAGTTCTAGGGACTGAACTCAACCTCTGCTGGATCATTGAGCTGCATACTGTCAACTGTATTTTCTAGGCTGTTTTTCTTCCCCATATAACTCATGAAATGTTACCTTGTTTGTTTTGAGGACTGTATAATACCAATGAAATGTTGTACTAAAATATGTTCTCATTGGTAGATATTTTTGTTTCCAATTCATATACTATGAATAAAGTGATAATAAACATCCTGTGTGTTATCTTCCATTTCTATGAGAACAGAGTAAATCTCTGTATCTGCTCAGACCAAGGAAGTACTATGCTAAGTTTTAACTGACAATGCCAAACTGTTGCCCAAAATTGATAGTATTCCATTCATTAGCTCTTCCTTCCTTAAATCTCTGAGGAATGGGCATAGCCAAAACGTGTTCTTCCCCTAACCCACTCTCTCAGGTTAAATCATCATTTGCTTTTTAATTAATGAGGCAACTTATCACATGGTTAATGAATACTTTTGTGTGGGGATGACATTAACTATTCATGTAGTGATTTTGCTTAGTTTTCATTTAATCAAAGCCTAAAAACATTTTGTGTATTGGTAGCTATTTATCTGTTTAGTCTGCCAACACTTTCCCAGTAGGTACTTTGTGATTTTTTGGTTTGGTTTTGCTTTGTGTTTTTTTTGACAAGGTTTTACCATGTCGTTCTGGTTTGCCTTAACTAGGAGATCTGCTGTACCACCACAATAGACCACTAGTTCATATTTATGATGTTTTCACAATTTAATAATTTCAATTTTTATGTAACTAAAATTTTCTTAAGTTTATTGCCTCTGGTTTTCATAACCTGCTACATATGATCTCATGTGTGTTTGTACCCATGTGTGGTGCAGGTGCATGTGCTTCTATGGAGGCTTCTAGGTGTTCTTTTCTATTGATTGTTCTCTCTTGCCATCCCTGGAATTGGGGCAAAGTCTCAAGCAGCCCAGGCTAGCCTGAAACTCATTATGTAGTCACCAACTATCCTGACTGAGTTCTTGATCTCTCTGCATCACCCTCCAAGTGTATGGTGATAACCCTCTACTGTACTAAGTGGGTATTATCTTTTATATCTACTAAATATGTGTGTTTGGTCATAGTTTGAACCATTCTAGTTTACTTTTGTGAAATGAAATATATTAAAAAAAAATGAAAGTAGAAAGACAATGAGATGAAATTAGGGCAGTGCTCAGGACTGTGAGGGATAGCTGTGTTCTGTTGACGGTTCCTATGTAGCCCAGGCAGACAGGGAACACTCAATTCTCTTGTCTTAGCAGGAGCTCTAGTATGAACACAGGCATGAGCAGCCCCACATTTTGTTCAGCTGCCCATATAAAAACAACAAAGACTTTTCTTCCAACTTGGCAACCCAATGAAAGTTTTGAGACAATCTTACGTACAATGGTAATCTATGGACTATCTAAATTCAAGGCTCTAATGAGTAAGATTATCAGTTCAAACTTACCCCTCTGCACTGTTCCCGGAAGGAGTCAAAGAAAACAAAACTTGGCATTACCAATGCTCCTTATCACTGCTGTCATTAGCCTAAGTTCTGTTTGCTTAAGCCCTTTCTCAGATGCCTTTCTTTGGAAATAGTTGTATCAGCTAGAAGAAGAATTAATGTCAAACTCTGGGGCATAGTTTTTCCATATATAATAGGATACCATTGTCCTAAAGTCTCCATCTAAATTCCTAAGAGGATATCCAGCTTTGCGCATTAGCCAGGAATGGACAGAGAAACTTTCAGGTTTTTGCTCTATGGTCTGGGTTTGGATCTAGTGCTCTCCTAACAGCTAGTATCTGGCTATTTAAATTCAGTTTCACTGGAGATTTAGTCACATTTCAAATTTTTAAGCTAGCGTGGCTAGTGACTAGCATCCTGTGCGTCACTGTAGAACCCTCCAGAATACAGTGTAACTACAAGGCACTAAGCAATGCAGAATCAACAGTGCTTCACAGTTACTTAGAAGAGTCATAGTGAACATAAAAAATCTTCAAGGTTGACTTGGCATGCAGCTGTCAAGTGCTATCCTGCTCTCCTGTTATTTAGTTACGCTTGTCTTCATAGGTAGTTTCCCTACGGAGCCCAGAAAGGTCTTAAACTCATGGCCATTTTCCTGCCTGAGTGCTGAGGTCACAGGTGTGGAAATTCAGACATAAGGTTCCATATCAAGCCACCCAGATCCATTTTTAATTTCCATGAAAGTATATACTTGTGTTAATGAAACAGACAGTCAAAAACGGAAGGACACTCATTACTTGGTCAACACTGTCCAAGTATCAAGAATAGCTCTTCACATACTTTGTTATAAACTATATACACACAATTACCTGGAAGTTGTCCAAAGGTCAGCATCTTTGGAAATACCTCCTATCTGAGCATAAAGGCTCCTGAGGATTCTCTTATACCTGATCATTGCTACTGCTAAAGTTTCATACTTTTACCATATGCTACAACCCAGATGCATAATTCTGAAACAGCTAATCTGCAGATATCCTTACCACCCCACATCTTGGCATCAGCCATAGATACATATAATAAGCTAATTGAATAGGTAGAAGGAACAGCCTTCAAAATTGAAGATACTCTAATCACTTACCAATAAGATGACTTTTCTGAAGAGGAGTTATCCCTGACAGCTGTAATCATTTCCTTCTTCCTGGATAATGAAATCTATGACTGGATCATATCTTTTGCCCTACCTGGAATGGCCAAAATCTTTCCCATAGGAAAGGAGATGTGCTGAGATGGAGCACAAAGAGGACTTCTGGGGCATATAGCCCCAGAATAGCCTATTTCTTGATCTAAGCGGTTTCCTAGGTATCATTCCCCACACTCTGAAATGAAATTATTGAGACCAGAGAGAATCCTGCCCCATCCCTGATAAAATTAGAAGGTAGGACATACAGAGACTCAGAACTTCTAGGTGCTGATGTTGAAGAGATATCAGACATTCTCTGAAGTTTTATTCTCCCCTATATAATTCACTGAAGGATTTGTTCTCTGGTGCTTATACAGTTCCTTTCAAATTTGTTTTCTCATTTTATGAGACTTACCTCCTAGTTACTCACATATGTACCTTTGCTTCACGCTGACAAGCCCACTCAAGCTTTTTTGGCACCCCCGCCCCCCAGCTCCAAATGATAGCTGGGACTAAAGATCTCAACTCACCCTGAGATAAGGGCCAGGGAAGTCTGTCTCTAGGCTTTCCCCCAAGCAAGGCAGGGTCTTTTTTTTTTTGGAATCCTGCTGTCAAGATGGACTTAGGCCACTGTACACAAAGTGCTGACAAGACCTGCTCCACACTCCTTCACAGACCAGCGGAAACTTGGGGCAGAACTATTCAATGGAAACCAGTAAGTTGGTATTTTCTTAATAAAAGTTAAAATGTTCCCGAGAATGTTAATTAATATTTTTAAACATTCACTTTAAAAAAGAAAAAAAAAAGAAAGAGAGAAAGAAAAAAAGGGACTGTCATGTATTTTTCCCCTTCCTGAATGGCTAGGGGCTTAGAATAATTCCGTGGCGTTTACTGCTCATCTTTTATACTTACTCAGCTTAACTAATGTCTCAGTAAATTTTTCACAGTTGATTGCAACTCGGCATAATAGATGGATGAACTGATGATAAGAAAAGAAGTAGTCTAGCAGCATACGATCATAAACGTCATCTTTGCCCTGAAGGTTAAAGATGATAAAATGGTTGCACTTAAATTGTATAATAAAGAGCATATTTTGTGCAAATGTAATAAGATTAAGTAAAAAGCTAATTAAATCTTTAACTTCTATAAGAATCTAGTTTTAAATTCCAAATTTCTAGTGTTATTAAGATCATAACTGTCCTAGGTTTGTTTCAGTGTGCAGATGCTACCGGCTGTAATTACCCATCATTTCTATAGACTCTACAGAGTAACAGCACTGAGACTTTAGCATGGCTATAAACGTATCAAGAAGAATGAGTTATATTTGATTTTTTGAAATATTTGAAGGTACTTCTATAAGGGTAGCTATAATGTTAATTATTTTAAATATTTTATCATAGGAGAATTGCTCAAATATACGTAAGATCCAAAAATAGTAGGCAAGAGTGTGTGAATGAAGGTGTGGGTAAAGAAAGCTAAAGGGGAAAAAAATTTTTAAAAAAAAATGTTAAAACTAAGGAAAATTATCCTGTGTTAACAAAGCTTGTCTCTACAATTTAGAACTGGCACTATTTTAGAATAAGCATTAGAGAACAGAAGCCAGATGATAAATCTATCACTTAGTGACATTATGGGTAGTTAAGGAGAATGTGATTGTAAGGACAGCAAACAGGTCTTAATTATATGGCCAAACTGAAAGCATTTCAAGCACCTAACTAAACTTTGTAGATTTAAGTGCAGGACATGGCTACAATTTAGCCTAGTAACAAACTAAGGTTTACTATTAAGCTATTTTTTTAGAAGAAGAAAAAAATCTTAACGACTAGTGCTTACTGTTGATTTTGCAAATATCAATCAACATTTGAGAGCACTTAAAGGAAAAAGTCCAAATGAATCTAATATTAGCCTTCATAAAACGTTCACATAAATCTAATGGACTCAACTGCCAGGGGGAAATCTCAGATTACCTTCTACTATAGAAATACGATTTTCCTGGCATCCCAACATACCTTACTGGTTTCCACCATTGTGGGCAAGAGGCACATATTGAGTTCAGGGCGCGGAGGCCGAATATTGCTTTTCCCTCCTATTAGCTTGATATTTTCTCGACAAGGGAAATAAGGTCCAAGAGACACTAAGACATTAAAAGTGTACAGTAAGAATAAATGGAAAAAATAAATCTCCAAGCTTCAGAGTGCAGAATGATACATGCCAACCATATTCAAGTACTATGCTAAATAAATACGTACTTGGTATATTACTGTGATGGTAAGTACAATGGTTGTGTTGGAGGAAGGGAACCAGAGTATGCAGAAAATCATGGGGACTCAAAAGGACAAGTTCCTTGAGGACATCTGAAAATCAAAACAATTTGAGTATTAAAACACTGGGGTTAGATTTACTTTTGACTCATAAATTCTGACAAGGTTCTAGTGTGCTGAGTACTGCACACTGATGGAACTCCTAACACAGGAAGAGATGCTCTGATGCCCAGCTCTGGATCAAGAGATACGATACCCACAGCAGAGGACGTTATTAAGACAAACATTTATAAAACTACCCCTATTCCCCCATTCTCCCTGCTTCCATGTAGACACAGTCTAGTCAAACAGCAATGTTCCTTGAGTATTTATCATTATGCAGTCCATCACAACAGCTCAGGTCCTAGAGATAGCTGACAGTCTGCAATCTACTACTCAAAGCTCTGGGATACTGGCTGGACTGAGTCTCGACCATCGAACACTAACCATGCAAGAGTGAATCTTGTGATGGCAGTTAGTCATTGCCGTCACTACTTCAAGTAGTTCCTAAGGCAGTAACTACTCTGTATTTAGATGAAGATAACATTGTCATTCTATAAGTAAGTGCTCACAGAAGGGTTGTAAATTTAAGAGTCTATAGTTACTGAGAAAAAAAATTTTTGGACAGTTGAAGTATTTAAAATTTTTAATTAAAAAAATTCAGCAAGATAAAACAAGCAATCTCTGTCTCCAGCCTCCACCCAACTCTAGTTCGGGTCCAGAGAGTGAGGCACTGTTTGACTTTTATCTCTGCTTTCCTGGCCTCCACCCCTAAGCAGTAGCTCTCACTGCAGTTTTTCATGTACTGAGAAATATATTTAAGGCCAACAACCCACAGTGAGAGAACTAACCTCATCCTCTACAGGTGAGCTCAACTTTATAAATATTGGCATGATTCTACCTTTTCATATGGATCAGAAGATTAGAGTTGCAAGAAGCCTACAGACGACTGAAAGAGACCCTAGATACTCAGCACACAAGTGTGTCAACACTAGAATATTAAAAAATGACTTGTTATTCTTGGGTCCTGCTAGTTTGAGTTACACAGACAAGTATCACCATCTTCAAAACACTATAAATCTAATATCACAACCTATATAAATAAAACAAAAAGCCAAACAAAAATCAGAAATATTAGTCTACAGTTTTGTTTTGTTTGTTTGTTTGTTTGTTTGTTGTTTTGGAGATAGGATTTATCCGTATAGCCCTGCCTATCCTGGAACTCACTCTGTAGACCAGGCCTGGCCTCAAACTCAGAAATCCGCCTGCCTCTGCCTCCCAAGTGCTGGGATTAAAGGTGTGCACCACCACTGCCCGGCTAGTCTACAATTTTTATTTTTCAAGTAACTTACCTATACAAGCATTTCTTAATTCTGGAGGGCTATAGGAATTAAGAAGGGTTAGCAGTTTATGGGCAAATTCAATTCTCTCCTGCCACTGGATTAATGCCTGCTTCACATCTGCAAACAGAAAAGCACATTTAAATGGGCTTTTGAATAATCACAGTTCCTCATAGTTTTTCTTCTTTTGTTGTGACACTAACATCAAGAGTTTCAAATTAATAACATAAAACACATGTGTTGGTGAAAGTTATTGATTAATTTTATGAGATTGTTAGATTACTACATTAAACTTGCTCTTCTTTTTGGCAGGAGCAGGGTGGGGGAGGGGCAAAAAGAAGAGACTGGGTCTTTCTAGAAATATAGTGCAGGTTGGCCTGGAACTTTTAGTTCTCCTGAGTCACCCTCTTGAGGGTGAGTGTTGTAGGTGTATGCTAAACATGTTGTATCTTTTCTATTGTAGAAAACTACTATTCTCTGTGTGTGTGCATGGTGAGGGTAGAAGACTGGACGACATACTGCATGGTGCCTGTGTAAGTCGCAGGACAATCTGTGAAACTGGGTCTCTCCTCCCACTTTCTGTGTGTTTCAGAAATCAGACTTAATGCATCAGGATTGGCTGGAAAGAACCTTTCCCCATTAATCCATGTCAATGACACGAAGTACACTAGACTTCCTAAAGAACTTGCTTTTGTGACAATTCTACTTTTTTGTTGAGATGAGGTCATGTGATCTTCCCCAGGTTTGTCTTAAATTCTGAAGCTCTACGCATCTTCTGTCTCATCTTTTCAAGTTACCGAGAATGCAGACGGTATATAAGGCAGTAATACACTACATTTTCTGGAATCATAAAGTTCAGTATTTATAGATAGGGATATTAATAAATACTTTTATACTTATTCCTACTGTCACTAAAAATGATCTAATTTGAGCTATGAAGGTTAAAACAAAAAAATCCAACTTAATGTTGTGTGTGGAAGCTTTTCAAATCTCCCAAATCTTGACTCTTAAACTACGCTTGCCTATTGTTTTTAAGTAGGTATAAATAAAACATATAAGAACATTCCATTCCTTCTTTACATTATAAGACCATGATAAACATTGTTCAATACTAACTAGCTCAGGAACCATTGGCTCAAAAACTAGAAAGTCAACATTTCTGAGGCCTCTCATTTGAAAAACAAGTCTCTTAAATGGCAGCAAAATGGTAAAAATAAACAAACAAACAAACAAACATATGACCAAACCTTTTCTCTGAAGATATGGGCGTGTAGACTTCAGAACCGAAAGGAATATTGACAGAAGCTCTACTAAGTCTCCAGTCACATGGCAAGCTGTGGCTTCGTGATACATCATGTGCAATGTGTTGAAAGACTACAAGTGATTTAAGAAATAAAAATTTTAAAACCTTTAACTTCATTTTTACTTTAGACAAAAATGAAATTCTTATCTTCTAAAAGACATTTTCAGACTTAGATTGTATGTGTGTATGTATGTACTTGTTTTCTGAGGTAGGTTTCTCCATTTAGCTATTCTGTATGTGTGGTGTAAGTGTGGTAAGTCATGTATGTGTGTGCATGTCAGGCGTTATCCTCAATCATTGTCTACCTCTATAAAGAAAACTTCTTCAAAAAGTGTGTGCATGTGTGCGTGCCTGTGCGTGCACATGCTCACCCACTGGGCCTAGGAAGGGTAGGGGACAATTAGCAGAGCAGGGCTCTTTCCTGCCATTGTCCTTAGTGGCTTGTGGAAAGTACCTTTACCAACTAAGACACCCCATAGCTCTGCACTTACCTACTTGCTTGCTTACTTTATTTTTAATTTTGGGTTTTTTTTTGTGTTTGCTTGTTTGGTTATTTTTGTTGCTTTGGACAGAGTCTCTCACAGACCCTGAAGCTTGCATGTTTTCTCCAGTTCCCCAGTGCTAGGGTGAGGGGCATGCTGTCTGGTTTTATGTGGCTGTTAAGAGTCAGGTCCTCATGCTTAAATAATAGAACTTTATTGACTGAACCATTTCCTTAGACTCCAGTCCATTTAAAATAAAGGAAACTTTATTTTAAAGATCGTTTACCATCAGACCTGTATTTTATGTAAACATTTTAGTGTAAAAAATAATTTAGTCATATTTTTAAAGAATTCCAATTATTACACTATGTAGCCTGTAAACCAGCAGACCAAGAACTGTATGTTCTGTTAACTACTACATTCTCCTGCCTAGTGCAGTACTTAGCAAAGAGAAGACATTTCAATCAGAGCCAAACATTCCTTGCCTTTGGGCTCAGGAAGTAATCTATTTGAATGTTCCTCCATGAATCATTGCAAAAGTCCAAATACTTTAAAGTGTAGTTTCTTGTTCTGTTTCTATTCTACAATACCATTAACTAACAACAACAAAAAAATCAACAGTATATCTTAACTCATGTAGGGTTCTCTGAGTGTTCAGTTTGATCTTATCTCCAGAAAAAGACTAAAGAGTACAATGTACTTCTGGTAGCTTTAAGCCATGTTGCCCATGTGAACTAAGAATCATGGGAAGAACTCATCAGTTTTGTGCAATCATTGCAATGCCTTCTGTCTTTATTCTGCCAAATAAGAAATTGGGAAATAACATGTACCCTTGATTACAAAACACATAAATTTCATTTGTATTTAAAATTAAGTAAAATAAATAAAACTAGTTAAATAAACCTAAATATAAAGTGAGGACTAACCTATCTAACTAAAATCCTGCAACCTTTGAGACAGTTCAGAATAAATTCTTTATATACATGCAGTAGAAACTCTTGGAAATGAGATACATTCACAGTAAAAGGCAATTAGTATTTACCTCAGTCATCAGGATTAACCCTCGATTAAATACTACAAGAAGTCTGTCTTCATCAGACTCTAACAGTATTCTGAAGGCACTAGAAGAAGAGAGAAAGTCCAGTTTAAATACAACAGAACAATATGGTGATGACAAAGACACAGAAGTCAAACTGCCTTAAGCTTTTGGCTTCCTATTCACATAAAATAAACTGTTGCTTTTTAATTTTTAAGAGATTTTATTATGTAACCTCTATTTTGTGGCAATCCTCCTACACTGACTTCCCAATGTGGAATTATAGGCATGTTCACTATTTCTGAGTAATACACCATAGAATGAGCAACCCAATTCTGAAATCTAAAACACTCTCAAATTTCAAGATTATTGACCCAGCAGTCAGTTATGGAACACTTCACATTTCCAGATTTTGATGTTCATCTAATAAAGTTTTGCAAATTTGCCAAAGTTTAAAAGAATCCTCTGAAAACACAAACATTTCTACTTCTAAGCACTCTGAGTTAAGTTCTGTATAACAGTAAATTACACTAGATTCCAAAAGCATTTTTCAGTTTTGGGAAGAAAGGGTTACATGAAAAGGGTATGGGAGAGACACACGAACAAATCTGAAGACTTTAAAAATAAGTCATGACCACACTGTGAGTTATTTCTGTGCTCAGACCTTATTCTGTTAGGTAGCAAAGCGCCATTACAGAAAGATCTGCAGACCCTTTCACTTCCACTGGATGCTTCCTGTCTTTACTTAACAAGCAGCAAAACTCTAGAACTTAAATGGAAAAGGCTGCAAACAATAAACCTTATTGAACTGAATGCCAAACATTTAAGAACATTCCTTTAAATGGATTTGCCAAAATTGCTTATTTCATTTTGTAGACCACCGAACATTCAAATACAAAAGCTTTCTGAAAGAGATCATCTAATTTTTCTTGGGTTCATTAATTTAGTATTATAATGAAAGGACACACAAAATTGAAGGACACCCCTAGCCCTCCATTCTTCTGTGTCCTCTCAACACTACATAATGTCAGGCAAAAGGTGAAGAAAGGGAAATGTAATTTGCAGCAGTTAATTGTCTACATCCTTCACTCAGTTCTACAGCTCGGAACTATTTATTGCATGGATGGTTCTATTATTTTTGCTAATTCCTATAAAGCCAAATAGATCTGAGAAAAATGGAAGAGATATTAATAATCAGACTCATCTTAAGATGCAAAAGCTATTTCCCAAGGTCTCTAGACCCAAATGAGTCTGAGTGAACTGCTACAGAGAGAAGCCACCTTCAAACTTCAGCAGATTATAAACATCAAGGTCCTTTTAAACATTTAGAGATGACAATACATAAATATAAACATAAATAAATAAATAAATAAATAAATAAATAAATAAATACAGTTGAAACTAGGCTAGGTAAAATTCTTCCTCAGTACAGCAATGTTTCATGATAACCTTGAAAAATCTGTAAACTAGAAGGAGAGCGAAGGACGCAGCTCAGCTGGCAGAGTGCTTGCTAATAGTCATGACCTGGGGTTTGACCCCAACACCACATAAATATGGCACAGTGGCATATGCCTGTAATCCCAGAACACAAGATGCAGAGGCACAAGGACACCGTGTACAGTAAAAGGTCTACAAAAAGGCTACATAAGACTGTATTTAAAATAATAATAAAACTTTTAAAAGAACAAACTTTTAGTTATAAATAATTATAAATTATTTCTTCTTTAGTGTCAAAAGGAAAGGTTCCATGTTCTTACTTGGAAAAACAACCCAAAAAAGGTCAAAGAGTATCTTTTTCACCTTATTAAAGTAGTCCAACAAGAGCGGCCATCTAAGCAACGTAAGTAACAGCTTATGGTTGTTTTCTTAAACTGTTTAATATCTTCTAATTCTTCTTCTCGCATGTCTGGCCTTTGAGCTATAAATAGCTGCATCAAGTTAAACAGTTCTTCCACAGCCTAAAAGAGTCAAATATGTAAAATGGTGATCTTTTAACCTTTTGACATTTTAGAACGTCTGTCCCCATTTCTAAGTGAATATTCATTAGCCAACTCCTAAAATCATAAATTAACCTCACTTCTACAGAAACCAGTGATCAGAAAGTCAGTAATAAAATTTATTTAAATTTGAATACCCTTTAGTATTACTGCATGATGTTGTCATCAATAAAGCTCTTATCTCAGAGTCATGTAATCAAGTTAACCAAATAAAAGCACTATTATTTTAAACTTGTTCATGATTATGTACTGGGCAGTAAGTATTCAAGACTATCCTGGAGTGAATGCAAGGTGCAAGTGGCTCTTAAACCCCATGCTGGACATGTCTGTATGATCATTAAATTAAAATTCACCAAGATTCTAAATAGATAAAAGTCTTAATGCTGTTTAAAATACTAGCATTTTAAAATCAAAGGCTCAGCTAGTGACAAGCTATACTTACTCTCTATTCCCTTCCTTTAATAAATGATAAACTATTAGTTTGTATTGGGGGAGAGGGAGCAGGGTGCATGTGTGTGGAGTCAGAGAACAGCTTTCAGAAGTTGCTTTTGCCCTTCCACTATGTCATTAGTTTGGGCAGGAAGTATCTCACTCACTTTGTCTTAAGGATTTTGAACACTTAAATGAAGCTTGAATTAATGCTGTTTCTGAGACATACCTTGTACCAACATTTAGAACATTATACTAAATTATTGGTTAGTGATAAAATATAGGAAATACTTAATAAAATCTTAGTTGTGCTTTTATAAATTAATTTACTTATATAAATATGAAGTGACAGTTGAGCTTTAACAGTTATTAATGAATTAAAATGTATAGCTTTAAAATTTTACAACACAATTTTCATGAAAATTCCTAATAGTTGAGTTCCAAAAGAAAGAAAGAAAGAAAGAAAGAAAGAAAGAAAGAAAGAAAGAAAGAAAGAAAGAAAGAAAATAAAAAAAGAAAAGGGAAGGGAAGGGAAGGGAAGGGAAGGGAAGGGAAGGGAAGGGAA
>JANHMN010000007.1:70493349-70510997 GCA_030674055.1 Rhabdomys pumilio | reverse complement strand
AAGGGAAGGGAAGGGAAGGGAAGGGAAGGGAAGGGAAGGGAAGGGAAGGGAAGGGAAGGGAAGGGAAGGGAAGGGAAGGGAAGGGAAGGGTCTGTATAAATAACTGCATACAGGGAAATGTAATGCCAAACTTACAAATATTCTGAAAAGGAGATCAGATTGGAACTGTATTTATATGTAAGTTAATGCATCATCCATCTGAGATAGGGAGAATACTATGGAATACTTCTATAAAATATTGTGCAGCTTACACCTTAACAAAATATGCAGAACTTGATAACAAATATCTAATTAAAAATGTTAAATTATGTTAATTATGTGTATCTTTATGCATGTGTAACAGTTCCTGTGGAGGGAAAAGTATCATATCCTCTGGAGCTGTAGTTACTGTGGAGCCCTATCTCCAGTGCCTCAATACCCAAGTATAAAATAATACTCCAGAAAACGGTCTTCATCTTTTCAGTAGGTATACATTAAAGATGCACTTACAGAACATGAATTTGGGTTGGCAGTATTTGTTTAGCATGGCCAAGGCGCTAGGTCTGTTCCCCGGCATTGCCAAACAAAAGTTAAAAAAAGAAAACAATATACGGTATGTGCCACTAGTAACAAAATTTTAACATCAGCATAAGAAAATATAATCACTTATTTTGTAGATTATATACCACATTATATGATGATATCTAAGAAAGTAGACATCTTAAATCCTTATAAATGGCTGAAATGGATCTGGAAAAATGGCACAGAGGTTAAGGACTAGGTTTAATTCCCAGCATCCATATGGCAGCTTGCAATCATCTACAACTCCAGTACCAGGAGATTCTGCTCCTTTCTGACCTCGATGGACATCAGGATTATATATGTGTTGCACAGACAAAACATCCACACACATGGAAGACAAACTAGGTGAATGATCTAAGATAGACTCTTCTATATTTTGAAGAAAATATATTGCTAACCAAATACAGGAACAGATATTAAAAGTATAAACTGTACTTACTCCAGGGTATTGGCTGGCATGTGGTGTAAGATTCTTAAAGGCCCACTGGATGTTCTGATGAGAAGCTAGTTGTCGAGTAAATGCAGGTGATTGCTCACAGCAGAGCCTCAGAATGCCATAGTAGGCAGGCAGCATCCCACGGTTAAAAAGCACCACATCCTGATCATCATGGTCAGCAAGGATGTAATTGAAGGCAATGTTCTTGGTTACCACTGGGTTCTGAACAATAAGGCGGATATTCTCTGGACAGTCAGCACACACATTGTACCAAAATGAAAGCAAAGCCTGTTTATTGTGATTTGTAGCTATTGCTGGCTCAGAAAGTTTAGGCTGGAAAAGGTTCCACAAATCCATGAAATATGTGGAAAACATCAGCTTCTCAGTTTTGGAAATTAAACAGTAAGTCATAAAGCTAAGATAGGGCACTAGCTTTGTAGTGCCATGAACAGCAGCATCAACATAAAGTTTGGCTCTTGAGAGCAAACCAAGGAGCACGTTGTAGACCTGATGTAGGACTACTGTTGTGTCTGGACTGAGTGGAAGGTCACGGGTTGGGATGTGCAAAGACCTTGTTGACCGGAACATCTGGCGGAATGAATTGCTTGGTATAAGGGACACCAGAAGATAAGCTGCAGCTATAAAATGTAAAACAAAACTGTCAGATCCTTGAATGACTTTAGTAGACTAAAGAGCAGTTATTAAACACAAAACCACTCTTCCCTTTATTAATAAAAATAAATAAAAATTAAGGGACATGACATCTTTTAAATATCCTTCTCATTTACCTTTTGTCCAGAAGAAAGATTTCCCAAAGAGTAATAGGGGTAGAACCTTCCATTCTACCTCTGCTGTATTTAAGTGGCAACAATAATCAACATTACAGAAACTGCTTTTCTTTTATCTTGGAGACAGACTCTCATGCTACACAAGCTAGCCTTGAACTCCTTCTAATTCTCTCCTCCCAAGCACTGACCATCACAACTAGTTTTCAAGCTTATTTTGTTCAGTTTTTCCACAATATAGAATTTTCTCACCTCAGAATTTATTTTTTTCTGAAAAAAATAGTATGATTTAATAAAGAGAAAAAAATAGAATAAAAAAGCCTATCAAAAAAGCACTTGATACCAATGAGTCATTTAATGGTTTAAATCTTAAGTATTACTTTAAAACATCCTAGTAAATTATTTTGTACTAATTTAAAGATAATGCCATATAATATACATTAAGTTTTGAAGATAAAAATACAAATATATAAGATTATATGTGTGTGTGTGTGTGTGTGTGTGTGTGTGTGTGTGTGTGTGTATGCACACTCACTACTACCATCAGAATATGTAACTTTTGAGAATCCCATCCCTTTTTGGAGGGAGATATATTGTCATGTGCATGAAGCCCAGGCTATTTCTGATCTCCCCATGGTTATGTCAAGTCTTGGGATTAAAGGCAATACAAGCTAGAAGCCTTTTAAAAGTCTAAGGCAACTTACTCAAGATTCTTCCTTGCTTTGGGGAACTGCTTCTCAATAAAACTGTGTGTTTGCCCCCTCTTCCTTGCCAAAAAAAATATCTTCTAAAGGCTATTCTAAGAGAATCCCACCCTTTGCATGCCATTAAGCTTATCATAACCATTCTGCTGCTGCTAACTTATTAAGTGAGTGCATTTGTATGAGCTAAAAACTGAGCTGGATACCGGGTCTTGTTTTATACTATGAAACTTGGAAGAAATTTACTTCTACATAATAACTCTTTCATTTTGGGGGAGGACTGGGGGTGGGGTTAGTTTTCTGCTTTTCAAGACTGGGTTTATCCATTTATCCCTGGCAGCTCTGGAACTCACTGTGTAGACCAGGATGGCTTCAAATTCAGAGAGATCCACCTGCTTCTGTTTCCCAAGTAGTGTGATTAAAGGCATTTACTACTATACTTGACTAAAATAAATTTATTATTTTATGTATGAGTGTTCTGTCTTCATGTATGCCTGCATGCCAGAAGAGGTCATCAGATACCATTTTATAGATGGTTGTGAGCTGCATGTGGTTGCTGGGAATTGAACTCCCAAGAACCTCTGGACGAGCACTACTGTGCTTTTCTTCCAGCCCTGATTGTGGTGTTTTGTCTTGAGCCAGGCCCTTACTATGGAGCTTTGGCTGGCCTGGAATCACTATCAGGCTGTCCTTGAATTTAGACCTCCGCTGCCAAAGGCCTTAACTATTTTAATACTTCCTAAGTCAATTTTTGTTTTTTTCAACATTCAGCAGTTTGTTACCTTATAGTTTTTAAAAGACCTTTAGTTTTTCACTTATATGAGTTGTTATTTTAAAATATATTCATACTTTTCAAATATTCAGATGCTAATGTTGAAAACACTTTCTAGTTTTAACTGATAAAACTTTTAAAATGGTAACTATTTGCTTCCCAACTAAAGGATTTTTTTGTTTTTGTTAGGAGCTATGATATTTACTATGCTGCTCAACTCTTTTTTGTTTGTTTGTTTGTTTGTTTGTTTTTCGAGACAGGGTTTCTCTGTATAGCCCTGGCTGTCCTGGAACTCACTCTGTAGTCCAGACTGGCCTCGAACTCAGAAATCTGCCAGCCCCTCCCCAAGTGCTGGGATTAAAGGCGTGCGTTACCACCACCTGGTTTAACTCTTATTTTAAGAGTAATTTTTCTGCCCCTGTCACTGAAATTACAGACCACAGGTCATCTACCCATGCCAGAATCCTCACTAAGCGTGTTTACAAGTGACATCACTGGATACTCTGGATAAAAGACGTATATGCAAGAACTGAAATGCATATAACTGAAATGCAGAGGGAGGGAGCATTATTTTTTAAAAGGATCTTGGAACAAATAGCCATGGCCTTTTGTGAGAGTAACATTACAGTATCCCTACTGTGTCAAAGAATTCATCTCCACAGTTCTATAATGAACATCAGTGTAACATCTGGCTAAAAATACTCAAAAGGGACTGTGGGGTTAAATAAAATGTGTACGGGGGGAAGCAAGATCCTGGGCAGAGGAATAATGTCAACCTCCACTGAAAGATCTTTCTCTCAAATGAACCTGTGACTTCAGACAGGGAGAGCACACAATCCCCATAAAACCCTCACCATGCTTCTACCATAATTAACATCTACTATTATTATGCTAAATTATTATGAGGCAAATTAAAAATTAATGTTTACTCCATACTTTTCACTAGTTTTGTTCCATGGGTGCTTTTGTTTGCTTCCAGGATTCTTCCTGGACACGTGACATTTAACTATGACATTTCCTTCAGCTATTCTTAGGTCTGATTGTTTCTCAAACTCCTTGTGTTCAAGACTTTGATAATTGTGAGGAGTGCTGGTCAGGCAGTTCAAAGAATGTCTCCAACTGAGTTTATGTAATGTTTATGATGGTTTGGCTCAGAAAGCAGGAGTTTAGAAGAACAGAGACTGCAGCATGCCAGGAGCACACTCTTCAAGTGGGCTTTCTGATGCTAACCTTGAGCCCGGTGGTCATGTCTCCTCACTCTACTCTTCCAGTGTCACTAAGCTCCTCAAGGAGGAGCTGAGGCCCACCTCTACAAATAATCCAGTAGTCTCCTTTATAAACATATTTATCCTTGTTTGTTGAACTGTGTGTTGTGTGTACCAGTTAGGTACAAGGCCAAGGCCACAAAAATGCAGAAGTGAAGTCACAGGGATGTTGTGAGCCACAACCTGAGTTCTGGGAATCACTGTGAACTTGCAAATATCATTTTATACTCTGGATTAAAGCACAGGGTATTATATTGTTACTGAAATTGCATAGGTTTTCGCAACCGTTTGCCTCTGACATAGCCACATCACTTGGCTAGAGAGCGTACTGAGTATTTCTTCACTTTAAGGCACTGCACTGATCCTTAAAATCTAGACCAGTTCATTCTGATTATTGCCTGTCTTTAAAATCTGTCTTTTCTCACAGAACCATGAATCTGTATTTTATTGGGAAATGGTGTTTAGAAAACAACATATGAATATTAGCTGTGTTTGTCACTGAGAGGTAAAGTCATCTCAACTGAGAAACAGCATGTCAATGACTGAAGACATTCTGAAAATTAATTTTGATTTTCATTTGTTTGAACTATAAAAAGTAAATAAATTATGTTTATGAACAATTTCCTGTCTCATGCAATGTCTTTTTTCTATATGTCCAATTGTCATCTAAGAATGTCTGTTCATTCTCCAATAACTTAACAACAAAACATGTATATTACTTAACTCTCATAATTACATCCATGATTTCTGTCTTAATTACTATTTTAATCTTAACATTCTCAAGAGTTAATTTTATTGTTTGCTTTTCAAGACAGGGACTTACTATGTAGCTCTGGCTGTCCTGGAATCAAGAGTTACTTTTAAGAAAGAAATTTCATTTTTTACTACTTCAGTGACACTTAAAAACAAAACACAAAATATCACAGATATTTACAGTGTTAAGATTTTTAAGTATTAAAAAACAAACATAAACACACACACACACACACACAAACAACTCAGTCTTTATGACGCCTCTCAGAGCTTTACATAGTAACAGGCATTATAACTGGATTACCCCCAGTTCTCCAAAACCCTAAAAACTGAACCAACAGTGAAACAAACCTAAAATTTTGAACAATGAATAATTAGCTAAATTTTAAACATTTGACTTACAAGTCCTGACTCTAGGATAATTGTGAGCCAAAAGAAACCGCTCGACCCAATTTTCCATATTCTGGAGGACCCAGCTGTGTGCCAGCTTATTTCGGGGTGTCTGCACTGCCAACCAGTCCAGACACTGAGAAGGATTGTATTCAATAACCTATAAATGAAATGACAAAAATACGGCATACATTAAACTGAATGAAAATTTGAATTTTTCTTTTGGTATATGCCACTAAGTATTTATTTAGTTAACTTTTTTGATATTGATTTTACTTGTGTAAGTATTTTGCTATACGCATAAATGTGTACCACATGTGTGCCTGTTCCTGAGGAAGTTAGAATAGGCTGTCAGCTCTCCTGAAACTAGAGTTATATGAGTGGTTGTAAGCTGTCATGTGGGTACATAGGTACTGGGATTTGAACCTGGGTCTCTTCAACAGCAACAAATGCTCTAACTATTGAGCCATTTCTCCAGCCTGTATTTTTTCTTTTCCTTTAAACTAGAGTCTTCACAAAAGTTTTACTCATGTTTTCCTACTATTCTGAATATATTTACTTATAAATAGCAAGAAAAGCTTCGAAAAATTTGTGGCTAGTTTACAAATTTTAAAATAATGCAGGACGAACAGGAGAGTACAATAGACTTGCGAAGATTATTAATTTACTTAAAGGTATCTTGGTTGGTAATATGGCTCAGTGATAGAACACTTGAATAGCATAATCCAAATTTTGAATTTTATCCCCATCACTTACAAGGAAGAGAAAACCCCTTTAATTTTCTAGAGTTTCTCATCTGTCTTTTCCTTACTTTATGTCCAAACTAATACTATTAAAAGAGAATGTAAATGGATGGCTATGAAGATTCTTCTCATGGGAGAGCAGTGGTTGGCAATCTTTGGACTGTAGGCCAAACTCTGTCAATTGATTTGGACAAGCTTGTTATTTATTGCCACATGAATGACCTTTAGGTTACGACAGCACAGTTTCTTAGCTTGGGCTTTGAGCTTTTCCAATCATCACAAAAAAAATCTGTCAGCACAGCAATGACTCTAGAACAAGTGGTGATGGTGTTTCTTCTACTGTCTTTGTCAACTGCTAACATCTGGTTTATATTTCTAGGGATTCTAGTTCTTTATGGAATATTCCTTGAGGAAAATTATTCTTTATGAAAACTTTCTACTGTCTGAAGGCATTGATTCAAGTAAGATGGTAAAAGCAGTATAAAAAAGCAAATTTTGTTTTGCTGTAAGTAAAATTACCCTTAATAAAAAAAAAAAAAAGAAAGAAAGAAAAAGAAAAAGTTAAAGTTAAAGAAAGAAAGAAATACACAAGCAAAGGTAAGCCTGGGAAAGATTGGAAACACGTACTTCAAAACTTACCTCCCATATCCTCTGTAGAATATAAGATGCAAAAGGAGGCATTCCTGGAGGTCCACCAGCAAATTCCATTAGCATGGTCAACAATTTAAAGAAAGGATTGGCTGCCTGTAAAACACACAGATCTTTACTGAGACAGACCTCTGTGAGCCTCATTTAAATCTGCTCTGATTTCAATCTGCGCTGCCAAAGCTTAGACTGCACTCCTACCTATGAACCTGAACTACCATAAAACTGTTAGATCAGTTACAACATACAACCAATTACATAGAAGCAACATCGAATACTATTTTTTCGGATGCCAAATGTACTTAGAAAAAAAGTAATTTAAGATTTTTGTTTATAGATTGACAACTAAATGTTCTATTTTGAAGTGCATGCTCTCTCTCTGCTTAATAGAGCTAATTAACGAATGTGTTATGTCATTTACTTGTTCTGTAATAAAAATACTATTTCCATAGCATTTTTCAAGTACACAATATATTATTTGCTACAGTTCAATGTTGTAAAAACAATCTCTGAAATTCATTTTTCCTGTCTAATAGAAAAAATTTCAGTAAATGTGGCAATGAAACAAGTATGTTTTATTGAAAACTTGGTATTATTTCTTTTGCAATTTCTGATTCCCTACCCCCAATAAAAGCACTTGATTTTTTTTAAACATGTACTAAAGAAATTATATGCTTCTATTTTATAAAAAATGTTTTTTTTTTTCCCCCTTTGGGTTTGGAGGATGAGACAGTGTCTCTCTATGCAGTTCTGGCTGTCCTGAAACTCACTACGAGGACCAGACTGGCCTTTGTCTGTCTCCTGAGTCCTGGGATTGCTAAATGGTTTCTATCTAATACAGACATGCACAACACTACTCCATCTTCCATTTACCCCTCTACATACACCAAGTTCTAGATAGTTTATGATATAGGCTTTAAACCAAGCAATGTTGAAGCATTGGCATATTAGTAGCACTCTGGTATATAGAATATACATGTACATATTCATATTAAGTTGAGAAACTATATTTATAATAAAGAAGAATTAACTGTTAGTTCAAATTATATACTTATTAGCAAACTCTTACATACCTCAGGTGTCAACTTTGCTATTGAAGTGAAAAGCATAGATACAATCTGAAACAGAAAAGTAGGATTTTAGAATACTATTTTTAAAATTATCAAAAAAGTTGAAGACTATTTTCAACACTTACATGTTCTGCAAGTCGATTGTTGTACCGACACAGGCTAAAAATTAGATTACAAGTTTGTCTTATATTGATGCCATCACGAATATGTTGAAATAAGAAGGGAAATCCCTGTTAAAAACACAAGTTGTTCATTTAAGAACGACTATATCATTTTTAGAATGACTGAATTGTTTAATCTTAGTAAAGGTATTACCTTTCCTCCTGTTAATGCAGCCATATCAGTCTGTGACAATGTCAAATGCCTAAAAGAAAATATTAGTGGAAATAAATCTTTTCCATGTGTACTAGCTTTTAGCTATTAACAGCATGACATGCATGAACCTGCCAAGTCTACTATAACCATATCGACCTGCCACCATAATTCGGGGAGAGGGGAGTGTTTGATGGCTAGATTTGCTTGCTAAGCATCTCAGGCAATTTTCCAAGACTGGACCATGAAACACCAAGTCTATCTTATTCCCATTTCATTAGATCAATAAAATTAATATATTAAAATGCTAAAATAGGTCTAATTTTATTTTGACAGCTATTTTATGAAATTCTAAGAAATATTAGTTTTACTCTATAATTTAAAGAAAATGTTTAATTATATAAAAATTCAGGTATATTTTTAAAAAACAGGAGAGTGTCAAGTATCCCGTCAGTCAAGTTCAAATTTACCCGAAGCACAGCCAATCCTGTTTCACTTTTATCACCAGTCATTCAAAATGCATTATGCTGAGGCAAATTCCAGGTGTTTGCTTTTACCATTTAATCCATAAATCTCAATACATTATCTTAGGTAAATTTCAAAAACCATAACCACAGTACCATTATTCATGCCTAAAGTAAGGCAACAAATCTTTGCTATCTGACATTATCAGTGTACAAATTTCCTAACGTGTCTAGAAAATTTTATAGTTAATTTGTTTCAATCTGGATCTGAATGAAAGTCTTCTGTTACAATTGCTTTAATGTCTTTAAAATGTTTAATCTACTGGTTTCCCTTGGAACTTTACTGAAATTTATTCTTTGAAGAGAGCAGCTTGTTTGTCCTGTAACAATTCCAATATTTACGTTTTGTTAAATGAATCCTGATGGTGGTGTTTTAAGCACATTCCTCTGTTCCTGTAAAATAGTAGGCAGATCTAAGACTTGATCAGATCTAGGCTTCACTTTTTTATCAAGGATATTTTGTAGGTTGTGACATGGACTTTGCTCAGGGAGACACATAATGAAAGGATTCCAACAGTGATGACTTTGGAAACATTATCTCACTTAGGGTCACAAAATAGTGATTTTCTAATTCCAACACTCCTTGCTCATTTATTAGTTGAAACATCTGTTATCGATGTATCATTCGCAACTCAGTTGACATGAACGTTTATTTCTTGCAGTAAGATAAACATATCCTTTACACCATTTCCTTTTATCAGTTTTCAAAAGAAAGATTTCATTTCTCAGTATATACCAACGTTGCCAACAAGTTTTTCAAGTTTTCTTTTCTGATACCATTCTGAGATTATCAATGTAAGCATCTTGATGAGTTTTACATTCCAGCACAGTTATTCTTACTTTTGATGTGTACCTTGTCCAACACAAAAGCAAAACAAACTCCTAAAGTACACTCGAGTCCTTTAAACATGAACCCCAGAATAGTCTGTATAGTCTCCGTGCTTCTCAAAAACATAAATAAATAAATAAATAAATGAAGAAATAAATAAATAAATAAATAAAAACATTCCAAGAATCTCACTCACTTCTTGCCCAGTACCTGGACACATAATACTTCCAGAATAATTCTAATTATATTAATAACAACATGATTATTAAGACAGCTTAAAATAATTTTGCAATTACTTCTCCTTCGTGTACATCCTGTTGAAAACTGACAATTAAGACGTTCTTCAACTCCTCGGCAGTGCTATATCGCCTCCACTTTAAAATACTGCTTCTTATGTACTTATAATTATACAAAACATTTACAGGATTCAAATACTAAAGCTACAAAACAAAACCGTTTGGGTTTTGTCAAGCTTCCACTTCTGTGCCTTCCCCCTTGTTTTCTCTCAAGACCATATTATTAACTGATGATTTGATTTATAGCTAATTCTTGATATTTGAGTAGTCATGTTCTATAAAATGGTACAATGAATTACCAAAAACCAAATCATCATTGCTATGTAAATAAAACACAGAACTAGGTCTCTGTGGACATGTTGACACACATTATCAGCTTTTTTTTTTTTTTAACCATATTTTACAGGTGTTTCTGCTTAATGACACCTTAGTTAATATGTACGATCAATTAACTAAAATTGAACTTACAGCCAAACAGCATTTGGAACTCATGCCTGAATGAAACTTATCTACTATATTCATTTCCACTCTGAGGGACATCACAGCCTTTCTTAAACTCAGGAACACTAAACAGCACTTCAGTACTATTCTTAGGAACCATTTAAACAGTGACATAACCAAAGGAAAAGCACAAATATTTTTTAAATGTGGTATACATCATAAAAAGTACATTTGTTTACAACATGAAAAGCAACACAAGACAGCAGATCACTGTCTTGTTTGACCTCAGATGGAAAAACATGTGCCAGGAAACTCCAGTATTTCCCCGTTCTGAATACATACGTGTCTGTGGATAGTAACTGTGAAAGATCCTCAGGTATTGACCTTTTAGCATTACAGATAAATTGAGCAAGTATGTGACTTTTTAAACAGGAAATGCATGAATGAGGATTGGCTATATACATATACATTCTCTTTCTTATCTTCCCTTTGCCTAGAAGTAGCAAATATATACAATCTTCTCTACCTTGTATTTTGAAAGGACAGGAAAAGAGAGCATGTGTGTGTATAATAAAGATTTCTATATGGTAACACAGATGAATTCCACATTTCAAAAGAAACAAAACAAAACAAATCAAAAAACCCAAACAAACAAACAAACAAACAGGCAGACAACTACTGGGGACTGAATGGATTCCTTAATTTGTCAATAACTAGTCCCCTTCTGAAGAACATTTGCTGTCTCCAACTTTTGGATACTAGAAATGGTATTTTAATAATTACCTCTCCATAAATATCTTTCTGTTTGGGGGCAGATCCCTGGAAGTATAGTTGCTGGGGTAAAGAATGAATGTCCATTTAATTTTGCCAGATACTTTACTTAGATTTCTTCAATAATTGCTTCTAGCACGACTCAGACGAGTTAGATAGAAAGGACTGAAATTCGTGAGCCACAAGAGTTGAAGTGATATTATTATTTTAAAAGATTTATGCAATAAAAACCGAATGATAGAACAATTATGTATAAAAAATAAAGTCAAACACGCTGTAAGCATTTTGAATGTTGAAACATTTCACCTTTCTGAGCGAGACTGTTCAACCAAAAGAGCAACTAAAGCTATCATCTTTTCAAGGGCAGCAGGTCTGTACTTTTCTTCTGCCAGAGAGAGGATGTCTTCTTCTTCCTCCTCTTCTTCCCCTTCTTCCTCTGACAATACTTCAACTTGAGGCTAATCAGAACAAAATTCAATTTTAATGTGTCATCACTTTTAACAGTGTATTCAAAACAGCTGACTTGTTATAATATAACTATCAGGAAAACATGGCAGCAGCATGTACTAAGTAAAATTATTCAAAGGTCAGACCTTAACCTGACAGAGCCTGAATGACAATCAGGACAGTCTTAGGTAACCAGGAGGAACTATACAAAGCAACAATTCTCAAAAGTATGTATGTTAGATAGACCCTGTGATGGTTTGTATATGCTTGGCCCAGGGAGTGGCACTATATGGAGGTGTGGCTTTTTTGGAGGTGTGTCACTGTGGGTGTGGGCTATAAGACCATTGACCTAACTGCCTGGAAACCAGTCTTCTCCTGGTGGCCTAAAGATAAAGATGTAGAACTCTCAGCTCCTCCTGCACCATGCCTTCCTGGATGCTGCCATGTTCCTGCCTTGATGATAATGGACTGGACCTCTGAACCTGTAAGCCACCCCCAATTAAATGTCCTTATAAGAGTTGTCTTGGTCACGGTGTCTGTTCACAGCAGTAAAATCCTAACTAAGACAGACCCTTTAATAACTTTTGTCTTACTGAAATCAAGCTCTTTGGATAATTAATCAAGATAAAAATATTATGATAAATAGTATTTCCTGTGAGTCAACATGTCACTAGCACAAATAAAAGACACTTAATTTGTAGTTTCTAGATAATCTGAGTAGTAGTTATTTCCAGAGATACTCATATGGGCTCTGAAACTCGAGAGACTGTTAGGAATGGTGGGACTCAGCTGGCTAAGGCAGATTATTAAGTCTGAGTTCAGTCTAAGATACATAACAAGATTCTGTCTCAATGAAAGAAGGAAAGAACAGAGGCGAGCAGAGGAGAGAAGCAGTAGTAGCTGCCACTGCTGTCAACACAACAGCCATATAGGCTAGAATTAGATTAAAACTAACTCATATGCTTTAAGAGACAGCATCATGGTTTTTTAAGAAACTTCAGTCAGCAGTGTGACTTACAGTGATCTAAAATAAGTGAACTTTTCAAAGTTTCAGTTGCTTCATCTATACTACAGACATAAAAACTATACTTCTCTCTTTGGGATATGAGCAGGGTTGAATGAAATATTGCACACAGATCAAGAAATCTAGTTGTCACAGACAAAACCCATCTATATGTTAATATATTATTAAATTTACCAGCTACAGAAACTTTCAGAAGGCTAATCCAAACCACAAATCAAAACAACACATTACTTCTCAGACTCTGTAGTTAAGCTGTAGTTACTAGGATGAAAACAAAATCTGCTTTGTTTCAGACTTAACAATGAAAAAACTTAACACTCAACTTGTTTTACTATTCGGCCTATACTTAAATAACAGTAGCAAGACCAATAAATCTAGGACCCTTAATGCTACCAAATACAAAAACATAAAGAGACTTTAAAGGTTCCCAGGATTTGTGATGATTCTACATGATGTGAACTATTAAAAGCATGGTCCCTGTTGCACTGATATATAACAAAACTGGACTTACATTTTCTGGTCCTTTGGTTCCCATATAGAAATGTACCATTGTAGATATGGCTTGCAATGAAAGTAGAAACTGGCTCTAAAAACAAGCAATTTAAAATTTTAAATAAAAAAAAAAAAACAAAAAAAACAAATTAGAAATGGTAAAAGGTTATATAATTCAAAACAAACAAAACAATCGAACAAGAAATAGCCTTACCTCTTCTTCACCCATTTTGGCAAATTCATAAAGGAAAGCAAAATACTCGGTAAGATGTTTGCTGTGAGGCTTTACACCATGTTCCATAATTAACAACAGAGTTCTAACAAATCGAGTAACACATGAACGACCACCAATATCTTCTACTGAGGCATCCATATCATCTGACCTGAAATTAAAAACAAATATACCTCAGAGAACACAGTAAATATGTAGACATATACTGTCTTGGATGAAAACTACTTTTTCGGTTTTTGTTTGTTTTCTGATTTGTTTTTTGTTTTTGTTTTTTGCGACAGGGTCTGGCTGTGTGGCTCTGGATGGCCTGAGATTAAAGATGTGTGCCAGCATGCTAGAACAATTTTTATAACTCCAATCCTTTAATTCTGTGTAACAAATATCAACTTCAATAATATAAGTAGTTATCCTCTCATTACTGGAACTAAATCAATCCCAATAAAAAGCTAGTTGATTTAATATCTTAAAGATGCACTTAATTAAAATTTCAAAAAGTCTTCCCTTCTTGAGATATATTATTAGAGATAAATTTTTATATTCCAAATATCTCCTTATAGATACTTCAAAATTCCTGGTTGTAAAAGGACTTCTTACCCATCTTCCATTCCTGGCTGTAGATAAAGATGAGCATGCGCAGGTCTCAGTCTCTGAATCACATGGATACATAAACGCTGGAACATCTTTAAAGGAGAAACTCACATTAGGAAACAGACATAACAGATTTAGAGGTATCTGCCACACACCTACAGTATAGAACACAGAAGTGGGAGCATGAGCACCACATGTCTGAAGCAATTGTGTGATGTATTCAAATATAGTAAGACCCTAATCTTGTAGGCAGATGGCTGTAGCTGCATCCACAATAGTCAGAAAGTAGAAATAAAGCTGGATGGAGGACCACACCCTACAACATTGGTATTCTGTAGTCTGAGACTGAGGACTGCTGTAAGTTCCAAGATAGCCTGGTTTATCTACCTAGTGAGTTCTAGGACAGGTAGTTATACAATCAGACTCTGCTTCAGTAAAGTAAATGAAAAGTAGATATTTCAAATGTTCAACTAATGAATAGGTAAAACATTTTAATCTAGTCAATGGAATATTGGAATATTAGTTGGTTGGAGGGAGAAATGAAGTATGGATGGGTTATTTTCTTTTTCCTGTTTGTTAAGAACAGGGCTCACTGTTATAGCCCAAGCTGCTCTCAAACTGATGGTAATCTTCCTAAGCCTCCTGAATGTTGTCATTAGAGGCATAAGACACCATATCCAGTTCCAGACATACATTCTTTTTATTTTAAAGATTATTTATTTATTTATTTATTTATTGTATACGAGTACACTGTAGTTGTCTTCAGACACACCAGAAGAGAGTGTCAGATCACATTGCAGATGGTTGTAAGCCACCATGTGGTTGCTGGGAATTGAACTCAGGTCCTTTGGAAGAGCAGTCCGTGCTCTTAACTACTGAGCCATCTCTCCAGCCCTGCCAGACATACATTATAACAAGGACAAGTAAAAGGAGCCATTCACAAAAGAGATCACCATGACTCTATACAAATGTTGAGAACACAACAACCCTTAGAGATGAAGAAGAATAGCAGTTAAGGGGCTAACATAAGAAAAATCAGTAGAGATTCTTTAGGAGGTAAGGGATGTCTCAAGATTACACAGTGGCTATTGATTTTGTGAATATACTACAAAAAATGAAAGTTTACACTTAGTTTTGGGTGACTTTTAAAAGCATAAGACTTCTCTTAGGACTATACTTACTATATAACTCATTTAGAAAAGTATCTCTATGTAGAATATTGATAATACCCGTAATAAAAGAATTGTCCTTCAATAACAATTGGAAGTGGCTTAAGGCAGATAAAGGGACTTGTTTTAAAGATTTTATTTGTTTTATGTATATGAGTACACTGTCACTGTCTTCACACACACTAGAAGAGGACATCGTATTCCATTACAGATGGTGGTGAGACATCATGTAAGTGCTGGGAATTCAAGTCAGCATCTCAGGAAAAGCAGTCAGTGCTCTTAACCATTAAGCCATCTCTCTCTACCACAGATTAAGCTTTTGATATATGAAACATGGCTTTAAAACAATGTTTAAACATTCCTTGGATAACTTTTCTAATGATTTAAAGAAAACAAAAAGAGCCATTTGGCACAAGAATTAATTTACCCTACACATGTAATGCTTTATTACAATACTCAAGGTAGACTCTATAAGGATAAGAAATGAACCAGCAATAACAGCTGGTATTATTGCATAAAGGAAAAAGTTCCTGTCACTCCATAGTAGCAGTTTCGTTAAAAGAGCTGACAAAAAACAAATGACTTTTATGATAGGAGACAGAGCTTTGCAAACTACTTCAATGTCATTTATAGGCCAACTTACAATAAACTGAAAGTCCCTTCTCTTTTTACAGATAATTTCCTTACCTGTCTCACAATTTGATTGGGACACTTAATTAGTATCTGCATTGGCCACCAGTCATCATCAGCCATGCGGTCTAAAAACCACTGTAAGAAAACAGAACATGACTTAACATTCAAACGATACTTGTTAAGTTACATGAGAAAAACCACAGATGAAGAAATTTACTTGATATTTCCATGATTTTAGCTTCTTACTAAAACGCTTGTCTAATTGCTACAAAATCTTAAATCTTCATTATAGGACTCCAGAGACATCACTTCATTACTGTACAAGAAGACAATCTGGGGTAGTTAAAGAAAAGAAGTAGAAAGTGGCATGGAGACAGAAAGAAATTGTGACAATACAGAGAAACTTCAGAGAATGGAAAATGTAGACCTTGTTCAAATATTCATTCAACCCAACTGAAAACAGTTTGGTGGCAACAGAGAAAACTAACCACACTGCTTCATTTTATTCTTAGAAATTGAACTGTTGTTACAATTTTTTAAGTTCTCATGTTAAACACATATACTGAATATTTATTATTAAAAATAGGAAGCACACATCTTTAATTCCAGCACTTGAACTCAAGACCAGGCTGATCTACTGATATTAACTCGAAGATAGCCAGGATTACACAGAGAATCCCTGTCTCAAAAAGCCAAAACCAAACCAAACCATGGCATATGATATTTCTGAGTGTGCTCTGTAAGCATATCCTCTGAAAGACGGTGTCAGAGAGAGCTTAGGAACTAAAAAATCACTCTTTGTGGAAGCTGTGTAGTAGGCAAAGCAACATTTGGTTTTGGCTTTTGCCCATATGTTATTTAAAAATTTTATGCAACTTCTAATGATCAGATTTTCCTTTTACAATGCTACAAGCTAAAATTACAGGATATTAAGAATGCAAAACTCTTCAACTAATTTCATCTTTTAGCTACTATGCCACTATTTTCCATGTCTGAAAAGAATCCAAAATCTTTTATAACTTGGAAGAATTATACTTCTTTGCTTTTAATCAATGATTGTATTAAGATAGTACTTCAGTTGTCATTAACTATTAATAAATTATCTCTAGGACAGTTTTCTTATAATGGGGAGGAAATTAAAGTGGGCATAAATCAATCTACCAGGATATATATATGAGCCTTTTTAAAACTTTGGTGTGTATGTGTATTACCATTCTGTATGCATGTGTGTATGGCATGTAGGAGTTGGACGGGCTCAGGGGACAATTCACTCTGCCATTAAATGGTCTCTAGGGATTGAATTCAGGCCTTGAGGATTGTGCACCAAGTGCCATTAGCCATCTTGCTAGCGCCTAAACATATTATTTTATATAAAAATGAAAATCAGTTAAGTGTTGGGTGTGGTGATGCCCACCTGTAATTCTAGCATTCACAAACTGGAGACAGGATGATTGCCTTTAGTTTGAATCAAAGTAACACAAAAATGAGTAAAGAAGGATTTGGGGATGGGAGTTCAGCATGCGGGGTCCTAGATTTAAAACACAAGCATCAGCTAGGCATGGTGCTGCACGCCTGTGATCCCAGTACTGAAGGACTCTGTGAAGGAGGGCAGAGAATCTATGAATGTATGTGAACTATTATTGACTTTCATGGAAGGCGAGGTCTCACTACATAACTCAGGCCAACCTTGAACTCTAACTCACTTTAATATCTGCTCCCCTCATTGTGTGTGTGTGTGTGTGTGTGTGTGTGTGTGTGTGTGTGTGTGT
>JANHMN010000007.1:70464173-70493339 GCA_030674055.1 Rhabdomys pumilio | reverse complement strand
TGTGTGTGTGTGTGTGTGTGTGTGTGTGTGTGTGTGTGTGTGTGTGTGTCTGTGTGTGTGTGTGTGTCTGTGTGTGTGTCTGTGTGTGTGTGTGTGTGTGTGTCCCCGTCCCCATCTCCATCCCAGACTGGTCTTGACTCATGATTATTCTGTTTCTCCCACATGTGTGCAGGGATTATAGTTCTGCAGGACCACACTGAAACTGAAATTTGTTTTTATGCTTATGTAACACTAGAGGGCAGATCAAAGACTATGAAAATAAATAAATTATTAACCTAATCTTTATAATAGGCTTGAAATATAAGCTGTAACTTTCTACGTGATCAAATATTAGGAACAACTTACATGAGAATCATAACAGATTAAAAACAATTTTTTTGCTCTAATTTAAAAAAACTTTCAAATTAAAGAATTTTAATTGTGCAATGGTGGCTGTGCCTTACCTCACAGGAAAAAACTTTCAAATTAGAGAATTTTAACTGTGCAATGGTGGCTGTGCCTTACCTCACAGGCTGCTTGACTGTTATTAAACTGTTTGGTCAGTAGTTCAATCCACTGAAGCATTGTTGGCTTAAAAAGGAAAATAAAAAATAGTCAAGACATGGACTTTATGTCATTGATAACAAACACCAAAACATAATTAAAATGATGCTGTTGATGATGATAAGCACAAAAATCCGCAGGAAAACACACATACCTTCTCTTTTGAATGAATGAATGTCTCTAAAACAAAGGAAGTACTTAACTGTTAAAAAAAAAAAAAAGAATTAAGCAAGAAAGACTCAATTATTGTGAAGCAATAAATTTGACAAAAGGCTGTCTGAGCTGCTGATCACCTTCGCCGTCATTAGGGACACAGCTTTAGGATCTGGTAATGTACTTGGAATACAACTGCACAGCTGCCACATAAACCTAGAATTTAAAAAGAGGTGATTAGATTTTTACAGAAGACTTTCTTTAGAGCAGAAAAAAAAAAGACTATATTTACCTAAACTTACCCAAAATAAGTGTGTTCAAAAATGTTTTTGTCTTGTAAAAATTGCATGTTATCATGCCAAATCCACTGGAGAAAAAAAAAATGTTGGCATTTATCAGAAAGCAATTTAATATATTTTACCAATATTTTATTTAACAAAAGGTATAGCTTAAAAACTTACAAATTTACCAAACCAAAAAATATGCATTAAAATTCATATTGACTTTTTCTTCTAACTACAATTAACCAGTAGTTACCAGAGTTTAAGACACGACTCTACCATTAAGAGCAAGTGTTGTTCTGGTGAGGAACTGGTTCAGTTCAGCTCCTACCTACTGGCTCATAACCATTCATAACTCAGCTCCAGGAAGCCAATGCAGCCTTCTGACCTCCACAGGCACCAGACACACACATGGTAAACATACACAAATGCAGGCAAAGCAAACATATGAAATGAAAAAAATATAAATTAATCTTAAAAGAAAGGTAGTTACTAACTCTACCTTTTTTTATTTTAATGAGTGTACCTGTGTATACATATGTGTAACAGTAGTGTACTTCCTGCCTATCTGCCTGTGGAAGACAGAAGAGGGGCTTAGAACACTTACAACTAGAGCTATAGGGGGCTGTGAGCTACCACAAGGGTGCTGGTAGCCAAACCCAGGTCCTCTGTAGGAGCAACAAGTGCTCTTAACCAATCAGCCATTGCTTCAGCCCCACAACCTGCCCTTTTAAAATTTATTACTGGGCTGGAGAGATGGCTCAGTGGTTAATACTGACTGCTCTTCCAGAGATCCTGAATTAAATTCCCAGCAACCACATGGAGGCTCACAACTATTTGTAACTGGATCTGATGCCTCTTCTGGTGTATCTGAAGACAGCAACATATATAAAATAAATAAATCTTTTAAAAAAATGATTAAAAAAATTTGTTATTTATCTGACTACCTCAGTGGTTTAAGATTTCAAAATGGAAAAAAATGTTTCCTTTTTTTTTAATTTTGGAAGAGGATCTGACACTGTAACCAGCCTAAAAATCACAGCAGTTTTCTGTACAAACTTAGTATTCTAGGGACACACAGCCATACTTAGTATGTTCATTCTCAATTAATAGTACCACTTTAATTCTCCATTAAAAGTATTCAACTATCTCTACTTGCCTTTCTAGCCTGCTGATTTAGGGCTGTATTTCAGGATAGCTGAGAAACTACAGACTTGACTTAGTCCTTGAATGCCTACAACATTAAGAAGGCATGGAGCATTCAGCTTATCTTATATAAAAGAGCCCTCTCCTAAACTTCTTGCCTTCTGTCATGGTCTCATTTCAGATTCACTTGTATTTCTGGTTGTCTAGTGAGAGACAGGCTCTTAGTCTTTGCTTCTGGACCTAAGCATAGGATGTCTCATAGAAGAGTCAATGCTTGTAGTTCTACTTCTAAAGTAGATCAGCTTGCTTCTTGCACGGTCCTTTTGGTGCTTTATCAATAGACTGTGTTTAAAGTTAACTGGATCTATGTTTAAATGTTAAACTCCAGTGCTGTATTATCAAATCTTCTGATTGTTTCACCTCATGTTCAGTTTTTCTTCCTCTATTCACACAACATCACAGAAATATATCTTCATTTAATTACTAAACATACCAACAAGCATTGTTTTGCTTACAGAATTTGAGGGGCAGGTATATGTGTGTGAACACATGGACAGGCACATGTGCCTGAAAAGGTTAAGTGTATATTTAAGAGACATTATCGCCAGCCATGGTGGTGCACACCTTTAATCCCAGCACTTGGGAGGCAGGGGCAGGTGGATTTCTGAGTTCAAGGCCAGTACAGCCAGGGCTACACAGAGTAACCCTGTCTAGAAAAACCGGGGAAAAAAATATTTTTTTTTAAGAGTCCAGAAGAAAGTGTCAGATTCTATGGAGTTGAAGCCACTGGTGGTTGTGAGCTCCCAGGCAAGGATTCTGGGAACTAAACTTGGGTCCCCTGAAAGAGCAGCAAGCACTATTCCCTCCTGAGCCACTTTGCCAGTACCTCAGATATTTCATTCACCTATTGAGGGTCAGTATCAGTTTTTATGTAAGTATGCTAAGATCTAGTTGGGATTACAGATATTAATGCTGTATTACGTGCTTTTATACTGAAGTATTTCTTACACAAACACCTAATGTAATTTAAACTACTGCTAAAATCAAAGTAATGTTTACCTCTAGTAACTCTGATGACACATCAAATTTATATTCTCTGCCATTTTCTTCTTCTGGTTCCATTCGTTTGTAAAACAGCATATATGCACTGTGTGTCTTTATGAAGCAAGGAGAAAATATATTTTAATTTTTGACAAAGTATAATATAAAATTAAATAATATAGAACATTGTTAAATTATTATATATATAAAAAATGATGACCTTTTCAAAGGAGAAATCCATGAATTTATCTGTAACTGAATCATAGGTTTTTGTCTGTAGGAAAAAAAAAAAAAAGTACAAACATCATTTCATAAATGCCTATATAAAACTTCAAAGTAACCTTGTAAACAACTTCAAAATCCCAGTACATTAATAGAAACCCTATAAACATGTACCGGGGATGTAGTTCAGTGGTAGAGCGCTCGCCTAATTATATAAGGCCCATGTGATACTCAATAGCGCGCGCGCGCACACACACACACACACACACACACACACACACACACACACACACAGAGTGACAACAGCACTCAGTACAGGCACATCCCGTGTTAACGTGGTCATGCAATCACTGCGGTACAGCAAGTTTCCAAACAAAGCCCTATATACTTCACAGATCTAGTTAGCAGAGCCTAACATCATTGTGCAGATCTTTTAAGATTCTGAATCTATTAAATTGCGGTGAAGAATATTATTTTAACAACAAGGAAAACAAAACAAATAAGAGAACAGCAAGAAGATAGTTGGTAAGAACCAAATTTTTCTGAATATGGTTAAATGAAAACATGAATCAGCTGGAGAGATGGCTCAGCAGTTAAGAGCACTGACTGGTCTTCTAGAGGTCCTGAGTTCAATTCCCAGCAACCATGTAGTGACTCATCATCATCTGCAATGGGGTCCAGTGTGTTTGGAGACAGCTACAGTGTACTCAGATACATAAAATGAATAAATGAATCTTTAAGAAAATAAAGAAAAACATGAATCCAGTATTTATATTTTCAACAACATTATAGATAAGATAGCTCAAATTACTCACATAAATTTTTTTTGGACTTAAAAGAGTACATTTTCTCCTTGGTACCCCCAAGGAGAAATACTTTTTCATAACTATTTGTAGATCCCTACTGCTGAACCTAACCCAAAAGGCGGGACTTTCTCTCATCTGGACCTTCCTTCTTACAGCTGCTAAGAATTATAGTTTGCCCACTGCTAAGTTTCTCAAAACTGAATAAAATGATCCAGGTTTAAAAAAAAAAAAAAAAAATTCCCAGGATACTTATCCATTTACCTCAATCTTTGAAAATCAAAAAAACTGAGTCTGAGAACTATAACTTTTTGCAGATAAGATGGACATGGCAGTATATCCATGAAGAATGCAACTCATGACTGACAGAAAATAAAAGGAGACATTAATCAACCAAAGAGACTGGGAAAGAAATAATATGGCAGAGATTTAAGAAAAAAAAAAAAACAAAAAACAAAAAACCCAACAGTGAAGAGCAGAAAAGGACAGAAATAGACTGTAGAAGGCCAAGATCTGAGAACAAGACAGACTATGAGACAAGGAGAGGGCATCCCTGTAAAATACATGATGAAATATATGCAGAGGGAACCGCAAGGCTTCCGAGAGCACTAAGGCTACCTCTGAATGGGTAGGAAAAAGAAGAGTTTATTAGAAGTCTGGAGAACTGGAGGTGTATGTGACACAAGAAATGAAGAGAATTTTTAAAGGGAATTAGCCTTGCTGTATTATGCATAAATATTCAAGGTAATTTTCAAAAAATATCTGAAAGAAAGAGATCAGAAATTTGCAAACCTTTCAGTTAAAGGAAGAAATTTTTAATATTATTTTCTTCACTGTCTTTAAAAAAAAATTGGTAAATGTTCTAGAAATAACATCTACATATACGTCTGTTTTAAACACAGAATCCCATTCAAACATTGTACTTTTTCTAACATATTTCCAAATTATAAGCATATTATTGCACTCAGATTGTAGACAAGAAGTAATAAGAAAGCCTTTGTAAAAAAGATACTATGTGTAAAGTTATTTTGTAATAATCATGATTTTTGATTTTTTAAAAAATCCTATGGCTTATTTATGAATTGAAACTGGTTTCTAATATTTGCTTTATAAAAGTCAAACTTTATTTATTTATTTATTTAGTTTTTTTTTTTTCTTTTTTGTACATAGATCTCACTGGAACTCATTATATAAACCAGGTTGGCCTTGAGCTGAACAGACATCCAAATACCTATGCCTATGAATAGATGTGTACATCATCATGCACAGGACCAAGAACGAAGCGCAATTCTATGCAGGACTGATCCTTCACTTTGGAGTAAGTACTGAGATCAATCCCCAAATCCTCGCACATCCTAGGCAGTTGCACTAACACTGAGCTGGATTCCAATAACACGAGTCAGTGACTTAACAAACACATTGTTCTTTTATGATACAACTTGTGTGGCCCAGGTTGCTGGGTTGTAAAGAAACAATTATTTCAAATAACTGGAAATTAACTTCCTTGTATATGTTTAATCATGATTATTCTACCTGTATAGTTCGATTTCTATCTTATGATTTAATTTTTCACCTTGTTTCTTTAAATCAATCTACGGTTAAAGGTAGAAATAAGAACTTTTAAACATTTCTTAGTGCCTGGTATATACATCAAGCACGTAACAAATAAATCTCAGACTGAATTAATAGCAGGTGTAACTAGTAAGTATGCTGCTGAATTTTATAATTAACTAGAAAGTCATAAACTATTTACAATTTTTAAGTCAAACTTACCGTCATCTCACCACCAAAACATTCAGAGGCAAGCTGAGCAGAATCAAAAGGCTTCACCTCAGCATCATTAAAAAGATACCTACAACAGAGCAACAGTGCTGGTCAGATATGTATGGACTGGGTGTTCCTGTGTGTACAGAGTAGTTATTATTTAAAACCAAAGACTTAGGTGTATTAGTCAAATTATTTGATGAGGTAAATTCCAATAGATTCTTGTTTTTATAACTCTAATCCAGAAATTGAGAATGTAATTTTTAACAAACAAAACCACTTTAAAAATCTAACACATCTGATTTGGGGACTATAGCTCAAAGACAGAACATTTGCCCCGCGTATGTGAGACACTGGGATCCATCCCTAGTGCACATGCACTCACACAATCTGACAGATTCAATAATTATTGACCATTAACAAAAATAAAAGTGTGCTGAAAATCAAACATATAAAGTAATGAGGAAAGATTAAGCAATATGATAAGATATAGATATCATTTTAAAATATATGAGCAGAGCACTTCAATATTCTCATGGATATAAATCCAAGTAGATTTAAAAAAAAAAAAGGCACATTGGGGAAGCTGGAAGGAGGAAAGGAGAAGCATGAGACGGTGCATTTTTAAAAAGGGACACTTTTGGCAAGGATGCCTGAAAGAACCAGATCAAGAGCTAAACATAACTATTCTGGAAACAGCATGTAGATCAATATGAGCAGCTGTGTATTTTAGCCAAAGCAGTATTTCTAACAAGTAGAAGAAGACCTAATCACACATACAGTCCCTGCTCATGGGGTACCTCCTAAAGACATCTGAAGACCAAAGACCGTCACTGTCCTCAAGTGACTGATCTTCACTAGATGATTAAAAAAAAAGTGGAAGGAGTAAGGTAAGGAGAACAGAGCAGGTGCAGGTGCAGGTAACCTCTACACACCACACAAAGCACTCTGTAACCACTGAACAGAAGGCACTCAGTCAACAGCTCCTGAAAGAGTGAACAAGATTTGGAGGGTACAATCTTGCCTATGAATTTCCTAACATTGTTAACAAAAAGCTCATTTTTCAGAGAAAGGTATATATTAAATTCTCAAAATTTTAGACCCATCCATAAACTTAAGAACTGATTTCTATTCATTTAAAAGTTCTTTGAGGGCTGAAGAGATGGCTCAGAAGTCCTGAGTTCAATTCCCAGCAACCACATGGTGTCTCACAACCATCTGTAATAGGATTTGATATCATCCTCAGGTATGTCTGAAAGTTGTCTTGAACTAAAATGCTTCTTTTTGTGGACCACCAAGATGGCTCAGCAGATACAGGTACCTGCTGTCAAGCATAACCCAAACTGGATCCCTGTGACTAACATGAAAGTCTGACTTCTATACATCCACAGATCCATCTGCCTACCCATACAAACAAGACACATATATAAAGAAAAAAGGAATATTTTGCCTAATTTCATAAAGTGTTCATGAAACCAAGAATTCATCAGAAGAACTACTATAAACTTATATCCTTAAAACTGGAATTCCTTTTTAAAGAAAACCACTAAAAACTCACCACTTATTGTTCTTGTAAGCATGTGGATTGACTATGTCTCTGATGAAACTGTAATAGTGCCCACCATCTGCTGTTCCTGTGTGAACAGTCACTCCAATCAAGTCATACTCATAGCTCTCTGTGTCTTTCGAATGATCACCAACATCTTTGAAACCTAAAATAATTTACAAGACATAATGACAGTCATTTTGAAAACACGTAACAATGTCATTTTAAGATTACATTTTATAACGTATTTTATCAACAGAAAGAGGATTATAACTTTATATATAAAATATGTACATAAAAACTATTTGCTAGGTCATAGTTTACTGATACAAGGAACATATTATATAATTAACTGAGAAAAATTAACCATTTTTAGTTTATAATTATATACATCACCAACATAAAATATCTGTTTAATCTAACAAACTCTTTAAAATAGTATTGCCTGCTTTTTTTTACATTTTATTCTTACCATCAGCAAAATATTCAAGACCTAAAAAGGCCGTAAGTCTTTTAGTCTTATGCTAAGCACTGTATTGATAGCATAGTAGAAGTTTTATGTCTGTAGAAATAAAGGCATCACTCTAACCTGAAGCATTTTAAAACCCAAAGTTAACAGTGGATACTAAACAAAGAAATTAGCTGACTTGACAAGTCTAAAAATGGCACATGACCTGTGGTCTCTACTCCCAACAACACACAAGAGAGACCTAAATGTGGGAGGAAGGCAGAGCAGACTGGCTTCCATGCATAGGCTACACCCAGAAGAAGACTGTAGGACGGCACAGAGAAAACGGCCACAGCGTTAGAACAGTGGCTAAGAAGCCTGAATGTGCTCATGGAGGCAATGCCAAATCTGAAGTCATCACCACATGCCTAGCAACTCCTTTATGCATAACTCCATGTTCTCTCCGTGCATGTAAAAGAACCTCACATGAAGCACAGCTAACATGAAGTCTTCCTATGACATTCCAAATGGACTACAGAAAGGTCTAAGAGCAGGGTGTATATAGACAGTGACTATTGCTTTATCTGTATTTTCAAATGTATCACTATGAAACCTCTTACTGGAACTTCATATAAATCCTAGTAGACTTTTTCCCCTAACTTCATACTCCTTCATACTTTGATTGCATTCTTCTCTCCAATCTTTGAAGAATTAGTCAATTCTCTTTAAGAAATAGACTATAACTCAATGTTTACATTTCTCATTTTCCATTCTGTGAGGAAATGTTTAATATATATTCATTAAAATGCTAGGCACTAAAGTTAAAGGTTAAACTGGATTCTCTTTCCTAAAGTTAGGATAGGATACTGGCTTCTTGATTCACTAAATTTTAAATACAACACTGCCTTAGCCCTCACTATATAACATGGAACCTGGTGTTACACAAAAATGTAAGAGGCAGGAGGTAGCCTCTTTCTACCTTTTTCTCCCATGCCCTTAAGGAGCCCTGTGCTGGACCAGATATGGTACCATAAGCCTTTAATTAATCCCAGCACTAGGGAGGCAGAAGCAGGTGAATCTGTTTTAGGACAACCTGGTCTATACAGCAAGTGGAGCCAGGGCTATATACAGCAAGACCCTGTACAAAAAAAGGAAAAAAAAAACAAAAAACAAAAAAAACCTAAAACAAAGCCCTGTGGTCCTAGAGATGCACATCAATACGCCTGAAAGAGTTTGGTGGCCACTGTTACCTAATCCACTAAAATCTGGCTTCCTGCTTCAACTTTTTTTTTTTTTTCCATTTCAGATTTTCCAAGACAGGTTTTCTCTGTGTAGCCCTGGCTGTCCTGGAACTCATTTTGTAGGCCTGGCCTCACACTCAGAGCTTTGCCTGTCTCTGCCTCTCCCTCCTGAATGCTGAGATTAAAAGATTGCACCACCATGTCTGGCCGCTGCTTCTACTTTTAAATCAAATTGCTCTGATAAACATAAAAAAGATCTATCAATTACTTTAGATCTACTTTTCCTGGGACTGTTCGTTTGTGGAGACTTTAAAATTCTGATTCAACTCCTCTTCACTATTACTCAAGGTAAAAATCAATCTCTCATGGCTTCTCATCCCTTCTCTAGTAACCGACAACAAAGTAAAATGTATGGGGAACCAAAAGCTGTGTGGCTTTGTAACTATTGTACTGCTGTTGCTTTAAAAATAGTCTACACTACAAAGGGACAATTCAATAATTCATTTATTCATCCAATTATGAATTCTAGGGTCTGGGGATACATTGGTAGAATGCTGGCATGCACAAAGGCCTGTGTCCAAAACAGAAGAAAAATCCATTAAATCTGCCTATCACTGTACCTTCTGCTCATGTAAACACCGTCTTCACAGTGGTTTACAAGAATGGCCGCCCTTTACACTTTCCATTATTATTCACCCTACCTGAAATAACCCTTTCCTAACAGCCTGCTATTGCAAAACTTCTCAAATTAAAATATAACCTACACTTTTGATCCCAGCATTCATGAGACAGAGGCAAGAAGACTATGAGTTCGAGGCAGCCTAGCCACAGAGTGAGATCCAGAACAGGCAGGGCTACACAGAGAAACACTGTCTTAAAAAAACCAAACAATCTAACAGTTATATAACAAATAATAAGCAAAAAACAAAATTGTTCATATGGTCCAAAGCCAAAAACTATTGTGCCTCCTTGAACTCAAGAACTTATCCCTTCTTCTCAGGCTCTTACTCTACATCTTGGCTGAAGTATTGCTTTCTCACAAAGGTTTTAATTTCTCAAGACCTGTGACAATTATTGTATTTGGCAATATATTACAATTTCAAGTTCAGTGTAAGACTTACCACGACCTCAGCTTTTCAAGGGCATAAATAGTCACTGGAAAAAGATACCTAGACCATGATCCTTCAAGAGTCTAAATATTAGCTATGTGAGAAAATATATTACAATGTCTCTAAAAAAATTTTTCCTTTCTGAAATGGAAAGATGGATCAGCAGTTAAGAACAGGGCCTGCTTTTCCACAAGACCTAGTTGAATTCCCAACAACCAAATCGTGGATCACAACCATCTGTAACTCCAGTTGCAGGGAATCTAATGCCCTCTTCTGGCCTCTTTGGGCACTGTAAGTATGTGCTATACATACATGCAGTTAGAGAATGCACACATGCAGTCAGAGCATATACACATATTAAAAATACTTTTAGTAAGATTTTATTTGATTTCTAGAACCATGTAGTTGAAAAGTAGCATTAACTTTTCTCCATTCATACAATTTCCTTGTTAATAGAGACTTTCAATAACAGAGATCTGAGAAAATGAACTTACCTTCTTTCCTGTCACTCTTCCCCATTAGGAAATCTTCTGTATAGGGCGTCATATCCAAACGCAAAGGGAAGGAAAAGTGCGTATTCACTTTCTCTTTCATCATTGTGACCATATTAAATGTATATCTCATGGTATTAAAACTCAGAATACGAGGTAATTTCTTAAAACAAGCCCTGAGAAGGAGGGAGATGAATTTATTAAATATTTCATTTCAAAATTACCTTAATTCTATTTGTATTTGTGCTACATATATTTATAATAATCAACTTAAAGTAGCAATACTGTAAGTCACATTATTTTTTTACTGGGGTTGAGTGGGGAGGGTTGGATGGAGAGTGCTCACTCATGCAGGTATCTATGGGAGGCTAAGGATTGATGTTAGGAAACACCTATTGTTCTCCATCATATTTAATAGCTAAAATCTTCTACTAATTAGCTGCATCAGTGTGTCTGCGCATATGTGCACACTCTTGTTTATGTGTGTGGAGAACAACTGTCACAGCATGGGTATGGCAGGCAGAGGATAATTTGTGGAGCTGGTCTTCCACAATGTGTATCCCAACTATGAAATGTGGCTGGTAGGTCTTGGAAAGAGAGTTCCTTCACCTCTTTTGGTTTTGTTAAAGAAAGGGTCTCTCAATAAACCTAGAGCTTGCATTTTTACTTTTGGTGTCTTCCTACTTCAGCTTTGTAGCACTTGGGAAGCAGATACATATACTCATGCTGGTTTTTCATGTGGGTGCTGGTCATCCAAACTTAGGTACAGCTGCTTACACAGCAAACATTTTATACTCATTGAGCCATCTTCCCAGCTCAGTTTTTAAAATCTGTGTGTGTGTGTGTGTGTGTGTGTGTGATGTGAGATGTGTGTAAAAGTCAGAGACAACTTTCAGGCATCTGTTTTCTCTTCTCTCCTTGTTAATACAAGGCCTTGTTTCTGTTGCACTGTACATTACAGAACAGACAGCCTTTCAGCTTACAAGTGATTTGTCTCCATCTCCTATCTGAGTACTGAGATGACAGAAGCACACCCTCACATTCAGTGTTTTGTACGGGTTCTAGTGTTGAACCCAGGTCTTTAGGCTTGTGCTATAAATGCTTCTATCTGCTGCTTCATTTTATTGTCTTCTCAAGCATTTAAATAGTAAGAGAAAGACAAGAGGCTAAGAAGATGACACAATTGGTAAGGCACAAAGACCTGAGCTCAGACCCCCAATATTTATGAAAAATCCTGCGCAGCAGCATGCCCCTATAAGAGAAAAGAGAGTCCTTAGAACTTTCTGACAGCCTACCTAAACAGCAGGCTCCATGTTCAGTAAGAGACTATGTCTTAAAAAAACAAGATGGAAGGCTGGGAATGGTGACGCACAGCTTTACTCCCAGAACATGGGGGACAGAAGCAGGCAGATCTACGTAAGTTCAAGGCCAGAATGATCTACAAACTTGAGTCCAGGACACTCAGGGCTCTGTTACACAGAAAAATCTTGTCTCAAAGAGCCAAAAGACACCCCCACGCAAACAACCACAACAAAAATAACAAGGAAACAAAAGATAGAGAGATACACAATATTGACCTGTGGTTTCTACATATACACAAATATATGCCTATGTGTATCCGTGTCCACATGCATGCTCATACACCATAAGAATCCAAACTGATGTATGAGTCATCAAGGAATAGAAATACATGAAAGTGAGATAAGATGGATTGTATAAACTGGTAATAACACACTGTATTGACTAAACTTAGTCATGTAAAAGTACTTCCAAACTATAAAAGTTTGTATTATTATCTAGAAACCAGTCATGAAAACTACATACCGGAGTCAATACAGATAGACAAGGATGACCACTACCCTTATCTTTAATGTCTCTACTGAGAAAACCCAGACAACTGGCAAGCTAGAGATTCCCACTTTTTAACCTACTGTATATGTTAAATTAAACTTCACTGAATAACTTACTGATACTGAGCTCCAAACAGCCAATATTACCTAACTCACTAGACTGTACTGTTTATCCATGTTCACTATATCACATCTGCATTCAGTTGTTATCAAAAGTCTATATCTTATCCTTATTTTGTCTTTAATTCCATTGGGTAATTATCAAAATAATAAAAACTACATTTAAAACAGCATACCTTTTTTCAGCTCTGACTTTCTTTCCACAGTGAGAACAAGTGTACATGTTGTCCCCTTCTAAGGTGTCTTTAATAGTAACTTCATCAAGAGATTCCTATGTGTAAAACAATATTAGGAAAGTGTCATGATTTACAGCATGCAATTTGGTCAGAATGCACAAAGCAAATCAATTTCAAATTAATTTCTTGTCATATGAAATCTAACTTTTAAGAGATATTTACATTTTTACTGGGAGAAAACCAATTAAAGAGCAAAACATGAAAGAAAATACATGAAAACAGCTTTTTCTTCACATGATCAAAAATTTGTTGTATGTGTTCAAGTGTGTATGTGTGTATAAATTATAAACAAACTCAAGGTATGTACAGTATCACTCACATAAATATTCTTCATATCTGCCACCTGGCACCTCACAGTATAAAACTCTTCAGCAGTTTGACTAACATGTTCACAATCCTGGATGATCAACAAGCAAAAATTAGCAATTTATTATAAGACACCCCCCCAAAAAAAAAACCCTTATAAGACAATAACAAACAGATATACTTACCAAGGAAACAACATTGTTTGTAATGACACCTCCAAACAGGCTTTTGACGGTATTTTTCTTTAATATAAAACAAATCAAAGTCAGTGACTAAATTCAAAGTTATATAAATTTCAGACAAATTTTCAGTATTCTGGTACTAACCAGTTCTGGAGACATTTCTTCAACCTTAGTAATCAGAT
This sequence comes from Rhabdomys pumilio, assembly GCA_030674055.1. Taxonomy (NCBI): domain Eukaryota; kingdom Metazoa; phylum Chordata; class Mammalia; order Rodentia; family Muridae; genus Rhabdomys; species Rhabdomys pumilio. The sequence continues at coordinate 70,479,675 of JANHMN010000007.1, read as the reverse complement.
CTGTAAAAAACTCCGTCATATCTTTCTGTTCCCCAGTATTTAGAGGCTGCTTATCCATAGTATACGTTTTACAGAAAGGTCTAGGGTTATATGCTTTGCACTCACTCTCCTGCAAGAAAAAAAGGAGAGGAAGAAATATCAAGAAATGGTCAGAACAAAATTTTTGAATCATTAACAACAACAACCACCATCACCACCACCATATAGGATTGAAAATGCCATGTTCCAGCACTTGGAAGGTGGAAGCGGGAAGATCAGAAATAAGTTTCTGTATGCTTAACTTTATGAAATTTTATTAAATGCAGTTACATGTGATGGTACAATGTTAAGTCCCAGAACTCAAAAGGCAAAGGCAGGAATTCTTCTGAGTTTGAGGCCAGCCTGCTCAAATAAGGTTTCTACACACAGAAACCTTATTTGGCAAGGAGGGGTGGTTTAAACAGCAGTTTCTGATTCTGTCTGTTCAAATGTGCTCTATCTCTCTTAAAAGGAAAACTGAAAAACCAGAGCACAGTGGTGATGTGCCTGTATTCCCAACATGCAGACAGCTAGGACAGGATTTTAAGTAAAGGACCCACATACACAGCAACATCCTGTCCCCAGATTTTTAATGAGGTGAGATTAAAAATCAGCATCAAACAATCTAGTATATTTTCTATTTGCTTAGGAAAAGAAAACACATTTTTTCAGGCTGAGAATACAGGATACTTATGACATTATCTGTCCTAAAAATTTTAACAGGTAAGACTTTAGTATCAAAAATTGAAGAAAAACATGGAAACTGACAAATATTTTGTTGACTCTAAACCTTCTAGTTGATTAGACAATAGGAAGAAAATAGAGAAGAGGTCTGAAGAACCTTACACAAATAACCATACAAGTAGAAAAGCAACTAGGTAATGGACTTCAAAGGGCTCTTAATGGTATCAGGGGTGAAGCTGGTTAAGTAGCATGAAAAAGACCATAAATACAATACTTCCTGAAAAAAGAATATAATGTGCTAAAAATATTTCTTTTCATGAATAAGACTATTTGCTTGTTCAGTGCTAAACTGTCAGCTCTGAAAACATAGATACAAGAAACATTGTATGTCCTGAATAGGTTATATTTAGGAAAATATATATAAAGATACACACACACACACACACACACTAAAAATTGGTGGGAGAAAAAAAGACCATGTGTTTGAAAGAGAACAGGGAGAGATATATGGAAAGCTTTATAGGTACGAAAAGGACAGAGAAATGTAATTAAATTATAATCTCAAAAAATAACTGAGAAGACATACTATAAAGTTCATTTTCTATTTTAAATTATATGTATGTGTGTGTACCATCTGCATAACTAGGGAAAAAAGGGCTGGATTTAGAAGCAACTGTGAACTGACTGCTGTGAGAGGTAAGAGCAAAACTCTGCAAACACAGTAAGAACTACACAAGTTTAGTGAGGTACCAATAAAGATCTATCTTGTTTCTACTTTTTTATTTTTATAACTTTTATTTATTTTGTTTTCTTTGTTATGAATTTTTCTCTGCATGCATGACTGTACACCAGGCATATGCAGTGCCTGCATAGGCCAGGAGAGGACATCAGATCCTCTGGCCCTGGAGACAGAGGGTTGTGAGCTGTTGTGTGGATGCTGGGAACAGAACCCAGATCCTCTCGAATTCTTATTTTAAAAAAAAAAGGTTTATTTTCTTGTGTATGTGAGTTCACTATAGCTCATCTTCAGACTGAAGCTATCTTCGTGCACACCAGAAGAGGGCATTAAACCCTATTACAGATGGTTGTGAGCCACCACATGGTTGCTGGGAATTGGACTCAGGACCTCTGGGAGAGGAGTCAGCGCACTTAACCTCTCCAGCCAGATACAGTTTTTTAAAAGATCCATTACTTTTTCCAGTGTGAAGATAAGACTTAAAAGGGACAAAGAGACTGAAACCAGTTAGAAAGTTTGCACAAAAGAGTTAAACCAGTGTGCTCACTGGTTTTATGTCAGCCCGACACAAGCCACAATTAGCCGAGAGGAGAAAACTTTAATTGAGGAAATATCTCCATAAGATCTAGCTGTATGCAAACCTGTATGCAAACCTGTAGGGCACCCCCCCCCCCTCTCTGTGGTTTTTCGAGACAGTGTTTCTCGATAGTCCTGGCTGTCCTGGAACTCACTCTGTAGACCAGGCTGGCCTCGAACTCAGAAATCCACCTGCCTCTGCCTCCCAAGTGCTGGGATCAAAGGCGTGCGCCACCACTGCCTGGCGGGCATTTTCTTAATTAGTGCTTGATGAGGGAAAACCTAGTCCATTGTGGGTTGGGCCATTCCTAGACTGGTAGTCCTGGGTTCTAGAAGAAAGCAGGCTGAGCAAGCCAGGAGGAGCAAGCCAGTAAGCAGCACATTTCATGGCCTCTGCTGATTCAGCTCCTGCCTCCAGGATCCTGCCCTGTTTGGAGTTCTTGTCCTGACTTCCTTTAGTGATGAACATTTTACTGTGGAAGTGTAAACCAAATAAACCCTTTCTTCCACAAGTTGTTTTTACTCAACTAAGACAACAAGTGACATAAAAAAATACCAGAAATAAAGGACAAATTAATAGAACATAAGTAGCTCAGTTGTAATTGCTGAAAGTCTTTATAACAAAGAAGAGAAATAACAGTAAGTCTAATTAACAGAGCCAATACAATATTCACGGTCACTATCTTTTACTTTTAGTTAAAAAAATAATCTAATTAGTTGTTCTGCACATTTTTTAAACATACCATTAAATATGTAAACATTTTCTGAAGTTCCAGAAGAGTTGTCTTGTGCTTCATATCTTCTGAATACTGAAAGTCAAAAGGAAACAGTGAAAACACTAACGGTGGCATGTGGATGCCCTAGACCTACTGAGTGCAAGTCATTATCAAAGGGAAAAAAAAATCACTAAAAACATGATTCTTTGATAAGTACTGATTTTATAAAACAATACAAACCTGGCAGTGGTGGTGCACACCTTTGAGCCTTTGATACCAGCGCTCAGGAGGCAGAGGCAGGTGAACCTCTGACAGTTCAAGGCCAGTCTGGTCTACAGAGTGAGTTCCTGGACTGCCAGGGCTACACCAAAAAACTCTGTCTTTAAAAAAAAAAAAAAAAAGAAGGGGGGGGGGAGCCAACCCCTAACATTATTCATGATAATCTTCTATTCTTGCAGACAGGAGCCTAGAATAACTGTCTCCTGAGAGGCTTCATCCAGTAGAGGATGAAAACAGATGCAGAGACCAACAGCTAGACATCAGGCAGAGCGTAGGGAATCTTGTGAAAGAGTTGGGGAAACACTGAGGGAGCCTGTGGTATCAAGGACACCACAAAAAAAAGACCTAGAAAGCCAACTAACCTGGGCCCATGGGGTCACAAACCAAAGAGCATGCAGGAGTTGGACCTAGGCCCCTACATGTTTGTAGCAGATATGCAGCTTGGTCTTCAATTGAAGCAGGGACTGTCTCTGACTCTGCCCCCTGCCATTGGACACCCCTCCCTAACTGGGCTGCCTGGCTGGTGCCACTGGGAGGAGAACAGGGGAGGGGATTTGCAATTGAGATGTAAAGTGAATAAACAAATAAAAGAAGTAAAAAGAAGAAATCTGTATTCGTTTTTTCTGAAATACAATATTAACTATGCATACTAAGCATATAAAGCCCTAAAACAACATTGTCCTTTGAGAAATAAATTATATCACATAATGAAATTACAAATAAGTGTAAATAAAATTAAATACACTAAAATAGTTAGCCAGGACAACAAAAATTTCTTTTCCCATATATTCTTGATATTAAGTAATATATTATTATATCAAATTAATTATGATTTATGAAACCTATTTAAGCTTGGGTTTATAGTTTAGAAACTGTACCTTCGCAGTGAAGACAGCCTGCCTTGCTTCTGGTATCATATACAGCTGCTGAATAGTGGAGGCCAAGTAACACGTGGCTCCAAGGTTAGTCAGGCCGACAAACCGACATTCTGCACGGACATCCTCATGAGGCCAGTAGTCCCACTTATAAGGTGCATGGGCTGCTGATAAAAAGAGGGAGAAGATGCCCCAAACAAACTTAAACATATCTTGCTTTGATTGGCAGCTACTACCTCCATTGATTGCCTAATTAGTAAGTGTAGAATTGTAATTTAAAAAATTAACTATATAAAAAACATTTTAAATCTAATTATAAAAATTCAGGTAACAGTTAAAGCTTTATTTTACTTGGTATTATATTACTTTATACAAAGAAAGCCCAAATATAAAGCTGGAGAGATGGCTCAGCAGTTAAGAGCACTCAGTAACTGTTCCTCCAGAGATCCTGAGTTCAATTTCCAGCAACCATAAGGTGGTTCACAACCATCTGTAATGGGATCTAATGCCCTCTTCTGGTGTGTCTGAAAACAGCTACAGTGTACTGATATAAATAACAGAAAATAAATAATATTAAAAAAGAAAAAAGAAAGTCCAAATATTTAAAATACATAAAGGTTTTCTACATTTTTCTAGTAAAACCAAATGCTGACCATTCTATCAACAGTGTATATAACAAAGTGTGTGAAAGGGTGATTCTTTAATCAATGTTCTTTAATTTTTCATTACTACATTCAGTTTATAAAGATTTAAGAGAAAGAAAAGCGCTTACACTGCATATGCTGTGCCATAACCCAGTTGTGTATGAGCCTGTAGTTCTCCACAGACCCCTTTACCATCTCTACCAATAAGTCATAAGCGGCAGCTCTTGAAGAGTGGGATTTGCACTTTGGCTGCCGTCGGTCCTTCAGACTGGGCAACAAAAACAGAAGATTGAAGATGTCTCTTAAAAATTCCTAGGAGGTAAGAAGAAAGCAGGTAGGTTATCTAAACATAATACCAATTATATTCCAATGACACAAAAAACAAATTGAGTAATGAACTAACTGTAACTCACTAAACATATCAGTCAAAAGTGTTTAGCAGTATCATAAACCACCATGTGAAAACCTTACCAATGTTCTTTCTCTTGAAGAAAACAAAATAGAATGAGCCCATCTCTTACTTACTCCCCACTTCAAATTTCGTATCTATCTTTATAGATTATTTTTGCACGGTGCTATTATTTTCATTTGTAAATTACCAAGAAATTACCACTGTTAAGTCTGTTAAGAGATTCCTCTGTTAAGTCTTGTGAGTCCTAACAAATCACTTGCCAGGGCTGGTGCTGGGAACTCAGCACACAGGAAACAAAAAACTAAAACCAAAAACATCTTACAATGTTTACCACTAGGATGTGTTCTCCTTGTTACTTCTAAATAATGTAAATCATACTTGCTAGATTTGCAAAAGAAGATTGGCTATATACAAAATTATTTGAGTCTTATTTCATACAGATGACCCAAAGATGATATAATTTTGTTTTTATCTATTTAAGGATTCAGAACTGAGATTACCATCATAGAGCCCCAAAACAACATGTTTGGCTACACTGAATCAAACATTTCAACAGCAAGTATGAATTGGCTAATAAAAAAGTAACAATGAACTATCTTTGCCACACATCTTATATCTCAAAGTAAAACGAGCTCTATTTGTACAGTGATTTTGAAAAAATATACTTAAAGCCTGTGATCAAAGAATTTTGCCATACTAAACCAATAAATGAACATTTTTGTTTTCTTTATTCTGAATCTATCTTAATGTTTCACAAGTGACAAACTTACACAAAACTGAAAGGATCTTTTTGTTTTGTTTTTGTTTTTCAGAGACAGGCCTCTCTATGTAACTCTCGCTGTCCTAGGACTCAGTATGTAGAATAGACTGACCTTGAACTCACAAAGATCCACCTGCCACTACCTCCTGAATGCTGAGATTAAAGGTGTTCATTACTGTGGCTCAATATTAAAAATAAGTTTTGGTAATAAATCACAGTGTAATACAAAATAAATTCTAAATGTATGGTATTGCATGCTTGCAATGCCAGCACTTAGGATATAGAGGCAGAAGGACCAGAGATTCAAATTCATGCTGCACTACACAGAGTAAACTATACGGTGTTCAAAGTGAACCTTGACTATCTCAGACAGTTTCAAAGCAACAAAAAATATCAAAACATAACTCTTCCCACTATCAACATTATGTAAACAGCATGTCTTAGAATCTACATCTAGAGTCCTTACAGAGTATTTAGAGAATAAACGTACTTGCTGCTGAGCCTAATCTTTTCACTGCTGGAAACAGTATAGTAGAAGCTGTTGTCCACAAGTCGTCCTAAAATCACCTCACATATGCCATGGCATAAATATGTCCACAAATATTCACATGAATGTTCACATAAAATGCACATGACTATATATATTCCCAACTCTCTGGGGAAAAAAGGCAGGAGGATCAGAACCTCAAGGCCAGCCTTGGTTCCAAATCACGATCAGGAGGAGCTTAGCCTCTGGTTTCAAACCAAACAAAATACCTTGGGGGACAGAGGAGTAAATCAAGATACACAAGGACCTTCTTTGTGTTCTAGTATTAGTCAGCTTTGTGTTTCTTTGTATTTTTTGTGTACAATGTTATTAAAAACTCAGTTTAGTATGTTTATAATTATGGATAAAATTTTATATAACAATTCAAACACAAATCTATACATCTAATTATTACCACTGAATATACTGGTGGGAAAAAGGAAAAGATTTGACAAAATAACATACAGCATAACTGTTATTATAAGAGAGTTAACACAAAAACAAAGTACAGCCAGGCAGTGGTGGCGCACACCTTTGATCCCAGCACTTGGGAGGCAGAGGCAGGCAGATTTCTGAGTTCGAGGCCAGCCTGGTCTACAGAGTGAGTTCCAGGACAGCCAGAGCTATACAGAGAACCTGTCTCAAAAAAACAAAAAAACAAAACAAAACAAAAAAACCAACCAACCAACCAAACAAACAAACAAAAAAACCCCAAAAACAAAGTACATATAGTAGTTTCTGGGACAACAACAACAACAACAAAATCCTAAACTGTGCTGGCACATGCTTCAAGTCCCTGAAAGTTTAGTACTCACACATTAAAAAATAAACTGAGATATTAATGACAAAACTGATCAGTGTTATTTATTAAAACTGATCAGTGTTATTTATTAAATACTGTATCAATCAATAAAAATTAGTAAAAGTCAGTAACAAGTAAAAGGGGTTGTAGGCTTTGTTATAGGGAAGATGAAATACACAACTCATAGAACAAATGAACTTTAGTGTATAATGTGTACATACATGTATGCATGTATACACAGTTCATATATATGCATTACATATACATTATATGTATATACTACATACACATATATAAATTACATGCACACATCTTTACATCACACATACATATATAAACAAGTCATAGTACTCTTTTGCTTAATGTTATTAACCTTAAGATAACAGCTCTCAAAATGAGAAGTAATTTCCTCACTGCAGGAGATGAGAAAAGTGCCAATGACATAGTCCCTAGGAATTGTAAATATTCAAGTCACATTTCAAGGAGGCCTTAAATGAAAGAATGAGCTGGAGAGATGACTTAGCAGTTAAGAGCACTAGCTGCAATTCCAGAAGTTCAATTCTACAGCAACCAATTGGTGGCTCACAACCATCTGTAATAAGATCCGATACCCTCTTTCAATGTGTCTGAAGACAGCTACAGTGTACTCATATACATAAAATAAATAAATAAATCTTAAAAAAAAATAGGAAAGCAGGGTGAAACCATTACAGATGGAATGATTATCACTAATTAATTCTACTATGTGAGGACATTAGTGTGCAAGAGAAAACATAACATATATAAAAACGTTTTGACATAGGGAATGTGAAAGTAGACATTCCCCTAAGTAACAAAAATTAAATTTATTTTTACATTTTAAACATCTATGCTGAGCTTTCTATTTTCACTGTTAATTTACTCAGAGTCCATCATCAAGTTCTAGCAAACACGGCTTGACTATATTGTTAAAAAAAAAAAAAAAAAACAACAAAAAAAAACAGAACACAACATAAAATGTAAAAAGAAGCTTCAATTATAATTCATACACATATTTTAAAACATACCTGTCCTTCTCTTGAAAATTTGAAGGGTGGTTTGTGTTTAATAACACTTGTTGCAAGCCTTAGAAGCCCTGAAAGCCCATCATCTTCTATATTACCATCCAAGTGGTCAAGGATCTCTCTACTATTAAAAAAGAATACAAGCAAAAGATAAAATAAAGACATTCTCTTTGTTCAATAATGTAATTGTTAATTCTGCATTAGACTTTTACCTGCGAATACAATCAGCCAAATGTCTTGCCAACGCATCTAAATCGAGGAGTGTTGTCTTAAGGCAAAAAGAAAATACAAAATTCAAATACAGATTTTTATGTTTGATGTATCACAAATTAGAAAAATTATTTCATTATATATAATAATAGTTATTTTACAAATTAAGTTATAAACTCGATGTACCTAGTCATCTACATAGTATCAAAAACAAACAAACAAACAAAATCTATACTTTCAAGTGCATCACTAACACTTCATTAAAAAGGGCAATGGTAGCCAGGCGGTGGTGGCGCATGCCTTTAATCCCAGCACGTGGGAGGCAGAGGCAGAGGCAGGCGGATTTCTGAGTTCCAGGCCAGCCTAGTCTACAGAGTGAGTTCCAGGACACCCAGGACTACACAGAGAAACCCTGTCTCGAAAAACCAAAAAGTTACAACTTGTTCAATATAATTTTTGTTAATTACTTCCCAAATAAAAAGGCTGTACCAAGTTACTTGTAAACCTAAAACAGAGAGAGTACAGATACTTCAGGCTATTTTTTTATAATGAATATATACTATACTTCCATTTGTATTTTCATATGTATAAAAAACTTAAGAGAAAATGGTCCCCAAATATCGAAGTCAATCCTCCTTACATTATTCTCACTTCTTTAGAATTAACACAGATACATTTCTAGTGTAACTAATTTATATAAGGAGGAAAATGTAAAGTCTATGTGGCAAGTTTATCTTTAAAATTTATTTAAGTATTTACTTGTAGTTGGATGTGGCAGGGCACACCTTTAATCCAAGCAGTTATTTGTTAAAAAGAAAATGTTGTTTTAGTTTAACTTAAAATAATTTCATTGAAATTTTTTATTTTTTACATACTTTTACATACTTATATCAACATTAACATTTATTTTATATATCCAAGACCTAGCTGCTGTTATAAAAAAGATACATGTATAACTTAAAAATACAAATTTCAGGGCTGGAGAACGGCTCAGGGGTTAAGTACACTTGATGCTCTTCCCTAAGACTTAAGTCTGGTCCTCAGGCCTACAATGAGGAGGAAGACCCCATCACCTGTGACTACAGCTTCACTTCCTAGAGTGGTTCTCAATGGGTCTAACCCTTTACTACAATTTCTCATGTTCTAGTGACCCCCAACCATAAAATTATTTTGTTGGTACCGTATAACTGTAATTCTGATATGTTTATGAATCAAAATGTAAACATCTGATATGAAAGACATTTGATATGTGACCCCAAATGGGTCATGACTGAGAACCACTGCTCCAGAAAATCGTATGCCCTCTCCTGGCCTTGATGGGCAATGCACTTATGCTAACATGCATAATACATATTTCGCTTCTAATTAAGGTTTTACAAATCTTAGATTGGTCAGAAGTACATATAAATGAAGATTTAAAGTCAGAGTAAAAATAAAAAAGGAACTAGAGCAGAACACAAGGGAATAATGTAACAGGAAAGCTAGGACACGACCTGCTACAGAGACATTAATATAGGTGTCCTCAGCTAAAAGGACAAGTCAAGCCAAGTATTTCCCTGTGCATATCGTGGGTATTTGCTGCTGCCCATTAACAACTCAGAGGTTTTCTTTGAACGTACCTGACTAGCGTCCTTTATGTGTATGTTGTCCACTAACTTGCATAACAACCAAAAATATTCTTTACATCCAGGTTTTAACATTGGTTCTTCTTCATAATCATCTATCTATTAAAACAAATTTTACCTTGTAAAATCATTTAAAAAATAATAATATATTTAAGCAAGTACAGACTTTATGAAATCAAATGCCTAAATAACATACAAACACTAAGAAGAGTGAATTCCTGGTGAAGTCTATAAAATCATAAAATCAGGAGATAAAAAACAACAGAATATCAATGTACCCACAAAAGAAGACAACTTTAGTTCAAATTCAATCTGGAGACAGAATAAAGCAATGTCTCAAAACAACAACAACAACAAAAAAACCCAAAACAAACAAACAAACAACAAAAAAAAAACAAGAAAAGAGAAACAATCACCAATTATTTGGAAAAGATATAATCATAGGAAAATATGTAAATTCTACAGTGTATATTTTTGTAATTATTTTAAAATACTTTACTAACAAACCTTTCATTATATAATAAAGTATTATATTTATTATGTAATAAAAGCTTTTTACAACTAGGTAAAACAAAACAAATTAAAATAAACAAATCAAGTGAGTGAAGAAGGGTACTCCGTAATTTTTCAACTTGTAGGGACAAACAGTATCTCCAAAATAGCATGCTCATGGCAGACAACTCAAAGCTGAAATCCATTACATTACAAATCATACATTACACAGCTGTAATGCTGACCCTGAGAATGGGTGTGCATCATGGGGTGCACTTATATTCCCAGCATTACAGGGCAGGAAGGGAAGACGACAGAATACAGTACACAGTAACAAATTTGCAATAAGGTAAAACCTCACCCTTAGAGGTTTGAGTGCTTGAGCATCAGGAAGGAATTTCAACAATGTTGAGGCAGCCAAAAGAAGGAAAGACCGATGGATTGAGTCTCCTCCATCTAGGCCTGACAAAGATAGCTTATAGAGACCATTGCAAGATTCATGGCGAACCGCAGTCTAAAGGAAAAAACAGGGGCAGTCTTGAGTATTAAAAAGTTATTCATAGACAAGGTAAATAGCTCAGTTCAAGAGTTTGCTTTGAGCTTGCTTCCCAATTTTAATTCCTAGCATTTTATTAATCAGGTAATAGTAAAGCATACTGAAATCCCAGCACTGAAAATACTACGCTCAGCTTCTCAGCAAGGTGAAGGCCAGAGTCTCAAAAGATTAAGCTTATCCTAAATTGCATTATCAATCTTGATATCAAACTGGACTACATGAGACCTTGCCAGAGAGGGGAGGGAAAAGAAAGGGAAAAGGAGGGGAGGGGAGAAGAGAGAAAGGGAAGAAAAGGGAGGAGAGAGAAAGGGAAGGAAGGGGAGGAAAGAGAAAGGGAAGGAAGGGGAAGGGAGGGGAGGAGAGAAATCCTGAGCATACAACACACATATAATGGAGAATTAGAGCAGTTGTCCAGCATGTATAAGGCCTTGGGTTTGTACCTCAGCACCAAGAGGGGTGGGGGGAGGAGGGGGGAGATAAGCAGAAATAAGAGGAACATGTGTGTAGAGAAAGGGGAAAAGTTGAAGAGGATTAAAAAAAAAATGAAGAGAGGGCTGGAGAGATGGCTCAGAGGTTAAGAGCACTGACTAATCTTCCAAAGGTCCTGAGTTCACTTCCCAGCAACCACATGGTGGCTCACAACCATCTGTAATAGGATCCGATGCCCTCTTATGGTATGTCTGAAGACAGCTACAGTATACTCACATACAATAAATCTTTAAAAAAAAAAAATGAAGAGAGAAGACACAGGGAAGGGAAGAGGAATAATGTTAGTAGAAATAGCTTTAGTAAGTTTTTTGTCTGTTTGAAAAGAAACTTTTCTGTTGCTTAAGGTTAGCTTAAATGCTAGTCTGGCACTCCTTATCTTCTTGCCTATATTCCACTAGCTGAGAACACAGGCAAGTATGACCTCAGTTGGCTGACTTCTTTCCCAAAGTGTTCCGTTTTGCTGAGGACTAAGCAGAGCCTGGCACATGTAAGGCAAGCAAGTGCTGACCTACCTCACCAGCCCTAACAATGCACTGTGAGCAACGTATAATCATGTATTCAGAAGTGCACGGCAGTATGTGCTTACTTTATTTTAAAAGAAATGCTTAATTATGGCTACAAAGCAGAAACAAACATAAAAATATACAGGAAGAAAAATAAATAAGATTAAAGTTTTTTCATAATTATGTTATTTACAACATAAATTACAAAACAAAACATTTTAGAACCACAAGCAACTTTTCAAAGTATTTAAGTCACTTCACAGATTCCAAGTGAACTATTCAGATGTGGCCACCTGGAACAGAACACAACTTAAAAAGAGACAAATATGAATGTATAATATCTATACTTTTTATTTTATCAGATCCTGTATCTAAATGGTAAATAATGAAAATGATTAATAAAATCATGAACATTACTTCACCGTTATCTGATATTGTTTAATGAGCAATGCTAATAATACAAAACCTTATAGAAGGAGAAGCACCAATCTTCCCTTTTTCTCTTACCTCAGGAATAAGGAGGGTCAGTTGCTTTAGCCAATCTTGTAAATGATCGCTATCAGCAAGGCTAGACTTGACTAAGGAGCAGCAGTGAGCCCAGCTCACCAAGAGCCACATTGAATAGTGGGACACTGAAAGAAAATAAAGGCATAATATTGTTTGTGTTTTAAAGACACAATGCTCAGTATTAAATACAGTGTTTAACCACGGCTCTTACACACTTAAAAATTATATTTAAAAACCCTGTAATACACTTTGTTGAGCTCTTACCTTCATGTCTAGACCTGTGATCAGATTGAGCTTTCAAAACTCTGTAAAACAAAAATATGACATCACTCCTAATTAAATTTGTCGATGAACCAAAATAATTATTATATATTCTTTAAAGTTTATAACTTCAAATAGACTTAAGTAATTTGCTTAGTTAGATTCTGATTATCATTTATTTTTAAAACTACTAGTAAGTAAAATTCTTGGGAAAGCAACAACATGATTTTCAGAAGATAGCTTAATATAGGGGATAGTTGTTAAAAAAGTAAGAAACTTCAGAGAGGAGGAATAAGTTTTAAAGTCTATTACAGAGCAAAATAATTATATGTTAATAAAAACACATTGATTTGGCCGAGTGGTGGGGCAGTGCATGCCTTTGATCCCAGCACTTGGGAGACTGAGGCAGAAAAAGATCTCTATGAATTTGAGGTAAGCCTGGCCTACAGAATGAGTTCCAGGGCATCCAGGACTATTTCACACACACACCACAAAACAACAAAGAAAAGTAAGCAAAACAAACAAACAAACAACCCGATAATGAACACTTTGATCTGAGGTATGGCTCATTGGTAAAACAAACAAAACAAAACAAACCCAGGAACAGTAACAAACCAGATTAAAGCACCACTATACTATACTGTAACTGTTTCCCTAGCACATAGTAGCACAAAAAAGGCCCTGGATTTGGTCTTTGATAACAAGAACACAACAGTGTATTTCACAATAAAATAAAAATGAAAGAAGCTGGTGCTGCAAACCAGTAATTTCAGCCCATCAAGAAGCTGAGGCAGGAGAATTTTGGCCTAGTCTGACTGACTGGTGGGTTTCACCCCTTCTACTATCTAGGTTCTAAATGGCCTAGTACCTTTATCCTCCCTCTCAGCGATTTTGTTAACTTCTAAACTCACTTAAAAGAAGAGATTCATTAATATATCCACTAAGAACTTGACAGAATCCTTGTGTGTGTGTGTGTGTGTGTCTCCTTCAACAGCTGAGTGGCAAGTGCCTTTACTACTCACTGAACCATCCTGTTGATCTTTGTTTGTTTTATAAAAACAGGTTCCTCAAATGCAGCTCAGGCCTGCATTGATCTCATAATTATCTTGGCTCAGCTTCCACAGTAGCTGGCATTATAGACGTATACCCATAGACCTGACCCTAATGTTTAGTTTTTATAAACTCATACTAGCTCAATACATTTAATTCAAGAGCAATCTATTATACTTGACTGCATTAGAAAAATTTTAGTAACTGGTAAAAGGTTCAATTTGGTTCCTTGGGTGATGGCTTTAGAAAACATTATAGCACAGAACTCAGACAAACAGGAGATGAACTTTATACATACTCTTTGTGTACAACAAAGTTCAGTCTAATAAAACATGATGAAATATTTAAAATTATGACCCTCTAAATATAATTTATGATGATATGAGACATAAAACTAGGTTCGCATATACTGAACCAAACCCCTTTCTTTTTGTATCTTTCCTTTTATTTATTTATTTTATTTCATTTTTTCATGATGGTGGTTTTCCAAACAGGGTAGGATAGGCTGTCCTGAAACTCACAGATCCACCTGCCTCTGCCAAGTGCTGGGATTAAAGGCTTGTGTCACCACCATCACCACCAGGCCAAACCTATTTCTCTATTAAAATTTTTTGTATTGCAAAGTTTCTACAGTAGTCTAAATAAATGGGATGTTGTTGCTTGTTCAAACTATACACTGAGAATTTATTTATGCAAGTTCTGTGTATTATCATATTGTATACTGCTGGTGTTCTAGTTAATTTCAGGTGTTGGGAGTACAGGAGACAGGGAAACAGAGAGACAAAGACTAAGAGAGACAGTCAGAATGTGTGTGATGCATACTTATTCAGATGTAGAGGCCAAAAAAACTTGTAAGGTATCTACTACTTTCCACATATTCTTTAGAGGTAGGATCTATCTGTAAACACAGGGTTCAGATATACTGGACTAGGCTATAAGCCAAGAAGCTCCAGAGACCTTCCTGCCTCTCTCCACTCAGTGATATAGAACTGGTGTGTAGGGATGCCCAGGAAATGGGTGCTGAAATCTGAACACTGTCCTAATGATAAAGCAGAAAGTATTTTAACTTTGAATCATCTTGCTGGCTTGTTTAGTTTTACATACATATATCTAGTTCCATTCATGGAAAAACCAAACAAAAAAATACCAAACATCCAGAATTTCAACATTTCTGACAAGCAATACTAAAGCATCTTGCAAAAATGACTGTGGGATCTCCCTAGCTCTCAAGTCAATCACACACACACACATACTCTTACTTGCAGGTACTCATACAAAGGTGTAAAATTCTGAAAAACCTGGGAGGAGGAGGAGCATACCATCAGGACTGAGACAGGGTACAAGATAGACAAACCTACAATATACCACAGAGACATTAAGATGGGGCATCTACCCTCAAATGATAGGGTATAACAAAGGGAACAAGACATTTCAAGTGGCCTCTGTAAGGCAGCTTGCACAATTTGAAAAAAGAAATGATGGTTTTAAAGAATTCTACAAAGAAGAAGGAGAAGGAGAAAAGGAGGAGAAGGAAAGTAGGAAGAGGAGGAGGGAGAGGAGGAAGAGGAGGAAGAAGAAGAAGAGGAGGGGGAGGAGGAAGAGGACAAAGAGGAGGAAGAAGAGGAGGAGGAGGAGGATGAAGAAGGCAAAAGAAAGGAAGAAAGGGAGGAGGGAGGGAGGGAAGGAGGGAGGGAAGGAAGGAAGGAAGGAAGGAAGGAAGGAAGGAAGGAAGGAAGGA
>JANHMN010000007.1:70436974-70462914 GCA_030674055.1 Rhabdomys pumilio | reverse complement strand
ACACGTACTTGTGTTCATGGAGGCCAGAACAGATTACTATATATCGTGGATCTAGAATTGTAGGCAACAGTGGGCTTCCAGGAATGAATGTTTGAATCAAATTCCAGTCTTCCTAGCACACACATTACAACCACCTAAAATTTCAACCCCAGGAGACTAGTAACTCTCTTCAAACCTCTGCTGACAACAGTCATCACTAGTACACATCCACACACATCCACAATATTTAAAAAAAAAAAAAAAAAGTTAAAGAAAAAAAAAATCCTTGATTTTAAGAGATGAATATCAAAATAGTTCTACACAGTCATAATGTCTAGAACTTACATTCATGAAGTTCCATAGAATTTATAAACATACACAGAAATACTCATGAATGTATGTTTGATAAATATTGACAAGATATGTAAGTCTAGATAAAAAGTAGGGCAATACATTATAAAATCCTAGTAACTTCTATATTAAAACTTTTTTTCAAAATGAAGTGGTTATTTACTGCTTTAATGTGTATGATATACACGAAACCGTGCTCAGGGGTAGATGTCAAATATCTTTTATTATTCTCTACCTTATCTTTAAAAAGAGGTCTCTCTTTTACTAAAACTGGGCCATGCCAAGTTGGGTAGACTGACTGAGCTCTGGGGATAATCCTGTCCCTGACTCACCTCATCTCTAGAATTACAGGTACATACATTATCATCTGGCATTTATATGGATGCTTGGCAACTGAACTCAGGTTCTCATGCTTACAAAAGTAAGCATTTTTACTCAGTTATCTCCCTCTAGCCCCTAAGTGAAGAATCCACCTGCCTCAGCCTCCATAATACTAAGATTAAAGGTGAGTACCACCATTCCCAAACTTAAGAACTACATAAACATACATATATAACACAAAAATGCATACCTAGGAGCCAAATTATCATATGTATAAGCAACAGACATAAGTCGCTGAATCAAACTGGTTCCTTGGACAAGCACAAGAAACACCTTTAAAAACAAAAACATCAAGAGAGAGAAAAAAATCTTTGAATAGAGCAAAATACCAAATGTACTTTCATTACCCACACCTCCCCTAAAGTCATGCAACAGTAAGTTTTATTTCTTATGTGCATACTAAGCTACAATTATTTGGTAAATAAGTTAATAAATACAGAAATGCGTGTTTCATAACTGTACAACACCTAATGCGAAATCTCTGAACGAAGTGCGTACATATCATAAAAGGCAGGTGTGTTTGACTACATGGGGGTTCGTCTGTATAATCTACGTTATTTGTAATGGCCGTTTAGTTGCTATATTTTAAAAACAAATGACTATAAATCTAAGTGTGTTTTATACTAATACTTTTATATATCTAGTATTCAAATATAAAAGTAAATAACTAGTAGTGTCAATAAATATAAAAATTATTTAGAGAGATGGCTCAGAATTAAGAGCACTTGCTGTTTTTTAAAAGAATCCAGATTTGGTTCCCAGAACCCACACAGAAGCTCATAACTATATACAATTCTATTTTCAGGTGAACCAATGCCCTTTTCTGACCTCGTTGGTCACCAGGTACTTATCAGGTGCACATGTATACACGCTGGCAAAACACTTAATACACATAAAAGTAAACAATTTTTTAAAGGAAATTATTTCAAGAGTTAGTGGAAAAAATCACGTCAATTTGATTATTTATACTACGATGCAGGTTTCTTCTGGGAAAACTATAATAAAAACATTAAAGAAATTACCAAGTACTATCTCCCACTAGTTAACACTTCGGAATGCTTCCCAAATCCACAAAACTTTACATACTTAAGAGATGTAAATAATTTACACAATACTAGGAGAGATGAATTTTTCAAATGTAATCTCTAACATTGCAAAACTGAAACATACTTTAGGTTCCCAGTTATACCAATAGGTCCTAACTCTTAAGTTCACCACCAAATTCCTCTACCAATTCATTCCTCTCCTGTTTTGTGGCAGATGAGGTGTGCTTCTCAAGGGGTGGCAGAATAAGGAAGAGATTTCAGTAAGAATTCATCTTACTCTCTTTCTACTTTCCCAATCACAAATAGAGATGAGGAGGGTATACACTTGATTATCTGAACAGAGAATATATAGTCAAAATGATAGGTTTCTGTCTGTCTCTCACTCTCAAGACAAGATCTCTCTAACTCTGGCTGGGTTGAATGTTCAGAGATCTGCCTGTCTCTGCCTCTAGAGTGCTAGGATTCTAGATGTCTGTCACCACACCTGTCCCATGAGCTCTTTTCATGCTGAAAGATGTGGCTCATTTTTATACTGTTTTTCTATATCTCTAAGAAGCAAGATCCTTCCTTTGACAGCTGGGCTCCTAATATAACCTGTTACACTAGATAGTGGACTTCCTTGTTTTTGAATATTGTTCCAGAGGTTTTTGACCAGAAGAGATAGACTTTACCTTTAAATTTTGTTTTGTGCGTATGTATTGTGTACTCAAAGAGGCCAGAATAGAACATTAGCTCTTCCTGGAGCCAGAGTTCTGAGCTATGAGGTGGGAGTACTGAACTAAATTAAAATGCTCTAGAAACACAGCAAATGCTCTTAACTTCTGAGCATCTCTGCAGTCTCAGTCTTCAGATTTCTCTCTTTCTTTCTTTCTTCCTTTTCTTTTTGTTGTTGTTTTTTTTTTTTTTTGAGATTTTTTTTTAAAGATGTTATTTATTTATTTTAGGTATTTATTTATTTAGGTATTTATTTTAGGTACACCATTGCTTTCTTCAGACACACCAGAAGAGGGCATCAAGCCCCATTACAGATAGTTGTGAGCCACCATGTGGGAATTGAACTCAGGACATCTCTCTAAGAGCAGTCAGTGCTCTTAACCACTGAGCCATCTCTCCAGCTGGTCTTCACCTTTCTAAAGGACTCATTTTATTAAATCTATTTCAACAGGTTCTCTCTGGTAAGCTTCTAACTCTTTAAAAACTCCAACAATGACCGGCAGTGGTGGCGCACGCCTTTAATCCCAGCACTTGGGAGGCAGAGGCAGGCAGATTTCTGAGTTCGAGGCCAGCCTGGTCTACAGAGTGAGTTCCAGGACAGCCAGGGCTACACAGAGAAACCCTGTCTCAAAAGACCAAGAAAAAGAAAAAGAGAAAAGAAAAAAACCTCCAACAATGATCTTCGTCCAGCTATAACAGTGATGATGGTGACTAGTTCTTTGCCTGGCTTCCTTTAGGAGTCCATTTTAGATTTTAGCACTTCAACGCACATGTATGAAATCCATCTCCTACTACATTTCCTCTGTTGAAATATGTATTTCTGAATGAACTCTGATACATTCAGAATGAACATGTAACTAACAGTACATGTAACTGTAAGGTAACATATCATATTAAAATAGTACATCATGCATTCCTGTTAAATGAAGAAATGAAAACTATTACCAAAACATCATTACAATATCAAATCATGACACTGCTGTGGATGATAGGTAGTTATCATAGTAATCAATTATGTGTTAGTGTATTTCTTCACGTTATAAAAACCAAACCACACACTTACTCAAAACTTAAACAGAATTCATTGGAACAATTAAATGTTAATTTCCAAACTTTACCTCTGTTAATCGTGGTATATGAAGACTCTTGGCATGGTCGCCAGCAGCCTTTCTTGATTTCCCAGGCCAGGTTCTTTTCCTATGGCTTTCGGCTATGCCAGACCAGGCAAAAACATCATGATAGGCTAAATCCAAATCTGATGGATCCACTGCAAACTGGCAGATTAATTTCAGCAAACAAGCAAGACAATCTAGCTGCCACTGTGAATGAGAAAACAATGTTAGATTTCTATTTCATTTAAATGATAGGTATGACCACTATATAACTTTGAAATTAAAAGTGATAGATAGATAGATAGATAGATAGATAGATAGATAGATAGATAGATAGATCCATATATATATCTATATATATGGGTAGATTCTCATCAATGTGCTACCTGATTTTTAAAAATTATGTAACTTTAAGAAAATGATCCATTACAAAAATTAAACACTCAGGAAACGCCTCCCCACAAAAAGTTCATAAATATGGATAGTAAAGTTTTCCATTTAAATGATAATTTTTGAATATATTAAAGATAATTGTTCATAGAAATTATTTCAACCACCAAGAGGTTCCTGAAACTACTCCCCTAGTAGCTGCAGCATCACAGTTGGAAGTTTTGCCTCCCTGTCTAGAATTTATAACTCAATACCTATGCTTAACTGAGAGGGGCAAATTATAGGTACCCCACTAGGGAGAAAACAATTAATTTGTAATACAAACAACATAATATTAGCAAATGGTCACTGATCTCTGGATTCATTGGTTCCTAAGTAAACTGAGCTTGTAGCTTAGCATACCCCATGGATACACTTTAATCTTGATCCCATAAGAATAAAAGGTGGCGGGCAGTGGTGGTGCATGCCTTTAATCCTAGCACTTGGGAGGCAGAGGCAGGTAGATCTCTGAGTTAGAGGCCAACCTGGTCTACAGAGTGAGTTCCAGGATAGCCAGGGCTACACAGAGAAACCCTGTCTTGAAAAACTGAAAACTCCCCCCAAAAAAATAAAATAAAATAAAATAATAATAATAATAATAATAATAAAACGTGATGCCAGGTGCTTAGTAGTGCATGCCTTTAATCTTAGCACACAGGAAGCAGAAGCAGGCAGATCTCTTTAAGCTCAAGATCAGTCTAATCTACAGATAGTACTAGAACAGCTAAGGATACACAAAGAAACCCTGTCTGAAGCCTCCTCCTGCCCCCAAAGAATAAAGAATTAAAAAGGGACATAAAATACTTCAACAGACTTCTCTTCACAGGCAGCTAATTCCTACATACAATTCACAAGGCTGGAGTTACTAATTAATAAAATTAAAATATCTTTTTCATTCTGATCTACAACCATTTTCACTGCAGGTTCTACTACACTCTTGCCATGAACTCAACTGGAAATACAGTGGTCACTACAGAAAGTTCTGCTATTATTATTTGAATTTTATTTTTTAAATATAAATTATAGGAGAGTATATATAATAAATTAGAAATGACATATTTACTTCCCACAAAATTATTATAAAATGTTCTTAATAGAAGCTAACAGGATTTTTGGGAAAATATGCTGCTAAGAATGTATTTTTCAAAATTACTAAAAATACTAACAGTGAACCAGGCATGGCCATGCACATCTTTAATCCATACACCTGGAAGGCAGAGGCAGGTGGATCTCTTGAGTTCAAAGCCAGCTTGATTTACACAGTGAGTTCCAAGCCAAGGAAAAAGTCATTTCAAAACAACAACAATAAAAAGCCCACTCACCAATAAAATGAACTGCAAAATAAATTATTACATATAGTTGCTCTATATGGGTGATTTTTTTTTTTTCAGAAGACTCAGTCTTACTATGTATGTCTGACTGGTCTGAACTTGCCATGTAGACCAGGCTTAATATTTTCCAGCCGCAGAATTCCAAATACTCAAAAGAGCATTTTAACTGAAAATCTTACATTTATTGCAAATGTATTTAAGATAAATATTTATTCAGTAAAATAAACAGTATGGGAAAAGAAAATTTACAATCCATTTTAAGCTCTACTAACAACTCAAAAACTTTCTTTAAACAAGTAAATTAAAATATCACTTACATACAAGAGAAGATTTTCAGAAATTTCACTACAACAATCCTTGGCCTCCTATTCTCCTGATTCCTGTGCTAAGTGGTACTTACATCTATCTACCAGAAAAAAAGCATCCTTCCCTCAGTAATAGCAATACCACATTACTAAACTTCAAATTCTCATCAATATCATTCAAATAAAAAAGTTTCAACAATTGGAGTTAGTAAAATTAAATGTTATATAAGTAAATAAACTAATTCAATCTTATCTTTCACATACAGAAACTAACTCAAAATGCAATATAACAACACTGCACATAGCAAAAGGAACTACGAAGCAGAATAGAGGGCTAGAAAGAAGGCTGGGTGAATAAAGTGCTTCTTGTGCAAACCAGAAACACTGAGTTTGGACCCATTAACGCCTAGATAAAGCATCCTTCCCTCAGTAATGGCCACACCATGTTACTACACTTCAAATGCTCATAAATATAAACCCAGCTAGAGTGAAGTTGTAGAAGATGCTGACTTTCCAATCAACTATAAACAGTGAGCTTCAAGATGCAATGAGTCAAAAATCCTGATTCAAAAACTAGGATGAACAGCAACAGTCACCTGAAGTTAACCTCTGGTCTCCACATCAGGTACAATAGAGAGCCTACCAGCAGGTACACGTGCATGTAACATACACATACATACACACCTCCACCACACATAAGAAAAATTATAGAAGGAAGGAAAAATCATTCTGACTTTGCAATACATATTTCTTAAACCAAATACAATTTCCAGTAAAATTAAAAACACCTCTTAAAAGATATTGTTGGGCTGCTGGAATAGGCCCAGTGCGTAAAGGTGCTTGCTGCCAACCCCGATGATCTGAATACAATCCCTAGGACCACATAGTAGAAGGAGAGAATCAACTCTTAAGTTATCCTCTGATTTCCATGAGCATGCCAAGGCACAAGAATGACCATAAAACATACACAAACTAAATAAAAAATGAATAAGGGCTAGAGAAATAGCTCAGCAGTTAAGAGCACTGACTGGTCTTCCAGAGGTCCTGAGTTCAATTCCCAGCAACCACATGGTGGCTCACAACCACCTGTAATGGAATCTGATGCCCTCTTCTGGTGTATCTGAAGACAGCTACAATTGTACTTGTATACATTAAATAAATAAATAAATCTTTTAAAAAAATGAATAAAGAGATGAGGGAAAATAATGTTTAGGACTCAGTATGTAGCTCAGTTAGTAGAGTGCTTGTTTAGCATGCACACATTCCAGAGGTCAATTCCCAATACAGCATAAGACAGATATGCTGGCGCACACCCACAGTCCCAGCACTAGAGAGGTAAATACAAGAGTTTAAGAACATTCTCAGCTATGTCCAGATTTATAATCTCGTGTCTCTAAAAAGATACTGTCAAGCCAGGTATGGAGGCTCCAAAAACAAAGAAAGCTGAATTAGCAAAATGAAACTTCAAGGTCAGCCTGAACAAGAAAGACCATGTTTGAAAGAAACAAACAATAAAAACCATCAATATACACAACAACAACATTCACCATATGTATTGCTGAAAAAAGGAAAAAACAAAAAATCTTATAAGCTCTTGCAGATGCGGTGATGAACCCCTGGGACTCATATAAGATAAGCAAATACTCTATGAATCAGTGATCACTCTACAATCAGCTCTTGACAATCTGAAAATTTAACTCTTGATCAAAAGCAATAACAAGGACATAGAGTAAGGGAATTCCTTTATGTTCTACAGCAGATTTGCACTGAAAAACTGTTTGGCAGCTTTGAATAAATTTAAATTGTCACTTACATTATTATTCAGTGATTTCATTTCCTGGAATTCACCAAACAAATGTATATGCCCCAAAAACTTACGTATAAATATCCATAGCTTCTTCAGAGGTCCATTAATAAGTACATAAGCAAATGTTGGTATGTCATATAAATAAATGCACTATCAACAATAAAAGCTCAATGACTACCAACATATATTCTTCAACATCAAAATATTTTGAAACAAATGTAAAAGATTACAATACTGCTCCAAAGTTACATAAATTTATATTAACTGGAGCTTTAATTTATAGTTCAAGTTTCCTAGAGCTGCTCTGCCACAAGAGGGAGCGAGAAAATGTTTAGAAATGTTTAGAAAACAGGCACAAACATGGGGTAATAAAGTGTTCCATATACTTAGTGTGACTGAGCATTTCACAATAAAGTGCTCCATATACTTAGTGTGACTGAGCATTTCACAATAAAGTGCTCCATATACTTAGTGTGACTGAGCATTTACAATAAAGTGCTCCATATACTTAGTGTGACTGAGCATTTACAATAAAGTGCTCCGTATGTTTAGTATGACTGAGCATTTCACAATAAAGTGCTCTGTATGTTTAGTGTGACTGAGCATTTACAATAAAGTGCTCCGTATGTTTAGTATGACTGAGCATTTCACAAGCATAGATGCTTCCAAAACTGCAAAATTCTCAAAAATAACTGCATTATTACTTAAATGAACAAAACTTCACCTAAAATCAATAAAAGCCTTAAGTGCAAGTTAAAACTAAAAAACTTAGATGAAAATAATCATAAATCTTCACAAAAAAGCACAAGCCTCAAAAAGACAATCAACTGAACCAAAATTAGAATATATTTCATGTTACACAACAAAGAAAGGAAAAGTTAACCATTTATTGGCAGAGAAGTATTTGAAACCCTATGCTTGCTAAGATACCAGTATTCAAAACACACAGTAGGCATTAAAACTCAACAATAAAAGCATTCAATAGACCTGAAATGACATGTATGTGAAGGACATACAAGATAACTGTGATGGTTTGTGTATGTTCAGCCCAGGAAGTGGTGCTATTAGAAGGTGTGGCCTTGTTGGAGTAGGTGTGTCACTGTGGGTGTGGGCTTTAAGACCCTCATCCTAACTGCCTCTAAGGCAGTATTCTGCTAGCAGTCTTCAGATGAAGATGTAGAACTCTCAGCTCCTCCTTCATCATGTCTGCCTGGATGCTACCATGTTCCCACCTTGATGAAAATGAACTGAACTTCTGAACCTGTAAGCCAGCCCCAGTTAAATGCTGTCCTTATAAGAGTTGCCTTGGTCATGGAGTCTGTTCACAGCAGTAAAACCCTAACTAAGACAATGACCAATATGCACACAAAAAGATCTTTTAATCATACTGGTTATCAGGAAAATATAAATCAAAACCATGGGAACATAAAACTTAATTGGCCCTAGACTGGCTAAAACCTCAAAGATAGTAAATGACCTTTGTGTAGAAACTAGGATAAACAAAGCTTGTTGGAATATAAATGTTATACCTGTTTGGCTGGTTCTTAAATTATTAAACACAATTACTACTAATCTCAGCAATTAAAATTCCTAAGTATACACCCATGTCAGCCATATTGACAGCAACATATTGATAACACTGACAAGTGGAAACACTACAAATACTCATTGATTCATCTCTTCCAGCCTAACTGAAAAGGTATTTGAAAAAGTATAAAATATGTACATACAATCACAAATGTGCATTCGCATGAACGCGCACCCACATGCACTCACACACACCACTGACCAATACTACAGAAAAAGATGCTCAGCTTCTCATAGGAACAAAGAGAGACCCTAAATAAAAGACAAACAACATAATCCTAAAGAAAGCAAAACATTTAGAACAATCTAAGTAATGAGAAGGCAAACTGAGGGTCAGGTGAAGTAGCACAGAAGGTAAATGACACGTGCCATGAAAACCTCACAACCTAAATTTGTGAGTAGTCACCAGAACCTAAAATGGTGTACAAAACAGAATAGTATCTGATAACAGATGCTAAACTGTTACATCAAGGTAACTCTAAAGTTCGAGTACATTGGACTTCCACATGAAAATAATTTTATATTTAATTCAAAGATTGACAGCATTATTGCATAAAGCGTGACTATTGCACTAGCAACTTCCTTTGCCTAATATTAAAGCAATGCTACTTTAACTTCATAATAGTAACATAGTAGGTTTTTTTTTCCAGGTTGTTTTCTTTTTTTGAGAGAGAGAAAAATATTTATGTGAAATATTACAAAAAGAACTAGTGAAACTTCTAATTATTATAAAAACAAAAAGGTTTATAATCCCCAGTTTCTTGATGCCATGGCAGAGAAATCAGTATGGTCTAGATACATTTTTGTGTACTGTTGCTATAGAAGCACAATTAGTCAAAACAAAAAACACTCATCTGCTAAGATCCAAGTCACTGGTAAAAGACTACATCTAATCACTAGTGCTACTTCTATCAAGTTAGCACGTATGCATTAATCAATCATTTTTATTGACTTTTTGTTTGTTTTAAACATAGAAACAGGGTTTTATCATGTAGCTCTGGCTGTCCTGGAACTTTTTTTGGTAGACCAAGCTGGCTTTGAACTAAAAAAATCTGCTTGCCTCTGCCTCCTGCGTACTGGGATTAAAGGTGTGGGTTTCTACTCCCACTCTAAGCCACTTTTAAAAAGTAAATAACAGCTGGCATGGTAGCTCAAGTGTAATCTCACTCAGAACTCAGAAGGCCAAGACAGGAAGATACAAATTTTGAGACGAGCATTGGGTGGAATAGAGTTAGTTACAGCCTGGGGACACAGGGAGACCCAGACTAAAAGACAAACAACACACCTCAAAAGAAAGCAAAAAAACTTTAAAACCATATAAATACTAATAAATGATTTAAGCAACCTGATAAATAATTGTTCATGAACTTGTAATATTTCTGAATAATTAAATTTAGCATTTATTCATGTCAAGTATGTTAAAAATACTCTAACAGGCAGCAGTGGTGGTGTACACCTTTTATCCCAGTACTCTGGAGGCAAAAGCAGGCAACCTCTGTGAGTTTAATTCAAGCCTTGTTTATAGAGTGAGTTCGAGAACAGCTAGGGCTAATAAAAGAAGTTCTGTCTCGAAAACCAAAAATAAGGAAAAGAACAACAAAATCAAAATAGCTTATATTAAACTATATGAGTGTGTGTTGTGTGTGTGTGTGTGTGTGTGTGTGTGTGTGTGTGTGTGTGTAATAGAGGTAGGCAGTCATATGTAAAAGTCAGATGATAACTTTGTGGAAGTCCGTTCTCTCTTTTGCATGAGTTCCAGTTTATCAGGCTTGCATGGCAAGTGCTTTTAGCCACTAAGTCATCTTCCTACACCAAAAATAACCTCCCCGCTAGGTTTCATTCAGTTACATAATTTCAATCTATATCAACTTATCAAAACTTTCCTTTCTACTATATGTCTTAGTCAACTCAATCAAGTATGTAGCGAGTTCACTGCCAATGAAACAGAAGTGACTGAAATAAGGTAACAACTATAATTAGTCAAAATAAATGAGTTCACTTACCACAGTCCATGATTCTTGCTCTTTAGGCTCTAGAATTGCAGAATTAAAAATTTCTAGTAACTGCTGAAGCCCGCCAGCAGCAACAAACTGTAAGCAATTTTGAAAGTAAAGATATAAGGAAATTAGTTATATAGAATAACGATAATGTCTTTTGTTGACTTAGCATTTATTAGCAAACATTTATAAAAAATCTTGTGTTTTATTAAAAAATCACTGTCTATAAATAAAAAAATTAATTTAGCATGGGCAGTGAGACAGGATTTCTCTGTGTGGCCCTGGCTGGCCTGGAACACAAAGATCCACCTGCCTCTGCCTGCCAAGTGCTGGGATTAAAGGTATGAGCCACTACCTCTTAGCTAAAAGTAATTTCTATATAAAATATTTTCAGAAATTTCAGTCTGGTTATAGTTTATAAACATTCAAATTTTAGCAATGGAACTTCAGATACTACAATATCCTAATTTCAATGTGTTTTGGAGGACGAGGAGACAAAGATGACAGTGGCCTAGGATGAATACCAGTACTAAAATTAGGCTAAAAATTAGGAGAAACAAAGCATTAAATAATCTCACTTAACATTACTATCATTTAGGGTAAAAATGTAATTTTTCACCTACACTTTAAGAGTCAGTTAGGTGGAGCTAAAGACAAACATAGGTCACTCAGTAAAAGCCTTACCTTGTAAGCACAGGTCTAAATTCAAGGCCTGAAACCCACCTAAAAACATGATGGTAAGTGCTTATGACCACAGTACTGGGAAAACTGAGACAAAAGTATACCTAGGTTTTGCTGACCAGGCAGCAAGCTTGACTGATGAGCTCAAAGCCAACGAGATCCTGTCTCAAAGCATGTGTAAGGTTGACACTAGAGGATAGGCTCTAAGCATATTCTCACATCCCCTCTCCCTGTCCTCTCCCTCTCTCCTACAGAAGGCAGGCTACAGAAGGCACAGCAGTAGGAGCAGGAGGCAGCTGGTCACATTGCATCTGCAGTCAGTAAGTAGAGAGAAACAAATATTCCCCTGGCTCTTCCCCCTTTTATGGTTTTATTCAGTTCAGGACACCAGTCTATGAGATTGTGTCACACATTTGGGCTAAGTAATTCTCATTGCAGTCTCTTTGGAAACCCTTTCACATACATGCTAAAGACTGTGTTTCCTAGGTGATCCCAAATCCAAGCAAGCCTGACCATGGAAATCAACTACCATAGGCTGTCATCTGGAGCTTCACCAATAATGAACTTCTCATCTTGGGTCCCAGTGGCACAACTGGCATCTTTGCCACTGACACTTTTGCACACTTAGACATTATCAATGGTTTCTTCAACTAGATCATAGGCACAGGCTCCCTCATTGTATATGTTTGCTGGCCACTGGAGACCACTTACAACCCTGTTCCCCATGGCCTGGACACTGGTCCCTACTTTTGAGTCTCTCTTGCTAGATAGGACTCAGAGGTCTATAAGAGCTCTAGGCTCTAGTGACAGGTGCTCATCACCTCGGTACTTCCAGGCCTCATTTCTTCCTTTACTATCTCATAGTCAATTTCAGTCTTGAACAGTGCCCACCCTCTTCAAACAGGTGACCATGAAGTTGACCCATATGAAGCACAAGGACTGCATTTGAGTGGGTGGCTGCCATCTCCCACCTCCCCTCTCCCTGGAGCATCTGCTTACTATTCAGGAACCACTATCTAGAAGTCCCTATGAATCCTCAAGCAGCTTAAAAGCTTCCTGTCTGCCTTACAGTATGTTCAGACACACACACACACACACACACACACACACACACACACACACACACACTACCACTCCCCACCCAGCAACTAACTCTCTGCCTCTCTTTGAGGTTGGAGAGATGGCTCAGTTATTAAGAATACATATTGCTACTGCAAAGGACTCAGGTTCCTACAGAAAGGGTTATCTTCATCTGAAATTCAAGTTCAAGAGGATATAAAGAGCCTTCAATTAGGCTCCACAAGCACTATGTATATGCAACCAAACACTCAAAAACATAAAACTAAAATAAATCTTTAAAAAAAAATCCTCAAGTTAATGATTTATAGAATGCAAAAAGTACTTTTTTAAATCTTTTACAAAAAAATTATGAACAAACCTTGCAAGTCCAGGAATTTTTACTATTTTCCACTTGATCTTCACTTGAATCATCAGAATCTGGATAAAGATCACTGTAACTTCCCTGAAAGAAAGGGGAAAATATAAATAAGGGAGGCTATCAGGAAAATGAACTAATAGTATGATTTGGAATTCGGGAGAGTAAAGTCTTTAATGACCACACGGGATCTGTCATTACCGTTGACTCTCTTCTTAGTCTTCTGTTAGGTTTTCCTAGGGCTTCAATAATTTCAAGAGCATATAACAACTTATGAGCACTCTTAATTTTGAGAAGTTCCTTCCAATTAAGTCCATCATTGCTCTTAAATTACAAAAAGAAAAAAGAGGTTTAGCAAGATAACTTCCTAGACAATTCTTTAACGTTTTAAAACTCATAAAAATAAATACTAGCATAAAACACAAATACTGCACACTTTAAAAACATCAAAATATAAGACAACAAGGATCATAAATGGTACTGGCAGCATGTTTAAAGCATAGACCATTCATTAAATATTGTTAAACTAAAAAATTTCACCAAAAAAGTACAGAAAAAAAGAATTAAATTAGAAAATTGCTGTTTCTGCTATCAATATAAGAACTAATGTTTGAATAATATGTAGCTTTGAAATGTTCATACTAAATGTTCACTAGTCACATTCTAGAGCCAATCCTTTTTCAAGGGGAGAAGGGCAGGGATGATGATGACAGTATGATGGTATGATCTAACAATGACCTCCTTAGTATCTATGCACACAAACACTGCCCATGAGGGTACAAAGCCTGTGGGCTCACCTGCTCATCTGAGATATTCTGGAATGCCATCAGCATGTTTGGACAAGTAGGAAGAAGCATCAGCAACTCCCAGACACGCCTTGAAAGATTTTCTGCATGAAGATGAAGTTCTTCACATTTTAAACTCTACATAAAATAAGAACACTATTTTATCAAGCTAGATCAAAAGAAAAAAATTTAACTTCAATTTTAAAAACTGTTTTTGCCAAAATTTCTTACCCTTTTAAAAAAGTTTAAAAATGTAATACTACTTTTCTCAGGGTAAATGAAATTTACCCTAATTGTTCAAGAAAATGAACAAATTAGGTGGAAGTAGCAATTTTTCAACTTCTCATCAACATTTTCCTTTTTTTGTTTTGTTTTTTGTTTTTATGTGTGAGAGCTCTGCTGCATGTACACCTGCAGGTCAGACGAGGACGAGCATCAGGCTCCTTTATAGATGGTCAGGAGCCCCCTGTGGTCCCTGGAAGCAGCTACTGCACCTAATTGCTCTGCCATCTCTCCAGTCCCTCAACATTTTTTATATTGGCTGATCATTGTTCTCAAGCAAGTTTTGAAATAGAAGTTTAAGCATTTGTTTCATAATTTTCACATCTCTTATTTCTTCTTTGCAGATTATCATTCTATATACAACAAAAACTCACTAAATTAAATTCTGACCTATTTGTAAAAAATTAAAGGAAGGCACAAACTTTAATGAACCCAATTTTTGCCATTATCGTTTGATAAAACTTAAGGTAAATAAAGTGAACAAATAAAAAAAAGACTAGAAAAAGGATGTTTTCAAAAGCACAGTTAAAAAGCAAGTTTTTACCCACTGCCCAAGTAAGGCAGCAATACAGAAGAAAATTTACAGCAAAAAGATAAAACCTACTGTCCTGGTATTTTTCATAGAGTATTAGTAAATTTATTATTATATTGCTACTACTACAACCATAATTCTCAGTGTTAATAC
Source organism: Rhabdomys pumilio (assembly GCA_030674055.1). Taxonomy (NCBI): domain Eukaryota; kingdom Metazoa; phylum Chordata; class Mammalia; order Rodentia; family Muridae; genus Rhabdomys; species Rhabdomys pumilio. Next base: position 70,448,007 of record JANHMN010000007.1, on the reverse strand, counting down.
CAAAGACATGTGCTATAAGTAATAACGAAGACCTAATGACAACCACTTTACTAAGCTAGTATAAAAGTGGCCCTTCTGGATACGTGGTGTTTTGGTTCTGGAATCTATAAAGCACACCATCATCTACGTTTGCATAGATTCATTACATAAAAGGTATGGCAAAGCTTTGCAAGCTGTGGTGTATACCTATGTACTTCCAGCATCCAGGGAGCTAAAGGAGGAAGAATTTTACTTTAAGGTCAAGTTGGGTTATCTAGTGATATTCTGTCTAGAGGTGTGGGGCCAGAGGGTGGGGAAAGAATACTATGCACAAAGACAAAGAGTCAAGGTCAGCCTCGGCTACATACTGAATTTGAGAGCAGCCTGGTCCACATGAGAGCCAGTATCAAAAATCTAAGTAAGAACCAGTGAAAAATGCCTTAGCAGATTAACGTGCCTGAGGACCTGAGTTCCAACTTGATGTTTGTTGAAAATTTTCATTCCTTCACTGAAATTGTTAATGGGGAGAATATAAATATGGCAACCGTATGGACTAATTTTGAAAACAAGAGAATTTTAGAACTGGGAATCTACAGGAAACTTTCCTTTTCACAGTCCTGATGAAGAAACTAAGGCAATCCCAGAGTGATTCTTCTGAATCTGTGGGTAGAATTTGACTGAGAATTCCATAATCAAACTGAATCCAGAACCAGTGAGATAATTCAGTAGGTAAAAGGTGCTTACCACCAAGGACAATGACTTGAGTTTCATTCCCAGGACCTACATGGTGGAAACAGAGAACCAACTCTTGCAAACTGTTCTCTGACCTCCACATTTGTACTATGATAGATGAGTGCAACACACAGCGACAGACAGACAGACAGACAGACACAGACACAGACACAGACACAGACACAGACACAGACACAGACACACACACACACACACACTGAAAGAAGTTGAGTCCACTTTCTTCACAACCATTTCTTTAAAAGGTTGATGAAAGAGGAGGGTAGAGCTAGAGGTGGTGAAATGACTGGGCTGGTAACACCTGCCATGCCCGGTACAAAGGCACATGCCACCAAGCCTAATGATTTGAATTAGAACCCAAGGACATACATTATACATTATAGGACAGAACTGATTCCCACAGGTTGTTCTCTGATCTTTGTGAATATACTAAGCACAGAAACAGACACAAATAAATGTATTAAATGTATTAAAAATTATTTAAAATACATAGAAAGACTTTGTTCTAAATATAAAAATGGATTTGAAGAAAAATCCCCAAAATTATGCAACTAGGATTCTGTTATGAATTAAAAGGACCAACAATATAAGACAGGATGAGTGTAGCCTAAAACAGATAAAAAACATTTTATTGATAGAACAAATATTTCATGGGAGATTGTTAGTGTAAGTATACTACTCTGTGATCGATGTTGTGGATTACTAGTTGATCAAGTCTAGTGTGGCCCTGATGAAGTAAGAGTACAGGGCTGCTGCTGTCTTACATAGTGGAGAATTCCTGCAGTCTTTGTTATCTCTAGCACACCCTTCATAGCATCCCTTAAGCATTGTTATGAACTAGCCAGAGACAGACCTCAGACTCTCGCCATGGTAGTAATGCATTTTCTGAATATAGTAAAGGCTACAACATCCCATTCTGTCCTTATAATCTGAATTATGCTACACTCACATTCTTCAAACTTCAAAAATTAACATTCATCTCTCAGAAAATCCATTAATAGCTTTCCTCATTCTAATGAGCAGTTCAAAAACAAACCAAAAAAACTCTGTCAACACATGTTCCTTCCTGTTTTCTTTCAATAAATATTGTATAGAAAGAAGGCCAGGTGTGGTGACCCATGCCTTTAATCTCAACTTGCACTCAGGCAGAGGAGGCAGATCTTTGTGAGTTCAAGGTCAGCATGATCTACATACTGTATTTCTAGGACAATAGGTATAACCAGAGAAAGAAACACTATCTCCAAAAGAAAAAAAAAAAACAAACAAAATAGCCATATATGACAAGAAAGCCATTTTTTGACAATCTAAAAAAACCTGACTATTTGAATTAAGAAACAGCTTTGGGAATATACAACCTGAAGAGGCCACCTCCTGTAACCAGGCAGGAATCCCAGTGGATCAATAGGGACACCAAACCTTACTCACAAAACTTTCAACCCAAAATTTGTCCAGTCTTCAAAAAATGCAAGTAATGGGGATAAAGCAGAGGCTGAGGGACTGACTAACCAATAACCAACCTAACTTAAGAGCAATCCAATGGGCAAGCACCAATCCCTGACCAATCACTGTGTGAGGCTCCATACATCAGACAACAGAAAGAGATGCAGAAACCCACAGCCAAACAGTGGAAGGAGCCAGGGGACTCTTATAGAAGAGCTGGGTGAAAGACTGAAGGTCCCAAGGGGGATAGGAACTACATAGAAAGACCAACAGAGTCAACTAACCTGAACCCTCATGGCTTTCAGAAACTGAACCACCAACCAAAGAGCATACAGAGACTGGATCTAGGCCTCCATGCACATATGTAGCAGACATACAGCTTATCGTTTTCGTGGGTCCTGAACACAACTGGAATGGGGGCTATCCCATAAGCTATGGGATATATTCTTCTAGCTGGGCTGCCGTGTTTGGCCTCAGTGGGAAAGGATGGACCTAGCTCCACAGAAACTTGTTGTAGCAAAGGGAGGCCTCCACCCTCTCAGAAGAGAAGGAGAGGAGATGGGGGAAAAGGATTCTGTGAGGGGGTGTTGGGGGGGTAGTGATCAGGATGTAACATGAATAAAATTTGATTAATTAATTTTTTAAAAGAAATATGAACAATAAAGACCTTAAGATAGTCATTATCAAAGCCATTGGACTAAAAACAAACTATAAACAGGCAGAGTGGAAAGTGCTATAGTTTCACTATTCAGTAGAAAAGGTAGGAGGAGACTGAGCTGGGAGGCCAGCCTAAGGTACAAAACAGGAAGTGAGAAAGCAGAGAAACATACGGATTTAAGTTGTTTCCTTGACATCTTCAACTGATAATCTTCAAACATGTATTCTCATTTAAAATGGAATCAAACTAATTGCTCAAGCCAGAAACCATATACCATTTCTACGCCCCCCTCCTTAAAGAATCACTTTGTCATCTTTTACATCTGCCACAAAGTAATTGTGTTTCTAACTCTAACACATCTGTCTACCACTGCAGCACTATTCTAGAGCACTTCCAATTCTTACCTGGACAAGTGTGCTAAGTTCTCACGACCTCCGGAACTTGCCAAGCAAGCATGTTTCATTAAAAAAAAAAAAAAAAAACCTAGAGGGTCTATGTTCTGCCTCTACTTTGGTTAACATGGGAAGAAACCTTACAGTCCTTCAGTCTGCCTCCCTTTCTCTCCGCTCTCCCATCCCCATCCATTAGTCCTAACCTATCTTGAGTAAGTGCTTCTAAGAAATGACTTCCAAGTAAGACTGCTAATCCTCAGCTGGGATTGCCACAGGTTGAGATGTGAAGCTGTGCCTCAAAACCAACCACCAGCAAGTAAGCAGATGAATAAGACTGAGACTGCTATAACACATGTAACATGACACCTCTAATAGCACTCGGAAGGCTCAGACAGGAGGGCTGCCAGTTCAATGTCAGACAAGTCAGAATGTTATCAAAACAAACCATCTACAGCGATGATAAAACAGGAGACTGTTATGTGGAGATCATTTCTAGTCCTTTCTTATTACTCTAATTCAGATTTTGGATGGTCTCACAGAAATCATCCCAAACCAAGTAACATGCACATGGGTTTCTTTCACTTGGGTTCCCCTAATTAACTGAATGGCAGTTTTTGGACTTAAAACATATTTTTATCTGAAAATTATTTACTTGTAAGGCATGTAAGGCTGTCTGTCTCCCACAACTGACTCAATGAAGTCTAAAATAGATTATTTTGTAAACAATACTTTTATTACAGTATGCCTAGGTCGTATTAAGCTTAAATACATTAACTTGTTGATAACCAACAAACAAGTGAATCCTGAGCAAACAAAACAAAACAACAAGCCCCCCCCCCCCCAAAAAAAAAAAAAACAACATATTTAGGCTGGGCAGTAGTGGCACATGCCCTATATCCCAGCACTTGAGTGGCAGAGGCAGAGGATCTCTCTGTGAATTACAGGACTGCCAGGGCTACAGAGAAACAAGAAACAAACAAACAAAAAAACTTAAATAAAGAGGTTCCTAGGCTTCACTGTCAAGGAGATTAGAAAATTGTTTCTTAATATCTCAATAAAGATAAAATCTATGGGAAAGAAATCTGAGCATTACCTCACTGTCATTGACTGCCACTTTTCCTGAGGGTGGTTTAAATGAAGCAAGCATTTCTAATAAATCAAAGAGAGTAGTTAAATGAGGTTCTTGTAACAGCAAAAGCATCGGAATGTTGTCCTTTTGAGGTGGTGGGAGGCAAGATGCAGGCAGCTGAACACCTTCTCCTTTTCTTTCTCTTCTTGGTGCACCCAAAGATACAAATACCATCTGAGAAAGAGAGAGGGAGAAGAAGAGGGAAAGAAGGAGAAGAGGAAGAGGGGGGAGAGGGGGGAAAAGGGGGGAGAGAGGAGAGGGGTAGGGGGAGAGGGGAGAGGGGGGGAGGGGAAAAAGGGTAGGAGGGGGGAGAGGGGAGGAGAGGGGAGGAGAGAGGAGGGCAGACAGACACAGAGACACAGACACAGACAGAGAGAGGGGAATAAGAAAAATAGAAAAAAATACATTGTTTTTTTTATTTAAGAAAACAATAAAATTGAGGTATAACTCCATTTATAATTTTAATGCACAGTATTTAGAACTATTTAACCAGACTTCAATGATTAACTTTCAGGGAAACATAAATAAAACTCAAACTATAACTTATGTATGTACCTGCATATCTTTAAAACCAAGTTCATGAAGTGCTTTTTCATCATAGTCTGTTGTTAATTCATGTCCAGACGAGATCATTCTGACAGGCCCCATGAGGCCACCTTGAAAACAACAGAAAAGGGAAATAAACTGTTAATGTCATTTGCTAACAATGATACAACAGAGCAAAACATTCACTGTTCATTAAACTTAAATGAGTAACTTGTGAGAAGGAGAGATAAGAGTACACATTCTTCCTAAGTGGTTTCTATTGTCTTAAATTACCTAGGTTCAAGATACAAGTTATCTTTTTACCACTAGTATAATTAGAGCAATCCCTGTATTTTCTTAACAATAAGTTAGATTGTTACAATAGACAGCAAGAATCTTCTCAGAACGCTCTGCATTTTTTTTCAGTACATGCAGAAAACTCAAATGCAGAAAGCTTAATGTATTAGCTGCACACATACATACACACCACTCAGTATTTCAACTGAGGATTCCCCCCCCCCCAATTTTGAACAAGAACAAAACAAAGCAAATATTATAAAATAAAAATCAATCTGTTGTGTAGAGGAAAAAAAATACACCCTTCAAGATCTATCAGAATATTCAATAACCAATAATTAAAAGACCAATGAGTCTCTTCAATAAATTTAGCACAGGTAATTTAAGAATGCCTTAGAGTCTGTTGCAGCTCACTTATCTATCCTGATTTGAATTCCCACCACCTCCCCCTACTTCATATCTGTGCTTCAGCTACCAGGCTCCATCCAGGCTTTTCTTGTTTTGAGACAGCATTTCACAAAGTAGGTGAGGTTACACTACAGATCTCTATGTAGACAAGGCTAACCTTAAAATCAGAGATAAATCTACCTCTTCCTCCCAAGTAATTGGATAAAAGTGTGTGCTTCCCTGCTCAGCTCCTAGTTCTTTCTGTAAAAGGTGTTGCCCCACCTAAAGAAATAAAATGTCTGCCCCAGGAGTTTACAGAGCACATAACTTGATCTTCCTCAAGGCACTCAAAATGAGAGCTTCTGTCTAAACATTAATGTCAGAGGACCCATTTCATTATTTTGTTTTGTTTTGTTTTGTTTTTTGAGACAGGGTTTCTCTGTATAGCCCTGGCTGTCCTGGCACTCACTCTGTAAACCAGGCTGGCCTCGAACTCAGAAATCCGCCTGCCTCTGCCTCCCAAGTGCTAGGATTAAAGGCGTGTGCCACCACTGCCCAGCGACCCATTTCATTACTATTCCTTCAGTTTATTATGTTATTTTTCCTTAAAGCATGTCTTTCCTCAACAAAATACAAAAATAAAAATTCAGTTTCAACAGGGCACATTTCTTTTTCTTATACTTACTGGTGGATTCCAAACACTAAAACATAGTAGACACTGAAAATAATTACTATATAGTCAATGACTGAATAATAATAATAACAATAATAATAATAATGCTTAATTGGAAAATAAAACAGAATTGTTAAATGGTATCATTTACTCAAGCTTTAGTGTTGGCTTTTGCTTTGTTTTAAAGTTATGGAAGTTAAATAGAATCTCACTATGAAGCAAAGGTCTATGGGATCATAACCATGTGCCACCATACACACATACACAGTTGGCATGGTCTAATTTTATCTGGTGTGAATGAGTGACTGCTTGATTACAATTCACACAGTTCAGAGATCAAACCATGAGCCCTTCTCGTGTAAAAGGGAAATTCTACCCTTGGGTAAATACCAATCTTGAATTTTATTAAGATAGAAACTCTATTTCAAGAGTATAAAGCAACTATTTTCAAGAGTGATGAGTACAACAGGATACTTTCTTTACATAATGGCACACAACATTTCTATTTTGATTGTGGTAACAAGGCTGGGGAATAACTCGGGACAAACCATCTATAGCTACAACCTCAATAACAATACATAAAAGTCGTCAATATCTTTTCCACTTATACCAAGAATTCTAACACTAAGATTGAATCTGGGAATTTTCTTTGCTAGACTATAAATATCATATTGTTAAACTAACATGTAGCCTTTGCTAGGTTTCAAAGGTTTCTTTTGAAAGATGTAGGCATCCTGGGTATTGAACTAGAATCTCAGTTGCGCAAAACAAGTTCTTTAACACCGAGCTAGAGCCTTTTTTTAGGCCATTTTTTAGCCTAAGAATTGCTTAACAATTCTGGCAAGATTTCTGGCCTTAAAAGAAAAATTATCACGCCAAACATGGTGGCTCATACCTATAGCCCTAGCACTTATGAGGCTGAGACAGAAACTACTCCAAGTTTTGAGTTTGACAGTAATACACAGACTATTAAGCAGAAAAAAAAATTAAGACCCCTTTAAAATATTTTAATGCAAAAAGAAATAAATCTTTATCAAAACTGTTAGGATATGGGGTCAGTATATAAAAGGTGCTTATGTAAGCATGACATTCTGAGTTCAATACCTGAAACAAACACAGTTGAAAGTGAGTACAGATTTTCACAACTTGTCCTCTGACTTCCATAAGCATGCTCTGTTATATGAACCCCCCTACAGAATATATACACGTAGATAGGCCTAATAAAAACATTTTAAAATAGCTTTAAGGCCAGGTAATATGAAGAACAACTTTAATCCCATCTCTCAGGAAGCAGAGGTAGGTGGATCTCTCTAAGTCTGAGGCCAGCCTGGTCTACACAGTGAATGCCAAGGCTATATAATGAGATTCTGTTAAACAAACAAACCATAATACAAAAAAAAAAAATTAACTCTAATTCGTATGCTGTATCCAGACCCATAAGAAATATCCAGAGTAACAATCCAAAAGGGAAGCCAGTACAGACAGACAGACAGACAGACAGACAGACACACAGACCGATGATAAACAAACAGACAAAACTTATTTCTAGAAAGCCTGAAAAAATACTGTAAAAAACAAACAATCAAAGAAACGATGTCTGCAAACAACACCTACAGCCACTGTTACACTAACACCTAACTAACATTACTAAAACCAAGGATCAGGGGAAGTAGCTATTGAGGCCATGAAAGGTCCACAATTGCTATGATGTCCTAAATGTCTGTGCTCCCAAACAAAAATGTTACTGAAATTTACTTCTTCATGAAATACTGTTTGGAGGTTTAATTATGAGGGAACAGTTTAGAACATCAAGGCAAGACTATTACAAATGCATTAGTATCTATACAAAGGTCTAGAAGAAACAGTAGATTTCTTTCCCTTTGACCTTCTACTTTCTGCAATGTTAAAGAATAACATTCAATGCATTGTACTGAAAGGAGAAAGCAGCCCTCACCAGATTCTGATCTTACACATTATACCCTGATCTGATGTTTGCAAGCCAGTGAAAAACAAATTTAGTTTGCTTATACTCTGTCTGGCTAGGTGTAGTGGGACACATGTATAATCCTACAACTTTGGAAGCACTGGCAGGAGATTTCCTGAAAATCTGAGTACAGTTTGGTGATATACAGTATAGTCTAGGTCAATTTGGATTCCACAGTAAAAATCTCATTTTAAAAATTAAAATAAAACAAACAAAAACCCACCACAAACAACAAAACACTCTACCAATTAGACAAATGTTAGAGCAACACAAGATGGAATAAGACAATTGTTATACAACAAAGCCTAAAACTGTACTAAATATGTTAAGTGATAGACTTACCAGGAAACTCTCCCTTTCTGCTGCTTTGACCAAACTCCTGAAGCTGAGCTTGTTGGTTTATTTGTTCTTTCTGTAAGTTTTCATACCAATGAGTTACTTCAGCCCTAAGATCTGCTACCTGGTCACTGGGATACATTTCAATAGTCATCTGAAATATGAGATATACTCAATTAAACATCACAAATAATCACACCCAAACAAACCATCAAAGATTTGAAAGAAGAAATGTTACCAAATTTAGAAATTAAACCTTGTAAATACCTTGTCAGGAAGGCCAGCAGGCTGACATACAACCCTTAGAGGCAAAGACTGTTTGTCACTCAGTGCTTTCAAATGACTACTAATACCAGTGCCCTCAATCTGCCACTGTCTCAGATGATATGCAAACCTACAACAACACACAGAAAGACCATTTTGAACATTTTAATGTTATAGAAGTTTTTAAAAGTTTACAAAATGGAAAAGTCCATAAGTTATACAAATTTTAGATTCATCATGGTGACTTGACCTTAAAAAAAGACAGCTAATGGGCCAGGGAGTGGTGGCACATGCCTTTAATCCCAGCACTTGTGAGGCAGAGGCAGATGGATTTCTGAGTTTGAGGCCAGCCTGGTCTACAGAGTGAGTTCCAGGACAGCCAGGGCTACACAGAGAAACCCTGTTTCAAAAAAAAAAAAAAAAAAAAAAAAAGACAGCTAAGAATTCATAATTAAAACAAACTCCCAAAAAATTACTGAAGGAGAAAAATCTCACTATGAAAACAATTATTTAAAAGGTAGGGAGAGAAGCAGGAGGAAAGTAAAACAGATCAACAATAATCAAATAATGCAATACCAAGGTATCACTTTTACATTCAAAAGAAGGAAAGACTGTAAGAAATACTCAGATAAAGACATACATACATACATACATACATACATACATACATACATACATACACACACACACACACACATACACTCATTCTATAAAAATATTTTTCAAATGTGGAAATATATTCATATTACGTAAATCAGTTTCACAGAATGAGACTGGATTCACCTAAGAATGCAAAAACAAACTGGATTAACAGACTAATTCTAGTGTGCTAGAGTGATGCTGCTCTTCCAGATAGACCAGGACTCAGTTCCCAGCACGCACGGGGAGGCTGGTAGACATTCAGTATTCCAGTTCCAGCGGATCTGACAGCCTCTTATGACCTTCTTGGACCTTGGCATGTACCTGGTACACATGTATGTACACATGTAAGCAAAATGCTCATACATATGTTTTTTTAAAAAAGGCATTCTTTGTTTTTTTATTTTGTTTTGTTTTTCAAGACAGGGTGTCTCTGTGTAGCCCTGGCTGTCCTGGAACTTGGTAGACCAGGCTGTCCTGGAACTCAGAAATCCGCCTGCCTCTGCCTCCCAAGTGCTGGAATTCAAGGCGTGAGCCACCACTGCCCAGCAAAAAAAGAGACATTCTTGTTTTTGTTTTTGTTTTATTTTTTTTTAATTTTATGTGCATTGGTGCTTCACCTGTACATATGTCTGTGTGAGGTGTCAGATTCCCTGGAACTGGAGTCACAGGCAGTTGTGAGCGGCCATATAGGTGCTGGGAATTGAACCTGGCTCCTCTGGAAGATTAGCCAGTACTCTTTAACCACTGAGCCATCTCTCCAGCCCCTAAATACGTTCTTAAAAGGACTCTCCTACACCCCAAAAGGCAGCTAGCATGACACATACTAAATACTTTTCCCTGATTCTTTTGCAGTTGTGAAAGATAAGAGATAGGTTCTAAATTTTAGATAGAGAGGGAGGGGGAGGGAGAGAGAGAGGGAAGGAGGGAGGGAGAGAGGGAGAGAGAGAGAGAGAGAGAGAGAGAGAGAGAGAGAGAGAGAGACAGACAGACAGACAGACAGACACACACACACACACACACACACACACACACACACACACACACCAGGCATTTTGAAATAAAGGGATAGAAATTATATCCAAAATGTGAAACAATACCCAGGTCTATGACTTGAGCAAGAGTTAATAAAAGAATGCCTTTCACAGCATATTTTCAATTTTTAGTCTTCCATCTTGGGTCCACTGATATTTTGAGCTCAATTATTTATATTGTTCTTGAAGGCAATCCACAGGCCATCTTAACACACCCTGAAGTGTGCACCAGCATCCCTGGTCTCTATCCATTCAAAGCTAATACAACCTTCTCCCCCCAGGCATGATAACAAAACAACAGAAAGAAAGAAAGAAAGAAAGAAAGAAAGAAAGAAAGAAAGAAAGAAAGAAAGAAAGAAAGAAAGAAAGGAAGGAAGGGGGAAAGGGGGAAGGGGGAAGGGGGAAGGGGGAAGGGGGAAGAAGGGGGAAGAAGGGGGAAGAAGGGGGAAGAAGGGGGAAGAAGGGGGAAGAAGGGGGAAGAAGGGGGAAGAAGGGGGAAGAAGGGGGAAGAAGGGGGAAGAAGGGGGAAGAAGGGGGAAGAAGGGG
>JANHMN010000007.1:70409394-70436964 GCA_030674055.1 Rhabdomys pumilio | reverse complement strand
GAAGAAGGGGGAAGAAGGGGGAAGAAGGGGGAAGAAGGGGGAAGAAGGGGGAAGAAGGGGGAAGAAGGGGGAAGAAGGGGGAAGAAGGGGAAAAGTGAAAAAGGAAAGGAAGGAAAGGAAGAAAGGATGAACGAATAAACGAACAGAGGAAAGGGTGGGGGGAGTTTCCAGATATTGCCTACTGCTCCTGAGAAATAAAACCACTTTTGAATAAAAATCACTGCTGAGGTTAAACCATTTAAGATATGACTGTTACTCACTATTATACAAATGTTATTTCAAACTTTTTTAGACTACATATGTTGCATTATTTCAATCTGTACCACTAAGTGCATTTAACGCTTGATATACAAGAATACAAGGTAAGATCTGCTAGGTGATAAACAACTTTTAGGCTATTGCTCTTGAGTTTTTTATTCAATTTTATGCAATTAATATTTTACTAGTTCTCACAGAAGTTTACATTAACTTAGTAGCAATATTAACCTTAGCATGAAATAAACCAAGATACAGATGAAAGACAGCATATGTCTCCACAATAGGTCAAAACTAGTATCTGTAAGATGGGAAGCTGGTATTAAATACCAGAAACTCAGGAAGAGTACTACCAAACCTTTGGAAACAAAAACCAAATACTGGTAAAATTACATGGTACAAGACCTAAAGATGTGTGTCTTTCACAGCACAGAACAATTTTACAAATAATTTAGTGTATCTTCCATGGCGAGTATGTCAGACAGGAAACAGATTACAAAGACTTTTGTTTCCCATGATATCTTAGTGTACTGTTTGAGTTATACAAATTTGTTTGACTTTTTAATTAATTTGAATGAATTAAGTAAATTTCTACAAACTATAATCATAAAAAATCTTGCACTACATGCGTGTTTCAGCATTTCCTTATAGTTCAATAAAATGTCAAAAATATAAACTGTATGTGATTTAATAAATATCAAACTAAGATCTGAAGTTGAAAGAGGTTATAATTTTAACAAATTTTCAACGCAGTTCTTAGTACTTTTACAATTATATTCATTGTTAAATGACTTTTAACAAACAGAATTTTGTAATTAAAACTATCTACTCACCTTTCATTTCAGTTGATATATTCATAAATGTTAATTTGCTTTATTTCTGTATTACACTGGGTATGTCTAAATTAATTATACAGATATTCATTAACACAGAAATTTTTGGTCATGTTTCCATGGTAAATGGAAATTCAAAATTAAAATACTCTCTCCTAGTCCAGAAAGAAAAAAAAACAGCAAATGAAACAAATGATTCAACTTGATAAAATATGAAAGTTTATATGATGTTGCTGGGGAGAGTTGTAGTGTGACTTGTTTCAGTGTTGATGTTCCTGCCTTTTCAGTTATAATTAACAGCTCAGGAGATATGAAATTCTGTCGAATCTTATTCATGCATAACTGCCAAGACCCTAAAGATTTTAAACCCTTTTTATTTATAAGAAAATTATATTGCCTATTCAATGGCAAAATAACACTTTAAGTTTCTACAACTACTATTTCGATTACTATCCACTTGGTTTGGGTAAAATGCTTCCAAGGTGCCCATAATAACTTTTAGAATACATTCAGACATGTCAACAATATGAATACTGAAATTGATTCATATAGTACACTGTAACAAAATTACCTTCTCCTAAATGCTTCCAGATGTGTCTTCAGCATAAGCAATCCTCTTTCTATAACTGTGAGACTTGAGTGTGATTCTTGTTCAAGACTGCTAGAAGCTATCATAAGACTTTCCATGCACTTACTAATAAATTCTTGCTCCTTTTCCAAACCCGTTTTACCTGAAACCCAGATATATATATTCATTATACTTTTATATCTTTATTTATCTGTATTAAAGAAAATGAGCCAAACTGAAGCTTAACCCCATCTCCTTGCATCAAAATGTACTTATTAGAACTGCAATCAGTAGTACATGCCTGTTAGTTCAGCACTCCGGAAACTTAAGCAGGATTGAAAATTCTAAGACAATTTGGGATACACAGCAAGACTGAGTTTCAGAAAAAGAAACACAAGTTGGGAACGGCTCAGCAATTAAGACTACTGACTGCTTGTCCAGAGGACTCAGGTTCAATTCCCAGGACCCACACGAACCATTTGTAGTAACAGCAGTTCCAGGAAATCTGATGCCCTCTTCTGGCCTCTATGGCACTGTACACATATGGCACACATACACTTACAAACATATCAAAATATTTTAAAGAAAATAATTCAAAGAGAAATCTTAAAATTTTATTAAAATTAAATTTTAATTTTTAAACAATATTTCAAATGACTTACCATTAATATAGTAGGAGTTAATATACTGAATAGCTGCTCGACTAACGTCACCTGATTGTGCTCTTAATGCAATGCCCCAAAATTGGTCCATACCACACAGCTAAGAAATAAAGAGCAAACAGCTTTTAAATTTTATTTTTTAAATGATGACAGATTATTATTAGATTAAAATACCAAACATGGAATTACACACTAAATTTAGTATTTTATAAAGTATTAAGAGGGCAATTTATAGTATATGAACATTAATGAACTTATAATCAACAAAAGCTTATTAATTTCCTCAGTTAATAAAGAACTTTTAAAGCCAATGGTATTTATTTATAAAGCAGGAAAACAATATAATAAATTATACAGTATGAAAACGTCAATTATATAAAATTTGTCACAAAAGAATGATTTAGCATAATGCTTCAGTGCTTTTCACTGAACGTAAATTGATTAAGCTACCAATTTCATAGAGTCGCAAATAATTTAGCGGACACAGTAAACAAATTATTGTTCAAATTAGTGATGTTAACTATGAGATAATGAAAGAAATGGTTCTGCTAAAGGCTGCATAAAAATAACAAAGTGAAGTTCTCAAAATATGGGCAGAGACACACTCTTCCAATGAATGACCTAATAGCCTGAGTGAATATCAGCTACCAGAACAAGTTATTAATTAGGCAAATAAAAACTATCTCATTACACTGAAGTTAGTAAATTTAAACTTACTAATACTGGTTTTAAGAAAAAAAAAAACTCTAACAAAACAATCCTCAACATCACAATACAAACAAAACCAATAGTAGATAGAAAAACAAATATTACAATCAAGCAAAATTATTACTCTGTGAGACAGTATCTCATGTTGTCTCACTATATAGCCAAGGATTAATCAAACTTCCTGATTTTCCAGCTTCCACATTCCAAATCCTGAAATTAGAGGTGTGTACCACTTTGCCTGCTTGATTTACATGGTTCTGGTATTGAAATCCAGGAGTTAGTGCTTGCTGGGAGACAATTCTACCAACTATTTCACCAGCTCTAAAATTATTCTTCATACCATAGAGATTATTAGCTATTTTCTCCTGATATAAAGCAACTATAAAAATAGTTACTAATTGACAAGAAGAATGTGCAACAAAAAATACTTTTGAGTAACAGTTTATATTAGAAGTATATAATGACAATCATTCAATTATACTAAAGCCATGCAATTTGGAAAAGAAGCACATAAGAGTACAAATTTATTGGAGTACACACTCAGTTCATCATACTGAATGATTTATATGAATTAAATGAGAAGAAAATTCACCATGTATTATTTATTAGTATATACTGCTATAAAGAGAACAAATCAGTAATTTCAGACAAGAATATAAATATTAGGCTAGAACAAGGAAGTAGGCTTCAGACATGAAAATGACTTTGGGCTAGGACAGGAAAGTAGGCTCAGATATTTTGGTCATCCTGATAAGCCCTTAGAAACAGTGATCACGAGAGTGGTCACTCTCGGGCCTTTGTTTATTGCCTTGTTTGTTCCTTGACTACTTGTATCTATTGTATTGGTAGTTCCTCAACCTAGAACTGACCTTAATACTTGCATGTAATTAAAATGGTATAAAAGCAAAAAGGAAGAGGGGGGATGGGATGGAGGTTTCTAGGGAGGGGAAATGGGTATGACATCTGAAATGTAAATAAATAAAATACCCAATAAAAAAACAATGTACTCATAAAAAAAAAAAAAAAAAAGGACTTTCAAGTAAAGATTATATTTTTCTGTTCCTGAAAAGAAAAACAAAGAAAGAAGGAAAGAAAGAAAAGCTAAAAACAGTTATAACAGATAGCATGTGGATTTCAGAGCCAGTGAAATGGCTCAGTACAAAAAGAGCCTGCCGGTAGAGCTGGTGAACTGACTGAGATTCCGCAGGATGTGGGGGAAGAGCAGGTTGACTCCTCTTAAGTACTCTCTTGACTTTCACATGAACAAAAGTGTGCACACGTGCAAATTAAATAAATAATTTCACGCAAATTAAGTCTTTTCATAAAATACGTGGTTATCTTTTCCAAGATTTGCAAGGAGAAAAACAGACTAGGAATCTCTTCTTCTAAACAAACCACAGAACATAACAAGGCTTTCTTGAAGCTAAACCACAGTTCTCTTTGGTAATTAAAGAAAGAAAAGAGTGAGGGGGTCAGGGGGAGGGAGGAAGAAAACGACACCAAAATAGCTTTCCAAGTTAAAATATGAAGTTCTAAAGCTTAAAATAAAATTCAACTTCATAGTAAAGCCAAAGTTTATAGAAAGATAACTTGGTAATCTAATTTCAAGTCAAGAAAATTGATCTGATAAGTCTAAAGTATAAATATAAGTCTAAGCATTACCTCAGAGTTTGAGCCACCGTCATAGGCACTGGTAGCCAATCGAGCCAAATTACAAAGATGCTGAAACAGGTTTAAGCCAGTCATGCTAATTGTTTCAGGTTTAAGCTGGGGCATCTTAAGGAAAAACAAATGTTAACAATATTTATTAGATATAAGGTTATTAACTTTACTGAAGAAAACGCAGAATTAAAATTACCAGATTAGATTTGGCTGGACTAAAAACACTTGAACAATTTAACATGCAAAGCCTGAACACATGTATGCTTCAATTAAAAGTACCTGCCTGATGTGTGCTTCAATTTTATGTATGTATGTATGTATGTATGTATGTATGTATGTGTATATATATGTATATACACACACACAAATGTTTCATATACATATATGACTAATTTTTGATGATATATGAATTTCAATATACACATACATATGAATACTGAAAACTGAATATATGTACACATATAGCCAAACCAGGGAAAGTAAATACAAGCAATTTGTTATCTATTAAATACCTTGACTGTATATATTTATGAAATAATCAAGTTAAATATAGTTTGCACCGAAGGAAACAATGCATGATAAGTGGCATTTTATTTGTGCCTTACCCTAAACTCATTTGTATATACTCTGACACAGAGATACTGAGTTTGCAGAGAATGTTCCTAATCAACAGCAAAAGCATTAAGAAAATGGAAAGAGCCAGGAGGTGGTGGCACATGCCTTTAATCTCAGCACTCGGGAAAGCAGGGACAGGCAGATCTCCAGAGTTAAAGATTGACCTAGTCTACAGACTGAGTTCCAGGCCAGCCAAGGCTGCTACACAGAAACCCAGTCTTAAAATAAACAAAGACAAAACAAGCAAATAAAGAAGCATTTAAAAATGGGAGGGGAAAAAAAACCTCTTATTTTTGAGACATAGTCCCCTGCAGCCCAAGCTGACTTCCAACTTGCTATATGCTGGACACTTGAATGCCTGATCCTCTTCCCTCTACATCTCAAATGCTGAGATTATAGACATGTACTGTCATGCCAACATACACCTTACTATTACTCATGTTTATGTTACAGTTTATAAAATAAATGACTACCTACAGCATCTAACTCTGGTGAAGAGAAAAACAGATTGTTACTGTCGCCACTAGACTTCCTAAAAGGTCTTTCCTAACAGGTGACATATGTGTGTGTTAGCTTGTATTTGGGCAGAAGACACCTGAAGACAAAATGAAATTACAGCAATTTAACTCAAGAAAACTCACAGACGTGGGTCTTACATTTGTTGTTATGGGCACACATTTCACAACTGGACTACCATTTTTTAAATTAACATTTATAATAACTGCCATACTTAAATATTATTCTAATTACTCCAAATTCTTGAATAAAAGATTATATTTGTAAATAAAACTAAATTTACATTTAGTCAAAAATAAAATACAACATGACAGGAAAATCTGAATTGGAAAACTTATATAAGGGTATTTGTCCAACTTAAAAACTGTTAAATGAAAGACAAGAATTCGTATTTGAAGAGATTAAAATATATAGGCGAATCTGCAATTACCTTCTCCAGGAAAAGATGTTTATAGGTCTCCATTCCCATTGCATGTTGATCTTTACTTCGAACTTGATTTAAAAACCAATGAAGTGCATCATCATAGCACTCAGAATCTTCTACTAAACAATGCCATAAAATGTCGACTTGTTCTAAACTTAACCCTAAACAGAAATAATATATTTTGTACATTATTAATTTAGGAGGTGAGGAGTGTGAAACAGGACCGTGCTAAACAACTCACACTAGCCTTGTACCTCACCTGCCTGTACCTGCCAAGTAATACAATACTGGTCTGACATAGAGACACAGACAGGAAGTGAGAATATCAACAGAATCATGGCTCCTCCTCCATGTTAAGAGAGCCATCATGAAGATTTGGCCCTCATTCTTAAATCTATGATATTGATCTGTACTTCGGGGGAAAAAAAAAGAAAATATCTATGAAGCAACTTAAGTTACCTGAAATATAATTGGAGTGTCCAAATACCACCTATGAACCCAAGCAATTTTCTAAAAAATTAACCTAAAGTATAATGTTTGTGACCATTTTTAAATAAAATTACAGGATTCCACAAAATAGTGATGAAAGACATAGTTACCCTAAGATGGTATTTTCTCTTGAAAGCAGTGAAGCCACAAAGGCAATTTATTATGGTCATTCTTATATTTTAATAATGTCCTCAAAAATATTAATAGTTCATGCTCATTCAAGGATTGATATAAAAATACTTAAAAACTATTATAAAAACCCATGGGAATTTTATTGAAAAACCTATCAAAAATGTGTAGATAGGTTAACATGCTTGCCAACAAGCCTGACAACTGAACTAATTTCATGTATTTTTAACATGCACACACTCATACAAACATAGAAACTGCAATCTTACTGAAGTGATCCGGGGATCCCAGCGTTGAGAACACACAGGTCAGGAACTGAAGTCGAACTTGAACTTCGGCACTATGGCTGTACCTACAAAAACCATCAAAGAATTAACACTGTTTAAATCAGGGTCTCCGTGCTGTAGATGAAGGATGGCTTCAAATTCATGGCAATCATCCTGTCTCACCCTGCCAAACACTGGGCTAGGTTACCACACCCAGCAAAATGTGTTATCTTAGAAGATACTTAATATTCCTAACCATAACATGCACTAAAAATGCAAAAATCCAATACAGTTCATAAGGCTTCACTGTCTTAATTATACAACTGGATGCATTAAGTAGGTTCATGAAAATTTCCAGAGTATAAGAAAACATACTTTCAAATTAGTAGTTTTAAGCCTTTAAAAAAACTTTTTTATAGATTTATTTTATGAACATGAGTGTTTTGCCTGTGGCAACAAAATTAGAAGAGGCCAACAGATCCCCCAAACCTGCGAATACAAATGTTTATAAGCCACCACGAATCTTAACCATTGAGCCATCTCTCTAGCCCTCAAGTTAGTTTTTTAAGTATGTAAATAAAAAGCTCAAAAAAGAATGAGAAATTGTCAGTAAACAAAAAATTTACGTTTTAAAATTATAATATAGTGAATACATAAATTAACAAATAAAGAGGACATGTTCACCTGTAACTCACATGTTATTATCACTATCCATGTAGATATTAGGGTTTATATAACCTAAGAAACACAGTATAAACTAGTTCATAAAGAATATCCTATAAAAAGCCAGTGCTACAAGAAATGTTATTTTAAACCTAAATAATTAACTAAACGAAGCTTAATAGTAATATAAGAGTTGCTGTGAGCCTGGTTCACTAAGTAAGGACGGGCAAGATGTAGCAGCTTCTAGAGTATCCTGGTGTAACGGTGGATCCACAGAGATCTATCACCAAAGAAATCAGATTTAATACGGCTTACAAGATTACGTTTTAGTTGTTGCATCCAGAGATTGAGTTACCATTGTTTCTGAACCAAGTTTGTGTGATGTTTTTTTCCTCGCAGTGATCTGACAGAGCTAAACAGAGAAAGGTGCCGTGGCTAAATCTGGGGTTGCGTGATGTGGCCCACAAAGGCCACTGGGGTTTGAAGCACAGGGCGGCATGGTAGTGACTGGCCAGTGGGAGTTTAACAAGCTGGGTGGTGAGACTCTGAGCTCTGAAGCTCCAGTCAGTGTTGAGCTTAGAGATGGAACATGGCGGCATAACTGGGTTTAATTTTTAATACTTCCCACTACATGTGTGTGTGCACCACATATGCAGTTCTAAGAGCACAGATGACAATACAGGGCACAGTCATCAATCAAGCTCCTCCCGAGTTTTTAGACAGAGTCTCTTGTGTTGGACAGATGGCTCAATGGATTCAGTTACCAGCAAGCACACAGCAGCTCATATCTGTCTGTAACTCCAGGTTCAGAGAATCCTATGGCCACTCTTCTGGCTTTCTGCAGCCAATAGGTATGAAAACGAAAAATCAAATCACATTGGTGGACATGAAAGCAAAACAATCATACACATAAAATAAATAACTTAAAAATATATTCACAATTTTAAAATGAAAGTCTTACTACATTAGAAAATATTAAAGATTTCAGGATTTTAGAAAGGATTTCCCTGTGCAGTCCTGGCAGTCAACTCACCCTATAGACTAGGTTCTCTTCAACTCAGGGATCCACCTACCTCTGCCTCCGGAGTGCTGGGATTAAGGTCATAGGCTGCCACCATAACTTGGAGAAAATGTTTAGTTTTAACTCTTAACAACAATGACTTCCAAATACTTTCAGTAGTGAAAATTAACCAAGCCCCAAGTTAAACAGCAAAAGTTTACTAAAGATTATGAAAATAACTTCATAAAAGTCTTCAACATAATTATCTTTGATTACTCTCATGATTTTTTAATAAAAATAGTATACTTTTTACATACTAATGAAAGCATAAAATTATCTGTCAGAGGTCAAGAAATCATATAACTTACTCAAACCACTACTTACAGTGCATGCTTTTGTCTGCCTTCCTTTATACCTTGTATGTAATACACTAGGTTGTCAAAGAAAAGCTTCATCATGTTCAGTTCTTTTTCTGCCCACCTGCCCAATTAAAAAATAATAATAAGCTTAAAAGGTAAAGAGATAGAGAAACAAAAAATATGCCTAAAATGAAGAAAGTTTAAGAACTCTTGAAATGTACATCTTTTTGTTTTGTTTTGGTTTGGTTTGGTTTGGCTGTTTTTTGAGATAAGGTTTCTCTGTGTACTCCTGGAACTTTTTCTGTAGATCACATTGGCCTCAAACTGCTAGAATTAAGGACATGCATCACCATGCCTGGCTGACAGTACACATCTTTAGTCTCAACACATAAGAGGCAGATAGATATCTATGAATTCAAAGCCAGCCTGGGCTACTTAGGAAGCTTCAGGCTTGCAAAAGCTATAAGACTATATTCCAAAAATGTTTAATTTATTGGTCTGGAGAAATGGCTTAGTGGTTAACAGCACTGGCTGTTCTCCCAGAGAACCCTAGGCTCAATTTTTTATACCCACATGGCAGCCCACCATTACTACTTCAATCCCTGAGGATAAGACACCTTTTCTAGCCTCCACAGGCATTAGAGTCACAGATGTTCAAACATACAAACAGGCAAAACACATCCATACACTTATATTTTAATTAAGTAAATAAAGTAATTTTAAGGTTGTACAAATACTACCATTTTATTGTTGAAGGGTATGGGTACTGTGCTTAAGTGCTCATCAGTACACCATGTACCGTCAGTGCCAAAAGGAAATGGAGGAGGCTGTCAGCTCCCATAAGACTAGTGGTTTTAAGTTGCCATATGTATGCTGAGAATCAAAGCCTAGTAATGAAGTGCTCTTAACAGTTGTCATCTCTCCAGTGTCTGTAATTACAAAAATTCAAAACCCATAAAGGGACAAAAATACTGATTTGTCTTTTCTTTGTTTTCCAGACTATCACATGAACACACTACAGTATATACAGAAAGCACCAAGTAAAACAAGACAATAAAATAAGATAGTTTCAACACGAAAAAAAAAACAATACGCAAACCAAATAAAAGAGCTTAACAGATGAAAGAGTGACGCACGATATGCCAAAATGCTGAGTAACTGGAGACAGCACAAGAGGTCAGAGTGTGTTCCTACCAGAGCATTATCCTTGGAAGAATTATTTTAGCATTAATTAATCATAAAGTCTCCATTAAGTATAAAGAATATAATGTCAGTATTAAGATTATCACTATTATAAGGTGGTTTTATACCACAGGAGTTCTCAAGTTGGAGCATCAAGTGTAATCTCAAATTACAAATTACAAAAAAAAAAAAAAAACAAAACAAAGATCTACTAACAGATAATCGTGTTACATGATTAGAAGACAGAAAAGAGTGCAAAGGAATCCAATTTTTTTTAACTTAGTCACAATAAAAGCTACTACAAAGCCTAAAATAGTAATATAATAAAGTCAATAAAAGCAATATAATTTTCAAAGAGCTCTCTTAAAAAGCATTTCTATCCAGTAAAATCACTTACATTGTAATCCAATGTGTGTCATAACTGCTACCAAACTGCTGAAATGTCCCAAACAGCTTCGGAAGAAGACGAAGTGAGATCACTACTGATCTGGAAAAATGAAAGCACAGATTCATAGATAAACAAGGAAATGACTCTACACTTTCACGGAAATCTGGTCCTTAAGAATCTCAGGTGTATTTTTAAACTGATTTGAGATGGTTACCTGTGAGTTAAAGGCCTATAGCAAATTCCTGGCTCTAAGTTTATTGTTAGGGTGTTTTCTATATTTTATTTAACTGGGAGGAATTAACAAACAATAGTCCAGATTGCCTTACATGGATAGTTGGTTTTCAAAAAGTCAGAAGTCCACAGAATTGACGTTATAAATATTTCTGTATTAATGTCCATTTTGATTAGAGACCTGTCTGCTCCTGACAGCTTCCTGTCTTGGATTCTAAGAAGAAAGTGAGCATCCTTGGAGTTACTCCAGTTGTGGTGAGACAGCCACTAGGCAAGAATAGCCTCTTTTCATCTATAGGCAAATCACTGTCCAGAAAAGGACACACTTGCAGAACAGTCGACTGATTATATCTGCCAAGACAGAGTAATCGGCCTTTAGTAATTCTGCAAGACTTGGTCTGTCAGATGATCCTGGGCCAGAAGGCTGAAGATCAGATGCTCCAACATTTTGTAGTATAGGGACTGTCCAGGTATTCAGTGGTCTCTATAATTTGGCTAAGTTTTAGAAGCTATGTTTTGTGCTTCCCATAATTTCAGTTAACTCAGTCATTCTGGATTTCTGACGGGGTTGAAGACTTATAGTCTCATAGTCAATCCCGGCTATTTACTTTGAGAGAAAAGGATGGTTTTCAACTGACATTCATTCTAAAGCCAAGAAAAAAATTCAGGTTCAGAATTAAGTCTTTTAGTTAGGAAGGACCACAGAGGTTCTGTTTAGTCAACAAAATGATGGACTGGGTATTAGGTCTATCTTGTACCTTACTGACACAAATTGGTATAGTTATGCTCTAATAGTATTCTAAGAGAAAAGTTTTATTTTAACAGAAATGATATGTAGGAGGAGCTAAGGTAGGAGGAGTAAGGGAGGAAGATAAGGAGTAAGGAGAAGAAGAGAAGGAGAGGAGGAGCTAGGTGACAAGGGGGGGGGAGACACAGAGGTGGATGTTTGCATGTCTCCGCCAGTCAAAGATAGTTGATATATCTAGGTTGGGTATTGGGTTACACTTCTGATTGATATTGAGCATTACCAAACTTATAAAGCCTTTGATTAACATTAAAAAGATAGTATAAAAGCAAAAAGGAGAAATGGGGGTGGGATAGGGGTTTTCTAGGGAAGGGAAATGGGGAAAGGGGATGGCATCTGAAATGTAAATAAAATATCCAATAAAGATTTTCACATAAAAAAAAAGAATCTCAAGTGTAAATATTATTAATGTATTTTACATATAAACATATCCTTATAAAAATAATTTTATTTCTAATGATTAATTTATATATACAGACAAAATTTTCCAGGTTCAAATCTTCCAAACCAAGACTTAAGGTACAGGGGGGCAAGAATGTTGGGAACATCCTTAATTCTCACAATTTAGGAAAGAATTCAAGGCTAGAGAATGTCACACCGTGAGAACCTGTCTCAAAACAAACAAAAACCCCAACAATGCTGGGCAATGGTGGCACAAGCCTTGAATCCCAGTACTTGGGGGGCAGAGGCAGGTGGATTTCTGAGTTCAAGGCCAGCCTGGTCTACAGAGTGAGTTCCAGGACAGCCAGGGCTACACAGAGAAACTCTATCTCAAAAAACAAAACAAACAAACAAAACCCAACAAAATAAAACAAACAAATAAAATGAAATAAAATAAAATGAAGTAAAAATATCTGAGTTTAAAATCCAAGATGAAAAAGCCTTTTAAAGTATATTTTTCTTCTTGAAAATGTTTATCATAAGTTATTATCACTTTCCCAAATTATTATTTATATTAAAACTGATCATCACAGCCTTATATATACTGTATTTCTAATAAAACTGCAGTTCATATTCCAAAAAGAACATTAAAGAAAGAGAAATCACTCTTTAGTCTAAGGAAGGGTGCTGAGCACACAGCTCAGTTGGTAAGTACTTACCTTTAGGTTGGGATACGAAACAACAGTACAACCCACTGTGCGCATAGGAAAAGCAGGGAGGAGGTTGCTATGCAACATCCTTTGTTTTATGAATTAAAATCTATACATAAAAGTATATACTAAATATATAGTTGCTCATAAAATGAGCCAACGGACTTAAACACAAGAATTTCAAGGAATATAAAAATACAATATGGTACATAAAAGTATGAAAGATAAAGAAAGCAAAAATTAGTAAAAAAAAAAAAAAAAAAAAAACTAGAAAACAGCATTTAATAAAAGAGGATAGAAACATACTACACTTGTATAAACTAAAGAGTAATAGGACAGTAATGAAGACAGTGATATCTAAGAACTAAGTATATATTTTAAATAAATATTTAAAGTTTATGTGTTTTGAAATACTCAAATATGTTTGCCAATAAAATGGCTCAGAAAGAAAAAAAACAATTTATCAAGCAAGCCTGATGACCTGAAGGATGATCTGTGAGCGCCACAAGCCCTGGCTTATGTGCTAGGAATTAACTCTAGGTTTATACAAACTAAGTAAGCACTCTTATCACCTAAGCTGAATCTGCCGTCTAAAATCTAGAACCATTATTAAATAATAGAATAGCTGTTGTGTGTGTGTGTGTGTGTGTGTGTGTGTGTGTGTGTGTGTGTGTGTAAAATTGAAAACAATATACAGCAGTTGTATGTATGCACTCACACGTGAGTCAGGGCAGGTAAGTGAAAATCTGTAGGTAAGCTGTAGGCAGTGGAAGCACGATTTGGGTCCTTGAGATAAACTCAGGCTTTCAGGCCTGGCAGCATGTGCTTTTCTTACTGGATTGTCTCACTGGCCCAGAATAACTGGTTTTATTTCTAAGTATATACTGTATATACATGTATATGTTGATGGGAATAGAAGAGACCTTACACGTGCTGATTTTATTTTTCATTAAAAAATAAAAAAAGCTAGCATAAGACTTAAAAAAACATACCAATTTCACTTGTCTTTACAAAAATAAAATCAATGAGAAACCAAAAAACTTCTTGAGAACAATATCATCATAAATCACAAAAGCAAATTTTAGAATTATATATTGAATGCGATTTCAACAATAGCTTTTTAAAAAAAGAAAGACTGGGACTTGAGAGACAGCTCAGTGGTTAAAATCTCTGGATACTCTTCCAGAGAACCCAGGTTTCATTCCTAACACTCAAAATAGTAGATCAGAACCATGTATGACTCCAGGTTCCAGGGGATCCTACACCTATTTCTGGCCTATACAGACACTAGGCACAGACATGGTGCAGACATAAAAACAGGCAAACCACTAATATACATATTATTATTAATACATTTTCTCAAAAAAAAAAAAAACCCCTACATTTAGTGTGTGTCTAAATGTGTGTGGGATTCACTTGCCATAAACTTGCAAACTTATAGAGGTCAGAGGGAAACTTTTCTAAAATCTGTTCTCTTTTCCCACTGTGTAGATCAAAAGGAACAAACTTGGCGGCAGCATCTTTACCCACTGGCCGTTTCTTTATTTCCAAATGAACCTTGTGTGGAGAGCTGACATCCACAAACTGTAACAAGGAAGCTGCTGTGCTACATGAGAAACCACTATCAAGATGCAGTTTGTCTATGAGCAGCTCAATGCAGGATGTCGTAGAAATATGCAATGTGTGTCCGAGAGTAAGTACATCTCCTTCTGATCTCACTCTTCACACCCACAGAGACAAGGTTTCAGTATGTAGTCCAGACTGGCCTCAAATTAACAGTCCTCCTATAATAGCCTCTCAAGACTTGGGATAACGGGTGTGGGTGACAATACATAGGATGTTGTACTTTATAAAAATCTATTTTATTGGAGTATGAATGGCATATAAAAACTTACATTATGAACTCACCTCCATGAGTCCCTAACCTCATTCTTACATTCTAGAAGTTGAAACCAAAGAAGAAAAAATAAACAAAAGCAAGAAAAAAAAAAAAAAAAAAAAAAAAAACAACTTAATTTCCTTAGAATAACAAATGTTTCTAAAATGCTTACATGATAGATGTTAATTTCACTTATTTAATTTCTTTATATACAACATAAGAAAGCTCAAGAACATTTAAAGCAATTTGGAAACAAACGAAGCACAAATGTGTTGCCAGGACCAAAGAAAACGTAAGGCATGAGTAAAAGTATCATAATAAATCTCATTATCTTGAAGATAAACACATGCTAATCACTTTTTAAAAATTAAATAAAGGTTACTATTCCTTTCCTCATGTTGGAGAGATGCTAACCCGGATGCTGAATAAAAAGAGAACTACCAGAGTGGTAAGTACTGACCATGTAAGAAAAATGCTCCTAAACAGAACATAAACACTACACCTAGTCTGCACAAAAGCAGAGAAAACATTGCTATTCAACAAGAAAAAATTGTAATTCGTCTTTACCTGTTGTTCCCTAAATTTTCAAGGCATCCTTCAATGAATCTCATTCGAATCTGTCTATCCGTAAACCAACAAACCAAAGAACAGAGAAGTTTCTCTGCTTCATTTATTAATCCTTCAGAAAGATTAATCTACAAAAACAGAATACATGTAGTTATTACTTATCCTGATTCCATTTTGCTATAATTTTTACGTCCTTTGGATTTATTATACAACTTACTGCATCATCATCTTGCACTATATCCCATAATAAAGTATTTCCTTTCTTGCAAACATTATCCAAGTTAATATCGGTCACAGCATTGCTACTGAACTGATGCTTATGAACTGCAGGTCCTAAAGGGGGCAAAACAATGGAGTGTAATCAGAAAGTATAGAATTTACAAATTAGCAAAGCCTAACAAAACCTTAACAATACATTTTGAGATTATAAACTATATCAACATAGTTCTTTTTCTAATGAATGAACACCAGTAGGTGTGTTTATAGTGAGGGCTAAAGCAAAACAGCAATTTTCATTTCTATTTTCTCCACTATTTGTAATAAATATAAGACATACCTATGTGTTACATATAAATAAATATGAATCGTATCAAAAGAACTATATGAATACCTAGAACTCATGAGGCATACAGATAACCGATCTGAAATAGACTTTAATAACTGGACATTCCAGTAGCTGTCCTTTGCTATAACCACTTAAAATCCTTATCCTTAGTTTTACAGGGTACAGTGTTTACGCATGTCTTCAGTCCCAGCACTCAAGAGGCAGAGGCTACACAGACACCCAGTCTCAAAAATCAAAACAAAAACAAAGAAACAAAAAACAACAAAGACAAAACCTGTTTTGTTTAGAGGGAGGGAGGGAAGGAGAAAGGGGAAGGACAGCGGGGAAGAGGGCAGGGGCAGAGACAGGAGCACAGCACAGTACAGCACGGTAGCATATCACATGCCAGGTAGATAGTTGTCTTTGAGTTCCGGGTCAGCAAAGTTATGTGAAGTGACCCTGCTATTACCAACCCCAGCACACCTCAGGCAAAAAAGGAGAGAAAGGGAAAAGTACTGATTGCTCTTCTAGGGGACCTAGGTTTGAGTGCCAGCACACACGTGGTGGTTCACAACTATTTTGTTAACTCCAATCCCTTGGAATCTGACACCCTCTTATGACCTCTATTGACAATGAATGCACACTGCATACAGATATACATGCAGGCAAAACAAAAACAAAACAAAACAAAAAAACTCAAATTTTTTTTAAATTTAAATAAATCTTTTAAGAGTACAAATTGGATGATTTAAAAAGATTCTAATTTACAAATAAGATTTTCTCATAAAATGTTTCTCCAAAAGTGGCTGTTATATTCCAACTATTATACATTCCTTTCTTGAAGATTTATTTTTATTTTATTTACACTGGTATTTTGCATGCATGTATATATGTGTGAGAGGGTGCCAGATGCCTTGGAACTGGAATTTCATACATCTGCGGACTCCACCTGAGTACTAGGAATTGAATCCAAGTTTCCTGGATAAACGTCAGTGCTCTTAACAAACAACTGAGCCTTGTTGTACATTGTTAACGCCAACCTTTATGTTTATCCATTCTGATATGTATATAGTACTAACTAATGCAGAATGTACTATAATCTTTTCTACAACATCGTCTTTTATAAAGTAACTGCTGAAATCTTTGGTCCAGTGTTTGTTTGCTTGTTTGTTTTGGAGAAAGTGTTTTACTATGCTGTTCAAGCTGACCTCAGACTATTCAGCTACAGAGAACCGTCTAAATCCACCTTCTGAGAAACCAAGAATATAAGCACATATCATTCCTGGATCCCATACACAAATTTAATTGCTTGTCTCAATGTGTTAGAGAGGTTCATTAGAGTACTAAACTGTTTGGAAGATAAGTTTGGAACAGTAGTACATAACCATTTGGATTAATGTGTGATAAAAGAATAGTAACTATGTGATGAACATGGAATTGAATCCAGTCTGGAGGCTGCAAACTACACTGAAACAGTACAATCACAATTCAATTAATTACTCAGAAAGAACACAGGAAATTACTACATTGTTACAAAAGAACATATTCCTTCTACAGTCTGATAGTGAACTTTTTACCAAAAACCCAGTCTACCAAGTTTCCTTATATTGTAATGCTCTATCAGTCCAAAACCTAAGCTGGTAAGTGCTGATGGTATGTAATCAAGAAAAGAATTAAAGATCTTTAAATTGCCAAATCTAAACAGTTTTCCTTTTTTTTCTTTTGTTTCCCTTATTCCTTATTCATCTTCTTCATCAACATCATCTTGCACTATTATTTTGTTACTGTTTGAGGACAGAGGCTTGCATTCCATAACTACAGGCTGCCTTCAAGTTTTGAGATTCCCTACTTGAGTGTTTGGACTGTAATCACAGCTATACTATTCTTTTAACTTAAATCTCCATTCCTAAAACCTGGTAAGGTCCTATTACTTTCTTAAGTTCAATTTAGGGTATCTGACTAATCATTTCATCACCAGATGAAAAACCCTTGTGTTTTAGCAGTGCTCTGTTCTTATCTTCCCAGACCTCCATAACTCCAAGTAATCTGTATATGTGTGTCCATAGATCTGATCACTCTATAGACATTTCATATAAATGAAACCATACACTTTTGTGACAATCTTTTAGGTTGTATTTATCTGTGGGTTTTAAATTCCTAAAAATAAACTCTATTATAATCACATTTCCAAAATATATGTTCACTTATTCTTAATATGCACTGTCTTTCACAGTTGAATATCACTTGGTAAAAATATAGACCCAATAGTACAATGACTGCTGACAATGTAAAGAACCCTTGTTTATACAACTCCAGTACCTCAAACAAAAAGGTCTCATTTATGCCCAGGGTCGAGTAATTAAAATGATTTTATTCTCTTGAGAAAAAGCTATTTTTAAAATTATTTTAGCAAAACCATTTAAACATAACAGTTTATTCTTTTTAATCATGCAATTAAACTAGTCCAGTTTTGAACAAGGTAATATTTACTTACCTTGACTAAGATGTTCATGATAAATAGATGCTAAATTGGGAAGATGTTGTTGGAGATGAGATGTTAGCTCTGCATGTGAATTTATCTGAACTAGTTCCTCTTCACATCCAGATTCTTCACCATCAAAATCAGCCATATTTTTTTCTGATTTTGCACTGACCTGGGAACTACTACAACTGACATCATCTGCACTTAGCAGATCATCAACCATATGTCTACAAGACACAGAAAAACATGACCTTAGTAATTACAAATGTTTTGGGAAGAAAGGTGCGAGGGATTAAATTCAGGTCTTATTGCAGACTACTTACCACTGAGCTGTATAATAGCCCTTGAAACAATAATTTCATCACACAACATAAGCATTTTTTTGGTTTTTCAAAACAGTCTCCTATGTAGCTCTGGGTTTCCTGGAGCTCACTATATAGACCAGACTGGCCTCAAACAGAGATCTCACCTGCGTCAGTCCTCCGACTACTAAGATTGAGGTGCATAGTACTATGCCTTGTTATAAACTTTTCTAACTCTCTTCTGTAACATGTAGCACAAAGTATTATATAATCAGAATAAGCTGTGTGGTATATGTAGTATAGGTGGGTTGAAACATTTTAACCTTATAAAATATTGAGACATTTATGAAAACTATAAAGACACCAATATATGAACTAGTTAATTTTATATCACACACCCATATTCTATAATACATGCATATACCTCTCTAGAAGAATTTCAAAAAGGACCATTTTAAGCAATATTAATACTTGTTATATACTATTATATAAATTCAAAATCATAGTGAAACCAAATAGTTTTTTTGCATTTGTTCATGAAAGTGCATTCTCAAGCAAGACAGAGGAAAAAACAGATCAGTGTAAGGCAGCAATCTGGGTAGACTTGGCATTACCAGAGGAGAACTCAAAAGTATGTATCAATGGTATACCACAAACTTAACACAGACAATGCCCTGCACTTAGGTCTCAGCACCACCATAAAACTTCCAGTCTCCAAATCAATTTCCTTCAACTCAACAAAAAACTACTGGAGTGGCACTATTTCTAAATAATATCACACTGGGTATTTTTCAAGATTATCAAAGACAAAACGAAAAACAAAGAAAAGTTCAGGATTGATTCAGAGACTGACAAGCAACACCAAAAATACAGATTATGGAAAAACCTAAGGAGAAATGCAATTACTTAAACTTGAGAGATAGACATTGAAGATCTAATTATTATGGGAATGGATCAGTCCTATGAACAACATCCGATCTCTGAAACTCAATGTCCTCCCTGCACCTCAGTTTTACCACACACCACCTGTTGAGTTATCATCAGCACTGCTAGGGACAGTTGGTAATGCATACATCTAGATGAAACAGTAACCAAATGTATTCATCAGTGCTGAGTTAGCCCACAGAGATAAATTTAACAGTGTCTAACTACATTATTATCTTGTTATTGCTACAAATGAGGAATACTGACATCTACAGACAAAAACTAAGGATGCTGCAAACAATATCCAAGAAGCATTCAGATAGTTAGGAATTCAAAACAAAAGAATCATCTGGTTCAAAAGGTCCATAGTGCCAAGAGTAAGAAACACTTCCTGATCTGATGGCTCAGCCATTGAGACCACTGCCTATTCTTCCAAAGGACACAGGTTCAATTCCCAATATCTAATACAGCAGCTCCCAACTGTCTGCTAACTCCAGTTCCAGGGGACATACATGCAGGGAATGTACCAGTGCACATACAATAAAAATAAATAAATCACTTTAAAAATTAAAGAAACAGTACCTGAAAAACTTGAATACCTTTATGATAAAAATAAAAGTAAAATAACATATACATATATAGAGTTCACTTAACTGAATTTTGTAAACTTTAGGAAAATAGCAAGTCTCTCTTAGAAATACATTCTGAAAAACGAATCATTTATCTCTCAGCATCAACCTAAAATATATCTACTTATACTGACAATAAACCACATGTTAAAAGTTAATTACGCATTTGTGGCGAACATAGTAGCCCATAAAAATCCTTGCAATAAACCCATAACAGCTTTTATTATTGCTGTTGTTTGTTTTGTTTTCATAAACAAAGGTTTCCAGACATGATGGCACAAGCCTTTAATCCCAAGCAGAGGCAGGTGTATCTCTTGTGAGTTTGAGGACAACCTGGTCTACATAGTTACATACTATCTCAAAAAAGAAAACTAAAAAAATTAAGAACTTAGTCCTACTTGATTCCACAAATAATACAATCACTTATTGTTAAATACAATAGATATACTTCATAAATACCAAAAACTTTTACTGCAACCATCCTTACTAACAACCTAAAATTAGAAGATCAATGTTTTTTCATCAACATTTAATCCAAATTTCCACAAGTGATCTTATATGTGATTTTAGAGAATTGCTACAAAGAGTTGAAGATCTGAATTTAAGCTGCTTAGTTTAACAGTACAATATCTACTATACACCTGTGGCCATTACATGGGGCAAAAAAAACCTGTTTTAAATAGAGATGTATCACAATACATTCTACCATACACTGAGATGAGTCAAGAACATAGCTACATAGCACGAGCAAAGTACAGGATTTAATTCCCAGCTTTGCAAAAGCAAACATACATGCACTATTCAATGCTTAAACAGAAAATGCAAAGTACTTCAGTTTTTGTACTGGTTAAGGTATTTATGACCTCTTAAGAATTACTTAAATGAGCCGGGCAGTGGTGGCGCACGCCTTTAATCCCACCACTTGGGAGGCAGAAGCAGGCGGATTTCTGAGTTCAAGACCAGTCTGGTCTAGAGAGTGAGTTCCAGGACAGCCAGGCTACACAGAGAAACCCTGTCTCGAAAAACCAAAAAAAAAAAAAAAAACCAAAAAAAAAACCTTAAATGAAGTATGTAAATAAAATGAGCCTTACTTTTGTAATTGCTGTAGAGTGAACTAAGGCCTTGAGGTATGCTGGCAGCAATAATATTAGCCATCATTTTGCATTTTTTTAAGTTGACAACAATAAAATTTAGTATTACCTATTTGAAAATTGCATTTATTATTTTGCATTATACTACTCCTAAATAGTATTTAACTAAAATAAATAGCAGTTGAAGAACTACTAGCAAGATTTCAGTACAAAAAATACAAACTATCATTTACTGTTAAGCATGCTTACCCATCGTGGTGGTGGTGGTGGTGGTGGTGGTGGTGATGATGGTGGTGGTGGTGGTGGTGGTGGTGGTGGTGATGCTGTGGACCAATAAACTGCCGACAATTAAATAACTCATTCCCAATAGTCTCCCCAAGAAAGTCCCCACTTCGTGTGATACAAGACTCCTGAGAACCTTGTGCTATGTGAGCAGAACTCACTTCCCCTGAAATATCATGTTCTGGGTCTTCAGAGTGAGCACAGGCATCCAGCATTCGTATCCGATTATCTCCAGACGGCAATGGCTCAGTGTTAAAAACTAGGTCCTTTCCTGTTCCACTATTTGTCCCATTTCTTTCAGATGTGCCTTGGGATTCCCCCAAGCAAACGCCTGCCTGATTTTCTGACTTTCTGTTCCGCAGTTCTGTACCACAAGTATTTTTGGCAGGACTGTGACCATGATCATCATCATCTTCTTCTTCTTCTTCCTCTTCTTCATCTTCCTCTTCTTCGTCTTCCTCTTCTTCGTCTTCTTCTTCCTCTTCTTCTTCCTCTTCCTCCTCTTCTTCTTCTTCCTCCTCCTCTTCTTTAAGGGCCTCGATGTCTGCAATGTCTTCTGATTGCACCTCACTTCCAGGGCTCCCAGCAGACTGGCTTGCATGGCTTGAATTGACTTCATTACTAGACCCATCACTGCGCCCACTACTGCTGCCAGGGCCACTGCTTCCGTCCTCACCACTGTTGGCAGTTTCATCT
Source organism: Rhabdomys pumilio (assembly GCA_030674055.1). NCBI lineage: Eukaryota > Metazoa > Chordata > Mammalia > Rodentia > Muridae > Rhabdomys > Rhabdomys pumilio. The sequence goes on along the minus strand of JANHMN010000007.1, from coordinate 70,414,722 downwards.
GAACTTCCTTGCATGGATTCCTGTAATTTATATTTAAACAAATATATTTAAAAATTAAGACCAGTGAAAAAGAAACAAAGTGGCTAATTTGATTTTATTTCTAACGAGTGTCTGTATGCACATGCGCTATCTCATACATGTGAAGGTCACAGGACAACCTGCAGGACCGGTGCTCTTTCCTACTGTGGATCACAGGGATCCTTGTCTGTCAGTCTGCGTGGCCAGTGAGTTTACCTCTGTGCTAGGTTTTGAGCCCCGCAACATAGTTTTTAAAAATGCGGACAACAGTCCTGCCATATTTCTTTAAACACTACAAAATAAACATAAACCTCAAAAACCATCAAAAGTCCTATGTAAAGAGATGCCAGAGTGGTATTTATACTCCCAGTTCAAATAACAAACATGGCACGTGTTCTGTATGTCTCTTAAGAGACTCCAGTACTTCCTTACCTCTGTGTCAGACAGTCGCTGCTGCACATGTTTGTTTCTGTTAATAAGCTGCTCATCCATTTCAATGTCACTGGCTCCACTCTGATGTGTGTCACTGTTATCACTACTTTGAGGACTTGCTGCAGGGGACCCTAAAAATAAATTTTTACATTTTTGTTTCTGATTTGAATTAACATACGTCTGATAGGATACCATGTTTTGATTCCTTGAATTATTTATCGAAGCTTATGCTAAACGGCTAAAAATAAAACCTCTAAATTTGTTATTTCTAAAAAAGATAAAACATTCAAATCTAAATACTAATGAATTTAAATAAAACTGGTAAAAGAAGGCTTTGGGCTATATAGCTCACTGGTATAGTTGTTTGGTGTCTAGTGGGCTTAGGACTTCCACAAGAGAGATTTAAAAAAAAAAAAAAAAGATGCGTAGTTTATAGTTTAAAAATCTTTTTCTCAAAATATAATTGTGACTACAGCGTAAACTGAAAAAATATATACTCTACATAAAATGAACAAGCTCAAAGATCATCAGAACTCCAGAGACCCACTGTCATGCATTTCTAAGGCTCGACTTACAAGGTGAAGGGGCTGCTCTTCTAAGCTCTTCTTCCTCTGAAGGAAAAGGGAAAAACAGGAGGGAAACATTCTAAGTGACTGAGCTTCTCTGGAATAGCACAGACGTTTATATAAGTAAGATACAGATAAGAAAGCCTGCTGGTTACTGTGGGTGCCTGCACAGAACAGCAGGATATGTCAACAGAAAACTCTAGGTTTAAGTATATAGTTTTAGAAACTCCTTCAAAATTACCCATACATGCAACCAACAAGTTAATAAAACTCTGATGTAAAAAATCCAAAAGAGAGAATTGTGTTCTAATCTTAAAATTACTTAACAAAACATTTTGTTCCTTTTCCAGGGGAAAGAAAATTTAAACATGAAAAAATCTACCAACTTCTGAAAATATGTACACTGTTTAAAGGTTCAGCGAAAGCCAGTACCCAGAAACACTTGATTAATTAGCATTCTCCCATTCCAAATAGGATTCCTATCCCGACCTTCCCTGTGAGTGAAGGTGAACCAGTGAGTCGACACTCAGTATCTTCCATCTGAAATGCATGGGATTTTAATGTGTCTCGGATTGTGTTTATTCTACAATTTTGAAGTCTAAACACAAAATTTGTTTTGATTCATATACTTCTTTTACAAACTTCTATTTTGAGGATTACAAACACACCCTAAAGTTATTTTATATATTATTTGTAGTGCACTGTGACTAGACAGTGAGCAGTTACATGAGTAAAGATGGAGGGTTTTCTGTGTGTAAGAACAAGTCTTTATTCAACAGAACTGAGGGGTTTACAGCATTTTGAATCTTCCGATTAGGAGTGTACAAAATGTACTAGCAGGAAATACTTAACACCTAAGTAATAAATTCAAAATGTGGTTCAACTTATTGTAGTACAATATGCTTGACTAACCTTTCTTATTTCCAATGGGCATATTAGTGTTTAATAAAGATGCAAAAGAACTCTGTTTAGATAGTTGAGCCTTAGCTGCAAGTGCGTTATTCCACAAAGCTTTAATTAACATGGATGCCAAGTACAGTGTCTAAAAGAGAGAGATTAAGTAAGGTTAGAGGCTCTGGAACAGACATATAAGAAATTTAACATCTATTTTAAAATCTAAATGACATTAAAACAAAACCTAAATTACAAGTGAAATTATCTTAACAACTAAGCAAAATTCTCATTGTGCAGAAAACAAAACATACCAGTATATTCTCAATGTCTTACCTGTTCAGTATGAACACTTGGCTCAAGAGCTGAGACCAAATTAAGTAAGTGTCTAAGTGGCACAGGATCCAGATTCTTGATGAGTGAAGGGAATAAGTCATGAATATATCGACTGCAGTGTTTCAGCTAAAATAAAGAGACAGATGTTTAACAAACTGCCCAAAGTAAACTAATTAAATGACATTTAAAAAAAAAAAAAAAAAAAAAAAAAAAAAAAAAAAAAAAAAAAAAAAACAGGTTGTAAAATCAACAAGCATTTCACACATTGGAAAAAGAATAATTACTGAATAGCATAAATGGTACTGTTTTTAAAAATTAAAAGCAAAATTTAACTGACTTATCTAAACCAAACAAACTGCAAGCTAACTTTTAGTCAGAAAAGGAAAACAAGTAATATATAAGTTTATATATAAGTATTATATATATATATGTATTTTATATATAATATATATATATACATACACATATATACATACACACACACACACACACACACACACTTATATAAGTAATATATAAGTTTTCAAAAGTCCTAATATCAATGTCATTAACACTAACAAACCTAGAAGGGATTAGGAAAATATATGCCTAGAGTGTGAAAACCCGGGTCTTATCCCCAATACTAAAAATAATGGCTATAATATAGGCAATTAAAACCAAGAACAGGGGCTAGAGAAATGGCTCAGCACTTAAGAGCACCTGGCTGCTCCTCTAGAGTTCCAAGACTCAATTCTCAGCACCCACATGGCAGTGTATCTCCAGTCCCATGGGAATCCGAAGCCCTCTTCTGGCCACTGGTGGGCATTGTACACATGTAGTACACAGACATACATGCAGGAAAAACATCCATATAAATAAAACCAATAAATAAAATGTTTAAAAAAATGATTTGAGAAAAAACAAAAGAGTAACAAGCAAATGTTTTCATTTAGATTATATTCTGATTATTAAAGTTTTATAAATATTTAACAATTTCTAAAAAATATACTAGAAATTCTTATCAAAATAATGCAAAACTGGGCGGTGGTGGCGCATGCCTTTGATCCCAGCACGTGGAAGGCAGAGGCAGGCGAATTTCTGAGTTCGAGGCCAGCCTGGTCTACACAGTGAGTTCCAGGACAGCCAGGGCTGCACAGAGAAACCTTGTCTCAAAAAACAAAAAACAAAACAAAACAATAATAATAATTCAAGATTAAACCAAATGATAGGAAAAACATCTGTTTAATAAAAAGGAAAAATCTAAAATACACAAGGAAAATGTAATATTAACCATGAATGTCATGATTAATATTTTACATAATTTACATATCAAATTTAATTTTGATAATCAAATATCTTATCTTCAGATGAAATGATCCAAAAGAAAAAAATTATAAAAGTTCGTAAGAGACAAAAAAGCATTCTAGGTCCCATTTTAGATATGTATATTATAAAATCCAATTTTACAAGTACAGAATACCAGAAATTCTAGTAATCAGTGACAACAAAAGTCACAGGTTATACAAAGAAACAGTAAGGTTCACTAGTTTAATACAAAGAATTGATTAGTAGAACATTGGGGCACAGGCCTACCCTGAGAAAAAACAGAAGAGTAAGATCAGTTGTACCTACTGTTGAGTTTGAGACCAGCATGGGCTACATGAAATACTGTCTCAACAAGAAAGGAAAATGAGAAAAAGAAGACAGAAAAAGAAAAGAGGAGAGGGAAGGGGAGAGGAAGGAGAAGAGAGAAGAGAGGGTAGGGGAGAGGAAAGGAGGGGAGGGGAAGGCAGGGAAGGGGAGGGGAGGGGAGGGGAGAATTCATATTTCTGAAGGCTTACCATCATTAGAGCAACTGGACAAAGCCTTTTTTCAACACCTACATTATAAAACCTTTCAAAAGGACATGGATGGCACACACCCTTAATCCCAACACTTGAGAGGCAAAGGGAGATGAATCTCTGAGGTTCCCAGACCAGCCTGGTCTACAGATCAAGTTCCAGGCCAGCCAGGGCTATATCATAAACCTGTTCACCCTCCTCATACACACAAGAGTTGGGGCCTTTAAGAGCTACATCTATCTCTTTTAGTAACACACACACACACACACACACACCACACGCACACGCACACGCACACGCACACGCACCCCATTTATGTGTTGAAGGTCAGTCAGAGAATACAAGGCATCGAAAACCAGCAAGAGATCAGCAGCTAAACATGCTTGCAGCCAAGCCTGAGAACCTGAGTTCAGTCCTCAATACCTACATGGTGTAAGGAGAGAACTGACTGCTGCAATGTGTTCCCTGACCTCCATACATATGCCCTATGCAACAGTCAAATAAAGGGGATTAAAAAAATTCTTCAAGAATACAATGTTTGGGGCTAGAGAGATGGTTCAGTGGTTAAGAGCACTCACTGACTGCTCTTCTAGAGGTCCTGAGTTCAATTCTCAGCAACTACATGGTAGCTCACAACCATCTGTAACGGGGTCTGATGCCCTCTTCTGGTATGTCTGAAGGCAGCTATAGTATACCCATATACGCAAAATAAATAAATCTTTAAATAAAAATACAATGTTTGAACAAAAATCATCAGTAGGGAAATTACAAAACAAAAAGTTAAACAGAACACCTAGAGATCAAAATTACAATAGCTGGAATGGAAAAATACACTTTTATTGGGGTATTTCCCAAAACATACTATGGGGATTCAGAGATAGGTATGAGCTACAGAGAATTAGAAGCCAAGAGAGATGGCTTAGTGGGTTAAGAACACTTACTACTCTTGCAAAGGATCTAGTCAATAGAGCACACATATATACCCCAGGCATGAGAACAATGAGTTCAAATCGAAAGGATCCATACAAAAAACCAGGCATGGTAGTGCACCAAGAATCCTAAAATCAACAAAACGGCATGAGAATCCCCCAGGGAATGCTGGCCAGGTTAGTCTACCTAAGTAAGTGAGCTCCAGATTAAATAAAAAACCATGAATCATAAAGGAGGGAGGGAGGGGGGCGAGGAGGAATGGGGGACAGGAAAGAAGGAAGGAAGGAAGGAAGGAAGGAAGGAAGGAAGGAAGGAAGGAAGGAAGGAAGGAAGGA
>JANHMN010000007.1:70384872-70409384 GCA_030674055.1 Rhabdomys pumilio | reverse complement strand
GGAAGGAAGGAAGGAAGGAAGGAAGGAAGGAAGGAAGGAAGGAAGGACAGACAAACGGACAACTGACCACAGGTATAGAGCGAGTGGAAAATAAACCTGATAGAGACCTCAGGCCTTTCTGTGCATATACTTGTGCATAACTATAGGTAAGTAAATGAGCACATACAGACTTGAATAAACCACAGTTCAGAATTAAAAAAAAACAAAAAAACAAAAATCCAATATAACATGAAAAACCGAAGCAAAGTGAGTCCCCCCCTCTCGAAATTAATAAGGACACATTAATAACTACCAAATGGGGATGAAATGGATGAAAGTCTATACAAAAGAAGTGAAAAGAATTAAAAATATGAGCTGGAGAAATGACTCAGTGGTTAAGACCAGCAGCTGCTCTTCCAGAGATTGCCTCCAACCAACCACATGGTGGCTCACAACCTTCTGTAATTCTAGTTCAGGAGGATCCTACAATCCCTTCTTGACCTCTGTGAGGAGCAGGCATGCAAATAGTACATAGAGGCAAAACATTCACACATAAAACCAACCAAAACAAAAACAAAACAAAAAGACCAATGAAGCAACCCACCTTGAACACACCACACCCATATTATTCTCAATCCACCTCACTTTCTACTGGAGCACTTTTCTCCCTCTTAGCCCTAGGCTTAAAATCTGTATTAACTGTCATAATAAACTCCAAATCTACTTCAAATAAAGAAACAAAGTGTGTTTAAAGAAGCCAAGTATCACAACACTTCTCCAAAATCTACCAGTCCCATCCCCAATGGCCTAAAATTAGTGTTGCTTAGACAATATTCCAAAAAATTAAAAGAATAGTGATAAATATGTTCAAAGAAACAAAAACGAACATAAAATCCTGTGTGGCTTTCAAAATAATACACACTGAAATGGAATAAAGAAACCAATACAGAACATAAAAATGAAATTCAATAAAGAGATACAAATATTGAGAAAGAAATTAAATGATGTTAAAAACAAAATTCTCTAATGCAAGCAGAAGTTAATAGACAGACTCAGGGGCAAAATGGACCAAAGAGAAGACAAAATATCAAGGCTTAAAGGGGAGGTTGGAATAAGTGCTGCATTCATTTAAGAAAAACAAAAAGCTTTTTAAACTATGAACAGTGAATACTGTCAAATACCATGAAAAAAACCAAATCTATAAATATAGAGAATAGAAGGAAAGGAAAAGGATCGGTACTGTAAAGTCTGGCAAACAAAAATTTAAACTAAAAAAGAACAAAAAGACTAGAAAATATTTTCAATATAACCAAAAGAAAAATTCCCAAACATTAGATGTTAGAAAAGGTCCATTCATGTACAAGGGACATATAGAACAGCAGCAAATACACAGGACCAGAAACAAACAAAATTCCACATCATATAACTAAAATATTAAATATAAAGAACTTATTTTAAAAAATGAAGAGCTGCAAGACATATATAAATGCAGCCCTATCATAATAACAGAAATCTTAAAACTCAGAAAGGTACAGAAATACAAACTGCAGGTTCTGAAAGACCACAACTACTAACTAACTCAGGCTACTATACCCAGCAAAACTGTCATAATTGATAGGGAAAAAAATATTCCAGGATAAAAGCAGTCAAAATCAAAAGATATTTATGACCATAGACAGCTCTAAAGAGAAGACTCCAAAGCTATAAGGAGAATTTAAAAATTAAAAAACAAAACAAAACTGTAGTTAAATGAAGATTAGTAAAGAACTAAAAACTATAGAAATCAACAAAAGATGATGTGTCACTGAAGACCTTCCACAAGGAACTATACATATTAATGTTTTAATTCTCCAATTTAAAACAAAACAAAAACAAAAAACAGGTTAGAGCTTGAGAGATGACTTAGTGGTCAAGTGCACTAGATGCTCTTCCAGAACCTGGGGTTGATTCTTAGAATGCACATGGCATCTCACAACTGCCTGCAACTCCAGGCCTAGGGATCAATACTCAATTCTGGTTTCCATGGGTACTGGATGCATTTGGTGCACAGACATACATGCTGATAAAACAATCATACACATAACTTTTAATTAAAAAAAAAAAAAAAAAAAGACTAACAGATTAAATAAAAAGCCAGGCATCACTTTGTGTCTCAAAGAAAAACACCTCACCATCAAAGACAGACATCTTTAGGATGAACAGAGACATTCCAAGCAAATGCTACTAGGGAAAGACACTGATCAGTAGTCTCAAGATTTCACACAGTAGACTTCACACCAAACTGCTGAAGGTTACTTCAGCTGGGTGTTATGGCAGATGGCCTTAATCCCAGAATTGGGAGGTAGAAGGCAACAGATCCCCAAAGTTTGAGGGCAGCCTGATCTACCAGGTCTACATAGAGAGAAAATGGTGTTAAATATACAAGAACCTAAAGCAGTGTTTCTCAACATGTGGGCTGAGACCCTTTTGGAGATCTAATTGCCCTTTTACAGGGGTAGTATAAGACCATAAGAAACCACATTTATATTACGCTTCATAACAGCAAAATTACAGTCATGAAGTAGAAACAAAAATAACTTTATGGTTGTGGGTCACCACAACATGAAGAACTGTATTAAAGGGCTGAAACATTAGAAAGTCTAAGAACCATTGCCCTAAAGGGAGATGTGGGTTAGGTAAGAAAATGAATACAAAAGAACAAAAAACCCATAAAGTTAGCAATCCCTGGTATATACCACAGTTATATAAATAACCTAAGTTAAATAGGCACCTCAGGTCACTGAGAAAAGAATGAGTTATTGAGCAAATCAATCTGGGAAAAATACATAAAATGACAAAAAAAAATTGATTATGTATGATTCCTTAACCCAAGATAAATTTCAGTTGTATCCAAGATGAAAATATAAAATGCTAACAAAAAATACACAGGAAAAATCTAAAGGGCAATTTAATTCTAAAGGGTAATTTAATTGTTTTATAATTTTAGAGAAATAAAAGCAGTTTATCCTTTCGTTTTTTGTTTTGTTTTGTTTTGTTTTGGGGGAGGAGGGGTTGAGACTGGGTTTCTCTATATAGCACTCTATATACACAGCTGGCCTTGAATTCAGAGACTGGTCAGCCTCTGGCTCTGGATGCTGGGATTAAAGGTCTGTGCAAACACTGCCCAGCTAATAAAAGGATTTTACGACACAAATGTAACAGGCCAGAAAAACATTGAGTCACAAACTTGAAATCACAAACTTTAAAATGAATGCTATTGTTATGCATGTATAGATAAATAAAATGCTCACATAGGGGCTGAAGAGATGGCTCAGGGGTTGAAAGGACTTATTCTTCCAGAGAACTGGAAATCTATTCACAGCACCCACTTCAGACAGCTTACAACTTCCTATAACTCCAGTTTCAGGAAATCCAACGCCTGTGGCCACTATCAATCATGTGGCATTTACCCACACACAAGACACACATATACATAACTAAAATAATAAAAATGAATTACTTTTAAAAATTTTAAAAAAACAACCATCACTTTAAAGAACACTAGATACAGGAGACACTGGGTTTGATTATGAAACACACATGTATACAGACACAGACACATACACACACAAGAACAATCAAAGGGTGGGCCACTAAGAAAAACTCAGTGGGTAAAGACATCTGCCACTAAGTGGAATCTGAGTGTGATTGCTGAGACACAGTACATGGTAAGAACCAACCCCACAAGCCATCTCTTGACTTCATGTGTGTGCCATGGCATATGTGTCCCCTCCCTCTAAATGTTTAAAAAAAAAAAAAAAATCAAACAAGGCAACTAATAAACATCAAAGAATATAAACAAATATTCCCAGAAAATAAAAACTATCAACTTCATTCATAATACAATAAATGCAAAATAAAATACTAATATCTTCTCATCAATCAAATTTGCAAAAAAAAAATAGACATCAAGCTTAATGACAATACACAAAGTTAAGGGAAAAGTGGCACTGACCTATTAATATTTACAAGAAAAGCACATATCTGCTTTAGTGTATTAACTCTACTTCAGTAGGAATAACTATCAGATACTATCTTACTCTTCTTTATAACAGAATGATTAGGAGAAAATATGTTCATAAATGGGAACTAATTAATTATTTTCTACCTAAATAATGACACATCATAGTCATAAAAAAAAAAAAAAAAAGAGTATCAACTGGCTAGAGAGATAGCTCCCTGATTAACAGCACATAGTCCTCTTGCAGAGTCCCTAGGTTCAGCTCCCAGCACCAACACAAAAGCTCACAACTGCCTATAACTCTGGTTCCAGATCTGACACTACTATTTTTTTGGTGGTTTCTTTTTTTTTTTTTTTTTTTTGGGGGGGGGGGGGGGTGTTTGCCTCCACAGGCTTCTGAACACACATGGTTCACACATATATTCATACAGGCTCACATACATATAAATTAAAAATAAATCTCTTGAAAAATATACAGTGATAGGTTAGACAGACAGACAGACAGACAGACAGACAGACAGACAGACAGAGCAGAGCAGATCCCTGGTTTTAAGCTGTTAGCCTATGCTTATAATTCCAGCATTCAGAAGTTAAGGAAAGTTTAGTTCCAGGATAGCCTAATCTACACAACAATATTTTCAGAAAATTAAAACAAAGTGAAATAAGAAAACACTGTCTGTTGGCATGCATTATTCAGAAAAACAAAAGAAAAAAATATATATATAGTGAGCTATGTACATATGTCAGACAGCACTAAGAATAAGAAAAGCTGCCTCAGAGACTAAGGTGCATGAAAAGTAACAAATACATTTGGTATGCATGGATATTTAGGGCCAATATCATGTAGACACTAAGGGAATAGCTATTGGGTTTTTGGTTTTTGTGAGTGTGTTGTGTGTACACACTTCTGTTTGAGTAGATGTCACCTATGTGTGAGTACTTTCAGAAGCCAGAATAGGGTGTTAGATCCTCTGAAACACGGGTTACAAACATTTGTAAACCACCTGACGTAGGTTTGAGAACCAACACATCAGTCCCCTAGTAGCAAGTGTTCCTAACCTCTGAGCCATCTCTCCAGCCATACTTAACATACACTTACATTACAGATTTCTAAAGCATGCAGATGAATACAGAGTTACTCGAGAAATAAAGAAAAAAAGAACAGCATACATCCAGGCATGCTCGTGAAAGTAATCCCAACAGTAGGCAAGAAAGGCAGTGGATGGCCACCCAGGGCTACATAGTAAGACCCTGGTATGGAGGAGAGGGAAGGGGAGGGGAGGGCAGTGGAGGAAAAGCAGGCAAGCTATAACAGGAAAAAAATCTATAACAATCATAGTATCATAATATAAAGGTTGACTGACTTTTTATAAATGGGAATGATAGAAAAATGTCTCTATTAAAACTGAGTGAGCCTTCAGTTCCAATGATTCTACTATCTTACATTCTATCAGTAACAGAAAAACACATGAACTCAACTGAAACCTCAGAGTTCCTGTCACAACTTCCCAATATCTCAGGCTCCTTTTATAAAACAGTAGCATTTGAAGCATTATAAAAAAAATTAAGTAAATAAGAAATGTCAGTGTTACCTGTGCTGCAGCCCAAATGCAGTCAATATGCTGAGTACTCAGTCGTCCTTCTGCTGCCAAGAAATTCAAAATCACCTGGCACTGTTTAATAATCTACAAGAGGGAAATTTGGTATAGTTACTTAAAAAAAAAAAAAAAGCCTCTCTATATAATTAAGAAAAAACAACCAATTGTCTACAAACCTCAATATGTAAATTTGGTCCAAATATATGCTCTACTACATTGTTGCTAATAAGCCAGTCTGCAAGTTCTTTCGCAATGGACCTAGAACCAAATGGTTGAAAAAATAATATTTAAAGCATTTTCCCATAAAAGAAGACACCACAGAAAACTTCCATATGGTAGAAAGAATTATTTAAAAAATTTACAGTACTGCAAATCATAACTAAACTGAAAGGTATCAAATGTCATATTCTCTGAATTTATAAACATTAACATTAGAAAAGCTAAGGTAACAACACCAACTCCTGAGATGAGAACTTTGTGTTCATGAATCAATTTCCACAGGATCACTGTAGTATCTAGAAAAGATTTCCCAATACCACTTCTTTAATGAATTAAGCAAAGTAGGAAGTAATTACCTAAGAGATGAACACATAAAAAATTGTACTCAAGAACAAACTGCACATCTCCTTCCTAACACTAATGAAGAATTCATCAATGGAGAGGTAGGTCATTTGCATATCATTGTAAAGTGGAAGAAAAAAAATCAAAATACTGCCAATATACTTTTAACTATTTCTGTATAGATCTACTACAGATATGACCCATAAGATTAAGTTTTGATAATTAATATATGAACTCTCAACTCTAGGACTCAGGAGAACCAGGAGATCACCCTCCACTTGAGGCCGTCATGTTCTACAGCAATCAGTTCTGGGTTACCCAGAGTTATACAGTGACTCCTGCTCAATAAAAGTGAAACAAAACTAATTTGTTTGTGTAATTTTGGGCCAAGGTGAATCATTTTTAGAATGAACATTTATCTCTACTTTTATGGACTAGCAGATAAAGACAGTCCATGCTGGTAAGAAATAGGATAAACAGTGTGACAAAATTAGAGCAAATAAAAATACAATATATGACTACTGTTGAAGACCAAATTGAGTATTTTTTAAAACTTTAAGATATGCTTATTACACATACCAAATTCACATGTTTTAAATGAAATGTTTTCAATGGATTTAAAAAACATTTCCATCACTTCAGAACGATTCTATTTGTTGGTCCATTTGCAATAAGTCAATCCTTATCCTCCCAGTTTTATTAGTCTACTTCTGTCTTCATAATTTATCACTTTATAGACATTTCAGATAAACAGAATTACACGACATTATTTTTCATCGCACTTTGAGGAATATAAGCAGATCCGAGCTCTGAAACTATGGCCTCTGTGCATGCTACATGCACAGCTCTCACCCGCATCTCCTGCACCTGCACTGTGCTCCACTGTACTACATCTGTACGTAGGTGTTGTGTGGGTATGTGTCTACAAATGTACAGATGAACACGTGTGGACTAGAGGTTTATGCTGAGTGTCTTACCTGACTGCTCTCTATCTAGAACACTGAACCAAGAGCTTACCAATTCAGCTATTCTAGCCATGCAGTTTGTTCCAAGGATGGCCTCCCTGTCTTTGCCTTCTAAGTACAGGCAGTCCAGCAAGGCCCATTTGGTACTCCAATTGGATTGGAGATCCAAACTCCAATCCTTATGTTTACATGCCCAGCACTGAACGCAGTCATCTTCCCAGCCCTACAGTTCTCTGTTTACTTGGTTTTAGTTTTACTTATATCATAATACATATAATACTTTGCCTATTTCCCAGGCTCTTTTATATTGTAATTTATATTCATAATCCTTTCCTTTTTGCTTTTTTGTGATGTGAATTATACATCAGACCTCATTCATGTGGGGCAAGACCTCTATCACTGAGTTTCATTCTCTTTTATTGCTGAATATTGTTTCATGATGTAAATTAACCAAACTTTTTTTTTCATTATGGTTGTGTAGGTATGTCTGTGTAGATAAATGATGTGTACCTGCCTAGTGCCTGTGAAACCCAAAGAGGGCAATAGATTCTTTCAAACTGGAGTTACAAATGGTTGTGAACCACCCAATGTGGGTTTATGAACCAAACTTAGGTCTTCTAGAAAAACATAAGTGCTCTTAACTGTCTAGAACCAATACATCCAATTTTCTATACATTTTCTAGGCTTATTAAGTGGTAGTATGTGGGGGTTGGGGATTTAGCTCAGTGGTAGAGCGCAAGGCCCTGGGTTCGGTACTCAGCTCTGAAGAAAAAAAAAAAAAAAAAAAAAAAAAAGGAAAATCTAAATCTAAACAAAATGGGTGGTTTTGCTGGGCAGTGGTGGTGCACGCCTTTAATCCCAGCACTTGGGAGGCAGAGGCAGGCGGATTTCTGAGTTCGAGGCCAATCCGAGGCCAGCCTGGTCTACAGAGTGAGTTCCAGGACAGCCGAGGATATACAGAGAAACCCTGTCTCGAAAAAAATAAAACAAAAACAACAACAAAAGATTGAAGGCCATTATACTCAATTTATGTTTCGTTTTAGAGAAGAGTCTACTTGTTACTCCATTTTTTTTATAGCTGTGTAGTGACCAACTAATATTTCATTAAGGCTTTATTATGTCTTGCAACCTACTCCTTTTTCCTCACATTTGTTGGGAAATCAAGAATCCTCCTTGGTCTACCTACCAAATGTTAGAATTACAGGCATGCACTACCACACCCATCTCTGCTTCATGTCAGGTTAAATATATGCCTGTGTGCATGTCTGTGGAAGTCCAAAGAGTGCTAACACTCTGGAGATGATGTTACGGTAGTTGGAAGCACCCAAAAAGGGTACCAACCTGGAAGACAGTGCTCTTAACCACTGAGTCATCTCTCCAGCTCCAGTATATGGTTTTTCCTTAAAAAAATTTTTAACATATACTCATCTGGGGAGTGGGAGTGTGTGTGTGTGTGTGTGTGTGTGTGTGTGCATGTACACATGTACACTGCTGATCACAGAGGCCAGAGGCATGCATGAGGTGCACTTACAGGTGGCTCCAGTCAACTGACATGGGACCTCTGGAAGAGAAGCAACTGCTCCTAACCACTAACCATCTCTCTGGCATTTAGGTATATGTTTTTTAAAAGAAAAAGTTTGAACATACTGGTCCATAAAAACTGAAGGCACAAGGTAAAGATTTCCAATAAACACTTCAAATCAAAGTCACAACTATATTTGTATATAAACAATAACAAATTGGTATACTTCAGCCAAGGCATAGTGGCACACACTTTTAATCCCAGTATTTAGAAGGCAGAAGCAGACAGATCTAAGGCCAACCTGGTCTACAAAGTGAGTTCCAGGACAGCCAAGAGTACAGTCTTATTTTTTTTTTATGTATAACTCTGTATTAATTAATGCTCCTACTTACGTTTCTGTGTCGGATACCAATGATTCATTATTGCACACATCATTGAAAGTATGAAGCTGATTCTAAGATTAAAGAAAAGGAATTAAGGTTTATCCTTTTAAAAAAAACTATTAGCAAGTGGCAAGAAACAAAATAAACCCATTACATATATAAAAACACAACTGATAAGACTGCAATTATAAAATAGAAGACATAAAACCATAAGTATACTACTTTATCATGCTAAATACTAAAATTATGTCCAATAGAAACATTAATGCTTTTATTTCATTAAACACATTCAAGAAAATAATACTGAGTAAAGAAAAGGAAGTGTCAATCCAATCTAGTCAGAATACCATCTGTCATCACAGACTAGTCTCAGGAAAGGCTTCCTAGGCCACACTGGCTTGAGATTTATCTAACAAAAATGCCAGAAGCACTTTCTGTATTTACAAACCCATCACCTAAGTAAGCTAGATCACTTTAGATTTTCAGTGTTCTGACATTACAAAAGCTACATGAGAAATGGAAAGAAGTAAAGCTAGTGAGAAGCAAAGGAAACAGAGCAGACTGTTCTAAAGGAGTCAACCACTTGTCTTCAGCAAACTGTTAACCCAACACTTGGCCCTCACCTATCCTATCCCCACCTCTACAGTTTCAAACACACAGGTTATTACGATTCACCCACTCTTAGTAGTACTGGATAATGTAGTTAAATGTGCCTGCTACTCAAACAACTATGGCTTTTGCCTGAAAATTAACTCTTAATCACCGCCAATTATTTTTCTTTCTTAAATCACTGTCTTAAACACAAATGAGTCAAGGTGCACACACCTGTGATTCAGGTACTCAACAGGCAGAAGCAGGAAATCCTAAGTTTAAAGCCATCTTGGGCTATATAGCCAAAACTTGGATCAAATTTACAATTTACTATTTTGCAAACAACAATAATATAATAATATAAAAACAGCCAGAAGTAGTACTACACTCCTGCAATCCTAGCAGCCAAAATGTCCAAGCAGAAAGATCAGGCGTTCAAAGCCAGTCCTGGCTACATGGTGAGTTCAGATTGGTCTGGGACCACCACATAACATGGTCTTAGAAAAACTTTAAAAAAAAAAAAATGTGCCCAGGGAAATGGCTCATTAATACTTGCCATCCAAGTATACGGACCTTAATTTGGATCCAATATTTAAAAAGCTGGATACAACAGCACTTTTATCAACACAGTGCCACAGAAGTGGCCAAGAAAAATGCCCAAGATTTAGTGGCCAACCACTCTAGTTCAACCCCATGCACTTCAGATTCATTAAGAGAATCTATTTCAGAGAGAGAGAGAGAGAGAGAAAGCAACTGAGATGTCACAGATTATCAACCTCTGCCTTCACACACATGAATGAATAAATATGTATACACATACACACATACCACATACATATACAGACACACACACACAAATGGAAATAGATGTGCTGGTACACTTGTGTAATCCAAGGTGAAGCAGATAGCTAGCGCCTGATTGCAGGAATTCAAGACCAGCTTTGACAATACAGTAAGACACTGGCTAAAAGAAGAATACAAACAAAATAAACTGTGTGACAATGATGAGACCCTGATCTCATTTTTTAGATCAAACAGACCTAAAGCACAAATCAAAGCTTTACTCTTAGTTTTAAAAATTTATTTTTATGAGTGTTTGCTGGCATATATGTAAATGTACTCCATAAAAAAGGTATCAGATGTCATGGGACTGGAGTTGTCAGCCTACATATGGGTAATGAGAATCAAACCAGGTCCTCTCAAGGACAACAAATGCTCTTAAACACTGTCATTTCTTTAGTCCTCACTGGTCTCATCGTTAAAATAAGGAAATACAGAAATTATCTGTGAAGGCAATACAAAACAATGCATGCATTAAGCCTAGCATAATAAAGTCCTTCTCTAGTATAGTTACATTTGTCTAGCAAGCACACAAAAGAGTTACCAAAAACAAAGGAAGCATTGCTTACTGTTATCTGACTCAATCCAGCCAACCTCATGGTCAGAGTTGGTGACATAAAGTACTTAAATGCAAGGTCTAGACTCTCCTTATCAAAGCACAGTGTTGTGTCCAACGGCTCTTTCACTGTACTCCACATTAGGTCAGCCATATTACGAGCCGCACTCTGTCGTAACTCCTGATCAGAGAGCTTGCATAAATACCTAATGATTCAAAAACAGAAAGCACACAAACTCACCAGACACTTCTGAAAGAAAATCCCAACAGAAATTCACCAACATTCCTTTGCTCCAAACCTCCATTTTATGTGTGAGATTCCCTAGAATCTTTACACTTACTTTCAATTTACAATTTTTACATTTATTTACTGTGTGTGTAAGCATGTGGAGTGTGCCACAACATGGGTGTGAGGGTCAAAAGACAACTTATGGAGTTGGTTCTTACTGCCACTTACACGGGTCACAGTGGACAGAACTCGGAGCATCAGACTTTAAGTACTTCCATCCACTAAGCCATTTAGCAAGCTGCAATTTAATCTCTTTCACTTAATACTTTAAAGAACCTCTTAATTGTGAAAACATATCACTGCTTAGATTCCAACCTGATCTCACAATTGCAAAGGACCAAGTCATTTATCATTGGGCGATCCATAATGCTTTGTCACTCTCTAAAATCTGTCATATTTACAGTTCCAGTTTTAGTGATTACCAGCTGACTTCATAAGAAACAGCACATTTCCTTCCTAAACACTAGCAAGCATTGTTAAGGTATGCATTCAAAGCACTGGGGTTTTTTGTTTTTCTTCTAAAAACCAATAAACATGATTTTTCTTAAAAAAAAAAAAAAAAAAAATTGTCAGGACCTCACTCACATCTATGCCTGTTAATTCTGTTATCCAACCTTTCAACACCTTGGGATCTGTAAAAATGTCACACATATCTTTCATTGCTACATGTACAAGTGTTTACAATGTGACTCCAATACTGCTCCCATGAAAAGGTATCTATTTTTTACCCTACTGAATATTGACTTTGCCAGAGAATTTGCTTTTACCAAGAAGGTATCAACAAACATGACTGATATAAGAAGGCTTACAGCTGCTGAGCTTGTCCTTTACTGTTACAAACTCTTCCACTATTAAAAAGAAGAGACAAATTAGACTACTTCATGACAAACCAATCTCTGACTAACCAACTGACATCAAGCAACTTTCAAACATGAGAGTATCCTATTTCCCAACACCAGTTAGGCTGCTAACCACAGAATAAGGTTATCCTCAGCATCCAGTTTCAGTCAAGCCAGTTCAAATCAGCTGAATTATCTATCCTACTAAGTATGAGAAATAATAAACACCCCTTCTTTACAGCACTAAGTATGAGGCAGAGGCTGTTTGCTTACATAGCAAAAGCATCTGATACAGGGCTTAACCCTAGACTCATCTATATTTTCTTTCTTTCCTCTTTAAGTGACCTCATTTGTTCTATTAGTTTCTGAATACTGTTCTTACGCTGACAATAAGGTTAGGAGAGGTTATCATGTATGCACAAGTGTGGTGTGTATATCATATGCCTTGTGTACACAACCATACATGTGTATGGAGGGCAGAGGTCAATGTGGGATATCTTCAACTGCTCTCTGTATAACTTTTACTTCTTTATCTATCTACTTATTTAAGTATTTATCTTATGTCTCTGTTTTGCCTGTTTGTATGTCTGGGTACCATTTGCATGCCTGGTGCCTGAAAAGTCCAGAAGAGGATGTCTGTCATCAGTTCTCCTAGGACTGGAGTTGCACAGTTATGGAAATTAAATCCAGCTCCCTGAATGGCTGGCTGATCAGTGAGATCTAGGAATTTGTTTCTACTTTCTTCTATCTGAACGGGCATCTGAACTCAAGCCTGCTGATGTCAAATCCCTAGACCTTGCTTCTAAACTGGAAGTTCATGCTTCCAATTTGCCAACATCACATTAATGACTCAAAAGTCTTACCTAAGCTTTCTCAGTCTTTTGTGTCACTGTTAATGATATCCAGAGCAAAAGAAAAATCTAAGATAGGGTGGGTTTTGGTGTCATCTGTAATGTTACTTTTTCTTTTTACTTTGTTTTAAATTAGAATTAATCATTTTATGTGTGTTTTGTCTACATGTATGTATATATAACATATCCATGCTTAATGCCAACAGAGGTCAGAAGAATACACTGGAATACTTGAAACTAGAATTACAGATGGCTATGAACCACCATGTAGGTGCTAGAAATTGAACCCAAATCCTTTGCAAGAGCAGCCAGTGCTCTTAATTATTGAGCTCTCTCTCCAGGCCTTGCACTGGTTCCTTTTTCTGTATAGCCTCATCATTGCTAGTCTTAATGATTTTATTTTCACTTAATATATCTATTTTCAATATAGCCATCAATAATCTGGGTATAACTAATGTAATTTCTATCTACAACATGGCACTGAATTTTTAAACTAGTCCCTTAGATTCTAATAAATTCTCAAAACTGTTATGACTCATTTACCCCATTGGTAAACCCACATAATGACAGTCACCTACAAGGATCTGATGCCCTGTCCTTGCTAAGTACTATGATTTATATCATAAAGACCTCCCTTCCTTACACAGCAGGCTCACACCATCACTTCCAAATCTCCTTTCTCAGATTATTTCTGAGTCTTTGTCCCTACGTTTTTTTTTCCTCCTAGAACATATCCCTGATATCACATGATTAGCTGGTTCACATCCTTTATGTTTGCATATTTCCTCTCTATCATATTACATTACTTATATAGCTCTTAGCACATCCAATATATCCTGATACTGTGATATTGTCAAACACCTCTAACAGTATCAGGAAAAATAGTAAACACTAAAAACTTTACAAATGAATGAATGAATGAATGAGGAAAAATTGCAAAGAACTCCTAATTTTTAATTTTAAAAAATTAATTCTTAGAACTCGCACAGGTCATGTCTAAGCCATACAACACATCATCTTAGGCTAAACAATAAAACTTAAATTCATTTCCACCTCAAAAAGACCTTTCTCATTGCCAAAATTTAACTTACGTGTGTTCATATGTACAAAAGTGTGTTTGTAGAGGTTGGCAGTATCATTCTTACAGAGCCCAACACTTCTTCACTTTTTCTTTGAAATGAGGTCTCTCGCTGCCTGGAACTTCATCAAATTAGCTTGGGGGGGGAGAGGGTCCCGCTTACCAGTCTCCAATTACCATCTAATCTACAAGCATTTACTGACATGCCTGGGTCTTTATATGATCTCAGGTTCTCACACTGGTACAAGTGCTTTACAAACGAATTCCCTTCTGCAGGCCTTACTCCACCCAGTACTTATTACAGTCCACAATTCTTACTGTTCCTATTTCTTTCCTGATACTTATCCTATGTACTTCTGATTTCTTATATACTGTAACAAGTTACTTTCTTCTTTTTTTTTTTAACTTGTTTTACTTTTTTAAAGTTATTACTTTATATATATGAGTACACTATAGCTACCTTCAGACACACCAGAAGAGGGCATCAGATCCCATTACAGATGGTTGTGAACCACCTAGTGGTTGCTGGGAATTGAACTCAAGACCTCTGGAAGAACAGTCAGTGTTCTTAATCACTGAGCCATCACTCCAGCCCAACAAGTTACTTTATAAATAAGCTGTTTGATAACATAATATTTAAAACTACTTATTGAATGAAATCAGTAAAAACATAATAAATCTGCTTAGTTCTTCCTAAACTCACATGGAAAAAACAAGACTAGGCAGTAGTGGCACATGCCTTTAATCCCAGCACTTGGGAGACAGAGGCAGGTGGATTTCTGAGTTTGAGGCCAGCCTGGTCTACAGAGTGAGTTCCAGGACAGCCAGGGCTACACAGAGAAACCCTGTCTCAAAAACACAAAACAAAAAAATAAACAAAAAATACAAAGACTAAGTAATTTTCCAAAATATAAATATCAAATATAAACTCATACACATGTATAAAAATTACTATATACTTA
Source organism: Rhabdomys pumilio (assembly GCA_030674055.1). Taxonomy (NCBI): domain Eukaryota; kingdom Metazoa; phylum Chordata; class Mammalia; order Rodentia; family Muridae; genus Rhabdomys; species Rhabdomys pumilio. Next base: position 70,394,370 of record JANHMN010000007.1, on the reverse strand, counting down.
TTTATAAACTAAAATCTTCCCTAGAGGATATATCCACAAGGGTCTTTCAAAAGCAAAAAAAAATTGTTATAAAATGTTTAATTGTATTATTATAAATTTACTTAATTAAAGAAACTTAGAACACTTACCTGATAACATATGTTCTAAAAGGAATAATATGCTGCATGACAGCAGGGATATGTAGCCATATCCTAATCTATAAGTAAATATAAAGAAAACAATGTATAATAAAAATGTAAGACATTTCAGAATCTTCCAATTAATTTAAAACAAAAGCAATTAATATTTGGCTGCCTCTAAAACCCCACATATTTTGTTTATAAATTGTAAATAGTGATAAGCTATAAAAATCAATTAATCTAACTCAATAGTATAAAATCAACTTGAATAATACTAAAATCCTTATCTCTTTGTATACGGCAACTATAACTTTGAGTAATGAACTGGCTTTGTAATAAAACCATCTCATCCTTCATTTTAAATCATTTTAAGTTCTATGATTTGTAGACATTTCAATATCCATGTGAGACAAAAATATTTCACAGCTGCATGCTCATTACAGTATCAGTAACCCAGAAGAGGGTGATCTGGCTACACCATGCACCACCCCACTAATCGCCAAGGCTGATCTGACAGATGGAGCTTGCTAGGGAAGTGGGCCCTTTTGTCCTCACCATTCCATATGTATCTTTCACAAAGCTGCAGCACTCCACTATCAAGTGCATGACCCTCCAATACAAGTAGAAGAGTTCTTCCATGTAAAACCCATGGAGGGTGGGGCATTATGGGACATGTGTCCCTAACCCCAGTAACCCCAGTTCTTCCATGTAAAACCCATGGAGGCTGAGGCAAGAATCTGTGAGTTTGAGAGAAGCCTGGTCAACACAATGAGTTCCAGGTCAGTCAGAACTATGGCTCTGTCTCAACAAAATATACAAACAAACATATACACATTCACATACACATACACACACACACACACACACACACACACACACACACACACACACCAAATATGTGTATATATACATATATGAAATAGAAGCTGAACAGACAGCTCATTCTCCTATACACACACGCAAAATGTAATTTTTAAAACTTTTTATTTACTTTATGTGTATGAGTGTTTTGCTTGCATGTATGCCTGCATGTATCATGTGCATCCTTTTTTTAAAATATCTATTTATTTATTTATTTATTTATTTATTTATTTATTTATTTATTTTATATGAGTACACTTTAGCTGCCTTCAGACACATCAGAGGAGGGCATCAGATCCCATTACAGATGGTTGTGAGCCACCATGTGGCTGCTGGGAATTGAACTCAGGATCTTTGGAAGAGCAGTCAGTGCTCTTAACCACTGAGCCATCTCTCCAGCCCCCGTATCATGTGCATCCTAAATCTGGAGTTCTATATAGTTGTGAACTGCCTGCCATGTGGGTCTAGGAATCAAACCAGTTCCTCTGCAAGAACAAGAAAGAAGTGCTCTTAACCTCTGAATCATCTCTCCAGACACTAAAAATTGTTTAAAGCAATGCTTGCCCCACTTATAAAAGCCTGAACAGTGTAAAGATTTAGCCAAATAAAAGTGAAGCTTAAATGCAACCAATTGAGGTTTATGTGCAAAGTGTAAAAGATGACTCAAGATAACAGATACAAAACAAGCTCAAAGGCTCTTAAAAAAAAAAAAACGGCATGGGCACTGTGCTTGCCTTTCCAGAAAAAACTATTTCTACAAAGCTCTAGAAATTAGGATAGAAAACAACCTAAAGGATGATATTATATATGAGTATGCTTTTCAGATTTACCTTTGCTAACTCTTTGTGCTAATAAAATTCTAGTACACCTCTAACTATGTGCTAAGTATCGTCCCTAACACAGGGAAAATGTTCTCTGCTCCCCAAAGCTTAATGACAGAGCTATTTTAATAAAGTAGCAAAATAAAATTCTTACCAAAAAAAAAAAAAAAAAAAAAAAAAAAAAAAAACCTGTCACCCAACTGTTTGATCTGGCATGCAGATATGTGAAATTACATAATCGTAAACTAATTTTTTATATTCAAAAGCCTCTGCTCCTCCACTTGTAAACGCAATCCACTTTTAAGAAAGCTGGGAGAGGCAAGGTCTCATGATGCAGTATCTCTAGCTGGCTTGGGACTCACTATACAGTCTAGGCTGCCCCACAACTCAGAAATGCATCTACCTGTCCCTCTCAAGTGCTGGCATTAAAGGATGAATCGCCACACCTGGACGGAGCAGTGTTAACAGAGCTCAGTTTGTCCTGTCCACCAGTACTTTTACTGAATAACATAAGCTACACTGTTTTTGAAAGCATATTATTTGTAAACTTTATTTTCTGTCTTCCTAGTTTGAGAGAGAAAATTTTCAGAAAAGAGTTAAGAACTAAGAAAAAAATACTATACCTAGAAGCAACTTTAACCTAACAGAAAGACAGACTGCGTGGGTCTTAGAAGGCAAACCTCCTCTTCTATGTTCTACTACTCCAATATGTGATAAATGTCAGGAAGCATCCTTCCTAAAGACTTAAAAAGTCAGCAAAAAACAGTAACAAGTTTTTTAGAAGTTTCTTTTCTTTCTGTAGCTAGATCTTTTGTTTCTAAGAAAGGATCTGTACAAGTGAGCTACTTGTATAAAAAATAGAAATCCATTAACCATCAGACTAAGAACTGCTGGAGCCAGCCAAGTGTGGTGGTGTAAACTATTAATCCCAAAACTTGGGAAAGAAAGACAAGTGGATCTCTGAAATGGAAGGCAGCCTGGATAGCGAGCTCCAGGCAGCCAGGACTACGTAGAGAGACTCTAGTCTCCAAAAAATAAAATTAAGTTAATAATAATAATAATAATAATAATAATAATATAGGACTGGAGAAACGGCTCAGCGGTTAAGAGCACTGCTCTTCCAGAGGACCTGAGTTCAACTCCCAGCAACCACATGGTGGCTCACAACCATCTGTAATGGGATCCAGTGCCCTCTTCTGGTGTGTCTGAAGACAACTACAGTGTACTCATATAAATAAATGAATATTTAAAATAATAATAACAATTAATAATACTTAGTTTCTTAAGTTTTCTTTCTGTGTTGTTAAGTAAAACTCCAGCCACTAGTTTTACTATCATACAAACTTAACATTGTAAGTTTAAATTCTAAAAGACTACAGTCACCACTCGTAAAGCTACTTTCCCTCAGAAAGTCAATCACTCTACCGGGCCTATTGGGGCACACCTTTAATGTCAAGTATGCAGATCTCTGAATTCCAAACCAGAGCTACACAGCAAGACACTCCACATACTCCCTCCCCAAAAGTGAACTACTCTAAAATAGACATAATAATCTAGTTCCCAGAAAATATAGCTATTCTTTTGTGGGACATCTGATTTACACTGTAAAAGAAATAAGGACTCATTAAGGCCAGTCTATCTATGCTAGACTGTGTAGGAGGATTTGGAAGTTACTGTTTTTTCTTTATAGGGAAAGAGTTCCTTTATCCTGTATTTTATTCTGTGTGAAAGCTCATGTAAATTTATAAATTCCCCAATAGGGACAAGCTTCAAAAAAAAAAAAGGCACATAAACAGTGTTAAGGACAGACAGGAATGGTTCACATAAGCCAAGGGCATGACAAGTTTGAGGTCAGACTAGGCTAAGTAACAATTTCAAACACAAAAACAAAGCAAACAACAAATCACAGTTTATATAATGACCTAGCAGAAGAAACTACTGTGTCCCAGCTGGACATGACATACCCACAAAAAGTCTGAACTGTACAATGCCCAATCAAATTTACTACAGACATTGTCTAGTAAACTGTGAGGCTGGATTGCAGTCTGTAGACCACACTATCCTTGAACTCACACTTCATCTGCCTCTGCAGGGCCAGGATTAAAGAAACTATGTGCCTCCATGTCCAGCATCACTTTGTCTTTATTTATAAACTCCAAAAAGGATCAAAGTACCCAAAGCAGATTTTTAATAAGCTAAAATTTCTAATGTTTATGTTTTTAATCAGATAAACTGTTTCTCAATTGTTTTAGTTTCTCAGAAAGGCTCACATGGCCCAAGCTGTACTCAAACCTGCTTCGTAGCCAAGGCTGGGCTTAAACTCCATCCTCTTCATTAACTTTTAAAGGACAAACACAAGGCAATAGGAAGCACCAAATTGAACACTATTTCTATTGACAAAATTAGATTGACTGTCAGTTAAATAATTCATAGCTAAAATGAGTAACATCAAGTAGTTACTAAGTGCTTATCTACACATCAAGTGCTACTATACCAACTTTCAACTCAGTTTCCTTTTAAATCTTTCCTTATTGTGTGAGTACAAACACCAGCATGCCACTGCATGTGCATAGACGTCAAACAATAAATAACTCTTAGATCATGTTTCCTCCTGCAACCTTATAAAATCTCAAGACAGTAACTAAGGCCATCCATCATGTCTGCCACAAGCACCTCACATCTTACCAGACCAAGAATGCTTTTACTGTTAAACTCTATTTAATTTCATGCTACAGAATCCTCTGAGAAAGACAGCATGATCATTTTCATTTTAAGACTAAAAGTTAGCATTTTAAACTAAAATTTAAAAAGGTAACATTTAAATTCAGAACTAAAATCCAACTATAAATCCAAGGGAGCTAAGCTTGAAGGCATACACTTAAATTCCAGCAATCTCCAGGCAAAGGAAAGGCAACAGGATCTCTCAGAGTCCAAAGTCAGCCAAGACTATATCAGCAGACCTTGCCTAACACATGCAAGAAGTCGAAATGGTACATACAAGAAACATGCTACATTCACCTTTTCTATATAAAAATTTTTTCAACATATAAAAAAAAAAAAAAAACCCATGGATTTATGAACATAAAAATGATCCTGGTAAAAATCATTTATTTAAATTACAGACACATGCAGGTACACATATGCAATAAATCTGAGCAACACCAGTGTCCTCCCTTTCCAATGCACAATGGCACTATAAGGTTACCACTGGAAACACTGCAACACAATATTGGCCAAGGACTTTCCATATACTGTTTTTATTTTATATAGATTTTATTTAAATAATATAAAAGTCATCTATACTCTTTCTAAAATAACCACAGTAAGTTATTAAAGGCTGAATATACAGATGATAAAAATTACTTTTCTGATAAAATTTTCACTATGCCTCACAGTTCTGACAGTACAAGGGAAAAAGCCCCATTACATCGTCATGTGTAATGCAGAGGAAGTCGGACATACTTCAACAGTGAAGCAGGTAAACATTATTAAAGAACACAAAACATTGTTAACAGAAAGATTTCCCAGGACAACATCCTAGACAAGGGCTAATTTCAACACACGCCAACCTACCTTTGACTTTATATAAAAGAGGTAAGGGCAAACATTACCTATTTTAAATTTAAAAATTGAATAATTTTATTCACATTATAATTTTATTACCTTTTTAAAATAGACTTACATGTTTAGTTTTTAAATTATGTTAAAATTAATTACACATGCAAATTAATCAGAACCTGTGATTTCTGGACAAAAAAAATTTGTGACATTAACATGTAGAATATTATACTAAAAACATTCAAGAATAATTCCAAACAATACTTACATTAGAAACAACTGTAATAAATGCATGTGCTATAAGAAATGGTAAAGTTTCAGGAGTCCCATATTCAAAGCAATCCTTCATGAGAGAAAGGCCATTTTTCCCACAAAACAGACAGACATAACGAAGCAAATGCAAGGGTACTTCTACATCCTATAAAAACAAAAGTGTATCCATATTAAACTTATTAGAAGTCATTTTATGAGCAATACTGAATCACTGTCAGATGTAAAATCTCAAAAGACAAGAACATATAAAACACAAAAGATACTTACATTCATATCACAAAATGCCCCTAATATGTTACTTTCTTGTGTCGATATATCCTAATTAAAAAAAAAAAAAAATTAATTGTTAGACCATTATTAAATGATGATCTAAAAAACATAACATTTTCTAAATCTTCTAAAATCTCAAGAAGTCTGTTTTACAGCCACAGGCGGCAACACCCCTCCTGAAGCTACGGTACCTCATCTCTGAAGAGCTCTCAACGCCATTCTGTAGCACACACTGTACACGTTCCTCCTCCTGCCTAGGTTTCTTCCACAGTACCTGCCAAGCGTCAGGCAAGGATTCTACAACTCAGCCACACCCCTTTCTTTTTCTTTTTCTTTTTTTTTTTTCCTTGTTTTGGAAATAGGGTCTCACTGTGGAAGCCCAGAATGGCCTTGAATTCCTAAGTTTGCCGTCCCCATCTTCATTATAGTTGTACATAACCACACTGGGCTTATTTTTCCTTCTCAAATAAAACCAATTTAAACAATGTAAGCTTTCCTTTACACTCAGGGTGAGTATGTGCTAGGTAGAAGATGCTGTTCAGCAGCAGCGCCTGCTTAGCCTGTAGAAGGCCCTAAGCTGGATCATTACCACTGCGAGGCACACTTCAAAAGAGTCAGAGTGATTCTTATAAATACAAATTAGGTGATTTTCAAACTACACTCATGAATTCTTGAGATGTACTCCAGAGAGTGTGTGTTCCATATATAAGACTGACTGCCCAAAGCACACTCGTTGGTGACCATATAAACAAATATGTTTACCGAAGGGTAAACAGTACTTATCAATACTTAAAATATAAAGTGCTTTAGACTTACAGATCATCTTTTGAATACTTTAGCCTTAAGAAGTACCAAGAGAAATGCTGGAAATTGTATGCATAATCATATTCACCAAAACTAGTAACAAAACTAAATTAAACTAATATTGGTAGATCAGGTAAGTAAATCCCAATTTTAGAGAACCTATCAGAAAGAAACACTCTAAAAACTGAAATGTTGGGGGGAAATGGGGAAAAGGGATAACATCTGAAATATAAATAAAATATCCAATGGAAAAATTATAAAAAAAAAAACAGATGTTGTAAAAGTTTGACTAAACTGTAAGCATATGACATATAGGTTAGACCTTTTAGAAACTGCTCAAAGCTGGGAGGTGGTGGCACGCACCTTCAATCCCAGAACTCTGAAGGCAGAGTCAGGTGGATCTCTGAGTATGAGGCCAACCTAGTATACATACAAAGAGAGTTCCAGGATAGCCAGGGCTACACAAAGAAACACAGTCTTAGAAAAACAAAAAAAGACTTGTTGAAAATTTTTAGAAAAAAAAATTTAAATAGATCTGTATGTTCAAGAAAAGAAAGCAGCCAGGCGGTGGTGGCTCACACCTTTAATCCCAACTCTGGTGCCAGAGGCAGAGTTGGAGGCCAGACTGGTCTACACAGTGACTTCTAGGATAGCCACAGCTACATAGAGAAACCCTGTCTAGTAAAAAAAAAAAAAAAAAAGTAAGTAGTAATACTATTATATTTATTTAAGAACAAAAATTATGATCAGGACCTGATTATCAAAATTATTTAAAATCAGGATCATACAGCACTAGAGAGGTGGCTCAGTGGTTAAGGGCGCTGACTGCTCTACCAGAGGATCCAAATGGCGGCTCACAACTGTCAGTAACTCCAAGATCTGACACTCACAGAGACATACATGCAAGCAAAACACCAGTGCACATAAAATAAAAAGGTAAATACATTAAAACAAAAACAGGATCATGCTATCGAATAGCACAGGCTGGCTACAATTTCAATCCTACTAGTTTTAGTTTCCTAAAGCTAGGATTTCAAGTGTATAGTACACAATTTAGGGAGAGATTAGAGTGGAATTTGAGACAGGGTCTCACATAGTCTAGGTTGGCTTTGAATTCCCAAAGCAGCCAAGGATGACCTTGAACTTCTAATCCTACTCTCATTCTGCCAAGAGCTGAAATCTGAGATAATAGCTGTGGACCAATTACATATTTCTTTTTGCAAAGTCTGTAATAATATATACTAATTAGGTAAAAAGCAGTGTTTTGCCACTGTTCAAGCACTGAAAAAAATATATTAAGGTTCAAGTCTTTTAAAGTTTTTATTTTGTATATTGTTTTTAATTTGTCACACTATACATACACTCATCATTCATTCATTCATTCATTCATTCATTCATTCATTCATTGTTTGCCATGACCTGTTTCACATAAAGATGAATTGTTAAAAGAATCTGAAAATGACTGGCAAATCAGCACTCTCAGAACACTGCAACTGAATTGAAATTACCTAAGAAGTAAACACATTTTGCAAAATAGGTGTAACAAAACTAACTTTCTAATACCAGAGCCTCAAATTACACTCAATAAAATTTTTATACTTAAGGATATAATTCAGTGACAGAGTACTTATCCAGCATATTTAAAGCTGTGGGTTCTAGTCTCAGCAAAAGGAGAACTTCCAGAGTTAAAGAGCTCCATTAAAGTACCAAGTCACTGACTAAGAACCATGCTGGAATACTAGTGTGGAATACTAGTACAGAACACAAACACAGGAACTCTGAAAAGGTTTCTATCCTGATACACAACAGTTTCCTTATGACCTAGTTCCACACAGAGCCCAGAGCAACTGTCTTCCTAGTCCTGGTTATCATCTGCCTGTTCCTTCCCAATACATAGGTACATACAGCCAAGCCCAGATTAGGATTACACTGTAAACCTTATGTTTATCAAATAAAATTATACCACATTTTAGAAGCAAACAAAACTTTTTTTAAAACGGGCAATTCAACAGTGAAGTAATTCTGTATCTAATAGCAAATACTGTTCAGTAACTGAACCATAGGGAACTGGAGGTTACCCAGAATTAAAGGTGGGCTTTAAGTCGGGAGTACTTAAATTCATAGTAGTTATATAATTCTGGGACGACACTAAAAACAAGAGGAAAACCTTATGAGATCTCTCAGAAGGTGCTTGCTGCCAAGACTGACAACTTGAGTTCAGTCTTCAGAATCCTCATGGTAAAAAGTAGGAACTGAGTCTTAAAAGTCTCCTCTAATCTCAAGGAATTCTTGAAAACACATATACAGGCACATACATACACTAGACAAAATAATAATATGCAATAAAAAAACTTTTTAAAAAACTGTTTTATGACAAGATCCCACTATGCAGCCTTAAATGGCCTCAGAACGTGCCATCATATCCAGTTTTGAAGAGGTAATTTATTTTTTGAGAAACAGTCTTATTTGAAGTCTCCATGAAGGCATCAAGCTCACTGTATAATCAAGTATAACCTTAAATTCCTGATCCTCCATCTCCCCAAAATTAGGATTATGTGCACAAACCTTCCCAAAACTAGAAGCATGAAACACCACACCCAGGTTACAAAGTAGTACTCACAATCAGGACTTTGTGCATGTTAGACAAGCACTGTACCAGCTGGGCTACAACGTTGTATGTGCAGTGTGTGTAGTGTGTGTGTATGTGTATATGTGCGTGTGTGTAGTGTGTGGTGTATGTGTGTAGTAGTGTGTGTGCGTGTGTGTAGTGTGTGTGCATGTGTAGTGTGTGT
>JANHMN010000007.1:70364265-70374795 GCA_030674055.1 Rhabdomys pumilio | reverse complement strand
GTAACAGTAGTAGTAATAGCAACAGTAGTAGTAATAGTAACAGTAGTGGTAGTAGTAACAGTAACAGTAGTTAACAGTAGTAGTAATGACTTCTTTAATAAAACTACTGGTTACATAATACAAGGTGTTTTATCATCTAACAAAATTTATTATCTACCTACATTTTTAAATGAATTCTTGAAGCCTACTTAAGATGGGTACTCTGACCCTATCTGGAAAACCAAACACACGCATAAATACAAAACATTCTCTCTTCAATGTCAGTAAAAAACAAAAACAAAAAACTGAAAATGTCAGGTAAGTATTACATAAAAATCTAGTTCTCTTAGACAAGTTCAATTAACAGCACAATGCTTGGTATAGTTCAGGTAATTAAAAATCTTGTGTGAATCAATAACTAAATGATACACACATGAGTACCTAGTTCTAATTATATTAGTACCCAAACACTGATGAAAGATAATCAGCCATTACTTATAGCTTATTACTTGAAGTATTAGCAAAATGTCTCTATATTGTCCAAATAGATCACCAACACGATATATGACCACAAAAGAAAATAATCTCATTTTTATAGATATGATAAACTTAGAAGTATGACCACAAAACCCTTGGCACACATTCATTTAAAAAGTAAAATCTAACTTTCTTCCCCTTGAGAGCAGAAGGGATTCATTTCCATTGAGTAAAGTGTGGTAGTAATTAAAAGATGAAATATCCAAGATTAGGTCATAAAAGACACTGCAACCATGGTGTAATTAATAACATTCGAGCTGCCTACAACTAAGGTTTTCCCAAACACTTGACAACAGATCCTCTAGCCCCCTGTAAGCCTCCACATAAGTCTATTGTGAATACCGTGATTAAAACCTTATGGTAAGCCCAACACAAAATTCCAAAATTCCTATTCCACTGTAATACTGTTTCTAATTAATTAAATACTATTGTTGGAAAAATTTGTTACACTGATTAAACAAAGGGGATTTTACTTCAAAAGTCTTTTCCAGCTATAAAATACCATACTGCCATTTTTTTTCACTATGTGGCTCTGGATGGCCTAGAACTCAACTCACTATATAGACCAGAATAACCTCAAACTCAGATATCCACCTGCCTCTGACACGAAAATATTAAGATTAAAGGTGTGTGTCACAACATTCAGACATCTATTTGTGTGTCTGCATGTATACCTTCGTATGAAGGCCACAAGAGTGCATCAAGTCCCCTGGATCTCCAGTTGCAAGCAGTTGTGAGCCACCAGACAGAGATATTAGGAACTGAAGATGGAGTCCTTTAGAAGAACAACAAGCCTTCTCTCTAACCCAACCCACAACCAATATTATAATTAGTATGAGCAAAACAAATATGATGTCTTTAATCTAGCATCAAAAGGCAGGCAGATCTCTCTGAATTGAGGCTAGAGTGAGTTCAGGTGAGCCAGGACTGAAATGAGATACCACGCTCCAATCTTAAAAAACCAAAGATTACTCAGTGTTTTCTGATGAGCAGCCTGCCTACCTCTTATCTCCTATATCTTTTTTTTCTCTTTTCCAATACCTGGGACAAATCCAGGACTTCATATATACTAGGAAAGCCCTCTTAACTGCTGAGCCACATCCCTGCCCATTTTTACATTGACATGGTCTCCCTTTTAAGTTGAGGCTGGCCAGGATCCTCTTGTCTTTTACTGCAAAATGTGAGGATTATAGGCATGTACCACCACGTCAACTCAGCTTCTTCCTATAGTAACGCTAATTCAAAATTATCGTTAAAGTGAGAAGTTGTAAACTTAGACACTTTTCTTAGTAAAGCTAGAGTCTGAGTTCTTAAAAGATCTTGGCTAAGGCTTAGAATAGGAAAGACAAATTTACTTCTAAAACTTTACTTCTAAAATTAGTTGTCAAAAAAACGGGAACTTGAGCTGGAAAGACAGCTTAGTGGTAAAAGACAAAATAGTGGCTGCTCTTCCAGAAGACCTGGGTCAGTTCCCATCATCCATATGATGGGTCAAAATAGTCTCTAACTCCAGTTCCAGAGGGATCCATCTCGTCTTCTGGCGTATGCAGACACTGCATGCATGTGAAGCAGAGAGATACATGTGAAGCAGAGATACATGTGGGCAAAACATCCACACACATGAAATAAAAAAATAAAAGGAAAATGAGAATTAAGATGGGTGGTAGTACATGCCTTTAATCCTAGAACCAGGAAGGCAGAGGCAGCTGTGTCTGTGGGTTCCAGACCCAGCAGAGCTGTCTCAAAAACAAACAAAAACAACAACGAAGAAAACCATTGGGAAGGCTCAGGACTAGGGAGCTCTAGCCAAGGATGAAGTAGAGGACAGAAAAGGGGTCCAATGAAAGAGATCAAGTAATCTCCTCTGACCAACAGCTAAACTGTCATAGCCAAAGAATAAGGAAATTCTTAGAAAATATCAAGAATCCAAAGGACATATCGTTAAGAAAGACTATTGTAAGGCCACCCGGTATACAAAGTGAAGTCTAGGCCAGTCAAGTTATACAGTCAAACCTTGTCCAAAAAAAAAAAAAAAAAAAAAAAAAAAACCTGCTCATCATTCTATTTACATTTATCGTATAGTTCAGATCATGATTTTAAGATGCACCACCCACAGAGAATATCCAATTCACTTTGTTGTGCCCTTGTCTTAACCATGAAGGACAGCCAAGAATAAGTCTTCGTAAGTAAGAGGAAAGAAAAGGCTCAAAATAAACAATAAATAAAAACTTGTGTCACCAAAGACAACAAAAACAGTGAAAAAAGACTCAGCCTAGCTTTGTGGTACACACCTTTAATCCTTAAATTCAAGGCAGGCCTGATCTACAGAACAAGACTCTTTATAAAAAGAAGGGAAGGAAACCCCTCAGAAATAAGTACAACACAGAAATGTTCTAGTTTCCTTTCTATTGGATATTATTGATAAACAGTGCCCAAAACCAACTCAAGGAAGGACAGGTTTTAATCTCATCTTGTAATTGAAACCCCTCACTTGAGGAAAGATAAGACAGGAACTCAAGGCAAAAACCTGAAGCAAGACCTGAAGCAGAGGCCATGAAAAAGTACTGCTTATTAGCATACTCCTACTACGGCTTGCTGTTTCCTTTATGATAAAACTCAAGGCTATCTGGCACAATGGTCTTGGCTCTCCCAAATCAATCATTAATCAATTAAATGCCTATATTCATAGCTTCTCCGATATACTGGGGTCTCCACTGCAGCTGAAGCTGCACCTTCACCAATGACCTCCACTGGGCTCTCTTCAGGGACTCCAAGCCTATATATACCAGGGTGTCAAGCCTCAGCTTCTCTTCATGGACCCTTTCAATCCTGCAGTTTCCACTGCAACTGAGGCTACACTTAACCAACAGCCTTTCACAATCCCATGATCCCTTTAAAAGGTAGCTTTCATGGGCTAGCACTCAAGAGGCAGTATCAAGAAGAGCTCTCTGTGAGTACAGGCCAGCCTGGTCTGCATATGGAGTTCACAAACAGGCAGGGCTACAGTGAGAGACCCTGTCTCAGAAAAACAAAACATAGATGCAACTTTCACACAGCCAAAACCAGCACCATGTGGAAGATTCTTTGTAGGCATGTTTTGTGCACTGTATAAAGTTTACCCTTAGGTTATTCAAATACTGATTTCTCTGCTCTCATATCTTGTTTCAATCAGGACATGGCATTGTAATGCTTACACCAAGAATCTCCTGTCTCAAATTTGTATAAACTGTTCTTACATGTTTATTCCCTACCTTGTTAATAAATGCTGATCACCCAATGGCTGGGCAGAATGAAGAATAGGGTGTGACATTCGCCAACCAGAGGAAGGAGAAAGGGAGAGTGAGAGATTCAGATGAGCTAGCAGGATGGAAGAACTGGAGCCATGAAGAAGGAGACTGAAGATCAATAATAATATGCAAGTATCATGAGATGGAGCTGGGAAGTAGCCAGATTAAGCACAGAAGTTTAAGGTACATCTTTTACTGCTCAGCTATTGAGGTGTGGTTTTAAATAAAACTTGGTTTCTATGTGTAGTTATTGGGGACTACATAAAGTAAAGAAATAGACCCACTGGATTCACTATATATTTGTATTAAAAATAATTCATTTACAACTTAGACATTATCAAGTGCAACTCTCAACTTGAGATGCAACCTTGGCTCCTCTAAACCAGTTTCTGTGTGCTGATACTGAGTAGATTAAATACTCCCCACAAGATTTCACCTCAATGATATCAGTGTCTTCTTAATCATAGCTGCTTTTTCAGCCCCAGCAAACAACAGCAATAGTCTCAGTAAAATAAAGGTTTCATTTCAGTGGTACTGTGCTATCCATCCATTCAGAGCAAATTCTTTAGCTGCAGCTGACCAGAACCACAGATTTTTAACTCAAATCACCACAATTCCCTAACAAAGAGTTTTTGCTTCTCTATGAAACTCCACAAGGCAAGTCTTCATCATCTGCCCTGTTCTCAACACTACCTTCCAAGTTTCCACAGAACAGGCCATTAACTTTTGAGCACTACTAACTTTTCCAACCCAAAATTCCTAACATTTCCACCATCCTCCCAGACAACATGGTCATATCTGTCACTACAAGATTTCTGGTACCAACTTTTTGTCTTAAGTTTGTTGTATGTTGCTATGATAAAAACTGGCCAAAAGTGACTAGAAGGGGAAAAAAGGATTTTATTTAGCTTACACTTTCTGATCTACAGTACATCACTGATAGAAGTCAAGGCATAAAATGCAACCATGACAGGAATCCAGAGGCAGGAGCTAAACAGATACCATGGAGGAATGAATGCAGCTTACTAATTTACTCCTTAGGGCTTGCTCCTCCCACTTCAGGGCCCCTACACAGGGCAGCACCACCTACCATGGGCTGCACCCTCTCACATAATCATTAATCAAGAAATGCTTCCTGATCTGATGGAAGCAATTTCTGAGTTAGTGAAGATTCTTTTCCCAGATGACCACAGACTGTTTCAAGTGGATAAAATTATATATATATATATATATATATATATATATATATATATATATATATATATATATATATATATATAAAAATATATAATTTATATATTATATAAAATAAATATATATAATATATATATATTAAAAAATAAAAACTAACTAGCATAATTACAAGAAAGAAAAAAATTATCTATACTTTATAATACATAAAGAACCAACCTAACAGATGGGGCTAGAGAGATGGCTCAGTGGTTAAGAGCACTGACTGCTCTTCCAGAGGACCTGAGTTCAATTCCCAGCAGCCACATGGTGGCTCCCAACCATCTGTAATGGGATCTGACATCTCTTCTAGTGTGTTTGACAGCTACAGTGTACTCATATAAATAAAATAAATAAATCTTAAAAAAAAAAAAAAAAAGAAGAGCCTAACAGATATTAGGTTACTGAAAGAACAAATGTTATAAAAACCTAAGTGGGGATTATAAAACTGAGCCCTTTGAAGTTGGGCATGGAGCTCCATGTTAGGTCAGTTGCCTTTGTATGTGCGAGACCATAGGTTCCATCAGAAGCAGCATTTTAAAATAAAAGCTCTTTAATTGTACACAGACTATTAGTATGCCTTTTAAATAAATATGTAATCATTTTAAACCAAATTAAAATTTTAGCAACTTAGAATACATTATGAAAGTTCCAAACAGGGAAACTAAAGCAATCTCTCAAAAAGGAGGACAAAGACTGATGATACTGGGGAGAAAAAGAAAAGTATATGACCAATCAAGACTAGCAGGTCTAAAAGACAGATGGATATAAGGAAATCATGAAACAAACACACTCAAGGATTTTTAGTATTTTTATTTCAATTTATAGAAGATTTTGATTTACATTTTAAAAACTAATGAACAGAATAGGTGACAAGATCAAAATTAAAGGAAAACTCTATGAAAATACTTCAATATGCAAAATGTACAAAATTACTAATCAAAAGCATTAAAATTACATCCAAAGCATACTTAAACACTAGTTCTAACAGAGCATAACCAGAAATTCAAGATTTTTCATGAGTGGTATGCTAATCCAATCAGCCACAGCGTTTAGGGTTTCCTAAATATAGCTTAGATATCACTTCCTTAGACTTGCAGAGTAATTTTCCGCTGGAAGTAGTGTTTTTCCTTCTCATAAGCCCCTTTCTAGTTTTCTGGTATTTGCCCTCCCTCCCACTGTGTGTGTGTGTGTGTGTGTGTGTGTGTGTGTGTGTGTGTGTGTGTGTATATATATATATACATACATATATTTGTAAGATTTACATAAGAGAAGATGTGTTGTATGCCTTTATTAAGGCTAGGTCACCTCACTTAAAATATGTCCAAGTTCAATATACTTCCTAAAAATAGCATAATTCTATTTTCCCTTACAGATGAATAAAATTCCATTGTATATATGTACCACATTTCCATTACACATTCTTCTATGATGGGCATCTTCGTTCGTTCATTATATTCCCATGCTATTATGAAAACAGTAGCAATAAACATAGAGAAGTATTTGTAAGAGGATACAGTCTTTGGGGTAGAGGTCCAGAGTGATATAAATGGATCATATAAAAGTTCTAGCTTGTGAGGCCTAGTGGCACACACCTTTAATCCCAGCACTTGGGAGGCAGAGGCAGGTGGATCTCTGAGTTCAAGGCCAGCCTGGTCTACAGAGTGAGTTCCAGGACAGCCAGGGCTGCACAAAGAAACAGAAACCACCACACTGGTTTTCATAATGGCTGTTCAGTGTGCATTCCCACTTAGACATTAGTTTCCAGCTTTTGTCATCAGTTATTTTATGATACTCATTTTCAGAATGAAAAGGCTTATCCAAATGCACACTTGCGATTCTTGAAATACAGGGGAAAAAATTCTAAAAAGCTTCCAAGGAAGGCATTGAAGGAAAGCTAAAGAAGAAAACTACTGGAGTTGCTGGAGATCATGGCACACATCTATAGTTCTCAACTCGGAAAGCTGAGGCAGGAAAACCCTAAGTTTTAGGACAATTCTGGGCCAAATGCAGCTACACAGATAGTATTTCTAAAAGGGAAAAAAGCTAATACTTCAAAAAGCAACACTGGATCCCTGAAATAACAATAAAACACAATTCTGAGAAAAAAATGACTTTCCACCCAGAATCCTATATTCAAAAAAAAAAAAAAAAAAAAGAGCCGGGCAGTGGTGGCGCATGCCTTTAATCCCAGCACTTGGGAGGCAGAGGCAGGTAGATTTCTGAGTTCGAGGCCAGCCTGGTCTACCGAGTGAGTTCCAGGACAGCCAAGACTACACAGAGAAACCCTGTCTTGAAAAACCAAAAAAAAAGCAGATATGACAAAAGTACACATAAAAAATAAACCCTTTAGATAATGCCAACTCTAAAAAATCATGTTTTCCATATAGCTTTTCTAAGAAAATATAATAATAAAACAATAAACACCAAAAAAAGACAATTCTAGGTAATATGGGTAGAAAAATAGTAAAAGCTCAAGGATGAACTCTGAAGGGAAGCTAGCTTATGAGCAAACAATATAGACTGAAACTCAAGGCTAAATAAATTCAGATGAGACTGGGTAGATAGTAAAAAAATAACAGACTAAAAAGGTTTTAAGAGTTCAGAAAGCATTTGTGACTCATATATAGAAAATTATTCAAATGAAAAACAAGTCAGTAGAGACCCCAGGAAACAAATAATGCAACCACTAAACAATTTAGCAAATCTTTGAACAGTATTTTTATTTTTAAAAGTATGCTAAGAATTGATGGCAACCATATTAAAAAGATGTGACAAAGTAAAACCCTATAGATCATAAAAGGAAGGTCAAGGTTAAGACTGACAGGTGAAGCAACAGATGTAGAACACAATTTCAGAAAACAATATGAAGTCATTAAGTTGAAAATAAAAACAGGATTAAGAAGGAGGAGTTAAAAAATACTATATGCTTTTCTTTCAATCACATTTTGATGTAGGGAAAGGCAGTCTCATCATGTAAGTCTGGTTGGCCTAGAACACACTCCATTGACCAAGCTGGCTTCAAACTCAAGAGACCTACCTACTTCTGATGTAAATGGGCCCCATGTCTGCCTCAATTACTTTCAACACCTGTTTGGACTTCTTGACTTTATTTTTCTATATTACACATACGTTTCCTACCATCTGCCAACCCTACCTCTTTCTCTATTCTACATCTTTTATTTCTATGATTATGAATTACCCAAGTAAAATAGTATGCTTCAAATCTGAATTCAAATTTATATTGAAACCCATGTAATGAGGGCTAGTAAGATGGCTTAATTAAAAAAAGCACTTGCTAGGCAAGATTAACAACCTGAGTTCAATTTGTAAAGTAAAAGGGAAAATATACAAAACTTGTGCACTCACATATGCACACCTACATATACACATGCTGATAAGCTTTTTAAATGCAATGATAGCCTAAAACATGTAGCTTCAATAAATTTCAGTAGTAAATAAGTATTCATAAAGAACCATTAAGACAAGTACATTTCTTAGGACAGATTCTAGAATTTCATTTGATAACACATATCTACCACTTTCCCTATCCTGCTATTGTTGAAAACATTAAAAATCTACTTCACAAGGCTGGGGATAGATGGCCCAGTGGTTAAGGCCACTTGCTTCCAGAGGACCCAGGTCCAGCTCCCAGAACCCACACAGAGGCTCACAACCATCAGTAACTTCAGTTCCAGGGGATCCAAAGCTCTCTTCTCACTTCCTAGGGCACCAAGCATACTTGCATTGTTACACATACATTCATACAGGCAAAACATTATTATACATAAAATTAAAAAAAAAAAAACTAACAAAACTATTTACAACACAGTATTCAACATCGGGAAAAAAAGTGTTTCCAGAGTATCTGAAACTAGTAATCCTTTCTATAGGCTGCCTACTCTCAGCAAAACAAAACCTGTTGAATGTGGTGACTACAACAGCAGACACCAAGGTTCAGCCCATAGCAGGTGCTCAGACTTTAGACTTTCAGCAGTACTAAAAAGAACCAGTTTACTTGGTTAAACCTCAGTTGAAGGCTTCCGGTTCTCAGCACTTTTTAAACCAATCGTGTTTATTTTAAATGTGATCATCAATAGCTTCTACAGATATTCTATTGAGAAATTAATTCCAAATGTTCTGGAGTTCTTATCATATGGAAGGCTTTCAGAAACAATAATACTGGCTGGATGTAGTGGCAAAAGACTTTAATCCCAGCATACAAGAAGCAGTGGCAAGCAGATCTCTGTGGGCTAAAGGCCAGCCTGCTCTGGACTCTTGAGAGTCCCAGGACAGCCAAGGCTATCTATCTACACAACAAACCTATCTAAAAAAAAAAAAAAAAACAGAAAAGAAAGATAGGGGGGAAAAAGGACCTTGCCAAATCTGTACATTAACTTTATCAACTCTTCGTTACAAGTTTTCATTGCACACATTTTGTTTGTTGAAACAAGGTCTATGTAATCAAGAACGGCCAGGAACTTGGGAACCTCCTGCCCCTGCCTTCTAAGTGCTAGGATTACAAGCATGAGCCAAGTTGACTCCAAATAAGGCTTTCATCTTGAATCTCAAAATTTGTTTTATATGAGCTAAATTCTGGAGAAAAATACTTTAAATAACAGTATGAATATCTTTGTTGTTGTTGTTGTTGTTGTTGTTGTTGTTGTTTGAGACTGGGTTTTTCTGTCCTGCATTAGAACAACGCTGTAGACCAGGTTAGCCTAGAAATCACAGACATCTGCCTGCCTCTGCCTCCAAAATACTGGGTAGAATTAAAGGCTTTCGCCACCAACAAACTTTTTCTTTTCTTTCTTTTTTCTTTTAAAGGTAGGATCTCACCATGTAGCACTGGCTGGACAGGAACTCATATAGAGCAGGTCAGTCTGGAACTCACAAAGACCTGCCTATCTATGTCTCCTATAACTAGAATTAAATGGATATTCCCATGTCCAAGTCAACAAATTATTTTCTTTTATTTTGTGTGTGTGAGAGAGCGCATGTATGTGAACCATATGTGTACAGGAGACTTCACAGATCAAGCACTGGAGCCCCAAGAAGCAGAGTTACAGAGAACTGTGAACTACTATTTGGATGCATAGAAACAAACTGGAGTCCTCTGCAAAAGCATTAAGTACTTTTAACCACTGAACCATCTCTTCTAATAAGCATATTATTTCTATTGTTTCTTTTTTTATGTGAGTACACTGTCACTGTCTTCACACACACCAGAAATAATATTATCAGTTGTCAGGATTTGCCATTATAATATATTGATAGATAAAAGATAATCTTTACTTAAGAAATAATGTGTCAGAGACTTGGTGTGGTGGGCACACCCCTTTAATCCCAACACTCAGAGGATCAGAGGCAGTGGGATCTTTATGATTTTGAGGTCAGCCTGGTATACAGACAGCAAAGGTTATACAGAAAGACTCAAAGAAAGAAAGAAAGAAGGGAGGGAGGGAGGGAGGGAGGGAGGGAGGGAGGGAGGGAGGGA
>JANHMN010000007.1:70293993-70356105 GCA_030674055.1 Rhabdomys pumilio | reverse complement strand
CACCACCTCCACTATTACCACCTATACCACTACCTCCACCACCACCTACACCACCAACTACACCACCACCACCACCTACGCTACATACCACCTCTACCACCAGCACAACCACCACTCCTAGTTTTCTCTTTCTGAACAAATGCTAATAAAACTAGACCAAGCAATTCATGCCTATAAATCCCAGCACACAGAATCATGGAGGCTGCGATGGAAATCTGAAGCTGCCTAAGGTAGCTAATACCAGTCTCTCAACAAAAATAATATAAAACACACAGTAATTTATACTTATTCCACATTTTAAAAAAAATTTATACACAAAACTTCTTTGAAAGATGATAAACTTTTATTTACTTCCAAAGAGAAACACTCAGTGTTTCCCTAAGACTACTGAAACCACTATTTCCACAGTGAAGGTGCTTAATTTACTATAAACCTTTAACTAGCTTCAAGGAAGTTCAAGGTCCTCCTCAGGTACATATCAAGTGTGAGACTAGCCTGGGTTACAGGACCTTGTTTCAAATAAAGACCTCAAACATTAAAATAAAAATTTTAAACTCTTCAAGTTACACATAGAAATACATAAAACTTTATGACTAGTGTTCATAGCACTAGAACTATAGTTTAAACATCAGCAGCCTAGCCACGCACACTCACAACTGTAACCCCTGCACCTGGGAGGCAGGGGAAAGGAAAGCTCTTTGAGTTTAAGACCAGCCTGGTCTACACATCCAGTTCCAACTAGCCAAAGCAATATACTGAGCAATGTCCAAGCCAACAAGATGGCTCAACAAGTAAAAATGATCATCATCAAGCCTGACAACTGGAATTTGATGCCTGGTACAGAGGAGAACAGACTCAAAACTGGTTGTACCGTGACCTCCACATGCAGACTGTGTCATGTACACACAAAGATGCCAATCTTCTAGGAGCCCTAACTATATTTACTTCCACATATAAATAATATAAACATAAATAAAGTATACTTTGTGTATCAAGTTTAAAGAATCTGTATTACTGCGAGTGAGATCAAGGGATAATGAATTCTGATCAAGTCTAGATAAAAGTATCTGTCTCTCTCCAACAAACAAATGCAAGCAAACAAGCACGCACACATACACACAAAGAGCTGGAGAGATGGCTCAGTAATTAAGAGCACTGACTGATTTTCTAGAGGTCCTTAGTTCAATTCCCAGCAACCACATGGTGTCTCACAACCATCTTTAATGGAATCCAATGCCCTCTTCTATGTCTGAAGAGAGTGAGAATATACTCACATACATAAAATAAGTTAATTTTAAAAAAAGATCATCCTCTCCCTAGTCCTGTCCTCCACCTTTTTGTTCTCCCAGAACCAAGCTCTATAAACAATATACTATGGCACCATCCTCTATTTACCAGCTTGAAAACAGACAGACAGGTCATCTTCGGGAGCTTGAGAAATGGCTCTGCTATTAAGAGCACTGACTATCCTTCTGGAGATCCCAGCACCCACATAATATAGACAGCTCACAATGGTCTATAACTGTAGCCCCTTGGGATACGATGCCCTCTTTTGGTGTTCAGAAGTACATACAGACAAAACACCCGTGTGTGTGTGTGTGTGTGTGTGTGTGTGTGTGTGTGTGTGTCCGTGTCCCATGTATACATGGCACGGGTTTTTAAGTCTTTTTTTTTTTTTAAATGTATGAACGTTTTGTCGGCATGTAGGTATATATGCCACAAGTGTGCCTGGTGCCTCCAGAAATCCAAAGATCACATCAGATCCCCTGCAACTAGAGCTAAAGATGTTTGTGAGCAGGCTGGAGAGATGGCTCAGAGGTTAAGAGCACTGACTACCCTTCCAGAGGTCCTGAGTTCAATTCCCAGCAACCACATAGTGGCTCACAACATCTGTAATGGGATCTGATGTCATACAGGTACTCACATATATAAAAAAATAAATATTAAAAAAAAATGAAGAAACTGAGATTCTGAAACTTTAAAAAAAAAAAAAGAAAAGAAATGTGCTTGTGAGCCTCCACGTAGGTGCTGGAAATCAAACCCAGGTCCTCTGCAACAACAAACATTCCTAGCCACACTGAACCATCCCTTTAGTCCCTCCAATATCATCATTTTTAAAACACACACACAAAAAAAGGTTAATATGTGAGGTGTGGTGGCACACACCTTTAATTCCAGCACTTAGGAGGCATAGGCAGGCAGATCTCTGTGTGGCCAGTCTGGTCTACAAAGCAAGTTCCAGGACAGCCAGAGCTACATAGTGAGAATCTGTTTCCAAAAGACCAACAAAAGGCAGTAATCAGTATTTACTACAGAGACAATATTGATACTTTCCTATATCAATATACAACGTATCTTAGAGTGCTTCTTCATTTGCTATTTGGCTTACAGCTGATCATGGTAGCTCATGAGGTAACCTACCCCTTGGGAGGCTGAAGCACAACGGTTTGAGCATAGCCTGGGATGACTACAGAATGAGACCTAAGGTCAAAATACAAACAAACAGGATCTGGCTGGAAATTGTGAATAATTTTATCTGTAAGGCAGTGTTTCAAATATTAGCTGGTTAAGGATGTTTTAACTTAAGATTTGCCAAGTTAAAAAAATCCATAATCAGCCGGGCGGTGGTGGCGCACGCCTTTAATCCCAGCACCTGGGAGGCAGAGGCAGGCGGATTTCTGAGTTCGAGGCCAGCCTGGTCTACAGAGTGAGTTCCAGGATAGCCAGGGCTACACAGAGAAACCCTGTCTCGAAAAACCAAAAAAAAAAAAAAAAAAAAAAAAAAAATCCATAATCAGGGGCTGGAGAGATGGCTCAGTGGTTAAGAGCACTGACTGCTCTTCTACAGGTCCTGAGTTCAATTCCCAGGAACGACTTGGTGGCTCACAACCATCTGTAATGGGATCTGATCCCTTCTTCTGGTGTGTCTGAAAACAGACAATTTACTCATATACATAAAATAAAATTTTTTTAAAAAATCCATAATCAAGACTAAGAGTCATGTATAATACAAGCACTTGATAGTATGAATCAGGAATATTACATGTTCCAGGTCAGCCTAGACTAAAAAGCAAGATACTGTCATTCCCACACCCTAACCTCCTCCACATATAAAAGCCACAGTAGCTCATGAATGTAGGGCCAACTCTTGAGAGCCTGAGGCAAGAGGATCAGGAAGGAGTTCCCTTAAACTGTCAAAAAACCAAATTGGAGTGGTACCCAATAGTTTAGTCCTTATTTTAGGATCCTTAGCCTGATTCTAGACTTTACAAGGCTTTCACCTGTAGGTAAACTTAGTGCATAGTTACATAATGTATGTTTCCATGGTAAGGATTTACAGTTTGAGAACCTCTACAGGACTACAGGTACAAGTGATAATATAAATACTGTAGCTAACACTGATGACAATGTCAACTATTTAGAAACTATTACTCATCTTTTTTTCTTGTTAGATATACTGCATTCTGACAGGTTTATTTAGCTGGTTTCAAGACAAGGTTTTACTATGATTTGTCTGACTTCAAACTCAGGATTTTGCCTCAGCCTTCCAAACACAGACATGTATACCACATAATGCTCTGCTCTCTGCCAATTTTGTTGGTTTTACTTTTTAAATTATATATATATACATATATATTAGTTTTATAGATACAGATATATATATATATTAGTTTTATATATATATATTAGTTTTATATATATATTAGTTATATATATATGTTATATATATACATATATACATATATACATATATATATATGTATATATGTATATATATATGTGTTAGTTTTAATTGTATATGTCTGTGTGGTATGTTCACATACCCTTAAGGGCAGAAGAATGTGTCTGACCCTCTGATCCCCTCAAGCTGAGAGCTACCCTACCTCTTCTAATCTCAAGAGTTCTCTTTTCCTTAATAAATCTGCATTTGAACCCCTTAATAATAAATTGCCACATCGGGCGGTGGTGGCGCACGTCTTTAATCCCAGCACTTGGGAGGCAGAGGCAGGCGGATTTCTGAGTTCGAGGCCAGCCTGGTCTACAGAGTGAGTTCCAGGACAGCCAGGACTACACAGAGAAACCCTGTCTCGAAAAACCAAAAATAAATAAATAAATAAATAAATTGCCACTACACACCTTTAACAGAAGTACTCAAGAGACAGAGGCAAGTGTATTTCTATGAAATGAGCCAACCTGGTCTACAAAGTGAGTCCCAGGAGTCAGGACCAGAGTCAGAAAGACCCTGTCTCAAAAAACAAACAGAAAACTTAAAAAAAAAAAAAAAAAAAAAAAGCACACGATTTAAGGAATTTAATTGTGAACTTTGAATCAAGGTTGAATATTCATCTTTGCACAACGAACGGGGAAGAAAAAGACAGCCAATACATAATTACCAAGTGAAATTACAAGAAGACATATAATCCACTTCAATTTAAAAAGCTGATTTTCTAGAACTCTAAGTGATCTGATGCTCCTTCTGACCTCTGAGAGCACATCTGGTACATTCATGTACATAAAATTAAATTTAAAAATTTAAAATTAAAACTGATTATTTTTTGTTGTTTTTGTTGGGGGGTGCCATTCCTGGGGGCCAGCACTTCACCCACACTACCACTGAGCTGTATGCCAAGCACTCTTTTTATTTTGAGACTGTGTCTCACTAGCCCAGGCTGGCCTTGAACTCATCTTGTAGCCCAGAAAGATCCTTGACCTTGTGATCTCCCTGCCTCAGCTTCCTGAGTAGCTGGGATTACAAACAAGCCTGTACCACCAGGCCAGGCTAATTCAACAAGTTGTAGTCAAAAGTTCGACCATCATTCTCATCATGAAGTGCCATCCACCTTGTGCATTGACAAACATTACCACAGTCAAGTATAATCTGTCTTGTTCTCAGAGAAGTTAGTAGTATACTAGGGGTACAAAAACAACACAATGAAAATATTGTTTTGAAACAAGGTCTCACTACATATGAAAAACACTTAAGACAACTACAGTGTTTTAAAAAAAAAAAAAGTATCACCTGAGATGATTGAAGGCTTATTTTTTCCAATGAGGGATAAGTACCATTGGAAAGCACTGACTTACACAGTTTCAAGATAATCTTAAATTCCAGATAATCTTAAATAGTACCTTTTTTTAAAATTACTAACTTACCTGCATGTGTGTAAGAATGTGTGGACCCTGGAATAAACTCACTCAAGTTCACAGACTTACAAAGCAAAGCACCTTTACCCCCTGAGCAATCTCACCAGCCCTTAAAAATGTATGCAAATATCTTTACCATGCAAATGTCATCTCTTCTCAAATAAATTTTCTTTAGATACTATGTTTATAACATTCCTAGTTAGGCTTAAAATAATGTTTTAAATCACACTCTAAGGGGGCTGGAGAGACGGCTCAGTGAGGTTAAAAGCACTTGCTGCTCTTCCAGAGGACCTGGGCTCAGTTCTCAGCACCTGCACAGGCAGCTCACAACTGTCTGTAACTCCAGCTCCAAAGGGGTCTGATGCCTACCTGGGCAGCTTCACTCACACGAATTTATCCATAAACAGACACACACATACCTACATAATCTTTAAATCACTTCTCCCAAATTATTTTTCCTAATGCATACTAAACAATAAAGTACTTTCATGTTAGAGAACAAAGTCAGAATTAATGTATTTTTAAGATACAAAATGTTTTGCTGAGATAAGTACTAAGGAATTATGTTTACCATATCACTTGTACCAAGAATGAAATTTATGTCAAAATAAGGATAAACTTAAAATAATAGGAAAATTTAGGATGACACAAATATGGGAAAAATGTAGTTTGAATATATACAAACACCTACTTTAATCTGTCAGGAAGTAAATACATAGCTGAAAATAAATTACAAACCTTTTAGCCATTAAAGTGGAACTCAAGCACATAATAAAGTAAAAATTTAAAAACCAAAAGGGAATTACAATCTACAGACCGACTATTTAAATGAATGAATTAAAAAAAAAATAAGTAGTTTGGAAATCTGTCAAGATATCACAGTGAATATAAATTCCAATACCTCAAATGAACATTTGTCACAAATCAGGTTTGTGTAAATTATCTTTGCATCTAAACCACCTCTTCCAACCTAGGCCTCTGGGCCCATAATTAGCTGACGTGCAATATCCCTTTTTTTTTTTTTTAAGCAGAAATGCAATCTTGCAAGGCCAAAAATAAAATATGTAATATAACAATAAAGAATAAGGAGTAAGGCCTCTCATTTTCAGAGACAGATCATGACTACTCGGGGTGGTTGTCGTTGGTACAGAGATCTCCTTATAATAGATTTTACTACTTAAACGACGAATGGTACTAAAGAAATACTATCGCCTTTATTTTTAATTAAAGTAAGACAGTTCCAATCATCACTATTGCAGTACATTTTCTGCTATTTAAGGGTTGGCAGATGAATTGAATACACCCACACACCCTCAAGGGAAGGAAAAATCACCACCCTTCTCCCAGGGACTTTAATGAAAATTAGCAGGTAAGCGAGGCCTCCCCAGCACGCTGGAAATCAAAGAGGGCGGCCGTGAGGCTCCGACTGCGGAGCAAAGCCTAGTCCTCCGACCCCACCTCCCCACACCTTCTTCCAGGGGGAAAGGGGCGGAAGGGCTCATTAATGCCTCCATTAATTGACACCTGTAATGAGGAAACTTTCCGAGACCGCCCAGGCCTGACCGGGCCAGGGCTGCGCCGCGGCCTCTCGGACGCCCAGGTAACCCGGCGGCCTGGGCCCGAGGCGCCGCGACGGCCGCGCCACCACGCACCTTCCCGGGTACACAGGCCCGTACGCCGGGCCGGCCGGGTCGCCGCAGCCCGCAGGCCGCCGAAGGCAGGCAAGGCGGGAGAGCAGCCCGGGACCCCCAAACCGTGCACCCCGACAGGTCCCCTACCCGGCTACTTACTTTCATTTAACACCTCCACCAGGTCTGCGCAGTTCTCGCACATCGTTCGGCCGCCGCCCCCCCCTCCCCCGCTAAGGATCGCACTGACTGATCCCGACCGGCGGGGGGGAGGGGACAGAGGACGGGGAGGGGGCCGGCCTGCCGGCGGGGCGGAGAAGCGACGAGGGCGGGCGGCGGCGGCGAGGACGGGGCGGGGAGCCGCGGGTGGGGGAGGGGGCCGGCGGGCCCGGGAGCGGGAGCGGGCGGGGGCGAGGAGGGGGGTGAGGGAGGTGCAGGCCTCAGGGGCGCCGAGGCGCAGGCGGCCGGGGAAGGGGGAAGGACGGGGGAGGGAAGAGGGAGGGGTGGGTGGGGAGAGAAGCAGCAGAGTCACTTCACCACCGACCAGACGCCGCGGCCACCGCCGCCGCCGCCGCCGCCATTTTAATGGAGCGCTCGGGCTGCGCTCGGCTCTTTCCGCCCAGGCGAAGGAGCCGAAGAGAGGCGCCTCGCGCTCTCATTCCTCCGCCCTCCCTGCTCCCCCGCCCTCCGCCTCGCTCCGCACACACGCCGCACACCCTGCCGGAGCCGCTGGCTGCCCTCCCTTTCCTCTTCCGTCCAGCCTCCCCGCCCTCGGCCCACCCCCTGTGCGCGCTCGCCCACCCCGCCCAGCCCGGATCTCTGTCAGCGGCCGGAAGGGAAGCGCGCCGCCCGCTGCCGCGGGGGGAGTCGGGTGAGTGGAAGATGGCGGAGGCTGCGGGCAGGTCGTGGTTACGCGACCTCTCCCACCCCTGTGGGCTTCGCGCTCCGGGGAGGCTCGGCCTGAGCTGGGACGGGTGGCCCGCCCTGTCGCCTGTCGCAGCGTGTCGTCTGGTCTCCCGCACCCCCCGAGGGGAAGCGGTGAAGTTTGCCCGTCATTCGGGTACTTTGAGGGTGGAGACGGCTGCGGGTCAGCGGATCCCGGCACGCGGCTCGCTCCCCACCTGGCTTCGTGAGAATGGAACAGCCCAGGGCGCGTCTTAACCTGAATCCCTGTTTATCGCAGTCGTGCGGTTCTGTGAGGCTCATGTGCCCTCAGCAGTGAGACACCTTGACAGGACTAGAGATGGCGCGGTTGGGAAACCATGACATCTCGTTTTTACCCACGAGGTCTCATAACGTGCGTCTACCCATTCATTCTTCATCGGAAATGGTCTATTAGGCCATTTCTCATCAGAGAAAGACAGCGAGAGCTATTACTGTGAGGAACGAAGTCTGGCGTGATGGTTTACGACAGTACTTCCTCAACGCAGGCAGGAGGGTTGCTCCGAGTTCGAAGGCAGCCTGAGCGACTTTAAGAACCACTTCCCCAGTGTCAAAAGAGATGGGAGCCAGCAGTGAAAAACAAGTGAAAGGGACACCCAGTTTGCTATTGCATTAAGAACTAGAAGCTCAGAGAGATGGGTCGGCAGTAAAGAGCACTTGCAGCTCTTGCAGAGGACCCGATTCAATTCCAAGCACCCACATGGTGGCTCATAACCATCTATATCCTGTTCCAGGGTATTCAAGTCCCTCTTCAGACTTCTGCAGTTACCAAACACACTCGTGGCACACATACATACATGCAGTCAAAACATAAAATGAATGTTTACGTTTAAAAAAAGTTTACAGAACAAATTGGCGTTGGAAGTTTTTCCCTTACACCTTCACTGATTTCTGTTTCTAAGATATTTACACTGGGATATTACGACAAAGGATAGAAGGTCATGTGCATGACTGAAACCTGAGCACATGTTAACGAAGGCAAGGCCCTATATTAATCTTTTATGTTGTCTAGGTGTGTCATACTTTTTCTGTGTACTAGAACTTCCTCTTCCTTTAATGGTGTTTTAAACTTGCTGCTATAAACTTTTCAGTCCAACATGTTTCCATTACTTCCTGTGAGCTTTATGAGTTGTGCAGCTATTTTTCCCTTTCTTTCATTCTTCTCCCAACCTCCCCCCACTTAAAGTGTTTCTGTCACTGATTACTGACTCAGCAGACGTCACTTTCTAGCTAACCTTTGTCTGCCCTCTTAACAACCCTGTTTTTTCTCCAAGTAGATCCCAAGTTTTGTTTTGTTCTGTTTTGTGTTTTTTTTTTTAAATCCCGTCAATGTCAATGAACCTTGATTGAAAAAGACCCTTCTCTACCAAAGGAATATTTCTAAATTGTTTTAAACTAACAGTCTTGGTACCCTGGTTTCTCTAGGATTGATCATACGTTTTAAGTTTTTGCCTATGACATTGACATTTCTGTACAGCATTGAGTCTTTAGGAAAGAATTACTGTTCTCTAATAAATAAATTTTAACCCTTCTGTATGCCTGAAACATAATCTAAATATGGAAATTAATTTTAAAAAGTAAAAACATTTTGTGTTGGTATAGTACTTTTTTTTGAGGGGGGGGGGTCACGATAGGGTTTCTCTGTGTAGCCCTGGCTGTCCTGGAACTCACTCTGTAGACCAGGCTGGCCTCAAACTCAGAAATCCGCCTGCCTCTGCCTCCCAAGTTGTGGGATGAGAGGCGTGCGCCACCAGTGCCCCAGCAGTACTTTTTCAAGATGGACATTTTCTGTGTTAGCCCGTGCTGACATAGAATTCAAATTCCTCATGCCTTCTGGGAACTGGAACTACAGATGGGTGTCACTATGTACAGCTGTACCCACACATCCCTGAACACTGAGGTTACAAATAGGATAAAAGCTAACCTTAAAATTGATATACAGTGCAGTAAAATCCGGGCCGCCAACCAGGCAGAGGTAAACAGATTTCTGAGTTTCAGGACAGCCTGGTCTAGAGAGTGAGTTCCAGAACAACCAGGTCTACATGGAGAAACCCTGCCTTGGAAACTAATGAATGAATAAATAAATAAATATGTGTCTCTCCTGCTTTATTTGACCAAGTATCTATTCTTAGACTGCTTATGTGAAAAAAAAAAAAACTTTCTTTTCTGAGTTATGGGTACTGGGGTTCCAAACAAAGCTCACCATGCTTGTGCAGCAAGCACTTAACTCAATGAGCCCTCTCCTCCTCAGTCCTCATCTACTCTTTGAGACAGTGTCATTATGCTCAGCCTCTGATTTACAGGTTTGTAATCACTTAGGGCTCCTAGGTTCTGTAATCTAAACGTTCACTATTTGCATTTACAGCCTGGTCTACAGAGTGAGTTCCAGGACAGCCAGGGCTACACATGCTTATGTGACACAAATAAATGTATACACAATACAGTAGTAAAAGTCTATACTTACAGTACTTGGGAAGCATGAGCAAGATTGTCACACATCCAACCCTCCTGGTTTACATGCTGAGTTCCAGGCTACCCAAGGCTGTATGGCACAACCCTGTCTCAAAAAGGAATGAGCTGGGCTATAGTTTAGTGTTAGGTAGCTTGCTTGAAATATATATATATATATTTCAGTTCAGTTCCCAAGAATGCACACACACAAATGATCTGAGAGTTATTGGTAGAAATAATGGTCCTTCCATTATCTACATCAGGGCTCAACAACTTTGTCTAGTAAATGCAAATAGTGAACGTTTAGATTACAGAACCTAGGAGCCCTAAGTGATTACAAACCTGTAAATCAGAGGCTGAGCATAATGACACTGTCTCAAAGAGTAGATGAGGACTGAGGAGGAGAGGGCTCATTGAGTTAAGTGCTTGCTGCACAAGAATGGTGAGCTTTGTTTGGAACCCCAGTACCCATAAAAATGTTAAGTGTGACAGTGGGTGCCTGTGACTCTAACCCAGGGAGTTGAGGGAACTAGGCAGGAAAATCCCTCAAGCTCAATGATTGATGAGACAACTATCTAAAATGGCAAGTTGTAGATTCAGTATGTCTCCCAAAGGGAGAAAAATGGATGAGCTGGAGACTGAGCTCAGTGGCTCAATGCACTCAGTGCTTTCTCAGAGGGTCAGTTTAATGGGTCACTTTCCAGCACCCATTAGTAGACAGTGAACTTCAAATTTAACATGCCTGAAAATACTGATATTTTATATTTTCTCTCATTTCTGGATGTTAGCTTTCAATATTCAGCTATATCTGTTCCACTGGAAATATCCATTCAAGTCAAGGAGCCACGAGAAAGAGACTCTGAAAGAGGGAGATAGAACACAGTGGTATAAAGGTAACGGGAATAATAGGAAAGATGTTTTAAGTTGGAGTAAAGGCAGGAGAGAAGGAGGAGCATGAGGTGGGGTAGCTTTTGAAAAGGCCACATGGAAACCTACTACTTTAGAAGCTTTCTAAGTTAAACACATACATGAAAAGAGGTTTAAGTTTGGAGAATGGCTCAGCTTTTAAGAGTGGCTCTTCCTGAAGACCCAAGTTCAATTCTCAGCAACCTCTACTGGCATCTCACAACCACCTGTAACTACAGATCTAAAGAGATATAACACCTCTGATCTCTGGAGACACTTACAAACACACACATAATTTCCCTATAATGAGGGAGGGAATATCCCACTAAACACCTCATGCTAACAAATGAAAATCCCCAAAAACACTATAAGCTATTGCCAGTCCTTTTTTTTTTTTTTTTTTTTTTTTTTTTGGTTTTTCGAGACATGGTTTCTCTGTGTAGCCCTGGCTGTCCTGGAACTCACTCTGTAGACCAGGCTGGTCTCGAACTCAGAAATTCACCTGCCTCTGCCTCCCAAGTGCTGGGATTAAAGGCGTGCGCCACCACTGCCCGGCTATTGCCAGTGCTCTTGACCACCCTCCAGAACTTGCTGTGATAACTCTGTTTGTGAAGATACCACATACTAGAGTCATGAAAAAACTGGCAGTGGTGATACATACCTTTAATTCCAGCACTTGAGGCAGGGGCAGGTGGATCTCTGTGAGTTCAAGGCCAGCCTGGTCTACAGAGCTAATTCTAGGACTGCCATCCCAACACAGAGAAACCCTGCCTCAAGAAAAAACAACAAAAGAAAAAGAACATGGAAAAATCAAGTTGGTACTCACTTGGAAGCTTCATCTGTACTGACTAGCTTTTCATAATCCTGGAAAATGTTATGAATGTTGAAAGAAGAAAGAGGTCATCTTCAAATTTCACCCAGCTGTGAACCCTGCAAACTATAACTGACCTGACAAAGTATGTCACATGACATAAACTACCTTCTAATATAAGGCCTGTTTCATAAGATGAAACCCACACCTAGCACTGTAAAAGGGTCAAGAACATGTGGTAAAACCCCAATACTGTCATTCTATTAAATAGACATAATATTAACACAATGACTTATAGCTATACACATAGATCAGAGCATCTCAACCCTCATCAGAGAAGTTTTTCCTTGCAGTAAGATGGCAATTAACACAGAGGCTCAACTACTCAATGTAAAGAGAACAAGACAGACTGTGGACTGCTCAGCCCTAAACAGGATATATGTATCACATTCCTTGCCCCAGTGTTTGGGGATCTTTATGGAAGAGGGGACAGAAAGATTGTAAGAGCCAGAAGTCTTTACACAGTCAGCGGGAGCACCGATCCTACACTCTCACATAGTTTCCAGTAACAGCATGGACTCCAAACATCCACTCGGTCTCCAGTATTAGCATATGCCAAAGACCTCCGCCTGGTGGCAGTATAGCTCTCAGAATAACATGGTCCTTTGCCAAAACTCTGGCCACTAACCAGAGCTTGGCCTCTGGGAGAAGCATGAACCGTGAAAATCTTTCAAGGAGGCCCAATCCAGTAAATTGACTTTCCTTCATCAAATACATCCTGTTGCTGTTCAGAGCCAGGGTGATCATGTTGATATGCAGCTTGTGGGAGGGTTGAGTCTGAGGAACCTCCAAGCTGTGGAACCACATCCAACAGATCCTACTGGGTAATAACCTGTTCCTCTATCAACTGCAGCCTTTTCTCACTCCCCTCATGGCTGTCGTAGCTCCAGTTCCACTCCTCTGTCTCCCCAGCCTCTCCATCACATAGTCATTCATTCATTGAACTGACACCTGAAGCCTCACTGTGTCACACAGTATATAC
The DNA here is from genome assembly GCA_030674055.1 of Rhabdomys pumilio. NCBI lineage: Eukaryota > Metazoa > Chordata > Mammalia > Rodentia > Muridae > Rhabdomys > Rhabdomys pumilio. The sequence continues at coordinate 70,343,180 of JANHMN010000007.1, read as the reverse complement.
CCTATTGCCCAACCAGGTTCCCTTGCAAATGTCCATTGCAATGAATCATTGGTCTGTTTTGGGGTCTCTGATTTCCACTACACTATCAGTCCTGGACTCTCCCGAGACTCCTCTCCAATATCCTGCTGTTTGTTGGCCCAGAGTCATGGAGATCCTGGACTCTGGTTCCACAGTACCAGCCCCTTCGTGAGCTCTAGCAGCTCAGAGGTGGAGTAGAGCTGTACACCTATTAGGCAAATCTTAATCACAGATGTCATCCCTATCCCAGCTTTTGCACTTTAATTGTTGAGGGGAGAAAACATTTAAAAACAGACTTTGTTTTTTAACTGTGATAGCTGCCATGTTGTTCAGTGGAGAGTTCAAACTCAAAGCAGTCATTTTTCCTGAGTCACCAAGTGTTGGGATTATAGGTGTAAGCCACTACACTCAGATGGAGTAAGAAACCTCAGACCATTAACTGGCAAAGGTGACACAGAGGTTAAATGTACTTACTGCTCTTGTAGAGGACTTAGGTTTAGTTCACAGCAAGCACACACAAGCCTGCACACACACACACACACACACACACACACACACACACACCCGCAGCTCACAAAAATTCAGCATCTTCTTCTGGCCTCTATAGGCAGTAAGCACAAGAAGTGGACAAACATATGGACATATATGCTGGCAAACCACCAATACACACAAAAATAATTTAAAGAAAGAAGAGAAAGGAAGAGAAAAGAGAGGGAGAGGGAAAGAGGGAAGGAGGGAAGAAAGGGGAAAGGGAGGGAGGGAAGCAGTTTACTTTATGCCAGGTATCATGATGTACACTTGTAAATCCAGGACTTAAGAGGCTGAGGGAAGATTTTCTGGAGAATTCGAGGCCTGTCAGGTAGCTAGAGCCTATCTCAAAAAAACAAATTTGATTGCATTATAAGATTCCTAGTGCACAGGAGACAGGCAAGCCTGGGCTACATATGAAAGATCTGTCCCAGCACACACTCAAGAATGGCTTAGTAAGCTTGCTAGTACTGGTAAGGCCCTGAGTTTGGGGTCCAACACCAGACATAAAAAATTTAAATCTATGTAGGCTGAGAGTATAAGTCACTGGAACAAATATTAAGACTCTGAGTTCCTCCCTAACACCAGAAAAGGGAGGCTAAAACAGATGGAGTTTATTTTTCTGAAGTAAACGACTCCCCAAGACTGACCATCACAGTAGCTAAAAGAGAAAAGCCTAAGGTCTTTCACTTTTACCCTATTTAACACAATGGTTTCTAACTCATGCTGGCAGGTCAGCCATTGTAACACTCATTATGCTTTTTTTTTTTTTTTCCAGACACAGGCAAGCTTTCAGTTTATTTGTCCTCTCCTTAAAAACCCATCACAACTGCCAGGCAGTGGTGGTGCAAGTTCGAGGCCAGCCTGGTTTACAGAGTGAGTTCCAGGACAGCCAGGACTACACAGAGAAACCCTGTTTCAAAACCAAAAAAAAAAAAAAAAAAATCACAACAGATGGAGTCACCAGTGAGGACCTCCCTTTGCTGCCTGCCAGCACCACTCTTGGCCTTCACAGTCCCCCAACCTTCTTCATGCTGTCCTTTCACCATTTTCCAGCAATCTTTTTATTCTCATAAAGACCATGTCTTTCAAGTCTGTGTTTAGGTGCATTTTTCTTTGCATGATCTAAACTAGGTTCTGAATCTGAATACAAGCGTCATCTGGTGTGGTGTCATACATTGTGACCAGCATTCCTCCCAGGATAAGGGAGATCAATGACCATTTGCTTTGTCTGAAGCATATGATTAGTCATCAAGTTCCTAGTCTGAAATGGTGGTGTGTCCTTCATGATGGTGGCGGCCTCAAGCTGCCAGGAGAGAAAGAGCAAGATTGTGCTTCATTCAGAGGAACGAACAGGAGTTCAAATGAGAGCCTCTATGGTGTATGGTTTGGACCCCCTCCTCCAAAGCAGGATGCAAGGGAAAATAGTTCCATCTTTGTGTAATTCAATATAGTACTTTTCTTTCTGCTTAGGACAATGAAATAAAAAGTGAATAGTGAGTGTTGAATTGTTTTGGAATCTGCCAAAATGGGTAATCACAGGTCTAACATACAAATATAGCCAGGTGGTGGTGGTACACCTTTTGATCTAGCACTCAGGAGGCAGAGGCAGGGGAATCCCTGTAAGTTGGAGGCCAGCCTGGTTTATAGAGCTAGTTCCAGGACAGCCAGGGCAGACAAATAAATAAATAAATAAACCCAACAAACAAACAAAACAAAACAAAACAAAAGGAGGGGAGGGGGACGGGGAGGAAGGAAGGAAAGGAGGGGAGGAGGAAGGGAAGGGAGGAAGAGAGAGGGAGGGAGAGGGAGAAAAGAATTTCCCAAGGATTTGGAGCTCCCCCCCCACCCCCCAGGTTCTTAGGGAAATCGAGCTTAGGGCTTCATAGACAGGCACACTATCACTGAATAAAAACCCAGCTACTTTGTGTGAAACAAAAACTATTTCTATTAGTGCTTACACATGTACATACCAGGACTGTTGTGTGGGTATAGTTTTCCTTGGTAACTTTCCATCTTCCTTCTTCTTCTTCTTTTTTTTTTTTTTTTGGTTTGGATCTGCTTTTCCTTAAGTGGTTTTCTCCTGTGTAATCCAGGGTGTCCTGGAACTATCAAGTCACCTCCCTCTGCCTCCTGAGTGCTGACTAAAGGTCAGCCACCACTGCCCAGCTGCCATCTTACTTTTTTGAGACACATTCTCATTAAACCTGGAGCTGTCAACATGTGTATGCCAAAGATGAAACTGAGTTCCCCAGTCTTGGTAGCAAACACCAAGACCTACTGAGCAGTCTCTTGTATTCAGCTGACCACGCCCACCCCAGCCTTAACTTGTTATAAAAAAACAAACTATTTAAAATGAGGTCTACCAAGTATTTCCTTGAAATATTTGTTTTATGTGTATATTTTGCCGGCATCCATATAAGTATACCAGATCTGTGCCTAGTGCCCAGGGAGGCTAGGAGAGAGCATCAGATCTCTTAGAATTGGATCATGTATGATTGTGAGCCACTTCATGGGTACTAAGAACTGAACACATGTTCTCTAGAGCAGCAAGCCAGTGTTCTTAACCCATGAGGCATCTCTCCAACTTCCCACAAAGTATTCATTAGACTTACTACTACAAGGCCATGGAGGAAGGAATTATGACTACTGGAGCCTTGTTGTAGTAAGACGTACAGTAATAAATATAAAATGTAGAAATTTTGACCTGAGGTCTGGGGGTGTTGCTTCATTGTTAGAATGTCTGCTTAACAGGTACAGAAAGCCCTGGGGTCCATTACTAGCACCAAATAAGCCCATAATTACAGCACTGGAAAGCAGTGTAAGATCACTCTCTCTCCACTATATAAGGTGTTGAGGCAAGATTGAGCTAAAGAGACACTGCCTCGAAATAAAAATAAAGCTTGGAATGGGGTGTAAAGAATAGGGAACACAGGGCTGGAGAGATGGCTTAACCGTTAAGAGCACTGGCTGCTCTTCCAGAGGTTCTGAGTTCAAGCCCCAGCAACCACACTATGGGTCACAACCACCCATAATGGGGTCTGATGCCTTCTTCTGTTATGTCTGAGGAAAGCATACTCACACACATAAAATAAAAAATTATTTTTTTTTTTTTTTAAAAAAAGGGAGATCACTTGCCTTCCTCACATTGCCAAGTCCTGGGTTTGAAACCCAGCACCACTGAAAATTAAACCATTTTAGGGGCTTGCCCGTATTTCAGAAGGTGGTACTGAATTCCTGACTTCAAACTTCCTCTTCAACTTGCTGAGTAACTAAGGCTAACACCTTCCTGGGTGCTCTGGGGGTTAAGACAGGATTTTGCTAAGCAACCCAGTAATTTGCCATGTATCCAGTCCATCACCTTTTTTTTTTTTTGAGGGTTTTTCTGTGTAGTCCTGGCTGTCCTGGAACTCACTCTGTAGACCAGGCTGGCCTCGAACTCAGAAATCCGCCTGCCTCTGCGTCCCAAGTCCTGGGATTAAAGGCGTGCACCACCACCACCCGGCAGTCCATCACTTTTCAAAGCATACTTTGATCTTCTGGTCAGATTTGATCAGTCTGGTCTGTCTAAACATGTCTCACAGGACTGGAGAGACAGCTCAGGTAACAAGAATGTCTCCCACATCTTGAAGAAGACCCAGGTTAAATTCCCAGCACCAACGCAGCAGCTCAAAAAATACCTACCTATAAAACTTGGGGCAGAAATGGTGGTACTCAAGAGGCAGAAGAGTTCAAGGTCAGTCTGATTTATATATTTGAGTTTTCAGGCCAGCCGGGTATATATAGTGATTCTTTTATAGTGAATTCTTGTATTAGTTTAACCTAGAACTGTGACCCTAGAATCTTTTCTTGTATGGCTCCAGGTTGAAATTCAGTGATCTGAGGTTAACTTCACTTTAAGGTTCCTTGTACCTTTTGCCCCCTCCCTGTGCTGCCATGATAGGTGTGCCACCATGCCTGTGATTTTAGTTCACCTAATGTTCAATTTCCCAAAGATCTGCGGCCTCTCTCACCTACATATCCTGTATACAACCATATCCACTTGGCACTTATGGTGGGACTCTAGGTATCTGGTTACAACCAGAGGAACTAATAGACCCTAAGTGTTGAAATCAGTAACACCATTTTCCTCAACTTTCTCTCAGTACTATCCTGGTTAGAAAGTCAGGCTGCAGTTACAAGAGCATGAACCTACTTTTGGAAAACAGAGCCAACTTCCAACCCATTAAACTCCGGGAGAGAGCATAAGGTTCAATTTTCTGTGTATTGATACAGGGTTTTGCTACTCTTTTTTTCTGAAACATTTAGTATTTGTGCATATATATGGTGACTTACAGGGCACATTTCTGGCTGGTCCCAGAAATTCACCTAACCAGTTAACTACTAGTATCACAAAACTTGAATTTTGGTAGCACACAACTTAATCACAAAATTTATCAGTTTTTTTTTTTTTCTTTCTTTCAAGACAGGGTTTGTGTGTAACCCTGGAATTCACACTGTAACCAAGGTTGGCCACAACTCACAGACCTACCTGGCTCTACCTCCAGGTATGCTGGCTCTATTTTACTATTTTTAAAATTTTATGTTTTGTTTCATATACTTAGGTATTTGTAAAACTGCAGTTATAGAAAGAAGTAAATGCTGGGACCTGAACCCAGGTCCTCTCCAACTAAAAGGACTCTTAACCAGAGTTATTTTTCCAGTTCCAGCAAACACTCTAAGAACTGAACCATCTTTTTAGGCCAAACCCTACTCTTGCATTACTTTGTATACTCAAAATTGCAAGTCAAGAGGGGAAGGGCCAACAAGATAGTTTAGCACATAAAGGTACTTGCAACCAAGCTTGACAACCAGAATTCAATTCAGAACCAACTTTGCAAAATTCTCCTGACACACACACATACACAGAAACTTAGGGGGAATTTACTTTTCAGGGGAATTTGCAGTGGTTGATGCACTGTAATCTGAGAACTTAGTAAAAGTGTGCTTCAATCACAAGCATTTTATTTTCTTCTAAATCTTACTCAAATGGTATCCACCATGAAGTGCAGACACCTCATGTATAGTTCCAGCTCTTTCCCAAGACTGGCAAGGGAATTCAGAGTCTTTCTTGCTTTACTATTGTGCTAAATCCCTGTCCTAACTGATCTTTGTGGGAAGTGGTAGAATTCTTGAATATCTGATGTCCTGTGTAAGTGGATGACCCCCCTCGCCCCCCCAGGAGATTACCCTTACCAAATTATCGAGCCTGCCCTCTTGCTGTCCTCTTGCTGCAGTCTTATACTATAACCCCAGCCCCATTTACTCTGCATGCACTAACTCCACCTCTCAATTCAACTCTAGCTTTTTTCTAGCTGCCCAGGTCACATTGGCATAGACAATTCATTAATGTCACACACGCCTCTGTAAACATACATCTTTCTTCCTATGGCCACTATCTGGCTAAACATTTCTGCTTCAATTGTCTTTCATCTCATTTCCATAGATACTCAAGTACCAAGGTACCCTTGAAAACTCTAATCCTACAGTCTCAGATGCCTGGTGCAAGGATGAAAAGCCACTCTACGGCCATACCTCCTTGAAAAGCTAATCTATGTTACACAGCCACTAAGCAGAGACATTCCCTGAACCACAAAATGTTATCAGGATCATGTTTACTTGCTTTCATTTTCATTTAGTTGTTTTGAGACAAGGCTCCCTACATATCCCTGGCTGCCCTAGAATTTACCATGTGGACCAGTTGACAAGAACTTGAGATCCACCTGGCTCTAATGGGATTATAACTTTTGCACAAAGCTGACTAACTGTTAAAACTTACCAACAACCTTAGAAGCCTTGTTTTAGAGACAGTCTACTATGTAGCCCTAGCTGTACTGGAAGTGGCTATGTAGACTAGGGTAACCTCCAATTCAGAGATCTACCTGTCTCTGCCTCCCTAGTGCTTGGGCTAAAAGCATGCACCACCCCTCCTGTAAGAATCCTGTAAGAACCAAACTTCAGATAAAAATATTAGCAATCCTTAAAATCATCTTCATTAATGTACGAATAATTTTAAGCCAGTGAAGGGAAAATAAATGTAAACCAAGTTTATTTTTCCTTTAAGTAGTGTTCTTAAAGCACTACAGCTTGGTAAACAATGTAAATTAGTATAAGTCATCTCAAAAGCCGGAGTTTTGTTTTCGTTGTTGTTGTTTTTTAATGAGTTGTTAAAAAGATGCAGCCTATTCTAACAGGATAAATATTTTTAACCATTTCACTTTGAGTTAATGAAGGCTCACAAATGAGCAACACTCCTCATTGAGGAAAACAAAAAGCTGTTGTCGACAAGCGACAGCACACACACACAAACAAAAAGAACTGTGTAAAAATAACTAACTGTTCCCATATTTCTGAAGTTGCTTTACAATGGGATGATATGCACATGATCTTGCTGCAAACCTGACACACAGACTTTAATACATGTCGTCTAGAGACAGACAGTTCAGTCAGGAGGTGCCGACTCCAGACAATGCAGCGCTCAAACCCCCTTAATGCAATTGCTTTTACTCATTACTTTTCTTCTAGACCGAGATACAGGCTAGAAAAAAAATGCTCCCTAATTAAAATTCGTATTGTTTACAAGAAAAAAATTGTATAATTTTGTATTAGAATTTACAAGTATATTTTCAAATCAAATTTACTGTCTCCCCCCAGCATTGCCTCAAAATGGGCATGAAGTAAGTTTTTTAAAAATGCCTTAATTTTCAACTTCATGCAAACTAAATAAAGATGACCAAAACAAAATCTTAAACAATGAAAGGATATTTCACAGAAAATTTCTTATACAAAAAACACATAAGAAAAAGGGCCACTAGGTGACATTTTAATTTACAAATTGGCATCATTTTGGTCGACAAATAATCCATCTGCTGTTTTCTTCCATGAACAAATGTTGCAGAGAGAAAAAAGCCTATCATGACTTCAGATTTTAATCACACATTTCTTCTGGAATTTCATGTGGATTAAGAATCCCAGGTACAGACATTTGAAGTTTATGTTTCTCCTCCTGAGCCTGTCGAAGGGCTGTTTCTCTTTCTTCCAAAAATAGATCCGATGTATCTTCACCTGCAAACTCCTGTGAACACAGACAATTATAATGTCAAATATAGTAAAACTTTAAGTGGCCTTTGGAACTGGAGGGAGGACATTTGGTATTCTGTCACTTGCAATAGAAATATAAATTATTTCACTTTCATTTTAATTAAAATGTATTAGCAGAATTATAAGCTAAATTAAAAACAAAACTTTGAGGTGAAGTCTTAATACTGCAGTGTTATCCCATATTAAATATTAACATGGAACATGATCATGGAAACTGTAGCTCAAATAATCACATAGTGTCATGATCTTCAAAGCAGTCTCATAGTTTTTGCATTCAGAACTCAAATGACTTATAACAGGTGATCTTCTGACATCAATTCTCAGCAAACTGTCTTGAATTAAGTTAAACAAGGACTAGATAGTGCTTGTGGACAGACACACGACAAAGCCCTGGATTTGTTCAACTGAACACAGTGTTTCTTTTCAAGGATTATCTGAGTTAGATAACGAATGGAGTGGTGGTACACAAACAGTCACAGCATTCAGGAAATTGCTGTTGGCGGACTGTTTAAACTCACAGGTTTGTACCAAGCATAGGCAACACACTAAGAACTTGTCTCAGAAACAAAGGCAGGACTGGAGAAATGGCTAACAACCAAAAGCAGAATAGACATTTTCCCCCAAAATTTGAATGGACACTGCCTTAACAGCAATGGAATTAAAAGGAATTTAAGGAATTTAAAAGTGGCCATCAATGTGCTTTTAAGATCTGAGTTAGGTGTGGTGGGATGGCTGTAATCCAAGCACTTGGGAGGAAGACTGCTGAGTTCAAAACCTAGTCAAAAGAGTGAGTTTCAGGACAGCAAGGGCTACACAGAGAAAATTATGTAGAAAATTGTCTAGAAACAAGAAAAAAATGGGTGTAAAAGGGGCTGAGGGTAAGGGATAGAATGCTTGCCTGCTATATACACCAAAATATAATCTAAATTATGTGCACACTTGTAAAAACATAGAGGTGGGCTGAATACTGTGCTGAGTGCTCTTCAAGAGAACCAGAGTTCAATTCCCATCAACCACATAGTGGCTCAGAACCATGTGTAATAGAATAGAATGCCCTCTTCTCGTGTGTCTGAAAAACTTATATAACTAAATTAAAAAACGTAAAAAACAAAACAACAGCAAAAACCAAACAAGCCAACGTAAGAGACAAGAGCATCCCTGGACCTTGCTAGGTAGTCAGTCTGTCTTAAGTGGGTGAGCTTTAGAGTCCTGCTCTCAAAAGAACACAGGCAGCATCTTGATGACCTCCAGTCTATACATGTGTAGATGCATGAACACATACAAAGTTTAAGCCAGCCAGGAACCCCGTCTCAAACTGTCAAAACAAAGAAATGAAAAACTTAAATATGTACCTTTATTTGAACTAAGAAATCCCTTAGATGTTCTTTGAAAGCAGGAATATCCTGATTTAAGCTGAAAAGTCCTGTTACAAAGAGCTTTACTTGAGCACTGCAAATCAAAACAAAAATCAATCTTTAAAAACTAAACATTGAAAAATGCCCGTTTTTAAAACAATTAGTTTATCCCCAGCATATCTACCAAATTAAAAAAGAAGCAGATGGTTCAGCCTGTAAAAGTACTTGCAAGAAAGCCTGGTGGTTTAGGATCCATTACTGGAAACCACAGTAGAGGAATAGAACTAACTGCCATCTTGCTCTCCTACCTGACACCTAAGTATCCACATCTAAACTAAATACAAAAATGTACTTGAGAGATATCTTAGTAAGTAAAATCTCATATTCTCTTCCCAAGAATCCAAATTCAAACACCACCACCCATATCAGTTGGCTTCCAACTGCCTGAAACTCCAACAGAACGGATGCCTCTGGTCAACTTAGACTCACATGTAAATACCCACCCATACACACCCATATAATAATAGTAATACAATAATTTACTCTTGTAGATGAGGGAATGCAGACTTAAGGAGATTAGCCACATAGTCTTGAATAAACATTTGGTTGTTAACTGGATTTCCAGGATTTAGTGGTGTACTTATTTTTCCTTCTTCAACCAAATTAAACATATATGCAAGAATGGATGCATGCATTGTTAGACCTGTTGAATAGAAGAAACCTATTATTAATTCAAAGATGAAATGTAACAAGCAGAACACTTAGTAATTTAGTGACTTTCAGCTCTTACCCGCAGTATGTGAGGTGTCTGTCACAACAGAGAAGATATGCTGAAGAATGTCACAAAAATAAGTTTGGTAAAAACTCTGCGCTGCAGCTTCCTCTTGTGCAACATTTTGTAAAAGTGTAAAAAGTATCTGTAAGCCTAAAATTAACAAAAAAATCATTAGACTATTCATTTACATAAAAAAGATACATTCATGAGGTGGTCTTGGTACTGGGGTTTTATTTGTGAGCTGCTGAGATATAAATTCTATCTGATCCTAATGCTTCTAATTTCTGAGCACTTCTCCAGCCCCACAGAATTATATTGTAATTTACAGTTAACTAAAAGCTAGTTAAAGCCCCTTCTTTTTTTTTTTTTTTTTTTTTTTTTAATTTTTTTAATTTTTTTTTTCAAGACAAGTGTTTCTCTATGTAGCCCTGGCTGTCCTGGAACTCACTCTGTAGACCAGGCTGGCCTCAAACTCAGAAATTCACCTGCCTCTGCCTCTCCAGTGCTGGGATTAAAGGGGTGTATCACCACTGTTCGGCTAAGCTCATTCTTCTTTATGGAGAATAATATATACCCTCTACCCTCACAGGCAGAGATATAGTACAGGGTAGAGAATTAATGAAAAACAAACCACCAAATCAACACTGGGTGTAGTGACACACACTTTTACTCCTAGCACTTGGGAGGCAAATGGAGTTCCAGAACAGCCAGGGCTACACAGGAAAACAAACAAACAAACAAACAAGAATGAAAATCAACAGTCCTAACACCAAGCTAGCTTTTACAAAATAGTTACTAAAAGCTAATGGACAAAGAGTATACACAAAATTCATGAGCCCGCCGGGCAGTGGTGATACACCCCTTTAATCCCAGCACTGGGGAGGCAGAGGCAGGCAGATTTCTGAGTTAGAGGCCACCTTGCTCAACAGAGTAAGTTCTAGACAGCCAGGGCCACACAGAGAAACCCTGTCTTGCGCTACGAAGAATGACTAAACAAGTCCCCACCAAATTTTCATAATGCTGCTAGAATGGCCTCATTTAAAATTAATAAATTTTCATTATTGAATTAATTCATTATTTTAGAAACTTGATTTACCTCTGAGAACTGAACACCTTTACCCCAACCACAGGAATTAAGTAGTTACTAAGACATAGTGTGTATTTCCGGATTATCAGTCAAATGACTTAAATGTATTTACCTGTATCTGCAACATTCCTCATAGTATGTTTAAAAGCCCAAATAATAGAATCCAAAACAAGCTTAAACTGTGCAGGTGGAATAGCTAGGAATGCTGGAAAACAGTGAGAGTTGACAGCCTGAAGTAATAAGAAAAAGTTTGTTCTGTGTTCTGGATACTCTTCAAAATCCTAAAATAAGAAAGAACACCGAAACATTTTAATGCATTATTAATTAAAAGAAGGAAATAGCAAGTTTCTACTTGCATCCACTTTCAGAGTTGACCCCAAATGAAAGTCCAAATATTTGTTCATTTTATTTCTTTTTATTTACTGATTTTCCAAGATAGGGTTTCTCTGTGTAGTCACAACTGTCCTGGAACTCACTTTGTAGACGCAGATGGCTTAGAACTCAGAGAGATCCATCTGCCTCTAGAATTTATATTTTATATATTTTATATTTTAAAGATCTAACTACAAACTAGCAAACACAACCACATTTTTTAGTGAAATGTCTGCTCTCAAGATCTGATGAAGGAATACAGCACCAAGTCTGAGGCCAGTCTGTGCTTAGAAACAAGATGCTGTTGGCCCAAATCCACTCACCAAAGGCACTGGTGTGTGTGTGAGCCACAACCATGTGGAACATTAAAAAAAATAAATATTTATTTATTTTATGTATATGAGTACACTGTAGCTGTTTTAAGACACACCAGAGGGCATCAAATCCCAGTACAGATGTTTGTGAGTCACTACGTGGTTGCTGAGAATTGAACTCAGGACCTCTGGAAGAGCAGTCAGTGCTCTTAACCACTGAGCCATTTCTCCAGCCCAGGAAAAACTTTTATATACATTATCACTACCCAATTTTATACTGTGATATCATGAAACAAATAAAACCAGTAGGAATATCCTGTTCCCACAACTCCCAAGTTTTAAAAGCTATACCATACAGAGCTTCAGGCCAGATTTAATCCCACCCCTTTCTTCTATAGACCAAGCTGGCCAAAGGTAACAAGCTGTTATAGGTGCAAGACCTGTAGACCAAAACCCAAGCTAGACCAAAAATCTAGCTCTGTTTTCTAGTTTGTGATTATTTGCAGAGCATGGAAATTCAATCTTTGAATTCTAGCCTGGAGTTCCTAGAGGCAGGCAGATCTGAGTTCTAAGACAGCTGGGTCCATAAGAGTGAGTTTCAGGACAGCTGAGGCTACACAGAGGTAAGAGATCATAGATCTATCCACCCACCTCTGCCCTTTGAGCACTCTTAGGTCTAAGTCGATGACCAGTTTTTAGTTTCTTTTTTTGTTGTCAAGATTTTTTATTAAGATGACAATTACTTCTTGTAACATATAGTACTTAATAGTAAATCTTTGAAAGTCTAAAAAACTGTCATTTATATATTTGAGTGGAGAACATACTATAAAATTTTCCATTATATAATAAAACCACAAATCACCTACCTTATTTATCATATTCAATGTGCACTCAAAAACTGCATCAAATATTTGAGGTATTTCAGCTGTTATGTGTCCACCTAATTTGTTGACAATAATGGCCATAGTACTAAGCACTTCTGGTTCTCTAGCAGCCGGGACATTTCGCTGGTAATCAATAAGAACTGCATCCAACAAAGGAGGAACAAAGTTCTCAGCTACCTGTTGGGGGCAAAGGGTCCTTATTATTATTGTAAGCAATACAGGTCACTCCAGTCTCTATGGTAATTCAGATTATCTGATGAGATAAGACGATAAATATTTTAGCAACAGAAACCAGTAAAGTCAACATTAACAAAGGTCAGATATAGGATAGTTTAAATGAGTCTGTGTAACTAGGTTGGATCCAAACTCATCCTGCTATAGATCCCAGGAGCTATGATGACAGATGTGTGGCAAAACACCACCTTCATACATATTCAGTAGTCACGAGTCCTAAATTGGCAAGATCCAAAATACTGTAAGGCCAGAATTTTTGGTATTCTCTAAAGAGAATAAATCCAATACTGGGGTATTATTCTGTGGCCACTGCTGACACAGGAGAAATGACTCATGTAACAGGCCAAAGCCGGACACAGTGAATGGTTTTCTGTACCTACACCATCTATAACTCTACTTCTAGGCTATCTTCTACACATACGCGAATAATTCTTTTAAAAGAAAAAAGAAAAAAAGGCTGTATTGCAATAGCAAATTCCAGATCATGAGACCCTGTCACTTAAGGGTGAGGGAAGAAATTTCTTGACTAATAACTATTTTATTTGTAAATTAAGCTATTCCATAAGAATTTTTATCAGAGTTAGGGTTTTAGATAAAAGCAACAGAACCATTGAACATCAAAAATGACAAACACATACAAAGTATCTGTTCACATTATAATCACCAATGATGTATAAAACATGAATTTTAAGCTGGGCGGTGGTGGTGCACGCCTTTAATCCCAACACTTGGGAGGCAGAGGCAGGCGGATTTCTGAGTTCGAGGCCAGCCTGGTCTACAGAGTGAGTTCCAGGACAGCCAGGACTACACAGAGAAACCCTGTCTCGAAAAAACAAAAACAAACAAACAAAAAAACCTCAAAAAACCCCCCAAACAAACAAAAAAACAAAACAAACAAAAAACAAAAAACCATGAATTTTATTGACCTTTTGTTCTCAAAGTTTTTATCTTAACAACTCTTAGGCATATTTCTATAGCGCCAAATAACACATTCTTACTATCATCTTCTGTAGCAAGCAGAAATTTCTTCAAAAAGCTAAATTTATTATAAAAGAACTCCAACAAATCTTTTCATTAAGCAGATACATGTAGACATGGCATATTTGAGAATGTGAAGTAAAAGGAAAAAACAAAAATCTTACCATCTGAGGATCATTGGAACGGCTCACCCAACCGGATATTAACTTTAAAGTTTCCCTTTTGACTGTACGCATACTTCTAATCAATGGTTGCTTTGTAACCATTTCACCTAAAGAACAATCAAATATAAGCTAAGCAAACTTAGGTCTACTTCAAATGTTACCATTCCCAAAAGAATTTTTTTGTGAAAGGCTGGAACAGAAGAGAGAGTTCTATAGCACAAGCCTCCAAATAGCCAGGATCTAACACACAGCTTCAGGCATTTTGCAAAGCAGTTACTCTGTCAATAAACTATACTTGTAGGCAAGATTAATCTTAACTGCATAAGCAAACAACTGCCGAGAAAGAGTCTTGGGCCTTCTGATCCCCAGACAGCAGGTTTACTTAGGAGCTGTGCAGAAAGGGTGTGAAAGACAGTGAAAGCAGAATGATCTTTACCCAGCATTCCACCTTTCCCAAGAAGCCAGAATCACTTACCATTAGCTTGAATAGCTGCAGAAATATTTTCACTGAGGCACTTATATACATTAAGCATGTCTAAATAAATTCTCCCAAGCTGAATTACAAAGGGATGACCAACAGCTTTGCAGGCTCTCACATTTGTTTTTAATATGCTACCCAGCTGCTTGACTGTTTCAGGATCTTTCAGGATATCCACATTCTGAAATTATCACAATAAAACAATCTCATTTATTGAAAATGTCATCTCCTTTATAATCTCACAAAGGTCCGGGTTATAGCCTAGTGATAGGATGTTTTACAAACATGAGGCCCTAAGCTTAATCCCTAAAACCTCAACTAAAAAAATGGAGTAAAAAAGTCTCAACTAAAATCAAAACAAAAGGCTATTCTAAAATCAGCCATGGTGGCACATCTCTCCAAGGCCTTACAGTAAACTGTCTCAAATAAGATGACCCCAAAAGAATCAAAATTGTCACTCATTTTTTTCTTTCTCTAATTTTGAGAGTCTTCTACTAGGTCTCAGCTGACTTCCAACTTGCTATATTGTCAAGGATGACTTTGAACCTCTAATCCTGCCTGTATCTCTAAGTGCTAGGATTATGCTATGCACTACCACACTTGACTCTGTAATGTTTCAATTGTTCAAATTTACATTAAAGCACTCATACAGTAAGGAAAATAGCTGAGTGGGTTAAGGACTTGCCACATAAACCTGAGGGCTGAAGCTAAGATCCCCAGAAGCAAGAGTAAAGATGGGTTTAGCATAATGTGTCTGTTCTTCCAGGACTTTCCAGAAGTCACAGGCTAGGCATTCTGAGATAGGTAGCAGTAGTGAGACCATTTCAAAAGTGTTCAGGTAAGGCCCAACTCCCAAAGCCATCTAGTTTCCAAGTATGACGGACATCCTCATACACATGAACACATTATAATTTAAAAGACTTGTGTTTGAAGCATACATTTCAAAAGTGCTGAGACTGAACATTAAACCTCATTAGAACTCAAAAAAAGAAAATAAGCAAACACATACAGAGGGGGAATAAGGAATAAAAAAACCAACCAAAACCTAAAAAAATAAAAACTTACTTTGGTTGCCTGCTGAATTATACTGTCCCATACTTGATTAGGGAGTAGCATATATTTTTCTATCAAATGCTCTTGAACTGTCTGGTCTGTCTGTGCACCAATCATGTACCCCACAGCTTCATAAAATGTATGAACCTGTTTTAAAATGCAAACATTATAGTTTCACACTCTCATGCACCCAAATAACGGAAAATTCATGTATCCAAATTACAAAACACTTAGATTTATTGACCAAATAGTTATTTTTCCAATTTTTAACCTGTTTTAGTTTTGACTGTGTATATGTGTATGGGAATGGGGAGCTATGAGTGCATAAGTGTAGAAGTCTGAAGAGACCATAGGATGACAATGGAGAACACTGAGGCTGGAGTTACAGGAGTAATGAGCATTATGTGTGAGTGCTGGGAACCCAACTATAATCCTCTACTAGAGCAGTACCCACTCTGAACTGCTAAGCTGCTCTCCACCCCCCCCCCAGCATATTACTTCTATAAATGATTAAGGACTGGTGAGGGGATTCAATAGTTATGAGGACTGGCTTCACTTTCAGGAGTCACCCACATGGTGGTCAATGGTCGATGTCTGGAACACTAGCTCCACTGTGTCTGATGGTCTTTGCGGCTTTCATGCACAGGAGGCATACATGCGCGTGCGCACATGCGCATGCGCGCGCACACACACACACACACACACAAGTAAAAACTCATACATATTTTAATTATAAGCACAGTGACTTACATACCTGCTGAGGCTGAAGATCACAAATTATAGTATTTATGTTGTTTAAAATCTCATCAATAAATGGCATTACTTCTCCAACTTGAACCTGAACAAAATGCCTACGGCATTTTTGAGCTATTTTAATAAATGTGTCACAAGCCATGTCCTGGACTCCATCGTGGGTCTCTAACAAGATAAAAATACTTATTTATTTTTTGTTTAGCATAACAGATGAAAAGTTAGCACAGTGAGTTTATGAAGTGACACTTACCATGCATGAATTCAAACAGCTTGTTCACTACCGTCTTCAAAAACTTCCAGTGTGCTCTCAAGAATCTTGGGTATTGACCTACTATGTACATGATATTAGATGCAATAATAGCTTTATTATCTTTGCCTCTTTTCTGCTCACATAATCCTAAAAGGTCCTATAAAGTAAGACATAAAGTTATAAAATGTGGTCATATAAAGTTATAAAATGTTTTAATGGCTCTAATCCATCCTACTGGCGGTCTACCTTGATAACAGTAACGAGAAACCGCTTCTCATCCTCTTCGTGCATTGCGCCACTGATGGAGCCTATTGCCCAACACAATGTATTCAAATTTTTCCATGACCATTCTGTACCATTCACTTGATTTTGAAGTTTCTTAGTCATTATTATTTCCGTATCTACATAATCCAGATGAGTAAGATAAACTACAAAAACAAAAAAAAAAAAAACAAAAAAAATTTAGATGTTTTACAGTGGAAACAAAAATAGTTTTGTTTTGTTTTTTCTCTGCTAAGGTGTAAGAAAACCTGAAAGATTCAGGTTTAAGTCTCGGACTTTGACCAAACAGTATTTTCACAAATAGGGCATAAGATTATAAAAATTATTGTCATTTATTTACTTACCTAATGTTTCTCTCATATTCTTATACAAATTTATGGAATCAGTATCCTTCATGAACTCTCTCACAACTTCTCCCTGATCATTTTCTACAACCAGTACCTCCTCTGGTTTGGCCATGCGACTAACCATCAATAAACGAACCTATTGATCAATAAACCAATAAAGAAACTGTTAAGACCCTTAGTAGCAAGGTCAAATATAGTAGCAAGGATGACAGGCATGTACTAATTAAGATGCCACATAATCAAACTAATTCTGACAAGAGAATTTAGAGAAAATATTCAGTCACATGTGGTGGCACATTCCTTCATCCTCAGCACTCCTAAAACTAAGTGAATCCCTCTCTATTTAGAGGCTAGGATTGGCTACCAAACTCAAAGTAAAAGTTTCAAATGAGGCATAGTCATACATGCTTGTAGTTCCAAAACTTGGGATGCAGACCCATGAAGATCAAGAGGGCAAGGTCAGCCTTGACTACTTAAGACCTACCTACACTTTCAATTTTAAAATGCTTAGTACTGTGATAATACAAGCCTTTAATCTCAGCATTAGGAAGGCTAAGTTTAAGGCCAGCCTGGTCTAGGGATACACACTAAAGTCTCCAAAACAATGAAACATTCTAAAAAATAAAACAGAACTTAAATATTAACTCTGCAACACTACATTTCAGAACCCTGTTTTGGTCAGTGGTTTGCTATTTTGTTTTCTGATACCAAAATTTGGCCTTTTGGTTTCTCTGAGTAGCCCTGGCTGCCCTCAAACTCAGAGATTCTCCTTCCCTGCCTCCTGAGTTGCTAGAATTAAAGGCCACCATCACTTGGCTTGATCTGTGTTTTAAATAGTATCAATAGTTCACCCTGGTTTATATATTTCATGTGTTTTACTTATTGAATGACTAGATTGGGGATGGCCAGTGAAAATACACTTTAGTAAATCCAGATGATGCAAGGCTGTTAGCTTAAGAACCATACTTCTAAAAACTGCAACAGGAAAACCTCTCCTCAAGTTCTACTTCCAACACTCTAGGAAGAAAAGAAAGAGCTCACCAATCACTTCATCATTACCTTAGATAACACAGTCAAGTATAGCTGTCTCCTAGGAGGAATATCAAAGTGCTGACTTCCAGATAACAACGGAGAAGCAGATGTAGAAAATGGACTCTCTCTGTAGAGCTCAGCTGCCAAATGATTCCAGTACTCAAGACAGATTTTAAAAATTTCAGTTTCTTCCACTTCAGACACCAACAACATATAATGAAGAGCCTACACATTTAGATCAACAAAATTAAAACTATTATAACCAAATTTTCAAGTTGCTTCCCCCTACCTAATAAGAGTTAAAAACTAATAATATTCTGAATCTGTGTAGTGTGGGCACATATATGCCTTTAATCTCAGCACTTGGAAGGCTTAGAGCCTTCTGAGTTCAAGGTCAGTCTGGTCTACAGAGTAAGCTCTAGGATAGCCAGCCAAGGCTACAGAGAAAGACTTGTTTCCCAAAGCAAAACCAAAAAACTATCTGAAATACATATGAAATTTCATTCCTCAAACAGACTGAAAACTGGCAGCAAATATTCTTTCTGACATGTCCTCCTCTAATGTTTTCAGAGTACATAACAATCCAGCCCCTTTAAACAGCTTTTAAGCTGAACAGCAGGCCCTACAGTTCTGGTACCAGCACATAGGAAGGCAGGACATGCATGCCATCCTCAGGAAATCACAAGTTTGAGATCAGCCATAAAGGGGGCCCTGTGGTGGGGGTGATGGTAAAGCAAAGACACGAGCCTCACAACTTTGGGGACGGCCTGTTACAAATGAATTCCAAGCACACCAGAACTAGAGAACTTGGTCTCAACGTAATAAAATACAAGAAGGGATCAGCCACACACAAAATGTGTACATTCTCACAAGGAAACATTAAATAACCATGAAAAGCACAGTGAAGGTCGATTCAAAACATGCTAAAACATATATTAAAAAGATCATGTATCATATATTATAATGTATATAAAGTAACAGGTAAATTCAAGAGACATAAAGCAATGAGTCTGGGCCTATGAAACCTGATACAATAGTAATGATTTCATAGGCACACAATTTGCTGTGGAGATGATAAAAATGTTTGGAAATCATATTACTGTTTGGTTAAACTGCATTTGGAATATACTAAACCAGCACTACAGTTTTTATAATTTTTGTTTTTTGAGTCAGGGTTTCTCTGTGTGCCCAAGGTGTTTTAGAATTCACTTTCTAGACCAGGCTCGAATTGAACTCAGATGACCTTTTCCAGGACTGGGATTAGATCAACACTACCATACTTGGCAATTTTCACACTTTTAAATTGGAAAACTGTTTAGATCCCTAAATAGAAAAGTGATGCTTAGCATAGGAACACACCCAACGAGAAATGAAAAATTAAAATACATTGGGCCAGTCTTTTGAAATCTAGTTTTGAAACAAGACATGCTCTTGGAAACTAAGAATAAGTTTCCACTAGTTCAGCACTAGTCTGCCCTACTGAGTTTTAAACAACCTGGGAAAGGGAATGACAGCCTGTCTCAAAAAAACAAAATAGAGCCCAATACCTGCATACAATCCCAGCATTTAAAAGGCAGAGGCAGGAAGATCTCTGTGAGTTTCAGGTCACCATGTTCTACACAGTGAGTTCAACAACAGCCAAGCAGGAATATACACAGGGCCCTGGCCTCCATAATCCATACAAGTCTCATACTTAAGAGAATCTCTTTTTAAGAAATGTCAAGAACCAGACCTACCTCCATGAGTGCTTCCCTGAGATTCAGTCTCTTTTCTAAAAGTTGACCATGCTCTTTTAGAAAGGTGCAGAGAAATAGACTGAGATTTTGAATAAAGTTCTGTTCATCATCTTTCCCGTTTGAGTATGCAAGTCGGATATTAGTGTTTAAAGGAAGCATCTGCAAGTTGAAAACCATCATAAATATACATATTATAAAACTATCCAAAAACTAACAAACAAAACCCCTGTGAATTCTGAAATGACAACACCCATTTGCTAATACTAACAGACAAAGGACTAGCTTGAATTTGTTTCTGGTCAATCCAGACTGATTTTATAATTTTATAATTTTTCTATCAGATTTTTCCTCAAAACAACAGTAACTGTAACGGTGCACATTCAGATGAATCAAATTGGGGCTTAAAACAATTCTTTTACACCTGCAACAACAGATTAGTCTGAGGGAGCATTGGTAAGTTTCCCACTGTGACCAGTCTTCACAACATTCAACCTCAACCATGGTATCCCTAAAATCTTAATGTTTTGAAGAGAAAACAAAACTTTCTACCTAAGACTGCATGTAACACACGCAACCACATCACGGCTGATCTATAGTAACTGTTCTACAGTGTAACTTAAATCTAACCTTTTTAACTGTTTATTTGGCAGTGTCGTTGGTTATGAATCTAACCATTTCTAACGCATTAAAATGATTCAATAATTAAGACAGTGACATATACCTGTTTTAGCTGCATCATTGTAAGTGTAAACAGAGTTTCAAATTGCTCCTCATACTGGCTTACACTTACACCAGCAATCTCAGTGAGGCACTTTAGAGACACATTTCGGAACATTGGAACATTCAGGAACTATTTTGTTAAAAGAAAAATCAAAGTTAAACACAAGAAACGTTTTATTTAAAAATGACAAAGGGGAGTGGGAGAGTTGACTGTGGCTAAGAAAGCATCTGGTCTTCTGCAGAGGACCCAGGTTCTACTCCCAACACCCACAGCAGCTCACAAGGAGCAAGTCCCAGGAAATTCAATTCTCTCTTCTGACCTCTACGCATTCTGACATCAGGAGCAGCAGACATTCATGTGGCACATATACGCATGCAGTCAAATCCCATTTCCACAAAATAAAACAAAATGTCTAAGGAGCACATTGCTTTTCTTTTATATCAGAGATCCAGGTGGAGCTCAAAATTGCTCCACAGCTGAAGATGACCTTAAACTTCTGCCCTTGTTGCTTTGTTCACAGATGTTCACTACAGGGATGCTGGAGAACAGACCTAACGCTCTGTGCATGCTAAGCAAACAGTCAGCTACATTTCTGTTACAAGGGGTGGGGTAGGAGGCACCTGTTTGGTAACATTTCCAAGATCATTACTATGTATGTCTGATTGACTTGAGACCCTGGTTTTAAAAATGTAAATAACCAAAAAATTTATACATAGGGTTCATTACAAAATAAAATAACCAAAGTATAAATGCTCAAGGGTAGTACTGAAGAAAACATTGAAAACAGAAATTAGCTAGTCTTAGACCACTGTTCAGCTCATACTTTGTAGAAATGAGACTAGATAATGGTCAAAGAGAAAATGTTGTCCACTTACATAATAGCTACATTGAATTTGAAGCTAACTTGGACCATGATGCCTTACCACTTCTATAACCACCAAAACAGTGTCTTAAGGAGATAACTGACATAACTAAGATTAGTAATATTATAAAGAATTAAGTTATATATCCTGCATATCAAAGTATTATTAAAAGCCATGTGCATGTTATTCTAATTTGTCAAGTAAAATAGATTTTTTTTAACCACAGTGTTGGAGCATTTGTAACTAAGACTGATGATCTGAGTCTGATCTTGGGGACAAGCAATTATAATAATAATGTAAACAACCCCCCCTTTAGAGATATAAACAGCCAATTTACTTCACTGTGACTCAAACAAAAGAAAGCAATTTACTAATTATACCAGTAATAGCATTCTTGTTTTTGACAGCACAAAGCATCTACATCTTGGACATGCTAGGCAAGCTTTCCCCCACTGAACTACAATCTCCAGTCTTCAACTTATTACGATGATGATTTGCATTTTCTAAGACATAGTGTTACTGTGTAGTCCGTATGTGAGTACACTGTCTCTCTTCAGCCATACCAATAGACAGCACTGAGTCCCATTACAAATGGTTGTGAGCCATTTCTCCAGCCTCTACTATGTAGTCCTTAAAAATCCTGGGCTAAGCCTGATTAATCACACTGATTAAAAATGCTGGGATTAAAGCTTTCAACTTTGGTGCAGCCCACATATGTCTTCCTTGACTTTGAACAAGTAAGATAACAGATATGATCCACCATACCCTGATATGTAATTCAGGCCACCCTCAAACTCAAAATCCTTAGACCTGGGGCCTCTGAGATGGCTCACCAGGTTAAAAAAAAAAAAAAAAAAAAAAAGCAGCAGCATGCACCAGGGGTTGTGTTCATTGCCCACAACATCCATGGTGCAGTGAACCATATCTCAGCCAAGTTGCCCTACCTATGACATCTCCACACAACCACGCCCATGCATACACACAATATTAAATAAATGTACTAAAAGATCTTTTGCTTCTGACTCTATAGTAGTAGAATTAACATCTACCACTAATCCTGAGCTAAAGAAAACAAACAAACCCCACATAGACTAAAGAGATTCATATTAAATGATTACTAGCAAAGACCTTAAAAGCAGTCAGAAACAAACATAGTGGGTAGAATGGCAGTGAAAAAAACCTATCTGTGACTATCCAGAGACAAACTGAAGCGTACTGGCCTTACCTTGTAAATTAATGTGCTGATTAACTTAGTCTCAAAGATGTATCCCAGTGGAATCCAGTTCAGAAACCTCAGCAGTGTTTCCAATGTAGCATGTACAAGGGGAGCATTTTGGGAATTTTCCTGGAAACACAAATGTCATTCCATAAATATACTTTTCCCTCTAACTCTTATTTTAAAAAAGATGAAAATTAAAACCACTTACCATCACAAACTGACAAAGCTGAAATATTTGTGAAAACTCATTGCACATGCTAAGAAAGAAAACAACATGATTTAGAAAGGAGGCACAACATAAATCCTGACTTCATCCTGAGTCCTACTTGATGGGAGGACACGGATGACAAGGAGGACATCTCCTTAGGCACACTCATACTCCCCCTCCCTCAGTAATATAAACATTGCTGATCAGATTTCATTAAAAACTTTTACACTTAAGAGCTCCATATAGTATATGATAATTTAAAACATAAATACTTGCCTGTCTTTTAAATGCTTTGCTTTAACTTGGGTTATCTGTCCACTAGAGAAATCAAACACTTCTTCACTCAAGAGTTTAAGAATCACCATATTATTTTGACATAGACTTTCACTGGTCCTACTTGCTCCAACAATGTCACTGATAAAAGTTGGCCAATGCTTGGGCCATTCTTGCTTAAGTATCTAAAATTAAAAATGAAATGTTCATTTCACTTCATTTGACAAAAAAAAACATTGCTAAAGCTAGAGTGTTACTCACTTCCCCACTTTTAATATACCATACACAATATAAAACAGTGCTTTCAATACTCGAGGACCCCATTGAGTTACCCTGACAATTAATTTATATATGGTTCTAGTGTGTATGAATATTAATATTTGCTTGATAGATATGTATAACCTACCCCAAATTATGAGACCTAATTAAATGATGAACGGTGACAAGTTAACAAGATAGGTTTAGGGGTAGGCTGAATGTTCAGCCAGTGTATCAGTCCCTGAGATCAATCCCCAAAACAAACATTTTCTGTTGAATATAGTCTAGTCATAACATTATTTAGTGCAGTGCTGAATCTGAACTCGATCTCTTACATGAGTCAATGCCACCAGGCCCTGGTTCGAACATATCATCAGCCTTTTAAGTAGATAGCCCAAGCATGGACAGAGCCATCCATTAAAATGCCATTTAATGTATTAGATTTTTGAAATTTGGATAGTGTCATGGCCAAGTATATTCTAAACATTCTACAAAAGGACGGTCTGCTGGGGGTCAGTAGAAAAAACAGTAATATTCTTAAGATTATATAGATGGTTAGGAAAAAAATGTATGAAGATTAACTAGGAGGCTGCATTCCATGCAAGGATATATATACTGGGATTTCAAAGAGCCACATTTAAACCAGAAATAAGTGCACAGTAGCAGGCAAAGTCTAAGGATCGGATCCAGTAACACTTAAAATTTAAAACTCCAATATATAATCCAATTCACAATAAATAGAGCCATATAACTGAGTCTTAAAATAACTAATTAAAATTTTCTGAGGAAGATGGATAATATAAAGCTTACCTGAACAAGAATCATATTCAACTTTCCAATATACACCTTTTCTTTCTAGGGAGGGGGAGGAAAAGGGGTCAGATTAAATACGTGCCTAAGGAATTGTACAAACATAAGACATGATTATAGGTCTACTAGAAATATGTATGCTCCCTGAACTGATAAAAACAGATTAACATTTGAATAATTTTGCTTCCTTGAATACATTCTCAGGGAACTGGGGAGGTAGCCCAGCATGTAAAGCCAAGTGCCAAGCCTGACAGTCTGAGCTCAATTCTCTACATCTATACGGTAGAAGAACCAACTCCCAAGAATTGCCCTGTAACCTCAAATAGCACCCAAGTATTTACAAACACACACAAAGAATAAATATTATTAAAACAATAAACTTAATTTAAAACAACATCAAATCTCAGTGTAGACCTATGAATTCCATCTCCAGACCCACAGGGATAGGAGAGAAAGGAAGAACTGACTCTCTCAAGCCGTCTTCTGACCTCCACACCCAGGATATATATACACTCATGCATGTGCACACACAAACATTGAAATAAATTAAAACTTATAAAATTAACATTTCCTTACCTCTACACAAGTTGGGTCAGAGGATGTCTTGATTATGAGACCAACAACGTACTTTTTTATTCCTATAAAAATATGCATAATGCATAAAGAATTAACTTTACAAGACAGGCAAGCAAGTTTATGCCTTTAACTCTAGCACTAAGGAGTTATAATACCCCAGAGTAGAATGTGACTCTTACATTTAAATTAGAAAAAATTTACTTTATGCTAACAATTATTCAGGACCTGGTACAAAGTCAGTTCCAAACTCCAATTCCTTTAACAATGCTGGTAACTGCAAAGAATGCCAATTAAGACTTTGGATATAGTTCAATATTCAATAGAAAAGCACTTCCCTAACACACAAAACTTCCTAGGTTTGAGAGTAAACACTTGAAAAAATGTTATCAAATGTTGTTTTCTATGCTTTTAATTGAACATTTTAAGCTTCGAGAAATCAGGACCTATGTAGCCCTAGGCTAGCCATTAACTAGTCATCCTTCTTCCTGTTACATTAATTTTATAAAGTATACCAAGTACTATGCGTTTTTTGATTAAATAGATGTATCTGCCCCAGCTTAATAGTTGAGGCTAAAGTGGGGACAACTGCCTGAAGCTCTGGCTAGCCTGGTTAGATACTGAAGCCAATTTCAATATTTAAAAACACTGAACCATGCACAGTTGAACTCTTGGTCCTGCCTCCAAAGTTCTGGGATCATAGGAGCATGAAGGCATGCCCAAATTACATATTTTTAATCTTTTTATTCTTTTCTTTCTTTTTCAAGAAAGGTCTTCTCTGTTTAGCCCTGGCTATCCTAGAACTAGCTCTTTAGAGATCCTAGAACTCTGAGCTCGACTGCCTCTGCCTCCCAAGTGCTGAGATTAAAGAGTGCCCACAACCATACATGCTTTTTTAACACTTTGCCATTCATTTGTCTGTGATTGATTGTATGTCACCTGTGTATGAAAGCCCACAGAGCAGAAGATGAACGGTTAAAGGTGTCAAGAGCTATGTAACTTGGATGCTTTGAACAGAACCCAGGACTCCTGTAAGCCTGGAAGAGCAATGAGAGCTCATAGTTGCTAAGCATCTCTAATCCAGACATTTTTTCTTTGTAACTGGCCTATTTTTTGAAAAGAAACTGTTTGAAGACTGTAAGTATAGTTTCTTCAGAGAGTCACTCACTGCTTCAGCTTTTTTTTTTTTTTTTTAAATTAAGTCATCATTTGGCCTCTGCCTAATGACAGTATTTCTTTCTTTTTCTTTTCTTTTTTTGGTTTTTGGAGACAGGGTTTCTCTGTGTAGCCCTGGTTGTCCTGGAACTCACTCTGTAGACCAGGCTGGCCTCGAACTCAGAAATCCGCCTGCCTCTGCCTCCCAAATGCTGGGATTAGAGGCGTGCGCCACCACCGCCCGGCATGACAGTATTTCTTATTTCTTGTATCTGGACTAGCCTAAATAAAACTCCTATGTAACTAAGGATGATCCTGAACTCTTCACTCTCCAAAGCTATCTCTGACAAAGTAAGTAGCCTGAAACACTGTGTGTACTAATCAGGTCTTGAATTTGAGTTGATCTTTCCATGTCTGCTTCCCACATACTGGAGTAATACTCAGACTTACTTCTTCTCACCACCTGCCTCTCATCCTTGAAACAGGATCTTAATTTAGACTGGTCTGCATTGACTCTGTAGCTGAGAATGGCCCTGTGTTATACTGACCTGATTTATTTTTTAAATTTAAAGCTGTATATAGTCCTGGCTGGCCTAAAGCAGCTGGGATGAGAGCTCAGGAGACAGAGGCAAGCTGATCTCTGTGAATTTTATGCCAGTCAGAACTACAAATTGAAACCCTCTCTTGAAAAAACCAAAACCAGACA
The DNA here is from genome assembly GCA_030674055.1 of Rhabdomys pumilio. Classification (NCBI taxonomy): domain Eukaryota; kingdom Metazoa; phylum Chordata; class Mammalia; order Rodentia; family Muridae; genus Rhabdomys; species Rhabdomys pumilio. The sequence goes on along the minus strand of JANHMN010000007.1, from coordinate 70,316,614 downwards.
AATAAAAATAAGCAGTAAAACAGCAAACACAACACTGGTCTAATCTTCTGTTCATTTGTTTTGGGGATGGTTGTTGTGGCCTAGACCTTCATTTGTGTGCACACATGTATGTGCACACCCTAGCACCTATGATAATAGAGCTGCACACATCTATGTGGTGTGCACACCCCAGCACCAGAGTTGGGTGCTTAGGTTAGGCACAGGTTTTAGAAACAAGATCTTACTAAATAACCAACTCTGACCTGGAAATGGCCAGAGATTCACCTGTTCTGAGGTCAGATGGCTTTTGGGAGCTGCCTTTCTCTAACACATGGGTTTCAATGACTGAATCTGAGTCACCGGGCTTGGCGGCAATCACCTCAATATATCCAATGAGCATTCTCACTTTCCTCCAGGATCTACTTTTAGTAGGTTTTAAAATGAAAAAATGAGGGACTAAAGTTGGTTCTATAAAGGATCATCAAATTATACTTAATACTTAGGTTAATCCCTACTAGAGACAGTTTCCTATGTGTCCTTGGTGTCAATTGAATCCAATTTTAAAATTCTGATGGTTAGCCCCTTGTGTTCTTTCTACACAGATGAAATCCTAGTAATAAGGTTAACAGCATCAGACCTGGTGACAATGACAGATAGTCTCAGTCACCCAGGTAGACAGAACCTCTCAAAACCTAAGTGAGGCTGGGAAGGCACTCAGCAGGTAAAGGCTCTTGCCATCAAGCATGAGTGTGAGTTCATTCCCCAAAACCCATTAAGTTGTAAAGAGAGAACCAACTACTGCCAAACTGTCCTCCCCACATGGACTATGAGTTATATACTGTGCATCTAAACCACACACACCTGTTCCAAGGGGAAGCAATTTTAACTTTTAAAAAAGGATTAAATAAAATCTAAAGAAGGGCATGTGTGTAGGTGTAGATCTGTGAAAAAGTACTTGACCAGCATGTACAATGTATGGTTTCAAATCTTGGCACTATAAAAATCTAAAACCCTTGTAAAACCTACAATACCAGTATTGATCTGGGGGAGGAAAAAAATCACCACCATCACTCTAAAATCTAAAAAAAAAAAAAAAACCCTTTAAAAAAAAAATTATCATTCCAGGGAGGATTAGAAGGTAGCACACGCCTTTTAATCCCAGCACTAGAAAGGCAGAAGCAGGCAGATCTGTGAGTTTGAGGGCAGCCTGGTCTACAGATCGAGGTCCAGCACAGCCAGGACACAGCAAAACCCTGTCCTGAGGAAAACAAACAAAAGCAAAGCAGCTTGATATGGGCTGTGTATGGTAGTACATGAAGTTCAGAAGAACATGGTTCATGAAGTCAGGTAGGGCTACATTGAGCCCTGTGTGTGTGGGGGGGGGGGCAGGGGGGAGAACAAAAGCTGGACAATTTGGTTCTGAAAAGTAGAAAATATTTCCCTTTAATGTTTTTGTGGGTGCACCTCAGTTGGTAGACTACTCAGTAGGCGTGAGGTCCTGAGCTCTACCCCAGGACTACGTGGGCTAGGGGTAGAGGCACATGCTTGTAACTAATAACAGCCCCTGGTGGTGATAATCAATGAAAATGAGCAACTTTATCATCAATTAAAAAAAATAAGTTTAAGACTAAAATTTTGTTTGGTAGAGTGCTTAGTGTGTATTCAGCAGAGGGTTCCAGTCTTTATCACAGCACTCAGGTGAAGTGGGAAGGAGGCCACCACAAGTTCAAGGCCATCCTCAACATTACAGCTGAAAGGGCCAAGGAGTTGCTTGGCTCAGCAACTCCAGGTACTCATCACCAAGTCTGAAACTTGAGTTTAATTCTAAGGTCCCATAAGGAGAGAACACAGTTACAAGTTTTTCTGTGACATCCATAGGCATGCACACACACTTCTAAGCAGACTCTACAACAGGGTAATTAAAGGTGTGACCTACTATACGTGCTTTGCTTATGTTTCACTCATTGTAATCTTAAGTTTCTGGTAATCTCACGAGATCCTTGCATATTAAGATAATACCTCTATAATAAGATTTGTGTATATATATACTTGTAAGTGTCAAAGCAGCTGAGTGGCACAGGCATTCCTTCACTTGAGAGGTAGAGGCAGGTAGAGCTATCTTAATTCAGATAGTAATTTCCAGGACAGCCAGGGATACACCCAGAAAGAAACCTGTCTCAAAAACCCAAGAGTGTCAAGCAGTAAATTTAATTAACTTTTTAAAATACTAAGTATTTCTTTTAAAACTTGAAACTTCAAAGACAGTAGCAGTGCATGCCTTTAATCTTAGCACTGGGGAGGCAGAGGGCAGGTGGATCTCAGAGATTGAGACCAGACTGGTCTACAGAGCAGATAGGAAAAAAAATTCTATGCAGGAAAAAAAACTGTGTATACGAGAGACAAGACAACCTTAAACTTCAGCCAAATATCATACCTACCAACCAGGGCTACACAAAGTGAGTTCTTGGTCTCCTTGGGCTATAATGTCTCAAACAACTACCACCACCACCACCACCACCACCACCACCACCACCACCACCACCACCACCACCATATTAAAAGCCCTACACTAAAACCAAAAGGTAAAACCCTTTTGGCACTTAAAATTTTCTGGCTTAAGGCTAAATGGTCATTTTTTACTGAGTCAGGAGAGGTGGGAGCAGCAGTTAGGAGTGCTTGTTGATCTTGTAGAGGACTCAAGTTTGGTTCCTAGTACCCACTCACAAGGTCTAACTCAAGAGCCAGGGGATCCTGTGCCCTTTTCTGGCCTCTGAAGGTACTTGGTGTACATACACTCAAGGACAAACACATGCATATATGTATAAATAAGCAAATCTTTACAGTAAAAACACCATTTCAGAACCAGTCTCACTTATATTATTATACAACCCTCCAAGTGCTGGGACTATCCATGTGTACACTGAACCAATGAATGTGCTTATAATTGTTTAATACTTTCTTGCAAAAATTAAGTTAAGTAATGTTTACACAGAAGTAAAAAGATGACTGCCTGCAGGTCAGTAAAAGGTATAGCACACAGAAATAACTGGTACAAGAGTCTCTCCCTTGAATGTGTCTTAGTCTGGCCTGATGGCACACACCTTTATTTAGTCCCAGCACTTGAGAAGCAGCAAGGTAGGTATCTGAGTTTGAGGCCACATGGTCTACAGAGTACGTTCTGGGACATCTAGGATGGCACTAGGAAACATTGTCTTGTTACAAAAGAAAAAGATAGCAAACAAACAAAAAACAAATACACCTGGACTGGAAGGGCAGAGACACTAGTACTAGAATAACACTGGAGCCCAAGCCATTTCAGAAGTCTAAAGAGAGAAGCTACTCAGGACTTCAAAACAGATCTGAGCTTCCAGAGAGTGTCAGGCCTATGAAACCTGGTAATTGCTATGTAACAAAGATGGCAATCTTCTTCCTTTGCCTCCACACTGCCTGGGATTCCAGGTATGCATAAAAACACAACCAAATAGGTTGGCTTCTTTGAAGTTACTAACTTGATTATGAATGCCAGGCCTGTAACAATTAGATTAAAAGATACCTGCTAGCATTTGACATCACCAGAGAATGTACACAATAATCCCTGTAACAACAAAAATTTCATTCTTAATCAAACTTAAAGGCTATGACTAAGGCCACAGTTCAAGTTAGTAGAATACTTGTCTACTATGTTTGGGTTTGATCAGCACTCACAAAGCTGTGATGGCTCAGATCTGTCTTCCCAATCCTCAGGTGGAGGCACCAAAGTCATCTATAAAACAACCTGACTACAATAGAATACCATCCCAATATAAAATAAACAAGAAATTGTATTAACAGAAACAGGGTTGGAAAGATGATTCAAAGGCTGAAAGCACTTAAGTGTTCTTCCAGAGAACCTGTGCACAGCTCCTATCACAAATTCATTACCTATTTGTTAAAAAAAATTATTATAGCCGGGCAGTGGTGGCACACACCTTTAATCCCAGCACTTGGGAGGCAGAGACAGGTGGATTTCTGAGTTCGAGGCTAGCCTGGTCTACAGAGTGAGTTCCAGGACAGCCAGGGCTACACAGAACACAGAGAAACCCTGTCAAAAAAAAAAATAAATAAATAAAAAATGTATAAAGTGTTATGCCTACAAACCAGAAAGAGGGTACTAGATCTCACTGTAGATGGTTATGAGCCACCATGTGGTTGATGGGAATTGAACTCATGACCTCATGACCTCTTGGACAGTGCTCTTAACCTCTGAGCAATCTCTCCAGCCACCTTGCTTAGGGATTTTTTTTTTTTTTTGACACAGTTTCTGTGCAGTCCTGGCTGTCCTGAAACTCATTCTATAGAACAGGCTGGCTTCAAACTCACAAGATCCACCTGCCTCTGCTTCTGAAGTGCTGGAATTAAAGGCGTGTGCCATCACTCCAGATTTATTACTTGTAACTCCAGCACCAAGAGATATGTATGTCACCACCTCCTTCTGTCCCTCACAGATGGAGGAAGACAGATGGAGAAGGATGGACAGACTGACCTCTGCCTACTCTCCTTCAAAAGGGGGAAAAAAGGAAAAAAAGGAAAAGATAAAAGAAAAAGGAGAAAATAAAAAAAAACATTGACCACTCCTTCAGAGACTCCAGGTTTGGTTTCTAGCACCCACAGTCAGTTTGAAGCTGTCTGGGGCTGTAACTCTAGTTCTAGGAGATCCAACCCACCTCTGGTCTCTAAAGGTACCTGCACACACCTGGCACACTTAAAATATGAAGGCAGACATACACATAAATGAATTAAGACCTATATCGAGGTTGGCAAGATGGCTCACTGGGTAAAAACGCCTGCCATGTGACCTGAGATCAATTCCAGAAACCACATGTAAACTGTGGACAGAGAAACCTAAAACAATGTTGTCATTTGGCCCCCAAATCTGAAAACCAAATTCAAGTCATCTAGAAGAACAGTGTGTGCTCTTGAGACATCTCTCTGACCTCTTACTGGTTTTTTCGTAAAGTTATTTTTTTAGCTGGATATGGTTGATCCATACCCATAATTCAACTCCACAATCACATCACTCAGAAGTTTTGTTAAAACTTAAGTTATTTGTTCTGTGTGCACACAGGTGTGGGGATAGGACTGCTGAGAGCACAGCTTTGTTGGCACCTCTATGTAGGTCCTGGGGATTCAAGTTGCATGGTCATCCTTGGTAAAGTACACCTCTATGCACTGAGCCACTCTGACAGCTTATCTTTGCTCCTTATTTATTGTGTGTCTATGTTTATGGAGCAGGGTGTTTTTGTGGCGTTTGTACTGTGTCCTGAATGGTACCAATGTAATAAGGGTCTGAGACAAGCAAGTGTCTTACCAGCTAAGCCACCATACTGACCCTCTTTTTATTTCTAAGAGATGGATCTTGAGTAGCCTAGGACTTGCATTCCCTACCGTCCAGCCTCCACCACACTTAATCAGGTACCATTTTCTTTTGTACAAGGTTTAACTAAAGTGATGGTTGTTGACTCTTTCCTCTAAAAGACAACCTACTTCTTCCCAATACAAATAGTCCTGCCATAAAACATTAATCAACTCAACTGTAATAAAAGCGTCAGAAGCCAAAGTCTGCATTGTTTGCCCTTAAGGTTTTTCCTACCTTCACACTGGTTCCTTGGAAGGATCTTCCACCTTGTTTTGATCACATTTTCCAAAATCTGTAGTCCATAGTACTGAAAATTGGAGAATAGAACTATGTGAATTTCTTGGCACAGGACTAGGTCCTTTAAGGATTCACAAATGGACAGACACTCACACATTTTATAACTAACATTTCAAAAACATTATGCTATCGAATTTAATTACATATATTAAACAAGGATCTATTCACCCATAAGCTGAGATTTCATGCATTTTCCTCATTTACTGTTTGCTACTCTACATAACGTCCTGCTGTTTATACATGCTCACACCAGGAGTAAGAACCAAATAAAAAGCCCTTTAGCAGCCAAATGGGCTTATCTGTAGAAGAAAAAATAACTGCCAAATAGGAATTCACAGTGTAAGTGACTGCTCATGGGCTCACACATTAACACAACCAGGCTCCTAAAAATTTAGTAGCTTGGATGCTATCAAACTTCCTACCACCCTCTAGGAGTTACAAGCTTTTAGCAAGTATTAAGTACTGTCACAGATATGTGCTATATAGTGTTTAAGAATCACTGGTGTGTTACTTAAAGGAGCAGCAAGACAAACCCATGGGTTTACTTTCAATTTTAGCCCCACCCTTATGCAGTTTCTATTTCTACTAATTTAAAGATAAACTTTTGTGCACAGTCAAAAAACAAATGCATGTTGCAATCTGTTATCTACCTTTCAGGTATTCCTTACAAACATGGAAGCTGTAATTACATTTGTGAAAAAGTTAAATGACAGACACCACTTTCAATCCATTTTACCCTCCCACTGCTTATGCACTCTAAACAGTCAGCAACATTTAAGAATTTATAATGTTCCAGGATTTACTACCTAAAATTATAACATGACCAATTAGTGTGGATAGGCAGGAGAAAGAAAAGGAACCAAAATGTAGTTTTGGGATTCTAATAACCAGCTGTAATACCTGAAAGGTAAACTCATTCACACAGACATAGCCTCAGATTGCAAGTGTTGGCTGAGAATAAGAGTTCATCTTTAAAGTTGTTAGTCATTTACACAATAAAATAGGAGCATTAGTATTTCAACCAAAGGGATCATGTAAATGCTCATTTTAGCCACAGCACAATATAGACTGTCCCAAACTACATTGTGCTTAAATGTTTTTGCTGTTTTCTTTCATTTTAATATTCCATACTTTACAAGGAATATTTTTTACAATCTCTACTCAAATTCTACATTTGCAGAACATTATTCCTTAAAATTCTCTAAAATAAGAATGAGGCCAAAACAAATTCTGAAATTAAGAAATAAATGTCACTGCAGCATTTCATAATCAGCAGTAGTGAAGCTTGCTATCCTGGTCAGGAATTCTGCAGCTCTGGTGCTCAGAAGCATATTAGAAGGCAAAAGTTCTTCTAAGCATAAAACTTACTACTCTATAAATTTATTCAAGCACAAATCACACTACCTAAAGATTCAAAAGAAAAAAAAAATCAAAACAGAAATCTAACTGTGTTACAGAATTTGTCCTCTTGCTAATAACCAACTAAAAGGACCCATGGTGCACCAAGAAACAAACAGCATAAATTCAACAGACTAAAAAGAAAAAAGAAAACAAAAACTCTGAAGGTGTATTTTACTTGACCTGATTACTGTTTCTCAACTGAAAACACCCACTTCCACTACTATCACTTGTTCATTACTTATAATGATTAATAATCTTGTTAGATGATATTTACCACCTACAACCCTTTCAACAATTACAAAAGTGGATCAGCTTACTGAACACACAATTTTAATTTGAGGACTGGAGCCCAATAAAAGGATCCTACACATGTGGTCAAAGGTGCATGTGTTGGTGTTTCCATCACAACCTAAGTCCTAACATCCTAGTGACTCTGGATATGAAACTTGCAAAGAGAAGTCTTGTTCCTTTGGGAAAATAATTTTCTTCATAAATGATAGAACATAACCAAATCACAAAAACAAAAACTAAATAAAAAACACAACCCTACTTCTCCTTTAAATCTCAAAACTTGAGTAATCCACTGCTGAGCTATGAAGATGAGGGACAGATAACAGCAAAGACCACATGGAAAAACAAACGCATGGAATGATCCCTATGGCAGAAATCTGAGCCCTTAGAAATACTTATTTATGCATTGAGTTCCCCCTTCCCCACCCACCACCCATGAAACAAAAACAATTGATGAACAGAATTCAGTTAAAGGGAATCAAAAGGGTAGACCTTGTGGAGGCCTGCCGTCAAAGCCTAGCTGTGTCAGTTGCACAGGAAGACACCCCTTTTCTTCCTATTACAAGCAATCAACATAATGGAACATTATGATTAATATCAGGTAGTGTTAACATCTTTAAAGAAAAAAAAAATGATTGCATAAAAGCCAAATGTCATAGTGCATAAATTTAGCACCAAATCATTTGTAATTTATGTAAATCGAAGAATTCTTTACCTGTTGCTTTCTTTCTGTTCCTCTAATCATCTCATTTTTCACAAGACAAATTTGAGTTTTTAAAAATACTGTTGATAAATCAACTTAAACATTAGTAATGTCTGTCAGTATAAAAAGCAAAATTTACCAGGCAAGCAAACAGGCAAACACTGTTATGTTACTTAAGGTTAGCACTTTGAGGAAGTTCTGGGCTGTATTTTTGCCTTAAAATTTACAAGATGTCAAAACTAATTAATATTTTAAAACTGTTAATTAACACACTCTGATCTCATAAACAGATGTGCACATGGCGATTTTTCTGTTTTAACACAATGTATATCAAGTAGAAACCCTTTGTGTATTAAACAGAGTGCCATGGCATCTTATTACTTTAAGGCCTTTAAAGAGAAGCGTGAATCACCAAGCATTAAACAGTCAAAACACATTTTGATCAACCCTTCTGTTCAAACTCAAGGAAGAAATAAAGAAAGAAAGAAAAGAAAAAAGAAAAAAAGAAAAGCCCTGAGTTAAAACATTTTCAAGTGCAAATAAGAACCGAGTGCTGTGTCACTGAAAGCACTGGAGCCATGGAGTAGGACGTTAAGCTGTCCACACTACTGGTGTTGGTGCCTGACCTGTATTGTATTAATTGCCCAAAATAATGCTATGTCTCATCTCTAAGTAACTTTACAACTTATGCCACTAAGACCTATACACATGTTCTAAAATGAAAAAATACCCACCCACCCCCAAAAAGAAAAACAAAAAACAAATCAAAACCTTGCGCACTAGTCCCAATTATAAAAACTTCATAATTCTTAGGACTATTTGCAAGAATTCTAAGCTTTAGAGTAATTGTGAAATTAGTTAGCAATATAAAATGATTTGGTAACAACTGCTAATACTAAAAATGAGATACCTTCCTCAAAGTTTACAACTGGAAGAAAAGAATAACAGGTTTTTAAAAACACCACTTGCTTACTTTTGTGTTCATGTTCTGCGAAAACTCCAATATTGTGTCGACACGTGTCCAAGCATCAGGATGTTCTTTTAAATGTGTCAGTACTTCTTGAGCCATTCTTTGCTACAATGTTATACCAAAAGAATTTAAGTTAGTGCATTCTTTACAATTCATTAAAATGCAAAGTATGGAGAATGGCACACACCCAAACAGCACAGTGATACTTCACTTTCTGCAAACAGTTGAGAAATGAACTCTTCCAGGACCCAGGTTCAGTTACCAGCATTCATATTAGGTAGCTCACAACTGCCTGTAACTGCAGCTCCATGGGATCAATTAACATCCTCTTCTGGCCTAAGGGCATCTGCACATACACCACCCTATTAAAATACATTCTACATATATTATGATTGTAAAAGCCACTGTGGGATTTGAAAGAACTCAGCTGCCTGGAAACTGGCTTCTGCACTCTAAGATTACAAATGACCATCATCCCATCCAAAGCTCTGTAGTATCTTATCTAAATGTTCTCCCTGAGAATAACCGCTGTTGTGAACCTGTAATAAAACAGTATATATCATGAAACTTTTACTTAGTAAATCTTACTTGGCCCAACAGCTACTCTCATCCACTCTTTAGTCCAGACATGACTGTTCTGAACCCAGGACTTACTCGCCTGGAGGCCTGAGTCACACCAGGTCAGGTGGGTCAGAGCATTTCATGTTGCAAACACTCTCCACATAAAACCTTGTGTTTCAACCTCCACAAACAACATGGTGCCCTTTCTGTTGGTCCAGCATTCGCACCCTAGTAGTACCTTCTTTACTCTTCCATGTCTCACTCTTCTCACCTTACAGTCTCAAAGGGGCTTAAACATCAAAACAGGAACAAAAAATAAAGGAGAAAAAAAGTCTAATATTGCTCCATGTTATTAAATAAAGGTAAAAGCATTTCTGTTGCTTAGCAATACAAGAGGTGAAAATGTTCAATATAATACAAAATATTAAAAACATTCACTCTTTTTCTTTTGGCTAACTGGCTAAAAAAATAGAAAGAGAGCGTGTTGGGAGTGGTGATGAGTGCAAGTATGGATTCCCCCACGTGTCAGAGTCACAGGTGTCTGTGATCTGCCTGAAGTGGATGCTTGGAACCAAACTCACATCTTCTCTCTTAGAAGAGCACATGTTCTTGACTGCTGGGCCATCTTTGTAGCCTCCAACCATTATGGTTTTACCCGTTTCTTTTCCTCCCCCCTTTTCTTTTCTTTCTTTTTTTTCCCCAATACAAGGTTTCTCTATGTAGCTCTAGCTGTCCTGGAATTTGCTTTGTAAACCAAGCTGGCCTAGAACTCAGAAATCTGCCCACCTCTGTCTCCCAAGTGCTGGGATTAAAGGTGTGCGTCACGTCTCCAGGCTTAGTGTTTTAAGATTAGGCCTACTATACTGCCCATTTAGGCAAAAGTTTTGTCTATAAATTACAAGTGAAAATTCTCGTATTTCATGCTCCAGAAAACTTTAGGTCCTGACAATTTATCTTGAAAAATGTATTTAGCATAGCTGGACATAGAGGCATACACCTTTAATGCCAGCACTCAGAAGCAGAAATATGTCCATCTTTTTTTATGGTCTGCATAGCAAGTTACAGGCCAGCCAGAGCTATACAGTAAGACTGTCAGAGCAAAGAGAATGAGCGGTATAATTTTCTACTACTGTCCCTAGTGACCTACTTTGCCAGCTAGAACCCACATCTCAAAGATTGTAAATTTCACTTTACATTATAACCACCTATTAAGAGATTAACAGTGGAATCAAACCAGGCCTAATCTTTTTTCTGAGAATACACACCAAAATGCACCCTTCTTTTTCCACTTCTCCAGCACTGGGATTTGAATCAAAGGTCTCTTGCATACTAGTCACTGAGTTAGTATTTCTTTCTAGGCTTTCCTGAACTTTTGAGACAGAACCTTGCTAAATTACACAAGTACCCTCAAACCTGTGATCATTCTGCTTCAGCATCCAGAACTGAGATTATAGGTTTATAAACCATCTCAAATGGCTTAAGCATGCCCTTTATTAGCCAGAGTGTCTACCTCATTGCCAGAGTACACTGCAATAGGGCCTGTACAGACTTAATCACTAAATCTTGTAAGGCAGGCAGTTTTTGTACATATAGGGCTTTAAGAGTAACAACTAGGCTGGGCGGTGGTGGCGCACGCCTCTAATCCCAGCACTTGGGAGGCAGCAGAGGCAGGCAGATTTCTGAGTTCGAGGCCAGCCTGGTCTACCGAGTGAGTTCCAGGACAGCCAGGGCTACACAGAGAAACCCTGTCTCGAAAAACCAAAGAGTAACAACTAAAGGCTCCATAAGGAAATTAATATGTAACTAGAACATTCATAAGGAAATCAACATATATAATAAAGCTGGGAATGAGGAATAGCACGTGTATGTAATCCCACTACTGTAGAATTCATGTAGGATCATGAATTCTAGAACAAAGCAATTCTCAGCTACCTACCAAGTTTGCCCTCTAAAAACAGACAACAAATTGCTGGAGACATTGCTCAGCTTGGAGAATGCCTACTTAGCATGCTTGATTCAATTCCCAGCACTGCATGAACCTGAAGGTGTGGGACATGACTGTAAACTTAGCACTATCAGTGGGGAGGCAGAAGGACCAGAAGTTCAAGGTCATCCTGAGGCCACCCTAGGGTATGAGATCCAACTCAAAAGACAGCCACCAAAATTTAAGTCACTTGATAGATTACAATTTCTACATCTTATTTTGTCAGTTTGTTACTGGAAATAAAGTCCTATACTTTGGAAAAACTAACCAACTGCTCTGACAAACAAAATGTATTTATAAACATTTCTGTTGAGACAAAGTTCTCATGTAATGCAGCTGACCTTGAACGATGATTACCTGCTTCTACCTTTTCAGCATTTTAAGAAAAAAAAAAAATCTAAGTACGAGACCGGCCTAGTCCAAGCCAGCAAAATCTTGTCTCCACACAGAAGCGGGGGTGTGGGGATGGGGATGGAAGTGGGGGTGTGGAGGCTGAGTGGGGAAAGATGGCTCAGCAGTTAAAAGCAACAGTTGCTACTGCAGAAAACCTGGTTTCCATCCCTAACACCCATATGGTGGCCAATCACCATTTATAACCTCAGTTTTAGGGGACCCAATAGGCATGAATATGGTGCACATACATGCATTCAGAGCAAAACCTTCATACACATAAAGTAAAATAAATCTTTAAGGGGGGAAAAAAGCCCATGGAAAATTTTCTTCTCTGCTCATTTGTTTTTATTTAACCCTTAAAATGTTCTTAAGTTGAGTTTTATATGTTTTGTCTGGATATATGTGGATACCATACTCACACTTTGTGCCCTCAGTGGTCAGGAGGCCTCAGATCCCCTAAAACTAGAGTTTAAGTTTGTTATGAGCCTTCATGTGGGTACCAGGCACCAAATCTGGGCCCTCTGAAAAACAAGTATTCTTAACTGTGGGTGGAGCCATCTCTCCAGGCCTCCCTTAAACTCTCTTTACATAGTCAAACCAGCATCACACAATTTTCTAAGTGAATGAAAGTACCAATGCATAGTATTTATCTCTCATTCATTTTTAACACTTTATAAACAATACCAACCTTTTAGGTTTCTAAAATGTGTGCTAACACCCAAGGTTAAACAAGAATGCTGAATGTCTAGGGTACACAGATCTGAGTTCAAGGCCAGCCTGGTCTACATAGTGAGTTTAAGGACAGACAGGGTTACACAGTGAGACCCTGCCTCAACCCAGCCCAACTTCACACACCACACCCCACACCCCCCAAAAAGCCCACACAAAACAAAATTAAATTCCTGCAGGTAACTGTCCAAGAAATCTAATGTTCTGGCAACAATAGTTGCACTGTTAGATGCTGCCATGTTACAAGACTTTAGGGTTTAAAAAAAAAAAAGGACTGGCTTTGAACCTGGCCCACAGAAGAAGCTAGTGTCAATTGCTAATCCTATGTCCCCAGTGCTGGGATGATAAAAGCATGCTCCACCAAGGCCAACTTCTACTGAAGGATTGCCCCAAGTTCAGAATATTGTACTCTTACTTCTCAACATGCATATCTGTGTGTAAGAGAACGTGTAAATTTTAGTCAGAAGACAACTAACTTTCTGATGTGGGTTTTTTCTTCTACCAGGTGGGTCCCAGACTAAATTCATGTTGTTTACATATCACCAGACCAATTGCAGAGAATTTTATTCAAAGATACTACAAAGTTTCAGAATTTTGCATTTATTACATGGTTTTAACAATCTACATATACTCCTGTCTTAGGCCTTTTCTTTCTACATTCCTTTTAGAGCTAAAACTGACCTGAAAGTTGCCTATGTCACTAGTGCTAGGACCATAGGTAAACAACCTATTCTATAAATAAGCGTTAAATCATCAAAATACAGCTCATCTTTAAGGTAATTGTCCCCACTAACAGAACATCTTTTAAAGAACACAAAATTCAAATAAAAAACAAAAACTCGTATTTTTTTTTTAAGTTCTTACCTAGCCTGGAACTCACTATGTAGACTGAGCTCATCTCTTAACTTCTTCCTGCCTCCGCCTCTTAGAGTGCCAAAAATAAAGGAGCACATCACACCTGGCTCATATTGATTTTTAGATAAAACACCTAAAAGACTTCTGCAATTTCAATGTTTAAAAATTTGGAGTACAGGTCAGTAAGATGGCTTAGTAGCCATAGCTATCCAATTTGAGTCTTACCACGAGCATTCACAGGACAGAACCAAGTAATCCCTCTGATCTCCACATGAGCAACTAGGTGGCACAATAGTACCCCTGCCCCCCAAAAAGACAAAAATTAAAGTCTACTAAAAACAGGATATTAAAAGCCGGGCAGTGGGGACTGGAAAGACAGTTAAGTGGTTATGAGCACTGGCTGCTCTTCCAGAGAACCCAAGTTCAATTCCCAGCACCCACATGGCCCCTCACAACTGTCTGTAACTGCATTTCTGATACCTTCTCACAAGCATGCATGCAGGAAATACACCAATGTACATAAAATAAAAAGAATATATAATGAATATAATAATATTTTTTAAAAATTAAGTCAGGCAATGGTGGTGACACACCTTTAGTCCCAGCACCCAGGAAGCAGAGGCAGAAGGATCTGAGTTCAAGGCCAGCCTCGTCTACAGAGTGAGTTCCAGGACAGCCAGGGCTGTTACACAGAGTGATCCATCTCAGAAAACAAGACAAGAAGGACAGGAGAGATAACTCAGATGTTAAGAGTATTGGCTACTCTTCCAGAGGTTCTGGGTTTGATCCCCATGGTACCTCAATGCCTGTAACTCTAGCCCGGGGGATCTGACACCACCTTCTGGCCTCCATGAGACAAGGGCACAAAATGATACACAGACATACAGGCATATTCATTAAAAAATAATCAAGACTATTCACTCCAAATACACACACACACTCAAATATATATAAAAGAACAAGTAACCATCACTATACCCAGAACAAGTACACTTTAATTAGTTGCAAAGAATTGACATGTGAAGGCTGGAGAGACATTTCTGCAGTTCCAGCATTTGGTTCCTTGCATCCACAATCGGATGGCTCAAAACTCTAGGATACCTGGCTTCTAAAGGGTACCAAAAAGAGCCCGGATTGGTGGTGCATGCTGCCAGCCTGGTCAACAGTTAAGACTGTCTCAAAAGGAAAAATAAAAAATAGAAAAGCCAGGCAAGCATATTCCTAATTTTCCCCTTGACCACATTCAACATTAATACTTTCCCCAGACTAATTCTCATTAGCAAATAATTCCAAATTTATATAAACCATAAAACATATTTTATATAAAAAATATTCAACTACTTTGTTACATTTTAATAATTTTATAAGACTTTGGTCATCTACTTTACCTGGGCTCCTTCTCCATGGTATAAGCAATTCACCACATTGTCTAAAAGGTTGATATCCAGTTTTTGGCTGAAATCAAGCAGCTGACGAGCTGCATGGTCTGCTAACATTGTCATAATTGCTGGCATAGATTACTGAAAGAAAAAAAAAGATGAAGTTACTTAAGAAGTTTGGACAGCAGTTAATAGTCAAACTTTCAAGTCAAGTAAATTTACTTCAACGTTGTTCAAATACTTGGATTACAGCAATTTCACCTAATTATTATGAAGCAAGTAACAAAATTGCATTACCTAGCTATTCAATAACTACATTATTAGGTTCATTCAACTTTCCTAGTGTTTTACTACTCCATTTACTACACCAACCTATTTTTCAACTGAGTCCATTATGATTCCATATCTCTCAAAGTTGCTTTGCTTTGGAGGTAAGGGTGTGATGGTAGAGGTAGAGACAGACAGGTTTCACTAGCCACCAGTCTCCCAAGTGTAGTGACTATACAGAAGTGTGTGACCATGACAAGGCTACCCTACAGATTCTTGCTTGACTGATTCCCCCCACCCCCAGTTTCTCAGCCATGGTCTTTAGCCCTGGCTTACCTGCACCTTTGTAGCTAAGAATGTCTGAACTTGTGATCCCCGTCTTTACTTCTCCAGTTCCCTTACACCATACCGGGTTTATAAGTGCACATACTCTACCACCTTTATGCCCAGCTCTCCTTATAAGTTCTTTTTTTCAAAAATTTAAATGTGATTTCAGGATTTAGTCTTTAAAATATTCTCAAGTGAATCTTTTAAATAGCTTAGTCTAGCATCTCAAACATGACAATCTTAAAACACTGATTTTTGCATCGTACACATTAGTTTTAAGAACCCCCTTAACCTCTACAAAATTTATTTTCTACATCCAAGCTGCTCAGCTACATTACTTTCCATTCTCAACTGTGTTTAAACATTAAAATACCATCCATACCAAGAACATAGTATCACATACATAACCCAGAACTTGGAAAAATTGAAACAAGGAGTCTTTTAATATGAAGCTACCCTGGGCTGTAACTACTGTCAAATGCCATGCCAGACTGAGAAACACAGATCTGAAAAAAATCAAAATCTTGAAGCATACACTTCCCTTGAACCAAAAAAAAAAACAAAAAAACACACTGTAAGAACCAAGCCATGAAGAAAAAGAGAAAGAAGGGAGGGAGGGAGGGAGGGAGGGAGGAAGGAAGGAAGGAAAGAAAGAAAGAAAGAAAGAGAGAGAAGAACCAAGCCATGAATCCAAAGTTAGCCTGGACTAAACAGTAAGACCACGTCTTAAAAGACTGGAGGAGTGGAAGAATACAACTAAGGTAC
Organism: Rhabdomys pumilio; assembly: GCA_030674055.1. Taxonomy (NCBI): domain Eukaryota; kingdom Metazoa; phylum Chordata; class Mammalia; order Rodentia; family Muridae; genus Rhabdomys; species Rhabdomys pumilio. The sequence continues at coordinate 70,300,318 of JANHMN010000007.1, read as the reverse complement.
TCTCATGATTCTAAGGCATTCTTAACCCCACCCCCAAAATGTGTATACAGCCCTACTGATTCAACCAGTCAATCCTGAGCAGCATTAGCTTTGAGAAACTAACCAGAGAAGAACAGGTAGGACTCATGCCTCCAATCCCAGCATTATAGAGGTAAGAGGATCACACTTCCTGAATTGGAGACCAGCCTGAGTTACACTGTCAGGACAGCTAGGACTACATAATAAAGCTGCACCCAAAACTAAATTTACCAATAAATAAAGGCAATAGAAAAAAAGTATTATATTCTGGACAACAGGGCCTGGCAAAATAGCCCAATGGTTAATGTACTTGCCAAATAGCCAGAGTTCAATCCAAGGGACCTACATGCATGCACACATGCACATGATAGAAAGACCTGACCCCCACAAGCTGACCTCTTACCTCCAAAGTGTACAGAAGCATATAAAAATATTCTACCAACTTTTCTTATTTTTGTGGTACTGAGGGGCTGAACTTTGTAAATGCTAGGCATAGCACACTATCACTGGGCTATTTCCCCACCCCTTGGTTTTATTTTCAGATAGGACTGAGTTGCTAGCTGGCAATGAAGTCACTCTAGCCAGGCAACCCTTGAACTTGCCATACTTCTGTCTTAGACTCAATACAGCCTGCAGATTACAGGCTGGACTTATACAAGTAGAATCCTCTCCCAACTACAGAGCTGCATATGAATACTCTGCCTCAACCCTCCAGGCACTGCAACCAGAGGTGTAGTGTGAGCCACTACATCTGGCTTGTAGCTTAAATTTAAACAATTTTGAGTATCATTTAAAGAGGATACTTTAAACATATCCATGATACCTTTTACAGCAGTGTTTAGAAAACCTCCAAGATTTGAAAAATGAATAGCATGTTTGATTGCAGTTTCTGAATAATTAATTAGGTTGGTAAGAAAAAGTTGTGTTTTTAAGACTTTCTTATTTTTTACTGTTTGTGTGTGGGTCTGAGTACAGGTGCCTGTATAGGTCAGAGCAAGGTGGGATCCCACTGAGCTAGATAGAGTTATAGTGATTATGAGCCACCCAGAATGGGTACTGGGTTCTCACCAAGAGCAGTAGGAATTCTTAACTGCTGAGCCATTCAGTGCTGTCCTTTTCTTTAACAGTTTGAAACCTGTACAAAGTAGGTAGGGCTTGGTGGTTTAGTCCCATATCCCAACACCTAGGAGGTGAAGGCAGAAGTGTGAATGCCAGGACGTCTTGGACTGCAGAGATCCTGAATAAAAAACAAGGAGTGGTCACCTAACCTTTCACCCCAGTCAAAGCTGTATAGTGAAACGTGTCTCAAAACACAGCTAAGGCCAGCATTTTCTCCACTGAATTTCTGTGGTGGTGCTGCTGCTGATACACCTTTAACACAAAGGTTTTATTAATCATGTTCAAGATATAACTTAGTTATGATTTCTGAGCTCGAGGCCAGCCTGGTCTACCAAGTGAGTTCCAGGACAGCCAGGGCTACACAGAGAAACCCTGTCTCGAAAAAACCAAAAAAAAAAAAAAAAAAAAAAAAAAAAAAAAAAAGAGAGAGAGAAAAGATATAACTTAGTTACAATAAACCAAAGATTAGGTTCGGCTTAGTCAGTAAAGTGTTCCTCCACTATGCATGAAACCCTGGGTTTCAAACCAGAAGTGGTCATGTGCATCTCAAACCCCAGCACCCTTGACACCCAAATCAGAAGATCAAAAACAAGCCTCACCTACATAAAGTTTAGGGCCAGCCTGAGCTATGAAGCCCTATCTCAAGTAATTAATAATAAGGCCAAGGCTAAACTACAGGCCAGAGATGAACCCAGCATACTACTGTTAACACACAAAGGCAACAAGATTAAGACCTGCCTGTGTTCCCTACTCAAACTCCTTTAAGAGTCCAAACATTCTGTCCTAGGGAGAGATATGCTTGCATCCACACTCATAGAAAGATAAAGAAACTGGGCTGGAGAGATAGCTCAGTGGTTAATAGCACCGGCTGTGCTTCCAAAGGACCTTGGGTTCAATTCTCGGCACTCACACTGCAGATCTGTAACTCCAGTTCCAGGTTTTCTGACACCTCCACAGACACACATGCAGGCAAAACACCAATGAACATAAAGTAAAAGTAAATTGTGTATTAAAAGTTAAAGAAAGCACCTGGGAGGTGAAAGGAATATTAACACCACCAAGGCTAGCAGCCTCATTTATATAAGGCTCAAAACCCAAAAACAACCCCCCTTCACAAGAGATGAATGGGATAACAGACATTTGTAATCCCAGAAGAGATGGAAGCACAGACTGGGACACAGTGAGACCCTGTTTTAAGAAGAAAAAACAGTTCAGACACTAATATACAAGAGAAAATAAATCCCACGAAGAAATGACTATGCTGCCGGGCAGTGGTGGCACACGCCTTTAATCCCAGCACTTGGGAGGCAGAGGCAGGCGGATTTCTGAGTTCAAGGCCAGCCTGGTCTATAGAGTGAGTTCCAGGACAGCCAGGACTACGCAGAGAAACCCTGTCTCGAAAAACAAAAAAACAAAAAAACAAAAAAAAAAAAAAGAAAGAAAGAAATGACTATGCTTTCCAGTATCTTCAAGTGTCACAACTTTCAAATTAAAATAGAATTTTCGACTTTATGGTTAAAAATTGCAACCAGCTTGTTTCAGACACTATCACAATTTATAGTTTTTTTTTTTAAAGTAATAAATGATTAAATGTTTAGTCAAGTGCCCCTACACCTAAGTTTCATTTTCAAGTTGGTCTTCCCTAAGAATTCAGATGCTAGACTCATGTAGGGGAAGGGGTGCAATCTAAGAATACTTAAATACAGTTGTTGGCCTTTCTCGGAACTAGTGGTTATCTTCCAAAATGACCTACCTATTCAACTATAGGTAATCCAGAAATGGTGGCTCTGTGGTCAATGCCAAGCACATTAAGCTGTCCCAATCAAACAGCTTCCAAATATTCTTTCCACTAGCAGCTGTGACCCACACCCTTAAGACACAGACTCATGCACTACTAAGTAATGCAGCTGTGGAGGGAGTGTTCACTTTCTCATTGATTCATCTTTCTTGTTGGTGTCCCCCAATCCCAAATTCCACTCACTGAACTGCAAACAGGAGGGAACCATCAAGCAACGCTGTGATGCTACAAGTGACTGCCCATATATCTTCAATGGCACTGCAAGCAGCAAAACCACTATCTACAATTGCCATCTAAAAGCTTAAGTTCACATTAAGTCAAAAATTAAGACGCTACAAAAGACTGCTACTCGGTGTGTGGGCAATCGCCTGCTTCATTCAGTAAGAAACACACGCCTCACTAGGAAGAGCCCGCCCTCCTCTGGCTTCCCACCCGAACGGCTCTCAGCGCTTCTAACTATAGCTCACAGGAGCACGCACTCACCCCGCCCATACTCGGAGGAGGCATTTAGACCCGGCGCCTTAAGTTCACCGCCCTATTCTCTATGCAGCATGTCCTCTGAGTGATCTGAGGTCCCGCCTTGGCGAGTATTCAGTGCATCCTCTACTACCACCACTTCCTCTCCTCCACCCCAAACTCAAGAAACCAGGAGGAGGATCAGGGAGGGCATCATTCACTGTCCATGGCCAGCAGTTCACGGTTCCACTAACACGTATAAGCCCCGGGCGAAAAAGCCTACAACACGGAACCCTACTTGCATATCCTCGAAAAGAAATTAACTCGTTTTTTTCTACTTCTTGTTTTACACACACACACACTCTCTCTCTCACAAAACCAACAACAACAAAAATCACCCACAAGGCTTTCGAGTTTCTTCACAGAAGAAGGGACTCGGTAGCCCCTCCCTCCCCCATCCCAAGCTCTCCACCGAGGGGGCCACGTGATGCAAGCGGACGTTTCAATGCTGCTGCACTAAATATTTCTGGAAACTTCCACTCCTAATAATTTACAGAGACGTTCCTGAAATCACCCCCAACTCTCCCCAGCCCTTTGGACCGGGGAAGCCTTTCCACCCACGCGCAGGGGCTCAGCCTCACTACCACGCTCCTCGCCTTCCTCCACCGCCACCCGCACACGCCGATGACCCAGCAAGCGCTCCCCTCCCGCGGCCGCCTCCCCGCCTCCATCACCGAGCGACAGAAGCGCTTCCATTCAATCGCAGGCTCCGCAGAGGGCCCCGCGCCCGCCGCCCGCCTCGCCTCGCCTCATGCCCGCCGCGCCGCCGCCCGACCCTCGGCCCCGAGCACACGACCGACTTACCCAGAAATTCAACCAACTGCTTCTTCCTTCCTTGTCCGGGCTTGGGGCGAGGGAAGGTGGGGAGGAGGGAGAGGGGAGGAAATCAAGGTGGGTTTCACAGTTTTCCCACCTTAAAAAAAAAAGAAATTAAAAAAAAACAGAGAAGGGCAAAAAAAAAAAAGCTCAATATTTACTATTCCAGGGACAACTCCACCCAACAGACACTCACGCACACACGCGCGCACGCACACACACGCGCCCCACCAAAAAGGGGAATTAATCCGAATAATAAATGCTCCCGCCCGGCTGAGGGAAGAAAGGGGGAGGGGAGCGGGCCGGTCCGTGAGACGGAGCCCAGGACCCTCCAGCCACAGGCGGCGGCGGGAGCAGCAGCGCGAGTCCGTACGGCCGGGGCCGCTCTGCCGCCAGTTGCAGTCCGGCTCCCCCTACCACACAGGGCTCCCTCGCTCACGCCGCTCCGGCGCCGGGCCCCCCACCCGGGCTAGCCTAAACTTTCCCCCCTTCGCGTGCTCCTCAGCGACTGGTGGCTCCCCCCTCCCCCTCGGGATGGTTGCACGACTGCTGCAGCAAAGGCTGGAACAGGCACGGCCGCCGGGGCTGTAGCTACTGTTGCTCTTGCTGATGCTGAAGCTCCCGCTGCTCCTGCCGCGGCCGCTGCAGCCGCTTCTCCCCCTCCTCCTAGTGCCTCAAACTCGGAACCGGTTGAAACCGGTTCAGACTGGGAGATTCCATCTCGGTTGAGTTTTCAGCCCATGGCGCCGCGGAGCGTTTGGAACCTGGGCCTCCGCCCCCAGGCCGCGCGCCCATTGGTCGGCCCCGGCCACAGCCGCGCCATCAGCCTACCTCTTATTGGTCCGAGCGCCCGTCAATCCTACCTCCAGGCTCCACACGAGCCTGCCGCTCAGGCCCCCGCCTCTTTCCAGCAGTGATTTGCCCGCAGAGTGGGGGAGGGGAGGCGGGGCGGGACGCAAAGGGGGGGGTGGAGGAAGAGAAGGTGGGACGTCGAACAGAGCCCAGCAAAGAGGAGAGCGGAGAAGCCTCACGGAGGATTGGCTGGAGTGAGCTGTCAGTCAAGTGCCGCCCGCCTTGGACATCCCTTCCCCCTCGCGTGGCTCCCCCTCTCGGTCCCTCGCTTGTAAGCCCGGCCTTTCCGGCTCGCCCATTGGCTGGGCGCCTTTGGTGACGGAGAGGGTGGGGTTCGCCCGTGAGCTGAAGGCGGCGCGAGTTTGAGAGCCGCGCGCGCCGCTCTTCTCTCTGCTTTCCCCCGTTCCCTGGCGGCCCGCCCCCTCGGGCTCCCGCCAACATCAGGGGCCTCGGCTTGGGGCCCCTGTACCCGCCCCTAAGGATGGGGGTCTGTGCTCGGAAAAGGGAGGGCACACCCTGTTTCTACATCGGGATAGGCGGAGGCGAAGGACCAAAAAGGTGCCGGATGGTAGGCCCTGGGCCTTGGATCCTTTGTAGAGGCCTGGGTTTGGGCACCGCAGTTGGGGACGGGGATTACACTGGCAGAGGTTGGCACAAACTGTGGGGCGTGCAGTTTTGGCGCCTCGTGATCTCAGAGTCCTGGAAACGGTTGTCTAGCTAGTTATTGGGCAAGCCTCCTTAAAACTTAACTCTCTCCCCTGACTGCTTCAACAAGAAGTTAATTCTAAAAATTAGTCCTAAAACACTGAAAGTCCTGTTCCTAACTTGACAGTGTATATAGACGGATCTTGGTGCTAGCTTCTTTCAGATCTTAGTGCCCTTGATCTGCCATGCCCAGAGGTTAACAGATGGCTCCCAAGTGCCAGGTCAGTTTTGCTGATTAGGCTTGCTTAAGACAGCCAGCAGTTGTGGTGGTGACAGGTGACCTTTAATCCCTTTAATTAATTAATTGGAAGGCAGAGGCAGGCCGATCTCTTGAGTTCAAACACAACCTGGACTACAAAGCGATCTTTGGGACAGCCATCACTACAAAGAGAACCCTATCTGAGCCGGGCGATGGTGGCACACGCCTTTAATCCCAGCACTTGGGAGGCAGAGGCAGGCGGATTTCTGAGTTCGAGGCCAGCCTGGTCTACAGAGTGAGTT
>JANHMN010000007.1:70281682-70293983 GCA_030674055.1 Rhabdomys pumilio | reverse complement strand
AAAAAAAAAAAAAAAAAACTATATTCAGGGGCTTGAGAGATGGCTCAGCGATTAAGATCACTAATATTGCTCTTTCAGAGGTCCTGAGTTCAACTCCCAGCAACCACATGGTGGCTCACAGCCATCTGTAACAGGATCCAAATGCCTTCTTCTGGTGTGTCTGAAGAGAGTGACAGTGTACTCACATTCATAAAAAGATAAAATCTTAAAAAATAAATAAATTAAAACTGTATTCTATCTTTGCTAACAATTCTAAAACTGTCAAACAAAGTAAAGCTCCTTACATTTGCCCTTTTCTTACCCGGAGGCAACTCTGTTTCTAGTCCACTTCATCCTGGTAGTAGAGCTCTGTAGTGTGTGTGTGGGGGGGGTGGTGCACGAGCACTCGTGTGTGCGCGCACACACACACACACACACACACACACATCTATAAGATAGTCTTCAACTCTGTGGAACTGAGGCTACTGTTGAACTTTTGATCTTCCTCCCTCCAACTCCTAGGCTGGGATTTTGGGTATGGACCACTATGCCAGGTCTCCCCACATTTTCAATGCCATAAATGATTCAACAGTTTCCCTCCAGTAGATAATTATTTCCTGTTTTGCCTGTGACAAACAAGGCTGAAGTTAGTAATTTCACATACTTATCTTCTGGTACAAACATGGACATATTTCTAGGTTAAAGTCCTATACTTGAGATTATAGTGTCAAAGGTCATGCATATTTGTTTTGATAGACACTGCCAAAGTGTCCCCTAAAAGATTATATCAGTTTTGACTCAGGATCTCCCATTGCCTGGAAATGACCTTGTACTTTGTTTTGGTTTTTTGAAGCAGGATCTCACTGTATAGCCCTGGCTGTCCTAGAACTCACTATGTAGACCAGGCTGGCTTTAAACTCACAGAGCTCCACCTACCTCTCCTTCTGGAATACTGGGATTCAAGGTGTTTGCTATCACAGCTGGGATAGAATGAGTAGTTTGTTTGTTTGTTTGTTTGTTTGTTTGAATGATTCTTTTGAGACAATGACTCTCTCTATATATATAGCCCTGCATAGCCTTAAATTCATAATAAACCATCACTCCAGTGCTGGAATCACAGTTAGCCACTACACTCAGCTACTCAGCTCTGTGTGTGTTGTTGTTGGGAATCAAACTAAGGGCAAGCATTCTATCGTTATTGCTACCTAAGCATTCTAATTTGAATGTTTGGCTCTGAGCTGTTTAAAGTATACACAAATTACAAGATTAAAACTATAGCATGCTTTCATTTAATTGAAGAATTAACCTCTTCACATACACACACACTTTTTGAACACAGAGTCTGGCTCCATAGCCCAAGCTGATGTGGAATTCACTATGTATTCATAGTGTAGACCAGGATGGACTTGAACTTTCAGTGTTCCTCTAATCTCAACTTCCAAAATGCTGACATTGCAGAGATGTGCCACTGTACCTGGTAAGTTCATTATTTGTGTGTATGTTCATGTGGGCATGTGTGGGACTGGGTACATGTGCACTAGTCTTTTGTTTTTAGATTTTTTAAAAATATTAAGTGTATAGATGTTGCATTTGCACATATGTGCCATGTTCATGTTCAGTACCCACAGAGGTCAAAAGAGGATATTGGCTCCCCTGGAACTGGAATATTCTTAGATGGTTATGAGGTGCCATCGTGCTGATTACAAAGGAACTGGAGTCCTCTGCAAGAGTCACAGTGTTCTTAACTCATGAGCCACCTCTTCAGCTCCCATTTTGTTTAGCTTTGATTTGTTGACACAAGGTCTCACTATCCCAGATAGACCTCCAATTCTATATGTATCCAAGGATGACCTTGAACTTCTGGTCTTTTGGATTCTGCCTCCCAAGTGCTGGTATGATAGGTGTCTGCTATCATATCCAGGCTATATGTCCTTGGGGGAGGGACCCAGGACTTCCTGTATGCTAGGCAAGCACTCTGTTCACAGAGACACACCTTCAACTCCCTACTGGTTTTTCACCTGCAGTACTGAAGATTGAGTAAGGAAAAGTTTTGGGTTTGTTGTTTTCTTATTTGTCTATTTTTCTTTTTCAAGACAGAATTTCACTATGTAGCTCTGGAACTCACTATGTAGACCAGGGTAGTCATGAAATCACAGAGATCTACCTGCCTCTACTAACCCCAGTGCTAGAATTATGGGCACACACCACCACATCCAGTACATTTTTTTAATATTTATTTTTGCTCTGTGTATGTCTATATGTTTATGTGTATATGCCACATGTGCGTAGGTGCTTTCAAAGACAATGAAGGTATCTCTGGTGTCTCCTGAAGCCACCCTCAGATTCTTTGAAACTATAATTATAGGCAGTTGTGAGCCACCTAACCGGGGTTTGGGAATCAAACTGTCATCCTCTAAAAAAGTAACATTAAACCCTCTTGACTACTGACCATTTCTCCAGACTTTGAACCAGAATCTTGAACATGCTACTAAGAGCTCCACCACTGCAGGGCGGTGGTGGCGCACACCTTTAATCCCAGCACTTGGGAGGCAGAGGCAGGCGGATTTCTGAGTTTGAGGCCAGCCTGGTCTACAGAGTGAGTTCCAGGACAGCCAGGACTACACAGAGAAACCCTGTCTCAAAAAACCAAAAAAAAAAAAAAAAAAGAGCTCCACCACTGAGTTATGTCTCAAACCACATACTTTGGTTTTGCTGTGGTTGCTTTTCTTTTCTTTTCTTTTTTTTTTAAGATTTACTTATTTTTATTTATATGAGTATACATCGGCTGTCTTCAGGCACACACCAGAAGAGTGCATTGGATCCCATTACAGATGGTTGTGAGCCACCATGTCATTACTGGGAGTTGAACTCAAGACCTCTGAAAGAGCAATTAGTGCTCTTAATCGCTGAGCTATCTCTCCAGCCCCCTGTTGTTGCTTTGAAATATGTCTTGCTATATAAAGCTTTAGCTAGAACTCACTATATAGACTAAACTGGCCTCTAATTTATAAGCCTTGTTCCTTAGCCTTCCCAGTCCTAAGATTCCAGATATGTATCACCATGATTGGCAAATAAGCTTTTTAGCTCAGGGAATAAAAGATCGGAAATTTGAACAAAAGGATAATGGCTTGTTGTGGTGGTTTGTATACATATGGCCCCTATATATTCATGTGTTTGAATGCTTGTCCCATAAGAACAATTAGAAGACATGGCCTTGTTGGAGTAGGTGTGGCCTTGTTGGAGGAATTGTGTCACTGTGGAAGTGGGCTTTGAGGTCTCCTAAGCTCAAGCTATGTCCAGTGTGGCACACAGTCTCCTTCTGCTGCTTGCAATCCATTTGTAGAACTCTCAGCTCCTTCTTCCAGAACTGTGTCTGCTGGCACTCTGCCATGCTTCCTGCCATGCTGATACTGGACTAAACTTCTGAAACTGTAAGCCAGGCTCTATTAAGTATTTGCATTTCTAAGAGTTGCCATGGTCCTGGTGTCTCTTCACAGCAATAAAATCCAGACTAAGACACTTGCCCAGACCTTTCTGTTGTTGTTGATGACATTGTTGTTGTTGTTGTTGTTGCTGCTGCTGAGACAAAGATTTTGCTGGCCTAGAATCTGCTGTATAGACCTAGCTGGTCCACTATCTTCCCTCTGCCCTGGGTACTGAGTGTAAGGTGTAAGCAACCACTTTTCCTTTCTTCAGTATTTCTAGGTACAGGATAGTCCTACCCCAATGGGACACAGTCAGTAGTTGAACAACCCTGAGACTCTGTCTCAAAATAAATCAAGAGAACATTTCCAGACAGGCAGTGATGCTGTACATCTGTGATCCCAACTGTGAATGAAAACTACTGAAAAGAAGCTATGTGTGCAGACACTGATAATTCCAGCATTGTGGGGAAGTTGAACTGCTACAGGTCCTGAGGGTAATTACCTCGTTCTAGGCTACCTTTAGCCTCCAGAACAGCTATTCTTGTCTACCTCTGCATAGAAACCAACATCCTGTGGCTGACAATAAAAAATCTTTGGAATCTTTTAAATGTAGTAGACTACTAGCTTAGACCAATCAAAGTGCCAAAAATGTCCTCATATAGCATCTTGGGCCTTTAGAAAATTTCCCCCATCTTACTATAACCATCTCCCTGATGTGCTCAGTAGTATATTTTAATCTTGCCTCGATTTCTTTGTTCTTTACAATAAAACTTGATGAAACTGCTTCCACATTGGGATGTGAAGTTTGGGGTAACCTAAATCTGTGTACTGGATATGGTTATTCAAAATGGCTCCAGAATAAACTATCTCTTATTTCCTTTCAGATGAAAGCTGTAGTTTATGTTGACACAACTCAGTAATATAGGAAGTGAAAGTTATCACAGGTTTAAGACCAACTGAGAAAATTACGGACACCGTGCTTCAAGAATGAAAAATTGCCGGGCAGTGGTGGCACACGATGTTAATCCCAGCACTTGGGAGGCAGAGGCAGGCAGATTTCTGAGTTCGAGGCCAGCCTGGTCTACCGAGTAAGTTCCAGGACAGCCAGGGCTACACAGAGAAACCCTGTCTTGAAAAATAAAACAAACAAACAAACAAAAAAGAATGAAAAATTAAGGCCTGGCAAGGAGACTCAGCCAGTAAAGGAGTCTGAGGGCCTGAGTTTGATCCCTGGTAGAAAGAATCCCCTCCCACAAGTTGTCCTCTGGCTTCACACACATGGCTCTGTGGGGAAAGGTGCTTGTTAAAAGCTTGATGACCTGAGATAAGAGTCACAGGACCCACATGATAGAAGAGGATCAACTTTAACAAGGTGTGGCATGCTCTCCCAATACATAGATGGATGGAAAGGTGAATGGGTGCTAGATGTAAATCAAAATACAAAATTTTAATTAAAAAAAAAAGCCAGTATGGTGTTGACACTGTAATCCTAGCACTTGGTAGACTGAGGCAGGAAGGTCAGGAGTTCAGGCCAGCCAGGCCCAGTGGTGAAATTCTTAAATAGGGAGGCAGAGTCAGGTGGATCTCTATGAATTCAAGGATCAAAGGCTAGCTTAATCTACATAAAAGGGTTTCAGACCAGCCAGGACAAAAAATGTAAGAGCCTGTCTACAAAAAATGAAAGCAAGGAAGGGAAAAAGAGAAAGGGGGAGGGGAGAGACAGAGAAACAGAGACAGAGAAGAAAGAAGAGGCAGTCCTTCCAAGTCACAAGTCACCATGAAGTTTGTTTGGGTCTGACAGGTTAGTGGCCTGAGCCCAAAAAGCACAAGCACAACTCTTTTTAACTCTTTCTTTCCTGTTTGTTTGTTTTTTTGTTTTTTGGATTTTTTTTCTCTCTTTCTTTTAGACTCTGGTCAGAATTAAGGATGCCTTTTCTGCTACCCTGGCCTCCTTACTCTTTTCCTAAAGCCCCCTCCCCAGCACCTAGTTGATTGTCCTCTGAGTGTCTGATGTCTATGTCAGCTTAATTAGCATGACTTCTTTCCTTCTCCTTCATTCTCTTCCTGAGATGGGAGGTGGGAGGCAGCTGGAGAGATTTACAGGTATATTAGTCAGGGTTCTCTAGAGTCACAGAACTTATGGGTAACAAGCAAAAAATCAAGTGTCTTACTTCTAATGTCCTTATATAGGTCTCCAGCAGAAGATGTGGCCCAGATAGGTGTGTACCACCATGTCTGGATCTGGGACTTGCTTTGTCCCAGATGACCTCAGACTCAGAGATCTCCTTGCCTTAGTCTCCTGGGATCCATAGTCACTATGCCTCAAGATCTCCATGCCAAGATCCAAGTCAGAAACTTGTATCTCCCAGCCTCAGGATCAGGATCACAGGTGAGCCTTCCAATTCTGGATTATAGTTCATTCCAGATATAATCAAACTGACAACCAGGAACAGCCACCACAACAGGTTCCCAGCTGTAGGAGCTTTTTCTTCTATTAAAATTGTCTTTGAGCTGAAAAAAAAGAAAAGAAAGAAAGGCCAACAGAGTTACAAATCAAAATAAATAAATATATTAATTATTGATTACTTTTGAAAAGGACTGAGTCTATGCTGAGAGCACCTGCCTAGCATGCACAATGCCCTAGCTCAATCCCTAGTACCAAGTACCAAACAGAAAAAAAGTATACAATATTGTCTACTAATGTCAGAATCAGAGCATATTACAAGTAGGTTAGAATGGAAATGACAATAAAAGTGTAATAGTTCCAGAACAGCCAGTGCTGTACAGGGAGACCCTGCCTCAAAACAAACACACAAATGGAAGGGAGGAAGGGAGGGAGGGAGGGAGGGAGGAAGGAAGGGAGGAAGGGAGGAAGGAAGGGAGGAAGGGAGGAAGGGAGGAAGGAAGGAAGGGAGGAAGGAAGGAAATGAAGGAAGGGAGGAAGGAAGGGAGGGAGGAAGGAAGGGAGAAAGGGAGGGAGGAAGGGAGGAAGGAAGGGAGGGAGGAAGGGAGGGAGGGAGGAAGGAAGGGAGGGAGGAAGGAAAGGAAGAAGGAAGGGAGAAAGGGAGGAAGGGAGGAAGGAAGGAAGGATACAATAGTGAGGGGCTAGATGATGCTCAGTGGTTAGGAGCATTTGTTCCTCTTCCAGAAGACCTGGGTTTGTTTCCAGAGCCCATAGAATGGTTCACAATCATCTATAAATAGCTCCAGTTCCAGGGGAATCCAATACCCTCTTCTGACCACCACAGACACCAAGCACACATGTGGTCCATGGTTATACATACTGAAAAAACATATAAAATCAATTGAATAAATATCAAAAAATTAAATTACAAAATATATAAACTGAGTAGTGATGTTGCATGCCTTTAATCTTAGCACTGGGGAGGCAGAGGGAGGAGGATCTCTGAATTCAAGGCCAGCCTGGTGTACAGACCTAGTTCCAGGAGAGCCAGGGCTACACAGAAAAACTCTGTCTCAAAAAAAAAAATAGTATAGTAATGTTATATGAAATAATAAAAAGATGGCACCCATAGTAGCACTAGCTATGGTCTTGTAACGTGGTTTTCCACCCCCAAGGTCTCCACGGTCCCCATGCGGAGGCCTCCCAACTCGTTCTCTTCCTGCGAATTCTGCTCCCATTACCAGCCATCCACCCCCTGTGATTAGCTGTCACAAATCTCCTTAACCTGGCAAAATCAAAATTCTAGAGGCTTGTAATTTATCAATCAGATTTATATTAGTAAATTCTCAACCCACAAAATTCCCACACAAAGAACTTAAAACTCAATTGATAGAAACACAAGCTACACACCTAGTGGGGCAAAGGTACCCTACTTATTATTTAATCATCTAAGAATTCCATCTTGTCTCGCTGTCTCTCTGTACTCGCTGTACTCTCTGTATGCCAATGAAATGTCTTGTGGTAGGGTGAAGACAGAGACTCTATTCAAATCTGAACTGAGCTGGGTATGGTGGAGCAAACCTTAAAACCCAGCACTGGAAAGGCAAAGCAGGTAGATTTCTATGAGTTTGAGGCCAGCCAAGTCTGCATCGTGAGACTTATCTCAAAAACCAAATCAAACAAACAAACAAGAAATAGAATAGAACAAAGAAAAAATTTGCGTTGAGCTAGGCATGGTTGGCATTTTGCATTCCCAGCATCTGGATGGCAGAAGCAGAAAAGCCAAGAGGCTCAAGGTCATCCTTAGCCACATAGAGAATTTCAAGTCTGAAGGTACAGTGAGACTGCCTCACATGATGGTGGTGGTGCTGGTGCTGGTGGTGATGGTGATGATGATGATGACTGATAGACTGGAAATCACACATTAGTTCTGAATGTTTCTAAGAATATTGCTCCTAGTGGTGAGAAATCCAAACTCTCAAAACAACATAGGTTATTGTAATGGCCCTTGGTATCTCCCAGGACTTAAAAGGTAAGATGCTGTTTTGAAGATCTGTCCCCACCCCAACTCCCCACACACACTTCTGCCACATGGCTTGGAGGACTCAAGCTAGCCCTGACCTGGAGACCTGAGGACAGGATTGTAAGATGCTGTGCAAGGAGTTAACAGCCCTGCCTGGTTATTCAGCTTCAAAACATGACCAACCTGGCAAGACATCTCCAGAGGTTTAAAAGTGCCACTTTTTTCTTGGGGCTAACCAACAGCTATCTAATTGGATTTAAGGTCTGCTCAGTAAGAGAGAACTCATGCTTGGTGCAGCCAATCTGACTCGAGAAGTCGTGGATCCTGGAAGAGAACCTACCGCTGTGATTTTTCTAAGCTATCATAGTCCTGACTGTTGTAAACTGCTGACCTTACACTCCAGGTATGTGCAGCTATCACGTCTATTTAGAGAAGTTTCTTTCTACAGCAGTGAAGCCACTGCAGAGACCCCAACTGGCCAGAGCACAGACAACAGCTGCTCAGCCCCACTTAATACATCTACAGCACAATCCCTCAACTTAAAGCTCTTGGAATATTGCAGAAGAGGGGAAGAAAGACTGTTGGAGCCAGAAAACAAGGTTACCTGCTGCTAGATAGTGTCTTCTAGACATGACAGAGAAGCTGCACCCATGAAATCTCAACAACATGATTGCCTAAATGGCACCTGTGTAATGATAATACCAGTTGTCATTGACAATATTGTCAATAAGAATACAAGTTGGTGGGGTGGGCTGGAGAGATGGCTCACTGGTTAAGAGCACTGACTGCTCTTCCAGAGGTCCTGAGTCCAATTCCCAGCAACCACATGGTGGTTCACAACCACCTGTAATGGAATCTGATGCCCTCTTACTGGTGTGTCAGAAGACAGCAACAGTGTACTTATACATAAAATAAATAAATCTTAAAAAAAAAAAAAAAGAATATAAGTTGGCGAAGCAGTGGTGGCACACGCCTTTAATCCCAGCACTTGGGAGGCAGAGGCAGGCGGATTTCTGAGTTCAAGGCCAGCCTGGTCTACAGAGTGAGTTCCAGGACAGCCAGAACTACACAGAGAAACCCTGGGAAAAAAAAAAAAAAGAAAAGAAAAAAAAAAAGAATGCAGGTTGGCATGCCAAGGTGTATAGGAGAAAACAAACAGGGCCCCCACCACCAGATGAAGAGATAATCAATAGCTACTGAGAGAGAAAGACAAAGTTTACACCAGGGGTGAGCCCCTTGGTAAGTTACACAGTCCCAAGTGGGTCAGTCTGAAACATGTACAATGGTCTCAGTAAGGTATATATACATAATTGGAGGAGGGATGAAAATTATGTAGATTCTCATTGAGATTCTGGCCTCCAAAGGCGATGCATGCATGTTGTAAACAGACATGTGTGCAGGCAAAACACCTAAACATATGAAGTAAAAATAAAGATTAATAAAAATCAACAATGCTAGGCAGTGATGGCACGTGTCTTTAATCCCAGCACTTGAGAGGCAGAGGCAGGTAGATCTCAGAGTTCAAGGCCATCCTGGTCTACAGAGTGAGTTCCAGGGCATCCAGGGCTACACAGAGAAACCCTGTCTTGAAAAAACAAAACAAAACAAAACAAAACAAAACAAAACGGGCTGGAGAGATGGCTCAGTGGTTAAGAGCACTGACTGTTCTTCCAGAGATTCTGAGTTCAATTCCCAGCAGCTTCATGGTGGTTCACAACTATCTGCAATGGGGCCTGATGAGAGCAATGGTGCATATATAAAATAAATAAATAAACAAATAAATAAATCTTTAAAAAAAAGAAAACCAAAAACTAACCAAACCAAAAAAAACATTTAAAGGCCATTTTATGTATATACATTTTATGTATGTATACTGTACACACACATACACACACATTTATGTGCACATACACACACACACACACACACACACACACACACACACACACACACACACGAATGATATAGTAGGTAGCACAAGCCTGTAATTCTAGTAATAGGAAGGTAGCCATAGGAGGATCAGGAACTGAGGGTCCCCCTCAGCTACATAGGAAGCCAGAGGTCTGCCTAAGATATATGAGCCCTTGTCTTAATAACTAAATAAGTAACATGACAGCTGAGCAAGAACCATATGCTACACAGGACACTGGGACAAAACAAGCCTGCAGAGTTCTACACTAAAGAATAAGAAAGAAGTGCTGGCCTAGAGGCCCAGTCCTGGCCTTCGTGATCCTTTGCCTTAGCCTCACAAAAGCTGGCATTGCAGACCAGCATGCCTAGCTTTGAGAAGAGCTTCTTAGTGGGAGGGAGCTGAGTGTAAATATGATCAAAATACATTGTACATATGAAATTCTCAGTTAATAAAACTATTATAGTTAAAAACAATAGAAACTTTTAAAATGACATTTTATGAATTTCCCCAATGTAAACAGTTCCAACTTTTCCCATTGGACCAGGATACAATCTACAAAGCTTCTTATCATGTACAAAGGCCTCACCTCTATGGCTGTGAAGAAAGTGATTCTGAAGGCCAAGAAACCCATACTACACAGATTAGTCCAGGGGCTCAGAAAGCGCAAGGTCCTACAGCCAATTTTTAAGGTTTATTTAATATCTATATGTGTGTGTTGTACACGTGTGTGCAGATGCTCTCAGAGGTCAGAAGAGTGTTAGATTCCCTGCAACTGGAGTTATAGGCTGTTGAGAGCTGACTGGTGTGGATGTTAGGAGCCAAATTTAGGCCTTTTGGAAAAGTGGCAAGCGCTATTAACCACTAAGCCACCTCTCTGGCCCCTCATCTAGTCCAGCAACAATCTAAATTGTCCCAATGACCTGTGTTGCCAAGAATTCATGCTTCTATTGCCACAATTAGGGAGCTTGGAAGCAAGTCAGTGGAATCCTCTGTTTAGCTGTGTCAGAATTTACCCAGGTTTACCTCACAGTAGGAGGGCTCTAGTGATATAGGGAGATATCAGATGTAACCCTTACTGGAAGTAAGCCTCCAGTAGAGTTCTTAGCATTTAAATGACTCCACATCTTTCTGTGCACAAGTTTGCCTGTTCCTAGCTACAGGGAGCCTGCAGCCTCCAGGGTCCTTCATCTCTGTTGAGGACCCTCTGACTGAATCTCAGTAGTGGGAGTGCTTTTGCATAAGCAGGACCAATAGGGCAGTGCCCCTGCTCAGCCCACTGTGGCTTTTCCTATGAAGCCAAAGGACTGTAGGCACCAGCCCCTAGGACTTTAAGCTGTCGATCTCTGCCTTTAGAGAATCAAACCTGAGGCTGGGACAAGGTTGCTTCTCCCCATTTTCTTATGGAGTAGGGTTGGTTCTGTATTTTCAAGCATTGAAGCTTAACTGGGGAGCAAAAGATTAGCAAATATATTTCTTCAGAAGTAAAAATAAGGTTAGAAGGAGGGAGGGTGGGAGGGAGAGAGCAGATCATTAAACTGATGTAAAAGGAATCCAGGCACAGCTATAACCCCAGCACTCAGAGAGGTAGAGGAAGGAAGGCTAGCTGGTCAAAGATAGTCTGGGCTATATGGTGAGTTCCAGATACAAAACAAGAGCCCATCCCAAGCAAAACAAATTTAAAAGTTACCAATGGGGGGAGGGTATAGCTTAGTGGCAGAGCATGCAGAAAGCTCTGGGTTTGGTGCCCAGTACTACAAATAAATAAAGGAGCAGAGAAAGAACTGGCAGAAACAGCACAGGAAAATGGAGCTTCAAAGTCAGATAGCCTATATTGTCTGGAACGTTGAGAGAAAAACAGTCACAAACAAACCTTCAAAGACAACTGACAGAAGACCACTACTACTCAGCTCTGGCTTGTGGAACTCACTATGTAGTCGAGGCTGCCCTGGATCTCACAGAGATACACTTGCCTCTGCTTCCCAGGTGCTAGGCTAACGGAGTGTGCACCATCATGCCCTGCTTTATAACTATAGCTGTGTTGCTGCTGCTGCTGCTGCTGCTGCTGCTGCTGCTGCTGCTGCTTCCTCCTCCTCCTCCTCATCATCATCATCTTCCTCTTCCTCCTCCTCCTCTTTATCCTCCTCCTCCTCCTCCTCTTCTTCTTCTTCTTCTTCTTCTTCTTCTTCTTCTTCTTCTTCTTCTTCTTCTTCTTCTTCTTCTTCTTTTTTCCTCTTCCTCTTCTCCTCCTCCTCTTCCTTCTCCTCCTCCTCCCCCTCCTCCTCCTCTTGCTCCTCTTCCTCCCCCACAAGTGAATACTAGACAATTTTCTAAGTGAACACCAAGGGAGAATTTGTTTTTTGGTGGGGTCACTGAAATGAAGTCATATTCTATAACCTCAAGAAGGTAAGTTCCACCACCCATCCCTGAGAAGACAATCAAAACAGACAGATTAATAGTAAAAACCCACCCATTCATGGTGTCATGGTGGCTACTCACAGAGAAAATCTTTCTCTCTCTCTCTCTCTCTCTCTCTCTCTCTCTCTCTCTCTCTCTCTCTC
>JANHMN010000007.1:70269199-70281672 GCA_030674055.1 Rhabdomys pumilio | reverse complement strand
CTCTCTCTCTCTCTCTCTCTCTCTCTCTCTCTCTCTCTCTCTCTCTCCCTCCCTCCCTCTCTGGATTTTTGAAGTACAGATTGTGACTCTAAGTTTGGTCACATTGTTTTGGTGCTTGTGATAATATCTCACGTAAGTAACCCCAGTAGGCCACTCACTGTATGAACAAAGATGACCTTGAACTTCCAGTCTTCCTACCTGCTCCTTCAAAGTGCTAGGGTTATAGGCCTCGGCCATTGCACTTGCTCTAGGAATCTTGTAACTTATAAAGTATTAAATTGTGGATTCCTGAAGTTACAGAGCAAGCCAACCCACAAGAAAATGTATCACTTATGAGAGCAAGTCATTATAGTTTATCAATAACCCATCAATGAAAATCAACAAATCCTCACAGTTATCATACAAGTACACTTAGTTTATAATGAAGGCTTTGAATTGTATTTCAACCTTTACTTACTTATTCCCACATCATAGAGATGACATGACTGGACAGAGCCGATCCTGTCTGAAATCACACTAGTTAGCAGGTTGAAGCAGGAGGATCACCAGAGCTCCAGAATCATCCACAGTAGCTTAGCTGTGCGACTGAGCTAGGTGTCCAATAAGGAATAAGTAAGGACGATAAGGACAATGCCGGTTATATTATACAAGAGAATTAAAATAAATGTAATGATTTCCGTGTGTGTGTGTGTGTGTGTGTGTGTGTGTGTGTGTACATGCATACACCATGGACGAGGTCAGAGGACAACTTGAGAAAACTGGTTCTCTCCTTCCACCATGTACCAAGAAATCTCACTAGTGTGATGGAGTCTTACTTTAGTCTGGTGTTCCTTGCTTTCTGCACTGTGCCTCTGCCAGACCTACATGCTTGGTTACTGTTTTGGTGAAGCTATTTGAGGCATCTCTTAACTAGATCAAAGGAATGGCCAACGTGAAGAGCAATGGCTGTAACCCCTGGAGAAGCAGAGGTAAGCAAGACAGGAGCTTGGGAAGAGAGAGGCACAAGAGCCAACTCCCAGAAACCACATACACACGCAAAAGGTTTCTATTTACCTAGGCCAAGCCCTCATCTGAATCCTTCACACAATATCTCTCTTAGTCAATTCTTTATTTTTGTTTTTGTTTTTGTTTTGTTTTTCGAGACAGGGTTTCTCTGTGTAGCCCTGGCTGTCCTGGAACTCACTCTGTAGACCAGGCTGGCCTCGAACTCAGAAATCCGTCTGCCTCTGCCTCCCCAGTGCTGGGATTAAAGGTGTGGGCCACCACCGCCCGGCTCTCTTAGTCAATTCTTATGACAACTGTTTTTGGTTGGCATTCTGTAAAGGTGTTCAAAGGGTTTGGAAGATAGCTCTGCAATTCAGAGCACTTTCTTTTCTTGCAGACAACTTGGGTTTGGTTCACACCACCCATCTGGTGTCTCACAACTATCTGTAACTCCAATTTCAGGGGATCAGATACTTTCTTCTGACCTACGTGGACACTAGACAAGTATGTGACGCAGTGCATACATTCAGGCAAAACACACACACACACACACACACACACACACACACACACACACTAACTTTAGAAACAATCAGAGCCATGTTCAATTTTCATCCAGTGTATCAAGGCCATCTGGGTCCAAAACAGAACACAACACATATATACACACCGGCACCAGTCATACAACAATGAGGGTTTTCCTTCCACCAGATGGGTCCCAGGGGTTGAGTTCAGTTTTTAGGTTTAGAGGCTCTTTCCCCACTGAGCTATCATACCCGCCCATTGATCTGAGTTTTGAAAGAAGGTCCTGCTCTACATCACAAGCTGACTTTGAACCATGTTTTCCAGGCTATCCTGGTCAGTGTCACCTTGCCTCAGGCTTCCAAGTTATGAGAATTTCATCATGCAGTCTCTTAGATACCCCCTTCCCCCTGTTTTATAGCGCATTGCTTTTTCTTGGTGGTATAGTATTCTATCTAATGGATAAGCTAGCATTTGTTTACCAGTTTCTACTTTAAAACCTTGGATTAGTTCCAGGTTCTTGTTTTTTCAAACACGGCTGTGATGAATCACCTCGTTCATAGACCAGTTAGCACGTGTGCATAAATACTTCTGGGGAACAAATTCCTAGCAGGGAGGGTATTGTTGGGTCAAAGGGTCTACACATTTGTAATTTTGACAGATATTGCCAAACTGGCCTCTATAGGAATTAAATCAATTTACACTTCCATCAGCATTAGGTGAGAGCACCTGTTTCCCACAGCGTCTCAGCAGTGTTAATAAACTTCTGGTGACTTGCCAATCTGAAGGATAAAAAAAAAAAAATGGCACTATCACATTTTTCTCATTATAAGGAAGGTTGAGCATTCTGCCTTCAGTTTAAGAGGTTTTGTTTGTTTTCTTTTCTTTTTTTTTTTTTTTTTTTTTTGGTTTTTCGAGACAGGGTTTCTCTGTGTAGTCCTGGCTATCCTGACACTCACTCTGTAGACCAGGCTGGCTTCAAACTCAGAAATCCGCCTGCCTCTGCCTCCCAAGTGCTGGGATTAAAGGCGTGTGCCACCACTGCCTGGTTGTTTTCTTTTTCCTGAATTGCATAGGCTTAGTCTGTTGTCCTCTCATTGATCTATCATCATCATCATCATCATCAAGACAGGGTCTTACCATGTAGCTCTGGCTGCCCTGGAATTCGCTCACTGAATAGACTAGGCTGGTGTTGAACTCAGAGAACCACCTGCCACCTGCCTCTACCTCCCTTATGCTGGGTGCAACTCTGCTCAACTTGCTTTTTTTTTTTTTTTTTTTTTTTTACTTCTGCATATACAAGTCTGTGTATGGGTATGTACACTTGAGTTCTGCGCCCAAGGAGGCCAGAGGCTTCAAATGCTCATAGAGCTGGGGTCACAGGGAGTTGCAAGCCTCCCAGTAGTGGTACTTGGGCTCAAATTTGTCCTCCACAAGAGTAGCAAGCACTCCTAACTACTGAGAACCTGATAGGAACACAAAACTGGCCTTGGACATTTCCTGACTCTCTTGCTTCTGCCTCTGAAGTCCTGAGATCCCAAGTATGCATCACCATACCTGGCCCTTTGATACAGGATCTGCTGGACTCAGGCTGGACTTGAACTTGTTAGGAGACCAAGGTGACCTTGAACATCTCTTCTGTTTGTTTTTGGTTTAGTGTGTGTATGTTTGCAGGTAACCCTAGAGAACAGAGGTTGACATCAGGCTCATTTCTCTATTGTTCTCTACCATGTGTGTATATGTGTGTCTGTGTGTCTGTCTGTCTGGTTCTCCACATTATTTCTTTGAATGCTCTTTTACTGGCCCTGAAACAGTGTTGGCCTATACACTTCCAACTTTTGGAGATAGGTCTCAATATGTACTACTGGCTGGCTTAGAACACTATGTAGGTGAGGCTGGCCTGGAGCTCACCTCCTGAGTGTTAGGACTATAAAGGCATACACCATCATGCATAGCACTGGCTTTTTCTTGTTCATGAGGGTGCTGGTATTAGAACTCAAAGCTTCATGGTTGTTGACAACCACTCTATTAATGGAGTCCTCTCCCCAGCCCTGATCTGATTCTCCTGCCCTGCCTCTATCTCTGAAGTGCTAGGATGGCAGTGTATGGCACAGTGCCTGAGTATGTATGTATGTGTGTGTGTGTATATATATATATATATATATACACATATACATTCCAACTCACTTCTGAATTTTTTCCTTTAACTCCACAGTCATTTTCTTGATGATCCCTCAGAGTCACTTGCGATGCATGCCAGGTTCTCCAAGGTATCTCTCCAATAGCTCTCAGCTATGATCTCTGGCTGACTGTCTTTCCACATTTCTAGACCTACAGCCAACCCAGGGCTTTGGTACTTACTGTGCCTCCTTCTGAGGTTCCTCCTCTGCCTCACTCTGATCTGTACTCAGATGCCATGTCCTCAGGGACTCCTCTGTCTTCTCTTCTTATCTCATAGTTTTCTTAGGTTTTACTTCTCCCCTCCTGACTTACCTGTCTTGTTTACTGTTAGAGCTCTAGACCCTAGAACACATAATGGGATGGTGAGCACAGGAGGGTGCTGCCTACTCCTATAGAAGGCCCTTCCAGCAGCCATATTCCAACTTTCTGCTGTTTCAAAGGAACACTAAGGATTGACTCTAGGGTCTCATGCTTGCTGGGCAAGTACTGTGCCACTGAGGTACTGGCCAGCCCTTCTCATTCCTAAAGAGTCATTTAAATATTAGTGCCCAGTGGTAGCCATTTCTGCCAGGCTGGCTTAGCGTGGCCTTACCTTGTGTTTATTCCTTCTACTCTTGTTATGTTCAGTCCACCAGAGTGTCTTTTTGTTGTTCTTGTCATATTTTCCAAGAAAGACACTCTCTGTGTAGCCCTGGCTGTCTTGTAACTCACTCTGTAGACCAGGCTGGCCTCAGACTCAAGAGAACTGCTTGTCTCTGTCTTCCGAGTGCTGGGATTAAAGACCCACCAGAGTATCTTAATTGCTTGTTTTCTTTCTTGCTTTTTCCACTCTACAGCAGTGTCTTTTACAGTTCTAATTAAAGGCCACAGCCACTATTCTCTTGGGATTAAGAAACTGTGCTTAATAAATGTTTGGGGAAGGAATGAATGAACAAATAGAATTTCATTATTTTTTTTAAAATAAAGGATTATTGCATGGGAATTTATAGTTATTATTTTAGAATCTCTCCCTCCCTCCCTCGGCAGTGCTGGGCTTGGACTCATGGCCCCTGTTCATGCTAAGCAAATGCTATATCCTTAATCCTGAACATATTTCTAAACAAAACATTAGCCTAATATGGACAGCAGTGTGCACTTGTAATCCTAGCACTTAAGGAATCAAGACAGGAGGTTGTCACAACTTTGAGGTCATGCTACACAGCCAGTTTTAGAGTGAGACTATCTATAGAGGAACGGGGAAGGGGGACATAACAACCAACCAACCAAACAAGTATAAATCCTAAGTTCCATCTCAGAAACATACACACAAACTTTTTTATCCTGAATCCAGAGATATCAGTAGTCAATTAACTTGGATCAAGTTTTATGCACCTAACAAACCAGAAAGACGAAGGCCCTTGTTAGGTGTCTTGGCCTCTGCCTCTGCCTGTGCCTCTGCCTGTGGTGTTCGGGCTAAGGTGTGCACCACCACCCACACTGGGGCCTTGAAGGGCAAATGCTCAAACCGATGAACTTTAGGCATAGTGTGTGTGTGTGTGTGTGTGTGTGTGTGTGTGTGTGTGTGTGTGTGTCTGTCTGTCTGTCCCAGGTCCTCTGCAAGAACAGCAAGTGTCTTAGCCCTGAACTCCCTCTCCAGCTCCTTCTCCGTTCTTCCTTATGGCCTCCCACTTCAATCCCCTTCCCTCCACCTTCCAAGGGCTGGAACTCCAGGTGGATGGCCCCTGAAGGCGCATATGCATTCTTTTGGTAATCTGGCCCAGGTACTCCACTGCATATGGAAAGCATTCTGTTGCTCTCTCCCCATTTTCTCTTCTTTCCCTCTGTCTTTTTCTCCCCTCGAGCCCTTACCACCACCAGCCCCTTTCCCAAAATCATGACTTTGGTTTTTGTAGGGACCTATCTAGTTTAACTTAGAGCCATTTAATCACCACTGTACACACAGCTGCAGGCAACGACTTCCAGAATCTATGTGTAGTTCATGTAGTTTGGCATAGAGGTGCAGGGCCTGAGTTCCTACTCTTCCCACACCTGACTGTTGATGGGGCTGTTCTTGTGCAGAGCTGGTGAAGGCACCTAGTTCTGTAAGCTGTGACTGGATGGGTTATGTCTCACCCAGAGGATGCCATTTCATAGTCCTTCTCCTTTATCTTCTGTGCTGAAATGTTCCCTGAGTCTTTGTTACTATTGTTTGTTTTGGTTTTTGAGACTGGGTTTTCCCAGAGTTCTGGCTAGCCTGTCCATAGGTGACCTTGAACTCCCAAGTGCTGGGGTTATAGGTGTGTGCCAGCACACCCAGGAAGAAAACCTTTGTTGTTGTTGTTGTTGTTTTTTTTTTTTTTTTTTTTTTTTTTTTGAGACAGGGTTTCTGTGTGTAGCTCTGGCTGTCCTGGAACTCTCTCTGTAGACTAAGCTAGCCTCAAACTCACAGAGATCTGCTTGTCTCTCCTGCCTGAGTGCTAGGATTAAGGGCATTTGCCACTACTGCACCTAAGAAATATCTTTAAACATTTTCTTGTTTTTTAATGGAAATGGTATATTCACTGGAAATGAACAGAGATATTTGTATTTTATAAATATATTTATGTATACACAGTGAGAGAGGGCATAAATATAACAAGACGTGTTAACAACAGGACTCTGTGAACAGGACTCATATAACAGGGTTCATAGAGTACACTTGAAACTGTGACCCTGCTCCGTTCTCCTTCAAGGCCACGACCCTTCTCCCTTCACATGATCCTTCTCTAGCCTGTGCTCTTGGCTCAGCAGTTTGACTGACT
The DNA here is from genome assembly GCA_030674055.1 of Rhabdomys pumilio. Taxonomy (NCBI): domain Eukaryota; kingdom Metazoa; phylum Chordata; class Mammalia; order Rodentia; family Muridae; genus Rhabdomys; species Rhabdomys pumilio. Next base: position 70,275,205 of record JANHMN010000007.1, on the reverse strand, counting down.
TCCTGACTTCGGGTGCCCTCACCCCTCTGTGGTGGCACTGGCGAAAGGCCTGGCACTATGAGAACACTTTTTCCCAGGATCCACACTTTCGTAACTTTCAGAACACCACAAACCCTCCTGCTTCTGCCTCCAGGAATGACCTCACTCCCACATCAGTAGAAGCAGAAATCTTTAAAAGAAACTCCCCGAACTTCCTGCTTGTAAAATAACACCCTTTCACCCATAAAGCTGTTTCCCACCTATGTTGAGTACCACACACAACCCCTTTTCTCTTAGGCTTTTCAGTGTTAATCATCCTCTCTCTCCTTGAATCCTGAATCTTTTTCCTTGTTTATTTTCTTCCTTTCTTTTTTTCTTCCTTTGTTTCTTCCTTCCTTCCTTCCTTCCTTCCTTCCTTCCTTCCTTTCTTCCTCCCTTCCTTCCTTCCTTCCTATCTTTCTTTTTTAACATTTTGGGATGAATGTGTCCCACAGCACATGTGTGGAGGGTCTGAGGGCAACTTTTGAGAGTTCTTTTCCCTCTCTACCTTGTAGCTTCTGAGATCAGACTTAACCAGCCTTTGGGCTGCTTCAAGAGCCTTTACCCCCTGGGTTATCTTGTTGGCTTTTTGTTATTGTTTTAAGACAGGGTCTCGATGTAGCCCAGACAGACCTGAAACTCTACAGAAAGCAGGCTGGCCTCAAACTTTCTTTCATTCTTGTATATTAGGCTGATTTTGAACTCACAGAGATCTGCCTGCATCTGCCTGTGGATTCCTGCCTGGCCCCCATTTTGGGTGTTTTTTTTTTTTTGAGACACAGTTGCTGTATCTTAGGTTGACCTTGAACTCATTACATACACAAGGCTCACCTTGAATTTCTGATCATCCTGTCTCTAAATCCCAATTGCTGAGAGTACAGGCATGTACTACTACACTTGGTTTTGGAGTTTGGGTTTGAAGCAGTCTTGCTATAAAGTCCTGGCTTGTCTCAGACCTTCAGGTTTCCTTCTCATAGTCTGAATTGAAATGCCCAACTGTTAGGTTTTGGTTTTTGAGATAAGCATCCTGTAGCCCTCCTGGCTTTGAACTCTTGATCTTCCTGCCTCTTTTGTTTCTTTGTTTTTGAGACACTTTCTCTGTGTGGCCCTGACTGTCCTAGAATTTGCTTTGTAGACCAGGCTGACCTCAAACTCAGAGATCCACCTGTCTCTGCCTCCAAAGTGCTGAAAATAAATGTAGGTGCTACCACAGCCTGTGACCTGCTTTCCTTGGAGGTTAGAGTTGAGTGGCATCGGGACAGATCGGTGTGTGGTACTGCTCATTTGCATTCTCTGTTTACTAATGAGGTGCATCTTCTCGTGTTGATCAACCATTAAAGATTTTTGTCTTATGAACTTTTTCTTCAAATATCTTGCTTTACTTTGTTCTATACTTTGAACTAAGCATTTTTGTGAGGTCTAGGCATAGAGCCAAAAGATTTCAACTAGATTATCTCCTAATCCTCACTGCTTTGTGTACTTTTTTGAGAAAGTGATTTGTCTATATTAGTAAATTTTAGCACCTGTATAAAGTGCTCTGTATGTGTGAATATGTATATTATATATATGGGTGATGTGCATATAAATGTATGTGTATATATTTAAATATTTGATGTTGGAGATGAATTCAAATCAGGGTTTTACACATACTAGAGAGATACTCTACCTTTAAAATATGTTTCCAGGCCCCTGTTTATTTATTTAAAGAAAAATAGACATACTTGTATGCTGATTAGTTTTTGCTGTCACTTTCACACAACCTGGGGTTATTTGGGAAGAGAGAAGCTCAGCTTCAGAATTGCCTGGTCCAGATTAGCCTGTGGCCTTGTCTGTGAGACATTGTCTTAACTGATGATCGATGTGGGAGGACCCAGACCAGTATAGGCAATATCTCCTGTATCAGTCAGGGTTCTCCAGAGTTACAGAACTCATGGAATGCCTCTCTATATTAAAGGAATTTATTGTGATGATTTACAGTCTGTAGTACAACCAACTCAACAATGGGCAGCTGTGAATGGGAAGTCCAAGAGTCTAGTAGTTGCTCAGTCCCACAAGGCTAGTTGTCTAAACTGGTCTTCTGTTCAAGCTGGTCTTCTGTAGAAGTAGGTTCCAAGAGATGTGCTGGCAAGTAAGTGCAAGCAGTCGAAGAGTGAGCCTTCCTTTTTCCAATGTCCTTGTATAGGCCTCCAACAGAAGGTGTGGCTCAGATTAAGGTGTGTACCACCACTGGATCTGGGAGTTGCTTTGTCACAGGCTGGCCTTGAACTCAGAGATCTCTTGCCTCAGTTTCCTGGGATTAAAGGCACGTACTACCTTGTCTGGGCCTAAACTTTTCATGGCCACTATGCCTCAAGATCTCCAGGTCAGAAACTTGTGTCTTCCAGCCTCAAAATCTGGATCACAGATGTCCCCTCCAATTCTGGATTGTAGTTCATTCCAGATATAGTCAAGTTGATGACCAGGAATAGCCATGACACCTCCCCTGGGCAGGTGAGCCATTAGCAGGTAAACAATGTCCTCCCCTAGTTTCTGCCCCAGATTTCTGCCCTGAGTTCCTGCTCTGATAACCTCAATTCTGGGAAGTAATAAGATAAAATAAACCCCATTCTCCCCAAGTTCCTTTTAGTCATGGTGTTTTGATAAAACATAAAAGAACAACTTTTTAATTTTTATTTATTTTTTTGAGATAGAGTTTCTCTGTATAGCCCTGGTTATCCTAGAACTCACTTTGTAGACCAGGCTAGGCAAAAACTCAGAAATCTGCCTGCCTCTGCCTCCCAAGTGCTGAGACTAAAGGCATGTGCCACCACTGCCCGCTTAAAAAATTTTCAAGTCGCCGGGTGGTGGTGGCGCATGCCTTTAATCCCAGCACTTGGGAGACAGAGGCAGGCGGATTTCTGAGTTCAATGCCAGCCTGGTCTACAGAGTGAGTTCCAGGACAGCCAGGGCTACACAGAGAAACCCTGTCTCGAAAAAAACCAAAAAAAAAAAAAAAAAAAAAAAATTTTCAAAACAAGGTTTCTCTTTATACTTCTGGCTATCCTGGAATTCATTCTATAGATCAGGCTGGCCTTGAACACAGGGATCTGTCAGCTCCTGCCTTCCCAGCACTGGTGTGCCTCCACACCTGGCAGCGTGGGTGTGGCAGTAGCAGAAGAATCTTGGGCCTAAAGACAAGTTTATTTTTATTTCTCACAGCAAACGTGTATTTATGTCCCACACACTGATTATATTACCTTCAGTCTGGCTGTATCTCACAAATGAAATCTGAAAGCAGCATTAATTAATTAAATTTAATTTAGTTTATTAATTAATCCGTTGTTTTTCATTAAAAATAGCATCCATTTCCAAAGGGAGTTATAAACCACAGTGACAGATATAATAGCTTATCGCCTTGTTAGTTTAGGTATAGAACACAAAGCAGCAGCAACTGAGCAATTGTTAAAATGAAAAATTTTAGCCAGGCTCTGTGGCTCAGGCCTTTAATCCCAGCACTCAGGCTGCAGAAGCAGGTGGATCTCTTGAGTTTGAAGCCAGCCTGGTTTAAGGCCAGTGTGAGTGACATGAGGAGACTGTGTCTCACTCCACCATCGCACACTCCCCACAAAAAGACAGACTTTTAAGATGCTTATCCAGGCTTTGGTGACACGTGTCTATAATCCCCATACTCAGGAAGCAAGAGCAGGAGTATTGTTGCAATTTCAGGTCAGCTAGGGACTGTGTCGTGAGATTATATCTCAGGAAGAGACAAAGAAGAAGGAAGAAAAAGAAGGATGGGAGGAGAGAGAACATCCTGTATTCTATTATGATTTACTTCTGTATTATTATGTTTAAGATTGTGTGTGTGTGTGTGTGTGTGTGTGTGTGTGTATGTGTGTGTAGGTATGTGTGCGTGAGTGCAGGTGCCTTCAGAGGCCAGAGGCATAGGATTCCATGGGACTGGAGTTACAGGGAATCATGACCCATCTGATGTGGGTGATGGGATCCAAACTCAGGTCGTCTGCAAGAGCAGTATGTGTTCTTTCCTGCTGAGCCATGTCCCTAACATTCATTTGGCATTTTAAATGATCCCCAGGTGACTCATGGGCATTTGAAACTTTGAGAAGTGCTGGTTACTCAATGATGATGGACACTGTGTGTATGAACACTGGTAAGGCCTGAGGCAGAAAGACTAGTTTGCTTTGATAGTGTACATAGAGCAAAATGATTGGGGGATGGGTAAAGACTCTGAAGGGGCTTCCCTAGGTCAAACCAAGCTCAGTGCAAATGAATTCCCTCCATCCACTAGGAGAATCCTGTTCTAATAGCTCCAGGGAAACAAACCAGAATAAATAATTCAGCTTGAAATATAACTAACTGCAATCCAATTTATCTTAATTAATTAATTTCTTTCCAGAGTGATCCATACAATTGATCCAACTTTTTACTTTCTTCTGAGCATGTGACATGTCGACAGCTATGCACTAACTAAAGGAGATCAACTAACAGCTTCTGAGCACTTGGGACCAGAACTGTTGGTTCATGCATTCCCTTTTCGATGAGATGAGACGGACATCATGATAAAATCAGGTGAGAGATCATACATGGCCTCTGGCAGGACAGCAGCCCCATACCAGAGGAGGCAGTTTCTGTTAAAATAGGTGCCCGAGTTAGAGAAATCCCAACTCTGACTTAGGCAAGGTAAAACACACTAATGCTTTTCAGACGGAGATAAACAACAATTCAGACAATGCAGAGCACTCTTTCTCTTCCTTGTGTATGTGTGTGGTGTACACACCTATGTGTATTTGTACCTGCCTCTGTGTGTGCACATGTATGCGTATGCCTGTGAAAAAGGCCCAAGGTGGGTATGCCTCAGTCACTCCCCACCTCATTAATTGAGTCAGGGTCTCTCAAGAGAACCCAGAGCTTGCTAGCCAGCTTTTTGGGGGTGTTCCCTATTTCTGCCTTCAGTGCTAGAATGATAGGGGTGCTTCTGTGCCACAGGCGTTTGTATGTGTCCTGGGATCCAAACTAATTCTCCTGTGTATATGAGTAGCACTTTAATGGAGTTGTCTCTCCAGTCTTGTAACTGTTTTGGTTTTGGGGGATGGAATTTCATTATGGAGCCTTCCCTGGCTTGCCTGGAACTTGCTCTGTAGATTAGGCTGGCCTGGGACTCACTGCTTATGCCTCCCAATGCTAGAATTATAGGCCTGTATACTAAACCAGCAGCAGCAGATTTCTAGCTGGTGACCTACACTACAACCCTAGCACTTGGGAGACACAGGCAGATGAGAAGTTCAAGGTCATCCTTAACTATATAGAAGGTTTGAGGCTAGCCTTGGCTAAGTGAGACCCTGTTTTAAAAAATAAAAACAAGGGGCTGGAAAGATGGCTCAGCAGTTAAGAATACTGACTGCTCTTCCAGAGGTCTTGAGTTAAGTTCCCAGCAACCACATGGTGGCTCACAACCATCTGTAATGGGATCCGATGCCCTCTTCTGGTGTGTCTGAAGAGAGCTACAGTGTACTCACATACATAAAATAAATAACTTAAATTTTTTTAAAAAAACAAAACCCAAAACACAGCACCTCAACAATAGTAACAACAAAGAGAGCAATTTTTCTTTTTTTGAATGATCCTTTCTCTCTCTTCCTTCCTTCCTTCCTTTCTTTCTCTTTTTCTTCTCCTAATTTTTGAGATGGGATCTTGCTCTGCAGCTCTGGCCACCCTGAATGTTGCAGAACCCCGCCTGCTGAGTGCTGGGAGCGCAGCGTGCAGGCATAAGAGCAGCTTTCTCACTGAAGAAACTTCATGACATCACTGATAAATTTGGTCCCTGTAGAAATTGTCCAGCAACAGTGGGAGTGTGGCAGCACACTGTCTGGAATCTCCGTGCTTGGGAAGAAGTCAAGGAATCCGGAAAACCCAGGGTCATCCTCGGCCACAGCAGGTTTCAGCCCAGCCTGGGCTATGTGAGATTCTAAGTTAAAAAAAAAAAAAAAA
>JANHMN010000007.1:70227273-70259199 GCA_030674055.1 Rhabdomys pumilio | reverse complement strand
TTTTTTTTTTTTAACTGCTAAGCAATCTCTCCAGTGTCCTGTAGGTGGGCTTATTATCAGTTGTAACCTGAATCCACTGAAAGTTGGAGCTACTTTGCTTCTGTCTCTTGGCCAGGAATTACTTGATTCTGGAATTGCAGGAATCTGTGCTGAGGAAGGAAGGCAAGGATACACAGCACAATGGCGGAGACAGGGAGAAGAGGCGTGCCTGTGTGGCTGAGGATAACCTTGAACTGCAGATCCTCCTGCCTTCTGCTCGCTCTGAGCGCTGGGGTTACAGCATGTACTCTGATGCTTGGCTTATTATACATTGTATTCTCTTGTTTTAGGAGACGGGGTTTCACTCCGTCTCATCGGCTGGCCCAGAACTTCCGGTGTTTCTTCTGTTTCAGTGCTCTGAGTACCGAATTACAGGCCACCTCCAGTACATTTCTTAAACTGATGTATTGAATTAAAAAACTAAAAATCTCTTTTGCAGAATGAGTTGTCCATTTGTCAATGGAGTTTAAACATATGAAATAGCCATTCAAATCTTGTAGGTAATGTACATTTACTATAGCTGTTTTTTTTCCAAAGCAATATTTTGAAAAATAGTGCATGGCTATGGTGATGTATGATCTTGGTGGGTGGAGTCAGGAGGATATAGAATTCAAGGCCAGTTTGTGCTAAGAAGAACAGAGAGGAAAAATAAAGGATAAAATACTGTCATAGCACAATAAGTGGTCTGTCAATGTAACTCTCTGTGTACCTGTGCGCGTGTGTACATGTGCGTATGTGTGTGTGTGTGTGTGTGTGTGTGTGTGTTCAGCCCATTTCTAATTTCTGATGGAGTTGAATTGTGTAACCTAGGTACCTCTTGGAGAACCAGAGATCAATTTAGCTTGATACATTAATATTTAACAAACTTGTGATTGATGAGTTGAAGATAAGAAAATTAATTCACTCTCCCTAGGTTTTAATTTCTTGATAGAACCACAAGCCTGTGCCAGGGCTAGACTGCTCCTGGAGGTAGTTTTGGCCTCTAGACTCTGGAATCAGAGCCAGCTCCTCCCCTGGTTCTCATTCATCTTTGTTCTCAGACAAGAGTCTCTTGATTGGCTGCTGATGTCAGGTTGCCTTTATTCCCCACTGTGTACTAAAGTCTCAAGCTCTTAGAACATAGACTGGGAGTGAAAAATTCTTCACTTAGGTAATGCTGTTATTTAGCAATTTAGCTTTAAACACTGTATTCGTAATGATTACAGATAATTAATTGGTCTGTCGGACTTACATGTTGGCTGAATATTCCTCAGAATCAAGTAGATTGGTCTTCATCAGCTCCCAGTGACCTGGGTCTCTGTTCGTTTCTCAGCTTTTCACTTACGGGCTCTGTTAAAGGAAGGTATCCTAGCAGCCGTCTCTAAGCTACAGTTTTGTGGGTTTATAATTGCAGGATCTCTTTTAGATACAGGGGGAAATCACCCCTGAGCATAGCGTGTGGTATACCCTATAATCCCAGCACTTGGAAGCAGAGCCAGGAGGAAACATGTATATTTAAGACCATTCTTGTGTACAAAATGAGTTCCAGACTGGCTAGGACCACAGATTGGGATCTTGTCTCAACAGCACAGAATGGGCTGGAGATATGGTTAAGAACACTTGCTGCTTTTTTGAGAACCTGGGTTTAGTTTCCAGCATCCACATGGCAGCTCGCAGCATCTGTAACTCCAGCTCTAGGGTATCTGGTATCCTCTTCTGAATAAAAAGTATAATAATAATAATAATAATAATAATAATAATAATAATAATAATGCCTATGACAATAGGGAAGCCTGGTGGCAAGGGGCAGGCATGGAGGCACCAGCAGGAAGCTGAGAGATCACATGGTTTTTACTTTATTTTTATTTTTTGAGACAGGATCTTGGCCTCTCTACATAACACTGGCTGTTCTAGAACTCTCTCTGTAGACCAGGCTGGCTGAACTCACAGAGATCCCGCCGTCCCCTGTCTCTGCCTCCCTAGTGCTTACTTAAAGGCATGTGCTGCCACACATCACATTTGTGATCAGAAGCACAACAGCAGAGTGACAGCTAGAAGGAGCTCTCAAACTCTGCTTCCCCAGGCCTGGGGTTAAGTGAACACACACTTGGCTAACTTTGAAGTTTTGAGAACTCAGGACATTAAACACCATGTAAAGTTCTCTATTTTGTTGTATAGCTCAACAGTTGAGAATTTGAAGGGAGTTCAGGATTGGCAGACAAACCCAGGAAAGCAGCTAACACATTTGTTATCCCAGCATGCTAGCGCTAGCCTCTTGTAGAGTTCATCTTCAAAAGTTTAAGATGGGTAAGTTATATTCTCCATACTTACTACTGCTTTGAATCTTCTTCAAGCACCACTATTCCAACACATTCAGCTTTACTTTGTCACTGGCCTCACCAACAGCACCAATCCAGGCATTTTGCTAGTGTTTGAATTAAAGTACAAGACTATTCAGTAATTTATAAATGTGAGAAGTACCCTATGGTCCAGGGCCATTATAGCACTCCCCTAAGCTCTGTGGTGGATATCTTATAATAATAGCTGATGTAAATAGACTAGGGAAACCTCTTCACTATGGTGATAGTTGTACTAGTAGGAATTGGCCCACAGGTCTCAGACTCAGTACATCACAGTCTCCTTTAAAGAATCTGCTCTCCACCGTCAAAGTCTGTAGAACTCTAAGTCCCAAAATCACAGAATAGCAACACACACACACACAAGAACAGTGAGAGAGCCAGACAGAGACAGGGAGAAAAAGAGAGAGAGAGAGAGAGGGAACATGGTGATACATATATGCACACTAATGCATTTTGATATACACACACAGCATGGTGATACACACACAGAACATGGTCACACACATAGAGCATGGTGATATGCACATACAAAGGGCACGCGTGCACGTGCACGGGTGCGCACACACAGACACACACACAGACACACACACAATGGTGATACATACTAAGCTTTTTTTTGAAACAAGGACACTTGTTAAGCCTGTGACGATAGGGATATGTGTATTTTATTTTTCATTGTCCCTGTGTTTATAAGGAGCAGTTCTGGAACCTTACATGTATATATAAAGTAGAATGCTTGTTAACAACAAATGAGCTAACAGATAGCTGGTCTTAACTAATTTAAAAAATGTTATTATTCTAAATCATGTGTACATGTATATGCCCATGCTGAAGTATGTACACACAGAGTGCTGGTGCTCACAGCAGCCAGCAGAGGACACTGGTTCCATTGGAGCCAGAGTTTCAGGAGGCTGTGACTTGCTTGATGTGGATGCTGGGAACTGAACTCGGGTTCTCCTAAGAGCTATAGGCGTTCTTAACCGCCAAGCCATCTCTCTAGCCCCTATTATTTATTGAAAAAATTAGACATATTTATTTTTATTTTATGTGTATGAATGTTTGCCTATAAGCATGTATATGCACTGTATGCATGTTCACAGAGGCCAGCAGAACCCAGCAGGAATCCTCTGGGGTTACAGAGCATTGTGAACTACCATGTTAGTGCTAGAGCTGAGCCTGGATCTGAGGCAAGACCCACAAATGTTCTTAACTGCTCATCTGTGTCTCCATCCCCTACTTATTATTCTTTTGAGACAAGTGTCACTAGGGAGCTCTTGGCTGGCCTGGCACTATGTAGCCTGGAATAACCTTGAATCCACAGTAAACTTCCTGTCTCAGCCTCCCTGAGTGCTGGGATTGTAAGTGTGTATTGAAATCCTAGGCTTTTTAAAAGAAAATATTTTATTCCTTCGACAATTTCCTACACTTATACAATGTATCTTGATCATACCCACTCCAGACTCTCCCCTCCCTCTCACTTTCCTGGACTTCCCCCAACATGTCCACTGAGTCCAGTTGGTGCTGCCTGGTGGAATGTCTGCTGCTCTGTTGGCGTGATCATCTATGGGTGACCACGGCTGTCGTGAGCTCATGAGTGCAGTGGCCATTTCCCAGCATTCCTCCCAACCTCTGGCTCTTACATTCTTTGTTCCTCTCATCCAGTGTTCTTGAGCTGGGATGTTGGGTGGTGTTTGATAGAGATGTTCCACATAAGGCTGAGTACACAATAGTTCTTGTTCTCAGCACTTTGGCCACATATTGGGTCTCTCTTTAACTGCTACTCACTGCATAAAGAAGCTGAAAGAAGCCAAAGGCCTGAGACTGAGAGCGGTGCTACCTTATATATACAAACCTAAGTATTTGAAGGGCAGTTTGGTAGCATGACCACTTAGCAAAACAACGGTAACAGGTTTCCCAGATTTAGTAGGTCCAGAACAAAGGGGCTTTTGATTAGGTTTACAGTATCTGCTATGAATCCTCCCTTGTGGCACAGACCTCAAGTCCAATCAGGAAGTGTTGGCTACCCCATAACAACCTTGCCACTGTGGCACCTGTGGGTCCACACTGCATGGCAGGTTGTACTGTAGCAGGTAGGGTCGCTTCTCTGAGTGACCGTTGGCATCTTTTATCCTCCGCACAGCACCTTCCACCACTATAAAAGCCAGCCAGCAGGGAGGAAACTCCCAGGTCAGTTCCTGATTTATTTTTCTATTCCGTGCAAAGTGTGTTATGTCTTCACCAGGAGACAGTAGAGAACAAAAATCAATCAATCAATCAATCAATCAATCAATCAATCAAATAAATAAATAGAAAAAAGAAGAAAGTTTTTGTCATTATTGTTACAAATAGGTAAAAACTTAAAGCTTTGAGGGTGTAGCCAGGCATAAAGGACTTCTCTCCATGCACCAGACTGTGGGGAGCCGACAGAAGGCGTCTATCATCCGTGCAGCCATCTTGAGCCATATACCCTGGCAAGAGACTTGATTACAATAGCCTACAACAGCTGAGCACACTCTGACAACATTTTGCTTTAGATACCCAGGTTCTTCCCTTGGGTGTGTGAGACTTAAAGGTGTGATTTAGAGCTGAGACTTAAGGGTGTGACTTAGAGATCAGATTTAGAGATAAGACCTAAGGGCGTGGCTTAAGGGCATGACTTAGAAGTGAGACATATAAAAGGCAAGAGGCAGACAGAAGAGTACAGTACAACTTGGAACAGAGAATTAGGTATTAGGCACTTGGCACTTGGAGGAAGAACTTGGAATTAAACAGTACAACTTGGAGTAGTTATTAGGCATTAGGTGGAAGACACTTGGACTAGAGAACTCAGACGAAAGCAACAGATTATTAGGCATTAGACTTTAGGCACTTAGCACTTGGAGAAAGAACTTGGAACTTGGAGGCACTAGGGACTAGGAACTAGGGACTAGGAACTCAAGACTTGGAACTTGAACTAGGAAGAGAGACTGAAGAATAAATGGGATTGAATCACACTCTGTCTGGTCTCCATAGTTTGTCCTCACTCTCTCTCTTGCTGAACCTGGACCCGCGGACCGTAACAGCTTGGGGCAGTACAGGCTTTAATAATTTAGCCCCCAAGGCTTTTGGCAGTATGGGTTCCAACATTGATAGAGCGGTCCCCGACATTTTGGCCCCCAAGTGTGGGGGAGACTGGCTCTCAACATTTTTGGCGCCCAATGTAGGGCTGCTCGGGCCGCAACAACAGACCCTGCAGTTACTCTGCAGACAACAAAAGTTAAATGAAAAAAAAAAAATGGCCTGTGCTACCTCAGCTGGCTACGGCTCCTTTCTTATATCACCTAAGTATGTGAGGCAAGCACCCTACAACTGGGCTACACCATCAGCCTCCTGCTGCTGTTCTTTATTAAAATGTATTTCTTTTGTGTGGGTGTTGATGTGTGTGAGTGTGTGTATTGATGTAAGTGTATGTGTGAATGTGTGTGTGTGTGTCAGTGTGTGAATGTCAGTGAGTGTCTTTGTGTTTGAGTGTGACTGTGTGTGCATGTGCATCATGTTGTAGGTGGAAGGACAACTTCAGGCCTCTGCTCTCTCCTACCATGTGGATGCTGCAGACTGAACCTTGGGTGTTTGGCAGGAAGTATCTTTTTCTCCAGAGCCATCTTGCTGGCCCTGTTTTTAATTTTTAGAAACAGTTTTGTTAGGTACCCCCATGCTCTTATCATATTGTCCAAGACAGCCTCATCTTCCCAAGGTACCACAGCTGGCTTGCCACTAGTTTTTTTCTCTTTGCTTTTTAGTTTTTCTCTTTTTAGTTTTCTCACTATTTCCTAAAATAAGGAAATTTTGGTCTTCATATTCAGTAAAAGCCATATTAATCTCAAATTATCATTATTCAGTCACTCAGAAAGTATGTATAAAGTTGGGAGAGCCTCCAGCAGCTCCAAAAATCTTGTTTGAAAAAGCAACATAGAACTTGAACAAAGGAGCTAGAGAGATGGCTCAGTGGTTAAGAGCACTGGCTGCTCTTTCAGAGGTCCTGAGTTCAGTTCCCAGCACCCATGTGGTGGCTCACAATCTGATGCCCTCTTCTGGTCTGCAGGCACACATTCAAACAAAGCACCCGTAAACACAAAATAAATCTAAAAAGCAAACAAGCCAGCTGGTGATGGTGTTGCACATCTTTAATCCCAGCACTTGGGAGGAAGAGGAAGGGGGATCTCTGAGTTCAAGAGAAGCCTGGGCTAGAGAGAGAGTTCCAGGACAGCCAGGGCTACACAGAGAAACTGTCTTGAAAAACCAACCAACCAAACAAACAAACAAACAAAACCCCCAAAACGTTGAACAAAATATGCTATGAAAAACATCCCAGCAGAGAGATTGTTCTTAGCCCTGTCTGTCTCCAGTACAGCTACTTTCCCATGGGTACTATGTCACTAATATTTTCATGGTGAGACTGGGGGTGGGATTATATCTATAATCCCAGTACATGGGAAGCAGAGGTAGGAAGATCAGGAGTTACAGGCTAGCTTGAACTAGAATGAATTCCTGTCTCCAACAAACAAAACCATCAATAAAGAAAATATAAAATGTAAAAAGAAGCTGATGAGATGGGCTGGCAGGTGAAAGCACTTGTTAGAAGGAAAGAACTAACTAGCGTGTGTTGGCATTTGAGGGACTACACTCTCACATATACTATACACATTTGCTAACAAATAAAATCGGATTTTATTAAAGGAAAAGCATAAGAAGGTCCTGCAGAAGTGTGGCTGGCTGTAAAGGGTTGCAGAGGTTAGAGTGTTTCCTGTCCTTCCTGTTAACATGGTAAAGGGCTGGGGAGATGACTTAGCAGTTAAGAATCCTCAACTACACTTCCAGAGGACCCGGGATCAGATCTGCTTACATGGTGGCTAACAATTGTCTATAGTTATAACTCCATTTCTAAGGGGGATCTGATGCCCCCTTGTAGCCAATGTAGGCATCACACATACACGGTGCTCACAAATACAAGCAAACACTCATTGTAACAACCCTGGCTGTCCTGGAACTCACTTTGTAGAAACAAGCTGGCCTCAAAAATCACAGAGATCTGTCTGGCTCTGCCTTCCAAGTGCTGGGATTAAACTAGTATGACCATCATAAAATAATTTTTAGAAAGACTTATTTGTAAGAGTATAAATACACATACCAGACACACCAGACACACCAGAAAAAGGCATTGGATCCCATTACAGATGGTTGTGAGCCACCATGTGGTTGCTAGGAATTGAACTCAGGACCTCTGGAAGAGCAGTCAGTGCTCTTAACTGCTGAGCCGTCTCTCCAGCCCCTAAATATATATATTTTTAATCTAAAAATAAAAGAAGCAGATAGGAGTGTGGGATGTGACTCCATTGGTAAAGTGCTCACCTTAATATACATGAAGCCCTGAATTCCATCCCCAGCACCACACAAACCTGGCTATGGTTCTGTGAATTCAAGGCTAGCCTGGTCAGAAGTTCAAGGTCAAAGTGAGTTCCTGGCTAAACTGGACCCAATTATGTACATAGTTATTATTGTCTTAGTTAGGGTTTCTTTGCTGCAATGAGACACCAAGACAAAAAAGCAAGTTGGGGAAGAAGGGATTTATTTATTTGACTTACACTTCCACACTGTAGTCCATTATTGAAGGAAGTGAGCACAGGAACTCAAGCAGGGTGAGAACCAGGAGGCAGGAGCTGATGCAGAAGCCATGGAGGGTGCTGGTAATTGGCTTGCTCATGGCTTGCTCAGTCTGCTTTCTCATAGAAGCCAGGATCACCTGCCCAGGGATGGCCCCACCTACAGTGGGCTGGGCTCTAGTGGCTTGTCCACATTCTGGTCTTATGGAGGCATTTTCTCAGTGGAGGTTCCCCCCCTCTGGCATGACTATACTTTGTGTCAATTTTGCATGAATGTAGCCAGCACACTTAGAGATGTCTTCAGACCAGAAGGTAACAACTACTGCAGCCAGTGAAATGAATGGCCAGTGGGCTGGGTCTGGTGGCACATGTCTTTATTCCTCACAGAGATGGGTAGATCTCTGTGTGTTTGAGGCCAGCCTGTTGTAATAGCAAATTCCAGGCCAGTCAGGAAGACCCTGTCTCAAATAAGTGGAATAAATGTGGCCCATTGACTGGTTGAGGTAAGAGCAGGTTCCAGTGTGGGAGCAGAAGCTGGATTCCTTCAAGTGGAAGAGGGTGAGAGTGTGGGGCAGAGTTCTTTATTTTGGTTAGAGTGGCTGCCAATGGGCAGAGAACCTACTTTATCAAGGTGTCATGGTTTTTTTTTGTTTTTTTGTTTTTGTTTTTGTTTTTGTTTTTTTTGAGACAGGGTTTCTCTGTGTAGCCCTGGCTGTCCTGGAACTCACTCTGTAGACCAGGCTGGCCTCGAACTCAGGAATCTGCCTGCCTCTGCCTCCCAAGTGCTGGGATTAAAGGCGTGCGCCACCACCACCCAGCTGGTGTCATGGTTTTGAAATATACAATAAACTCTTGGACAGATCTCCCACTAAGAGATAGGATTCTATTTCTTTACATGAAAATTTTCTAGGGTAGGCAGTAGAGATACAGAGGCAAATGAATCTGAGTTTGAGGCCAGCCTGACCTACAGAGAGAGTTCCAGGATGGCCAGGGTTATACAGAGAAATTTTGTCTTGAAAAACCAAAACCAAAATCAAAACCAAATCAATCAATCAATCAATACTGGGTTGGGAAGATGGCTCAGTCAGTGAAGTTCCTGGCAGAGTGGCTGAGATATTTAGCTGCCTTGCCTGATGACTTAGGTTTGATGTCCAGGACTCACACTAAGGAAGGTCTCCTGACTTCTACAGGCACACATTCATACACAAGGTAATGAACACAGTAGAGAAAATTGAAAGTCATACAAGGTATAATGAGAGACAGCTGAATCTGAGGCTTACCAGCCAGCCAGTAAGGAATCCTGTCTCCCAAAAGCAAACAAATGGATAGTGTGTGAGGAAGAATGATATCAGAGGCTGTCCTCTAGCTCATACATGCTCTTGTGTGTGTGTGTGTGCCTGCCCGCGCGCGCGCGCGCGCGCAGGCACACACACACACACACACACACACACACACAGAGTGGCTGGACCAGTAGTGCAGGCCTGTAATCTTAGCTGCTCTAAAGACTGAGACAGAAGAGCTGGAGAGATGGCTCAGCTATTAACAGCACTGACTGCTCTTCCTAGAGGTTCTGAGTTCAAATCAGCATGGTGGCTCACAACCATCTGTAATGGGTTCTGATTCCCTCTTCTGGTGTGCATAAAGACAGCTACAGTGTACTCATATACATAAAATAAATAAAATTTAAAAAAGACTAAGACAGATTACACCTTCAAGGACTTGTCTGATCTATAGAGTGAATTCAAAGTCAGACAGGGCAACTTAGTCAGATTTTGTCTCAAAATACCAAGTGAAAAAAAGAACAGGAACATAGCTCAGTGTTAGAGGACTTGCCTAGTATGCTGGGCTGCTCCCGGGGTGGGAAAGCACAGTCTGAGGCATGGGGCAGTTGGAGCTGATTGGGGTGATGTCCCCAGGCTTATGAAGAGGCTGGGGCCATGGGGTTTTCAAGCTCTTGGACATCCAGGTACCACTGGAAGCCTCTCTCTGGTTTTTCAATATAGGGTTTCTCTACATAGCCCTGGCTATTCTAGGATTTGCTCTGTAAATCAGGCTGGCCTCAAACTCAGAGATCTGCCTGATTCTGTTGAGGTCTGGGAATTGCACAAACTACTCAGGCAACAATCTCAGTCAAACAGGGCTGGTTTATTGAATGCTCATCCCAAGACTAATGGATCAGGGACACAGTGTAGACTTGTGAGCTAAACTGCAACCCTGAGCCGGAATCCTACAGATCTTTTAAGCCTGAAATCCACAAACATCTGTGCCACATCATTCCACCAATCAGGATTTAGGGATAGGAGATTTCCTTAAGACATGCCTTCAGGCCGGGCAGTGGTGGTGCATGCCTTTAATCCCAGCACTTGGGAGGCAGAGGCAGGCGGATTCCTGAGTTCGAGGCCAGCCTGGTCTACAGAGTGAGTTCCAGGACAGCCAGGGCAACACAGAGAAACCCTGTCTTGAAAAACAACAACAACAACAACAACAACAACAACAAAAAGGACATGCCTTCATAGCCGGGTAGTGGTGGCACACACCTTTAATCCCAGCACTTGGGAGGCAGAGGCAGGTGGATCTGAGTTCAAGGCCAGCCTGTTCTACTTGTCTACAGAGTGGATCTCTGGAAGTTTGAGGCCATTCTGGTCTACAGAGCTAGTTCCAGGACAGCTAGGGCTACACAGAAAAACCCTGTCTCAAAAAAAAAAAAAAAAAATCAGAAGATCATGCTCATACTCAACACAAAGTGGATTAGGCCCCACCCTGGCTACAGGAGACCCTGTCGTAAACAAACAAACACCAACCAACTAAACAAACAAAAACCCAAGCCCCAAACAATACAAACACTCAAACAAGCCTGGCATGGTGATGCATCTCTCTAATCCTAGGACTTGGAAGGTAGAGAAGGGAAGATCAGGAACTCAGAGTTATCCTCTGTGTCTTAGTTAGGGTTTCATTGCTGTGAAGAGACACCATAACATTTAATTGGGGCTGGCTTGCAGTTTCAGAGGTTCAGTCCATTATCATCTGTTGGGAGCCGACTTTAAGCAGAACTCAGCTAGAAAGCAGCTATCAACTTTGCAGCCATCTGGAACCATATACCCCATGAGAGACTTGGTTTTCAATAGCCTACAACAGCTGAAGCACACTCTGATAAATATCTTGTTTATCCCACATAGCTTGTTTTGCTGTTTAGTGCCCCCAGCTGCAAGGAGCACATGGTATCCACGCCTACAAAGCATGCTGTGCACGTGCTATCCATGCCATACATGCCTGTAAGGTACACTTGCTATCCACGCCTGTAAGGCTTACGTCATATCCACACCTGCAAGGCAGGTGGTATCCACACGCCTACAAGGCACGTGACAAAAGCCTATAAATACCCCAGACTTCCCTTCAAAGAAGGACAAAAATAAGAGAGGGAAAAATAAGAGAGGAGCCCTTCAATAAATAAGAAAATAAGAGAGACAATAAAGGAGACTTGAGACTTGAGCAAAACCTCTGTCTTGTCTCCATTCTTCGCGTCTCTTCCCCTTCTTCCCCCCAACTCTCTCTTGCTAGGTCCTGACCCGTAGACCGGAACAGCAGCACAGGCCGGGACATTTTGGCCCCCAAGCCAGGCAGAGTACGGGTCACAACAGTCATCATGGCAAGGAGCATAGCAGCGTGCAGGCGGGCACCATACAAGAGGAGCTAAGAGTTCTACATCTTCATCTGAAGCTGCTAGAAGACTGGCTCCCACATGATTAGGAGCAGGGTCTTAATGCCCACGC
Source organism: Rhabdomys pumilio (assembly GCA_030674055.1). NCBI lineage: Eukaryota > Metazoa > Chordata > Mammalia > Rodentia > Muridae > Rhabdomys > Rhabdomys pumilio. The sequence goes on along the minus strand of JANHMN010000007.1, from coordinate 70,247,412 downwards.
CCACAGTGACACACTCCCTCCACCAAGACCACACCTTCAAATAGTGTCACTCCATGAGCCAGGAATATTCAAATAACTGCACCTCTCTTTTCTTTTTTGGGGTGCTGGGGCTGCAAGCCAGGATTCTACCCCTGAGCTCCACCTCCACCTCCTGCATATCTGTTTTTGATTTTAAGTTTTCTTGTTTGTTTGGACATCTAATGTTTTCTATAAGACAAACTTCGGAGCTCCATCTCTTTCTTGTGCTCCCCAAGACCTCTCAGTGTTTCTTTTGTTTTGAAGTCCTTCAGCCTGGGACAACTGAAACATCTATTACACATTTCCCTTTCTTAAGGCATATGCTCCTGGCGAGACACTGCTTCAAGAATTAAGAGGTTAATGAGTAAATGATTTACAGTTTTAATGGTTTAGTGTGTGGGTGTCGTTTAGGCAGCAGAATAAAGCTAGTAATTACTCTCAGACTACATGGTGGCTGACATATGGTTCCTTGGTGAACTGTATCCATATAATTACAGCTATGCCTGGAGCATCCTTTTGAAAGTCATGAGCTGAAACTTCCTAGATTGCCTTGGTACACCTATCTATCTATCACTCATCTATCTATCTACCTATCTACCTACCTACCTACCTACCTACCATCTATCTTTATCACCTATTTCTATATGTAGCTCAGCTTGGCCATAAACTTACCCTCCTTCTGATGTGCCTCCCAAGTCTCAAGTACTGAGATTACAGATGTCCATCATCCCTTCAGCTTTCTTCATGACACCTCTGGTTTGTTGGTTGACTGTTTTTTGATTTTGTTTTTGAGACAAGATAGCTCACGCTGGCCTCCTCCTCACAGGGTAGCCCAGGATGCCTTTGCACTCCTGAGCCATCTGTTCCCACATTCCAAGTGCTAGGACTGCAGGTGTGTCTTCACAGGATCCCCCTCAAGTCCTTTCTAATATTTGCATTAAAATGTGTTCTCTCTGATATATATACCTAGATCTAACTAGCCAGTTATAGAAATGTAGGATGTTGTCTTAGTTAAGGTTACTACTGCAGTGATGAAGCACCACGACTAAAAGCAATATGCGGTTATTTCACTCATTTCGTATAATAGTTCAACATGAAAATCGTCAGAGCCGGGCGGTGGTGGCACACACCTTTAATTCCAGCACTTGGGAGGCAGAGGCAGGCGGATTTCTGAGTTTGAGGCCAGCCTGGTCTACAGAATGAGTTCCAGGACAGCCAGCGCTACACAGAGAAACCCTGTCTCGAAAAACCAAAAACCAACCAAACAAACAAGCAAACAAACAAAAAACTGTCAGGACAGCAGGAACCTGGAGGCAGGAAGTGATGCAGAGGCCATGGAGGGTGCTGCTTACTGGCTTGCTCCTCATGGCTTGCTCAGTCTGCTTTCTTATAGAACTCAGGACCACCTGTCCAGGGATGGTGGCACCACTCGAAATGGGTTGTGCCCTTCCCCACCAGTCACTAATTAAGAAGAGTCCCCCCCAAAAAAACCTAAAAAAACAAAAACAAAACAAAACAAAAACAAAAATAAAAAGAAGAAGAAGAAGAAGAGTCCCATTGGCTGGATCTCGAAGAGATAATTTCTCAATTACAGCTGCCTCTTTTCAGAGGCAATTGAGAAAATGCCCCCATAAAATCCAGCTGTAGAGCCTGGACAGTGGTGGCACACACCTGTAATCCCAGCATTCTGGAGGCAGAGGCTCTGAGTCTATGGCCAGCCTGGTCCACTTAGAGAAACCCTGTCTTGAAAACAAAACAAAACAAAAAACAAAACAAAACAAAACAAAACAAAACAAAACAAAAAAAAGTGTGTGTGTGTGTGTGTGTGTGTGTGTGTGTGTGTGTCATTTTATTAATTATTGATTGATGGGTAGTGTCTGTTGTGGATAGTGCCACCCCCTGGGCAGGTGGCCTGGTTTCTGTAAGAAAGCAGGCTGAGCAAACCATGAAGAGTAAGCCAGTAAGCAGCACCCTCCATGGCCTCTGCATCAGCTCTGCCTGAGCTCCTGTCTTCACTGCTTTTGATGTTGAAACTATAGGGGCTGAGTGAAATGAAATAAACCCTTTCCTCCCATGTTTTTGTTCATAGTGTTTCATCCCAGCAAAAGAAACGATAAGACAGAGATACTTATTTTGGTTCATGGTGTGAAGGGACGCAGTGCATCATGGGAGAATAGTCGTGGCAAGGGGAGCATATCTGCAGTCAGGATTCGAGAGAGAGAAGACTGCTGTTGGTCCAACTCTCCTGCTCCTTCACCCTCAGTTCAGCGTGGGCACTCAGCCTATGTTCTGGGGTTTAAAATGAGGTTTCCCCTCTGTGATGGTTCGTACATGCTAGGCCCAGGGAGTAGTACTATTTGGAGGTGTGGCCTTGTTGGAGTAGGTGTGTCACTGTGGGTGTGGGCTTTAAGACCATTGTCCTAGCTGCCTGCAAGTCAGCTAAGACTGTATAGAACTCTCAGTTCCTTCAGCCCCATGTCTGCCAGGATGTTGCCATGCGCTTGCCTTGATGATAATGGACTGAACCTCTGAACCTGTAAGCCAGCCCCAATTAAATGCTGTCCTTATAAGAGGTGCCTTGGTCATGGTGTCTGTTCATAGCAGTAAAACCCTAACTAAGACACCCTCTTCAGTTAAGTCTTTCTGAAAATGCCTTTAGAGAGATGGCCTGGAGTGTGTGTCCTAGGTGATTTTCAACCCAATCATGTTCATGGAATAGTAAGTATATTATGTATATATTTCTGTGTCTCTCCCTTTAACTAACAATACAGAAATGGTTTACCAGGGCTAGGAGTGTGTGCTTTATTGTCAGATTCTGCCATGCAGTTGTCCCTGTGTTTGAGCCTGGGAAGATATACACATACACATGATGTAAGTACATATATACATAGGGCCAATTTGAAAGATAAAGTTACTTTAATCTCTCCCCCCTCCCCCCCAGACAAGGTCTCATTATGTAACCTTGGCTGCTCTGGAACTCATGTAGAGCAGTGGTTCAAACTGTTTTATTTATTTTTAACTTTAGAAATTTTTTTTTGTGCTTTAATGCTTTGCCTGCATGTATGTCTGTGTGAGGTTGTCAAATCCCCTGAAACTGGAGATACAGACAATTGTGAGCTACTGCATGGGTGCTGGGAATCGAACCTGGGTCCTGTGAAAGAGCAGCCAGTGCTTTTAACTGCTGAGTCATCTCTCCTACCTCCTTCAGCTTTCTTAATGCTGAGACCCGTTAATATAGTTTGTCATGTTACAGTGACCCCCAACTATAAAGTTATTTCTGTTGTTACTTCATAACTATAATGTAAATATCTGTGTTTTCTGATGGTTTTGGACAACCCCTGTAAAAGGGCCATTTGACCCTCAAAGAGGTTGTGACCCATAGATTGAGAACTGCTTCTGTAGACTAAAATGGCCGCAAATTCACAGTGATCTGCCTGCCTCTGCCTCCCAGTGCTGGGATTAAAGGCCACCACTCCAGATGTTCTGTTGTCTTTTATTTTTTAGTTAGGAAAAGTTTTTTCTTCCTTCTTCTCCTTGTTAGTAAAGTTTTTGTAGTTTTGTTGAGACAGGGTCTCATGTAGTCCAGGCCAGCTCTAACTTGCCGCTAGCTGAGGATAGCCTTGAGCTTCTGAGGATCCTGCTTTCACTTCCCGGGAGCTGGGATTACAGGTACATGGCGCCAGGCCTGCTTTGTTAGACAAAATCCTAAACTAACACATTGCTTTTGGTGGATCCCAGACCCCATGTGGTGTCTTACAACCTCTGTACCTCCAGTACAGGGGATCCATGCTCTCTTCTGCCCCCTCAAGCACTAAGCATGTATGTAATGCACACACATAAATATGTGCAGGCAGCCGGGCGGTGGTGGCACACGCCTTTAATCCCAGCACTTGGGAGGCAGAGGCAGGCGGATTTCTGAGTTCCAGGCTAGCCTGGTCTACCGAGTGAGTTCCAGGACAGCCAAGGCTACACAGAGAAACCCTGTCTCGAAAAACCAAAAATAAATAAATAAATAAGTAAATAAATAAATAAATATGTGCAGGTGTAGAGTAAAAAATTATAAAGACCATTTTATAAAATATATACAGGCTCACTAGTTCCAGGAAGGCGGAACTGAATGTAGGATTTCGGGCCTTCATTGCCCTGGGATACATCCCGGGAAGAGTATTAACATTCCTCAAGCCTCAGGGAAAAGAACCCACCTGTGGGTGGGGAAGGCCCAAAGCAGGAAGACACATTCCTGACAAAGAAAGATGCAAGTCATCTGGGTGGTTCCAAGAACTAACTAACTTTCCACTGATCTTGGTTACCCCTCCCCCCCTTTGAGGTCTTCCCAGTGTTACAGCTTGCTGAGTTCAAAATTTATAAAACAACCAATCTTGTGTAACCGCGTGAAAATTCCTTCCTTTCCCTACCCCTTACTATAAAAAGTTCCTTAGCCCACCACTCGGGGGTCAAACTGTACTCGTGCACGAGTGTGCAGTTTGAACGCTGGCTGCCAGCTCTCTTCCCTAATAAACCTCTGCTGATTGCATCCTGGTATGGACTTGAGCAAGGGTCTCCCGAATTTGGGAGTCTTCACAGGCAAAACACACGTACACATTTAAAAAAATTAAGTTTTTTTTTTTTGAGGCAGGGTCTCATGTAGCCTAGGCTGGCCTCAAATCATGTAGCTGAGGGTGACCTGCAATTACCACCTTCCAAGTACTGAGATAACAGGTGAGGAGGTTTGAATAGGTGTGGCACCCACAGACTGCTGTGTTTGAATGCTTAGCCATAAGGAGTGGTGCTCATAGGAGGTGTGGCCTTGTGGGAGGAGTTGTGCCACTGTGGGGGTGGGCTTTGAAGTCACCTATGCTCAGGCTATACTCAATGTGGCACTTAATCTTCTGTTGCCTGCAGATCAAGATGTAGAACTCTGGACTCCTTCTCCAGCATCAGGTCTGATTGCATGCTGCCATGTTTCCCATCATGATGACAATGGATTGAATTTCTGAATATAAGCCAGTCCCAATTAAATGCTTTTCTTTACAAGAGTTGCCATGGTCATGGTGTCTGTTCACAGCAATAGAACTCTAAGACAACAGGCCTGCATCATATCATGCCTTGCTTAGGAATTACATCTGCCTTTTTATTGAGAATCATGTTTTAACTGTAGAAACAACTTCTGGATTAATATAATTGGTAATCCATAGCAGTCAGAGCTCATGGCCCTGTGTGTTCGAATGTGCTGGATACTATCTTAATTCCGGGTGCTGTTTCAGGAAATTAAACCTGAAGGCCTCTGAATTTGAGGACAAGTCCTGGAATGTTAAACAGTTGCTTTGTTTGTTTGAGACAGAGCTCATCTGGATGGAGCTCACCTTGAATTTAATCCTCCTGCCTCAGCCTCCAAGTTCTGGGTTTACAGAAATGTGCCCCTTCACTGACTTTCCCACATTGCATGTGTGACCTAAGCTGATTTAAGGCTGTCTCCTACCTGCCTGGCAGGTGACTCCTCTCTCCTTCTTCTTGCTTTCTTAATTGTTTTTCTAAGGTACTGTCCTGGCCAGGGGTCTTCATAGTTGTCACTAGGAAGAGCAGCTGACAGAATTTAGAATGTTCTGCAAGTACCGGAAGGCTCTTCCTCTCTGTCCTCACCCCCAGGTTTGTGGCAGCAATGATGTGAATGTCCCCTGCCCTCAGTCAAAAGGGATCAATGTGTGTGACTTGCTGAAGAGCAGCAGACAGGCTGGCAAATTTCCATTTATTTAGTTATTATTTTGTTTTTCAAGACAGAGTTTTTCTGTGTAGCCCTGGCTATTTGTAGACCAAGTTGGCCTCGAACTTTTGAGCTGCCTGCCTCTGCCTCTGCCTCTGAGTGCTGGGGATTAAGCAAAGTCCTTTTACACTCAGGGCAGCCCTCTGCCCAGTGTCCTAGCTTGCAGCTCTTGAGTCTTGACAGTGTTTTGCTATATGAGGCAGTGGAAAACATCTGCTGCACTGACTTGTTTGTTGTTTGTTTGCATGCAAGGCGAGCTATCTTCTGTAGCTCTGGCTGGCCTGCAACTCACTGGAACCTGGAAAGTTGTAGGCCAGGCTGGCCTTGAACTTTTAACTTTCTTTGCCTCACCCTTACCAGTGCTGGGTCAATAAACACTAGGCTTTGTTTATTGTATATTCAGGTTTTGAAGATAGTGAAAGACAGCTGGTGAGGCACAGAAGATGAAGAAACTATTTGCTGAGTACTGAACTAAGCGACTATGCTTAGTGAATATTAATCCTGTCCCATTTTGCAGTCCTGGACACCCAGTATTAAAGTTCAATAAACTATTCTTGCTTAACTGAGATCGATGTTTGGTTTGAGGGGAGATTCCTGAACCCCAACAAATCCATGCAAATCTGTGGCCATTGCCCGAAAAAAAAAAATCAAACATAGCAGAATACCTCAGCTGGACATAGTAGTGTTGGACTCTAAGATCCAAACCAGGGGATGTGCTCCCGCAGAAACACACACACACACACACACACACACACACACACACACACACACACACACACACACACGGACAGGGGATTCCCTGCAAAAACATGAGGTTTAATAATAATATAATGATTATAACCAGTGCATTCCTCTTGCCTGCGTGCAAGGGAACCCCAAACTAAAGCTAAGAGAGTTTTTATACAGTTTAAGGGGTGGACAGTAACTAGGCACAATATGATTGGCAGAACAATGTGACTTTTAAACTGATTGGTCTTTGGGGAATGAGGTGGCAAGGACCTCCCTTGTCTGTAAGTGTCAAGGGTTGGTCCTTCTTGCAGAATGTGCTCAGGGCCTTCCTTCCACACCCACAGGTGGGTTCCCTCCCCTGTGGTCTGAAGAATGTTAATTAGCCTCTCCCTTCTTCCTCTGAATGTTAATCCTGCAAGGTAATCCAGCAGGTGTCCTTGGACTAAGGAATGTGCTCCTCCCAGGATGTGTCCTGGGGCAGTAAATTTTTAAGTTTAACCAAATTCCTACAGTAGCACACACCTTTAATCCCAGCATCAGAGAGGCAGAGGCAGGAGGATATCTGTGAGTACAAGACCAAAATGGTCTACATAGCAAGTTCCAGAAAAGCCAGAGCTACATAACAAGACCTTAGCTCACAAATTAAATTCCAAACCACAACTATTCAAGTTAGAAACTTGGCTCATAGCACTGGAGAAGTAATCTTTTCTTATGAACTGTTGCAGCTTCTGGTTTGCCTCCCAACTTCCTGCATTCACCAGAGATCTACTGCCATCTCTTTCACGGTCTCATAATAGCCAAAGTAGCCCTGATACTTAGAAAGTACAAACTGGGCTGAGGACATGGCTCACTGAGTACATACCAGTGTGGGGACCAGAACTCAGATCCCCAGCACCTTCATAAATGCTGGGGTGGCATGGTGACTCACCTGTACTCCTAGTTTATCAAGAGTTGGAGACAGGGTCCTTTCAACAACCTGACTAGTTAGACTAGTCAAACTGGTTCTTACTGGGTTCAAGTGAGAGACTCCACCTAAATGTAGAGAAGAGTGACTGGGGAAGACACCAGCATCACACGTTTGTGCACGTGAGTACCTGCACACATACATGAGAACACACATGGGGCCGGGGTGTAGCTTAGGTCAGAGGGCTTGCCTAGCATACACAACGCCCCAGGTTTGATTCCCAGTATGATGGCTCCTGTCAATCATTTCATTACAATGAGGCAAAGGCAGAAGGATTATAAACTCAAGGTCGTTGCTCACCACACAGCAAGTTCAAGGTTAGCTTGGAATATGTGAAGCTTTCTATAGCAAACAAGCAAAATTATATAAAAACAAAAATTATAAACACAACTATGTTCCTCCCTTATTAAAGAGTCCCCACTTCACGGGAGCCCAAAGAGCCTCACATGGTATCCGGCCTTTGCCTGCCTCCCAGCTCTGTTCTGGAGTTTTTCAATTCCTTACTAGTCCAGAGCTTCTGCAACTGCTGAGTGTCTTACCCCAGACTTTGAATGACTCCAGCATTGCTTCTAGGTCTTGGTACATTCTGATCCTTAGGAAGGCTCTCCTGATACTGCCTCAGGTTTTCTTAGGTTTCATATTTATCTACTTGACATCTATGAGTCATAGGACCAAACTAAAGGCCAGAATTTCTATTATTTTAACAAGATTTTTATTATTTTCGTGTGTGTGTGTGTGTGTGTGTGTGTGTGTGTTGGGAGGGGTGGTGCCAGAAGAACTTGTTGGATCCCTTGGAGCTAGAGTTACAGGCAGTGCTAGGAAAAAACTCGGCTCCTCTGGAGAGCAGCAAGCACTCTTAACTGCTGAGCCATCTCTCCAGCAACTCAAAATTATTTTTATCTCCTTTGTAGACTATCATCAAGGGTGCACAGAAATTGTGTTTCAAAGCCTTGAATTAACCCCAATGTATAACCCTAATAATTTCCCTTAACACTCACATACCAGGCCAGTGTTTCTCATTCCATAACCTGGCACTGGGCAAGGTGCCCGAGGACTGAAGCCTAGAGCCCCAGGATCTTTATTAGTCCCTTTGTTGTTGAGAAGAGGGTCTCAAGTAGCCTGGAGTAGGCTCACACTCACTGTGTAGGCAACGATGAACTTGAACTTCTGATTTCCTTACATTCTTAGTTCTTGGACGGTAGACTACTATGCTCAGGTTCTGTGGCAGGGAAGGAATCTAGGCTTCATACATGCTAGGCAAGCGCTCTGCCAACTAAGCTAAATTTCTACTCATATGTGTGTGAGTGAGTGTGTGTGTGTGTGTGTGTGTGTGTGTGTGTGTGTGTGTGTGTTCACAGAATTCATAAGACAGTGTCAGATCCCTTGAGGCTGGACTTAGAGGTGATTGTGTGCTACCCAACAAGGATGCTAGAAACAGAATTCAAGTCCTCTAGAAGAACAGAAAGGGCTTATAAGTTTTGAGCCATTTCTCCTAACTTTATTTATTTGTTTATTTTTAATTAATTAATTAATTTTGTGTTTTTTTTTTTTTTTGAGACAGGGTTTCTCTGTGTAGCCCTGGCTGTCCTGGAACTCACTCTGTAGACCAGGCTGGCCTCGAACTCAGAAATCTGCCTGCCTCTGCCTCCCCAGTGCTGGGATTAAAAGCGTGCACCACTACTGCCCGGCTATTTATTTGTTTTTGATTTAAAAAATCTTGGCAAAAAGGTCTCTGGACCTTAGGCTGGCCTTGAATTCACTATGAAACTGAGGATTACCTTAATCTCCTGATCCTTCTGCCTCCACTTCCCAAGTGGTAGACTTACAAGCATGTATTACCACGTCTCCACATCTCCATCCAGGTTACAGATAACACACAAAGAGACACACACACACACACACACACACACACATGCTTACTGAAGCAGAGAAAACATGATTTATTAAAGGAAAATAAAACTCCTGAGAATAAGAGGCAATTCAAGGAGGGATATTTAAAAAGAAAAAGCTTTCTAAGATTGAGGGTGTGGGCCGGGCAGTGGTGGTGCATGCCTTTGATCTCAGCACTGGGGAGGCAGAGGCAGGCAGGTTTCTGAGTTTGAGGCCAGCCTGGTCTACACAGAATGAGTTCCAGGACAGCCAAGACTACACAGAGAAACCCTGTCTCGAAAAACCAAAAAGAAAAGAAAAAAAGAAAAAAAAAAGACTGAGTCTGTAGCATGATGGTAGAGTACCAGGTGAGAGCCTTGGTTTGACCCTGATAACTGCAAAAAGAAAAGGGGTAATACAGTAATACAATAAAAGGTATCTTGTATTAATATTCTTCAGAATCTTGAAATATTAGTTTTCTTCATTATATTTTTTTTATTGTTAAATAGTTCTGTGTAGTTGAGGTAGGGTGCAAACACAATGATATTTACTTTGGAAATACAGTTATGAAAACTCCTTGTATTTTACAGGCTTAAAGTAGAAATATGACTGCTATGCAATGCAAAATTTGCAATTTAGCTGAAAACAGACAAGACACTGGCTTTCCCATCTATGATAACTGGAGGGGAGCTTCAACCACCAGCTGAAAAAATAAACAGGGGTCAGCAGGCATTCCCTCAAAACATTCCAGAGCAGAGACTTCATGTAAATGATCTAAAGAGCCAATGTCTCCTGATTAGAATTCATAGTTGCAAAACTCATACAGAGCAGAGGGTCCTGGAAGTTAATGCTGATTGTGGGGAATGAGTTAGGGAACAAGGAAATCATGTTTGGGCTCAAAGAAATGGAACACGGTTTCATAGTCTTAATTTCCCAGGATCAAACATCGAGGGCCACAAGCAGAGCTCTGGCCCTGGGTTGTGGTGGGTGCGATGGAGCAGTCCAGTCTCAGAGTCCTGCTGCCTGCATTTCACAGGCACCGCAGGGGAAGGGCCGGTCTCTACACTGCTTTGTACTGCTGTTCTGGCTGGTGAGAGGTAGCCTGCTTACCCCATTTGGGTCCTACTTTGTAGGTTAAAAAGATTCCTCTTCCCCTGTACTGGTACTGGGGATTGAACCCCGGGAATACATGCATATGAGACAAATACTTAATAAGTAGATACTTTGTAAGTAGATACTTTCTATCTTATGAGATAAGAATGTGACTGTCAGGGGCTGGCAAGATGACTCAGTGGGTAATGAGGAGCCGCCTGAGTGACCTGAGTTTCAATCCCCAGAGCTTATGTAAAGGTGGAGGGAGAGAACTGACTGTAGGAAGTTGTCTTGTGATATCCACACATGTGTTGTGGCACCCCATCACCACATACATGTGATACACTCACACATATGCACACACAACAATAATAATAAAAAATAAAAGTAAGGGCTCTGTGTTTAAGAGTACCTGGGCTTGGTTTCTGGCACCCACATGGTGGGTAACAACCGTCTATAATTCCAGTTCCAAGGGATCTGATGCCCTCTTCTGGCCTCACAGTGGAAGAATGCCTCTGAGCTGAGGTTCATTGCTTCAAGTTTACTCTCTACATCGGAGTACAGAGGACTACAGGCACGCTAAAGCCTTTGTGGACTCCTCCAGATTGAATTTCAGGTGGAGTAACAGTTCTTAATTATAAAAGAAACCATGTTGATTATAGTAACTTTGGAAAATGTGGGCAAGGACACAGAAGGAAATAAAAACAACTCACAAGTGACTGGTGGAGCAGGTCTTTATCTCAGCACCTCAGAGCCAAGGCTGGAGGATCCCTGAACACTGGAGGTCGGCCTGGTCTATATGGTGAGACGCAGGACAGACCAGCCAGGATCACATAGTGAAATCCTGTCTTAATATAGTGAAATAAAGCAAAAAAATTAAAAAATATAGACCCTCCCCCCCCCCCCCCCCCCCCACATCTAACCTGAAGATCAGTCTTGTCTCCACTCTGTGTCCTTTGTGATGCTGTTATACAGCTTTAGGAAATCAGCATGATTCCTTATTTGTCACTTTGTAACATTGTGTTTTGGAAGGGTCTTACTTTGTAAGCTAGACTGGTCTGGAACTTGTGATGATCCTCCTGCCTCAACTTCTCCAATGCTGGGGTTACACTTACCATATCATTAGCAACTAGTTGTTTTCATTTCCCTATGTAGCCATCCCTCTGTTCCATCACTCTGACCTCTAGTTATGTAAATGGACCATGTAGATGTCACTAGTCCTATATTTATATAGGACTTTTTAGAATAAGAACATCTCCACATGCATGTGTATGCATGCACAAACAGACCCATACACACATGGGTGTGTGTCTCTTATAATTTGTAGAATAATAAAGGAAACTCAAAGTAGCAAATTTTGGAGGGCCAGAACTTAAGAACATTTTTCAGACTCTTCTTAATTTTTTTTTTTTTAATTTTTTGAAGCTGTCCTGGAACTCACACTGTAGACCAGGTTGGTCTTGAACTCACAGAGATCCACCTGCCTCTGCCTCTGGAGTGCTAGTATTAAAGGTGTGTACCACCACCACCCAACTCATATTTCAGATTCTTGATCCATACTAAATATTTGATTATCTTCAACTCCCAAAAGAAATTCAATAAATTTTAGTCTGATTTTATTTTTTTAATTATCATTTCATGCGCCTAAGTCTTTTGCTTGCAAGTATGTATCTATGTCACAAGTGTACCTGGTGCCCAATAGGCCTAAAACTGGAGTTGTAGACAGTTGTGAGCTGTCATGAGGATGCTGGGAACTGAATACTGGTCCCCTAGAAGAGCACCTAGTGCTCTTAACCACTGAGCCTCCCCTCCAGCCCCTTAGTTTTGTTCTTTGAGACAGGGTCTGATGTATCCCAGACTGGACTTAATTTCATCGTGGAGATATTTTCTCTCTCTCCCTCCCTCTCTTTCTCTGCAGGGTGGTGTACTAGGGAATGAACCTAGGTGCCCCATTAACAGTGGGCAAACTGATCAGATGACAACGGAAGATCTTGAAACTGATGGGTGTAGTGCTTGCCAGTGAAAGCATGAGTTTAATCCCTGGGTCCTCTCCTGCGTGGAAGGGAGAACTAATTCCTGCAAATCGTTCTCTGATCTCCATGCATGTGATTACAACACACACACACACACACACACACACACACACACACATACACACACACACACAGAGAGAGAGAGAGAGAGAGAGAGAGAAACAAATGCAATAACATTAAGAAAATGAGTAGCTGGAGACTGGAGAGATGGTTCATTGGATAAGAAAATTTAATATTTAAGAAGACACAAGTTCAATTGTCAGCAGTTTAATTGGTGGCTCATTGCCATCTTTATCTCCAGTTCCAGGGGACTAGATGTCCTCTTCAGGTTCCTGAGGGCTCCTCGAATGCATGTGGTACACGCACATACAGGCACAACACCCATACACACCATGAATGAATAAATAAATCTTAAAAAAAAACATTATTAGCTGGTAACATATAAACAACAGTCTAGACAGAGAAACGTGAATAATGGGATATTTTAGCCAAGGATATTTCAGAGAATAGCTATTCTTCTCAAAAGCCGTTGCAGAGTAAGATGCAAGTATATTTTCTTCACATTTTCTTTTCTTCCTCTTTATGTTTGGTGTGTACACATGACTACTAGGACTGTTGTGAACAACTGTCGGTCATCTGCAGCACAATGTGAGCGTACCACCGCACACATTAGGATCCGGAAGAGTTCACACCTAAGTTGTACAGTGTGGCAACCCTTTCCACAATGTATTTATTTGTACAAGGTCTTCCATAGCCCAGGCTAGCCTCAACTTCTATGCAGCTGAGGTTGAAGTAAGAGGCTATTTTTCTGCCATGTTGGCCACTAGCTGTTAGGTATCTTTGGGTGTCCTAGCCATCCACACACATGCTTACATATGTAAATAGTATCCCAACACAAATAGTGCCATACTAAAGACACTGGGACTAGAGAGATCGCTCAGTGTGAAAGCACAAGTTTAGCATGAGTGAGCCCTGGATTCAAAGTCAATAAATGATACCATTCTGTATTGTTCTTCGATTTTTTTTTTAACCCATCAAAATTCTTGGTGGGATGAGGGTGTAATTCAGTTAGTAGAATGTTTATCTAGTATGCCTGATGGCACACACCTGTAATCCCAGTGCTAAGGAGGTGGAGGTAGGAGGATCAGATATTCAAGGATATCCTGGGCTACATAAGACCAAGTCTCAAACAAGCACTACCTTAAAGATTGTTCTATCCCTGTACTCCTTGGGTTCACTGCCCTCCCTTTGAATATCTGAGTGGCATTTCACTGTGTGAGTGCTGAGCTCCAGGCTGGTCTCCAACTTCCAGCAATCCTCCTGCCTCAGAATCCCAAGTGAGGAGATTACAAGCTTTCATGCCCAGTTTATGATTTCTAAGGTCTCTGTAGAACAGTCTGGTCTTTGATTATAGAACTGAGGATGGCCTTGAACTTCTGACTTTTCTGCCTTTGCCTTCTAAAAGCTGAGATTATAGGTAGAAACACCACACCAGGCTTTATCAATAGTACTAGCATTAAGATGGAGTTTTGCTTTGTAGCCCAGTTTAACCAGAGCATTCTCCTACTCCAGTCACAGGATGCCCAGCACAACTCCTCTCCTTTAGGCTAGTGGAAGACCCTTTTCTTCACACCTTACAACAAAATAAAGTGCACTTATATTCAGTAACTTTCGGAACTTGAGATCCCTGGGCTGAAGAGATGGTTCTGATGTTAATCACTTCCTGCTCTCCTAGAGGACTGGTGTTCAGTTCCCAGCATCCATGGTGCCCTCATAAAAAAATTCTTAAAAGAATTCAAAATCTCGTACTGTGGTGCGCCAACGTCATCACGCACTATCACACCGCCACCATTGGAAGATGGCGCCGACATCAGCCCGGACTCACCCCGCTTAACTAGTAAACAAGTGTTCAGAGCATACTCAGAGTCCCTTGAACCAGCCTACATATGACGCATCCCGAGACGTCATATTCTCCTGAGCTCTGCTAGCCAATCACAGAGGTACACGCCAACACGCCGACCTAATAGGTATTTAAGGACATATCCCTTTGTTATCAGGGTCTTCCCTTCCATTTCGGCTGCAATAAAGCCTGCTGTAGAAGGATCCTTTGTGTCCGCATGAGTTCCTGCTGGCGGATTACATTGTACCTCTCTCCCCCTCCCCTTTCTCTCTCTCTCTGTCTCTCTCTCTTCCCCTCCTCCTCCCCCCTCTCTTTCCCACCCCTCTCTCTCACCTCTCCTCCCTCCCCAGGCTAGCCTGGAGTATACTATGTACACAAAGCTGACCTCAGACTCACAGAAATCTACCTGTCTCTGTCTCCAAGTGCTAGAATTAGAGACCTGGAATTTGCCTTTTATTTTTGTAAATTCATAAAAGGAGTAACAAATTCCACAAACAAATCTTTACTGGAGAAAGACCCCTTCAGCTCTCTTACGAGGAGGGGTGATTACTCAGTTGGAGACAGTATTGGCTGGAGCTAGAGCCATAAAAGCGGAGCACAACTCTTTTCCCCAGGGCTTGTGGGTCACACACAGCCTAGGACAGCTATGAATGGGTGTGTTCCTATACAAAATTGTAAACTTGTTTAAGACAGTGTATGTATTTTTAAAGCCCAATCATGTGTTTTATTTTATTTTTATACCTTTATCTATTTTTATTGTATGAATGTTTTCCCAGCCTGTTCACCACATGTGTGCCTGGTCCCTGTGAAGGTCAGAAGAGAGCAGCAGATCCCCTGGAGCACTCTGGAGTTACTGTGAGCCACTATAGGGGCGCTGCGGATCCACCCTGAGTCCTCTGCCAGAGCAGCCCTTGCTCTTAACCTCTGAGCCATCTCTCCAGGCCTCACATGCATGACCGATGTCATGCTGCAACCTTAAAAGGTTGGACAGGAACGCATGGTAGCGGAGGCTCCGGAGTGGAGTGCGGCTAGTGTTGAGAGCTGAGGAGGTCTCCTTGAGACATAAGAGACTCTGTTCTTTCCCCAGTCGACCCAGTTCTTGCACCGCCAGCAAGGTGGGTGTTCAGAAGCAAGACAGAGTGAGGAACGGAGTGTGTGTGTGTGTGTGTGTGTGTGTGTGTGTGTGTGTGTGTGTCCCCATTACAGACATGCGCACTCAGAGTGGCAGCCTTCTCAGAGGCTGGGATCGCAGGCAGCATACTTAATGGCAGAGCTTAAAGGTAGGGATAGGGTGGATTTCCTAGAAAGTTTGGGGTATCCAAAGTAGTGTCTATCCCCTTCTTCATAGCCCTACATGGAGTTTTGGAGTGTGTTGTGCTATATGAATGGAATGGTAGATTCAGCCAAAACTACAATGCCAATAATGTGGAAATGTCATAACGAAGCAAAGAACATTAGCGGCTGTGTCTGTCAGTCATGTCGGTCCTAGAGGTTCTGGCAAGGTCTGTTTTTTTCCTGTTTGAATGGTCATGTGATACCTGCCATCCTGCTACCTTGCTGTTGCGTCAGCCTTCAGCCAGTATGCAGCGGCTTCTTCAGCTCTGCTGAACCTACTCAGCCTCATTCTGCTATGCTTCTTTACATAGCCTTGGGTCTCTTGGAGCTTGCTATGTAGAACAGGCTGACCTTGAACTCACAGAGATCTGCCTGCCTCTGCTTCCTGAGTGCTGGGATTAAACGTGTGAGCCACCACACCTGATGTTTAATTCATTTTCAATTAGCCACTTACAGGCTTCCTTACATAATTTTCATATCTACTTAGCTTTGGTTAATTCTGCCACCCCGCTACTCCCTCATTTCCCTGCTCCTTGTCCCTGCTGCACCCCCTGGCCCCCACATTGCCCTTTAGACTGCCATATTACAGCTGTGCTGGAGTCCTATTGCCCTACGCGGAGCTCCAGTACATCCTTGCCCCTCCCCCATCTTATGGGCTCCTTACTAGTTTCCTGGCCTCTATCCAGGCTTACTCCTACCTAACTACGTATACTTAACAATTAGAAGCTAGGATCAATGTTTGCCTTTCTGAGAGTGGGTTATGTGTTCATTACCTTTCTACTACTGTGGTAAATACCATGAGCAAGGCAACTTATAGCTGGCAGAGTTTATTTGGGCTTGAAGTTTCAGAGAATAAAGGCTCATCACCGCAGGGAATCAAGGCAGCAAGTGGAAGGCATGGTGACAGAAGTCGCTGATGACTCACTTGTCCAATCAGAAGCAGGAAGCAGAAAGCAGGAAGCAGGAAGCAGGAAGCACACAGGGGATAAAGAAAGTCTCAGAGCCGGGCGGTGGTGGCGCACACCTTTAATCCCAGCACTTGGGAGGCAGAGGCAGGTGGATTTCTGAGTTCCAGGCCAGCCTGGTCTACAGAGTGAGTTCCAGGACAGCCAGGGCTACACAGAGAAACCCTGTCTCGAAAAACAACAAAAACAAAAACAAACAAAGAAACAAAAAAGTCTCGTAAGTTCCAAAAGCCCACTTTCAGAGGAGTGTTTCCTTCCACACCTCCAAATTCTACCCAAACAGCGCCACACACTGGAGACCAAGTGTTTAAACACTTGAGACTTGAGACCATGGGGGGCATTTCTCATTCAAAACACCTACCAAATTTAATGTAATTTTTCCAGTTCCATTCACTTTCCTACAAATTTCAGTATTTTATTTTTTCAAAGCCAAATAAAATATCACTGTGTATATAAACCGATTTTCATTATCCATCCATGTTGGTAGACATCCAGCATTTCCTAGCTGTTGGAACAAGTTATAATAAATGTGTATGCATGTGGCAGGACGTAGAGTCCTTTGGGCACATGCTCTATAGCTGGCTATATGCTGGCTCTACTTTGAATTATAGAATAGATTTATCTTATTATTTTATGTATATGCGTGTTTTCCCTGCATGATTTATGTACATATCCTGCATTTTTTGTACATGCCTGATACCTGCAGAGGTCAGAAGAGGGTGCCAGATCCCCTGAAACTGGAGTTATAAACAGTTATGAGCTTCCATGTGGGTGCTGGGAATTAAACCCAGGTCCTCTGCAAGAGCAAATGCTCTTAATTCCTGAATCAACTTTCCAGCCCTTAATTCCTTAATTTTTCATTTAATTTGTGTGTGTATGTGAGTGTGTGTGTGTGAAGACATTTACATTCTAGATATTAGCCCCTTGTCTGAAATATAACTGGCAAAGATTTTCTCCCAGTTTTGACTGTCTGAACACTCTGTTGACAGTTGACAGTTCCTTTTGCCGTGAAGAATAGTTTTTGAAATCATATTTATTCATTTTATTTGTATGAGTATTTTGCCTGCATGTTTGTATGTGTATCATATGCGTATCTTTTTCCTGCAGAAATTGGGTCCCCTGGAATTGGAGCTATGGATTGCCATGAGTTCCCATGTGGGTACTAGGAACTGAACAGGGTTCTGTGCAAGAGGAAGACATGCTCTTACTGTTGAGTCATCTCTCTAGAGCTGTGAAGAGGCTTTTAACTTCACATAATCCCATTTGTTATTTCTTGAAGCATTTTTTTTTTTTTTTTTGTGCTACTGGAATCCGCCTCAGAAGTTTCTCAGCCATTTCTGTAATGCTTCCACTTCAGAGTCACGGTATTTCATTAAAAAAAAAAAATTTTTTTAACAAAACGTAAGCTCTCTTGGAATGCAGGCAGGGTCTAATTGATAACTACAAAACAATATTGAAGATATGATTGGCCCGATAAAGCTGGACCTCTCTGCTTCTGGGATTCTTCCGACCCATGCTGTCACCACTAAACCTTGTCCTTTCTGGTGCAGAGAGATAAACCTAGGTCGTTCGAGTGGATGGGACCTCGTCTCACTGCCAGCTCTGTTCTCATAGCAACGGGTCAGGAACACACGACACTCCCCACGCCCCCACCCACTGCACTAACCCACTCATTTTAAAATTTTTATCATGTATCTATCTATCTATCTATCTATCTATCTATCTATCTGTCTATCATCTATCTAATTTTCAAGATATGGTTTCTTTGTGTAGCCTTGGCTGTCCTGAACTCACTCTGTAAACCAGGCTGGCCTCAAACTCAAAGATTCACCTGCCTCTGCCTCCCAGCTAACTACTGGAATTAAAGGCATGTGCTACTATGCCCAGTTCATTTAATATTAAAAAAAATATTAAAAGACATTGTTATTCTTGTTCTATTTGTTTTATTTTGAGAATTTCATACATTGGGTACTGTAATTAAACATTTTTTGAACTTTTGGGGGGATTTTTTTGCTTTTTCTTTTTTTATTTTCTGCTTTTTATTTTTTTGAGACAACGTTTCTTTGTGTAGATTCCTAGCTATCCTGAAACTCATTTTGTAGACCAGGATGGACTTGAATTCATAGAGCTTCACCTGCCCCTGCCTCCAGAATGCTGTGATTAAAGGTGTGCTCTACCTG
The DNA here is from genome assembly GCA_030674055.1 of Rhabdomys pumilio. Classification (NCBI taxonomy): domain Eukaryota; kingdom Metazoa; phylum Chordata; class Mammalia; order Rodentia; family Muridae; genus Rhabdomys; species Rhabdomys pumilio. Next base: position 70,228,566 of record JANHMN010000007.1, on the reverse strand, counting down.
GCCTGGCAGTATTTTGTGTGTTTTTTTCCTTTATTTATTTATTTTATTAAAAAGATTTATTTAGCTGGGCAGTGGTGGCGCACGCCTTTAATCCCAGCACTTGGGAGGCAGAGGCAGGCGGATTTCTGAGTTCGAGGCCAGCCTGGTCTACAGAGTGAGTTCCAGGACAGTCAGGGCTACACAGAGAAACCCTGTCTCGAAAAACCAAAAAAAAAAAAAAAAAAAAAAAAAAAAAAAAGAAAGATTTATTTATTTGTTTGTTTGGACACACTAGAAGAGGGCATATGATTCCATTACAGATGGTTATGAATCACCATGTGGTTGCTGGGAATTGAACTCAGGACCTCTGGAAGAGCAGTCAGTGCTCTTAACCACTGAGCCATCTCTCCAACCCAGCAACTTCTGTTTTTTTTTTTTTTTTTTTTTTGTTGTTGTTGTTGTTGTTTTTGTTTTTTTGAGACAGGGTTTCTCTATGTAGTCCTGGCTGTCCTGGAACTCACACTGTAGACCAGGCTGGACTGGAACTCAAATATCCGCCTGCCTCTGCCTCCCGAGCGCTGGGATTAAAGGCATGCGCCACCACTGCTCGGCAGCATCTTGTGTTTTAAGTTGAGGCTTTTGATCCACTTTGGGTTTTTTTTTTTTTTTTTTTTTTTTATATGCAGAGTGAGAGATATGAATCTAATTTTATACTACTTCAGGTGGGTATCCTGTTTGCTAGCACTGTTCATTGAATATGCTATCTTTTCTACATCACATGTTTTTGACTCCTTATTATATTAGAAGTCAAATATTAAATATTTGACTTAAATATTTGACTTAAATATTAGGTGCCTATAGCTGTGTGGATTTGCTTCTGCATCCTCTGTCTGCTCCACTGGTCCACACGGTGGCCTCTGTGCCACTACTGCAGTCTTTGTCTACAGCTGTGACCATTCTTTGGCTGTCTTTTGTATTTCCTTGTTAATCATAGGGTTGCTATTTCTATATCTGTGAAGAATGTAATTGATCTCTCAATGGAGAGTACAATGAGTCTGCAGACGGCTTTTGGCAAGATGGCTATTTACACAATATTGACTCTTCTAACCCATGAACATGGAGGCTGTTCCACCTTCTAGCATCTTTCTCAACATCTCTTAAGTGTTTTAAAGTTTTCATTATACAGGGCTTGCAGGATTAGATTCATTCCAGTGTGAGCTCTCTCTCTCTCTCTCTCTCTCTCTCTCTCTCTCTCTTTCTCTTTCTCTCTCTCTCTCTCTCTCTCTCTCTCTCTCTCTCTGTGTGTGTGTGTGT
>JANHMN010000007.1:70192703-70227173 GCA_030674055.1 Rhabdomys pumilio | reverse complement strand
CTGCTGCTATGATAAAACACCTGAACCAAAAGCAACTTGAGAGAGGAAAGGGTTATTTCACTTTACATCTTCCAGGTGATGATTGTTCATCACTGAAGGAACTCAAGCAGGAACTGAAGCAGAACCATGGAGAAATGCAGGAATGCTGAGTACTTATTAGCTCTCAAGCTTTCTTTCTGTTTCTTAGACAGAGCCCACCTGCCTAGGAATGGTGCTACCCACAGTGGTCTTGGATCTCCCACATGAATCAGCACATTTCCTTACAAACCTGGCGAAGGGCCAATCCGATCAAGACAATTCTTCAGTTGAGGTTCTGTCATATTAAATATTTAATTCTGGGTTTCTACACTGCCTTAGATCATTTAGTTCCCAGATAAAAGACATACAACCATTATTTATAGGATAATAAGTACTAGAGCTGGGTAGATATCTAACTTCTCAGCTATTTTGCTTATTTCCCTATTGATAATCCTGAGACATAACTTGCCATGTTCTGCCCAGGCTACTCTTACCCCGACTGGCCAGATCTCACAGCCATGTTTCCATGATCCACTTACCCCATGACATCTTTTCTCCTCTCCACCATCTTCTTCTCTCCTCTTGGTCTCCTGCCTCAGACCCCAAGTCTGGGGACTGAAACCCCACATATCTCTCTTCTGCCCAGCTGTAGGCATCTTTATTGATGAATCAGAGAAAATTTAGGGGCAAGGTTATATATCATAACTTGGTGCACATAGGATTCCCTTGTCCCTGAGGGAACCAGGGCCCATATTTAGCATTACAATACAGAGTAACATAGCAATAGACCAAACCTCAACAATTCCCTTTTTTTGTCTAAATAAAAAGGCTTCTCTTACAGTAATAATAACAACATACAGTAAAAACGATTATAAAAATTATTTTAAGAATTACATTATAATATTCATTCCAGTTATATTTGACAACTTAGATAAAATATTCTATCTTATCTTGGTGAGTTCAAAGTTTTGTGTCAAAATCAATTTCTATCCTTGTTTATATATATTACTATCCTAAAAATATGTTCTTAGACTTAGAATGTCTTCTTAAATCCTGAACAACTTAAGCTTATATTAAGACTATCTATAGAAGACTATCTAGTCTTCATCCCCATCAGAGACATGAGAAGGAGTAAATATTACCTGAGTCTTCAGGAAGCATAAGGACACAGCTTCCAAAAATATAGAAATGACAGAGACAGCAGACCACCTGGACAGTTCTCAATATTCTGGACAGCATTCTGCCTTTGGATGAAGTTAGGGCATTTACTTTGCACAGTGGCTAGCTTGCCATGAGTGAAGTAACTCTGTATGGAAGTTTTTGATGCTCAGCATCCTTTTTCAAGTCGAATGGGGTACTGCTAGGAGTTGACATGTCTCAATGTCACGAAAGATCTTAAATTAGTAAAATTGTGTTTAAATGCCATATTCTGTGAGTCTCTTGAAGACCATTTATTCATGCATAACACATCTGAGCAAGCAAATGTTGCCTGTCTCCAGCTACTGTTATCTGTACAACCCAGGATATTTATTTCTGTGATAATCTAGACTAGTATCTAACATGACTATGAGCTTGACTGGCTGACTATTAACTTGCATTACTTTGTAATCCTAACAGTTTGTAATAGCAGCTATTAAAAGGACTAACACTAAACATTGTATTTTTAAATGAGTTACATAGACCCTTGCCTGGTCCTTGTGGCTGGGGCAGACACCTAGCTGGTCTGCTAGGATATGGTGAAGACACCATATCCTGAGACATCCTAGAGGGGCCACTGATCTCAGAGCGGTGGGTAAGAACAGTCGCCCACTGCCCTATGCCCCAGAGCTACAACTGGGAGCAGGGGGCACTCAGGACCCACCAGGCACCCAAACCCTACCCCTGAAGAATACCACTCCCCTTCTACCCCTCACCTGGTCCTTGTGGCTGGGGTAGACACCTAGCTGGTCTGCTCTCCTGAAGATACCATATCCTGAGACATCCTAGAGGAGCCATTGTACTTAGAGCAGCTGGAGCTCAGGATCACAGGATCACAAAGACATCTGAACCCTGAGGAGTTCTGACACAAGCAAGATAACTGGAAAGGCAGGCTCCAGTCAGAGACAGTGAGTGCAGGTAGCACTAGAGTTAACCAGATGGTGAAAAGCAAGCGCAAGAATGTAAGCAACAGAAACCAAAGTTACTTGGCATCATCAAAACTCAGTTCTCCCACCATAGCAAGCTCTGAACACCCCATCACACTGGAAAAGCAGGATTCAGAATTAAAATCACTTCTCATGATAATGATAGAGGACTTTAAGAAGGACATAAATAACACTCCCAAAGAATTTGAGGAGAGCACATGTAAACAGGTAGAAGCCCTTAAAGAGGAAACACAAAAATCCCTTAAAGAATTGCAAGAAAACACAACCAAACAGGTGAAGGAATTAAATAAAACCATCCAGAATCTAAAAATGGAAGTAGAAACAATAAAGAGATCTCAAAGGGAGACTATCCTGGAGATAGAAAACCTAGGGAAGAGATCAGGAGTCATAAGCATCACAAGCATCACCAACAGAATACAAGAGATAGAGGAGAGAATCTCAGGTGCAGAAGATACCATGGAAAACATTGACAGAACTGTCAAAGAAAATGCAAAATGCAAAAAGCTCCTAACCCAAAACATCCAGGAAATCTAGGACACAATGAGAAGGCCAAACCTAAGGATAATAGGTATAGATGAGGGGGAAGACTCCCAACTTAAAGGACCAGTAAATATCTTCAACAAAATTATAGAGGAAAACTTCCCTAACCTAAAGAAAGAGATGTCCACAAACATACAAGAAGCCTACAGAACTCCAAATAGACTAGACCAGAAAAGAAATACCTCCTGTCACATAATAATCAAAACATCAAATGTACAAAGCAATGAAAAAATACTAAAAGCAGTAAGGGAAAAAGGTAAAGTAACATACAAAGGCAGACCTATAAGAATTACACCAGACTTCTCACCAGAGACTATAAAAGTCAGAAGATTCTGGACTGATATCATACAGACTCCAAGAGAACACAAATTCCAGCCCAGACTACTATACCCAGTAAAAATCTCAATCACTATTGATGGAGAAACCAAGATATTCCATGACAAAACCAAATTTACACAATATCTTCCCACAAATCCAGCACTTCAAAGGATAATTGATGGAAAACTCCAACACAAGGAGGGAAACTACAACCTAGAAAAAGCAAGGAAGTAATCTTCTAACAACCCCAAAAGAAGATAGTTACACAAACATAATTCTACCTCTAATAACAAAAAATAACAGGAAGCAACAATCATTTTTCCTTAATATCTCTTAATATAAATGGACTCAATTCTCCAATAAAAAGACGTAGACTATCAGACTGGATATATAAACAGGACCCAGAATTTTGCTGCATACAGGAAATGCACCTCTATGAAAAAGACAGACACTATCTCAGAGTAAAAGGATGGAAAACAATCTCCCAAGAAAATGGTCCCAAGAAACAAGCTGGAGTAGCAATTCTAATATCAAATAAAATCGATTTTCAACCAAAAGTAATAGAAAAAAATGATAAGGAAGGACACTTTATACTCATCAAAAAAAATGTACCAAGATGAACTCTCAATTCTGAACATCTATGCCCCAAATACAAGGGCACCCACATACATAAAAGAAACTTTACTAAAGCTCAAAGCATACATTGAACCTCACACAATAATAGTGGGGTTATTTCAACACCTCACTCTCAGCAATGGACAGATCATGGAAACAGAAACTAAACAGAGACACAATGAAATTAACAGAAGTTATGAACCAAATGGATTTAACTGATATCTATAGAACATTTCATCCTAAAACAAAAGAATATACTTTTTTCTCAGCACCTCATGGTACCTTCTCCAAAATAGACCATATAATTGGTCACAAAACAGGCCTCAACAGATACAAAAAGATTGAAATAATCCCTTGCACCTTATCAGACCACCATGGACTAAGGTTAGTCTTTAATAATGACAAAAACAATGGAAAGCTCACATACACATGGAAACTTAACAACGCTCTACTTAATGATGACTTAGTCAAGGAAGAAATAAAGAAAGAAATTAAAGACTTTTTTAGAATTTAATGAAAATGAGGACACATCATACCAAAACTTGTGGAACTCCATGAAAGCAGTACTAAGAGGAAAACTCATAGATCTAAGTGACTACAAAAAGAAACTGGAGAGATCATACACTAACAACTTGACAGCACACCTGAAAGTTTTAGAACAAAAAGAAGCAAATACACCCAAGAGGAGTAGATGGCAGGAAATAATCAAACTCAGGACTGAAATTAACCAAGTGGAAACAGAAAGAACTATACAAAATATCAACAAAACCAGGAGCTGGTTCTTTGAGAAAATCAACAAGATAGATAAACCCTTAGCCAGACTAACCAAAGGGCACAGAAACAGCATCCAAATTAATAAAATTGGAACTAAAAAGGGAGACATAACAACAGAAACTGAGGAAATTAAAAAAATCATCAGATCCTACTACAAAGGCCTATACTCAACAAAATTGGAAAATCTGGATGAAATGGACAATTTTCTAGACAGATACCAGGTACCAAAATTAAATCAGGAGCAGATAAACCATCTAAACAGTCCCATAACCCCTAAAGAAATAGAAGCAATTATTAAAAGTCTCCCCACCAAAAATAGTCCGGGACCAGATGGTTTTAGTGCAGAATTCTATCAGACATTCCAGGAAGACCTAATACCAATTCTCTTCAAACTATTCCACAGAATAGAAACAGAAGGAACACTACCCAATTCGTTCTATGAAGCTACAATTACACTCATACCTAAACCTCACAAAGACCCAACAAAGAATGAGAACTTCAGCCAATCTCTCTTGTGAATATTGATGCAAAAATACTCAATAAAATTCTTGCAAACCAAATCCAAGAACACATCAAAAAAATCATCCATCATGATCAAGTAGGCTTTATCCCAGGAATGCAGGGATGGTTCAATACTTGGAAATACATCAATGTAATCCACTACATAAACTCAAAGAAAAAAACCACATGATCATCTCACTAGATGCTGAGAAATCATTTGGCAAAATTCAACATCCCTTCATGTTAAAAATGTTGGAAAGATCAGGAATTCAAGGCCCATACCTAAACATAGTAAAAGCATTATACAGCAAACCAGTAGCCAACATCAAACTAAATGGAGAGAAACTTGAAGCAATCCCACTAAGATCAGGGACTAGACAAGGCTGCCCACTCTCACCCTACCTATTCAATATAGTACTGGAAGTCCTAGCCAGAGCAATTAGACAACAAAAGGAAGTCAAAGGGATACAAATAGAAAAGGAAGAAGTCAAAATTTCACTATTTGCAGATGATATGATAGTATACTTAAGTGACCCTAAAACGTCCACCAGAGAACTCCTAAACCTGATAAACAACTTCAGCAAAGTGGCTGGATATAAAATCAACTCAAACAAATCAGTAGCCTTCCTTTACTCAAAGGATAAACAGGCTGAGAAATAAATTAGGGAAATGACACCCTTCACAATAGTCACAAATAATATAAAATATCTTGGAGTGAATCTAACCAAGCAAGTGAAAGATCTGTATGACAAGAACTTCAAGTCTCTGAAGAAAGAAACCGAAGATCTCAGAAGATGGAAAGATCTCCCATGCTCATGGATTGGCAGGATTAATTTAGTAAAAATGGCCATCTTGCTAAAAGCAATCTACAGATTCAATGCAATCCCCATCAAAATTCCAAATCAATTCTTCATAGAGATAGAAAGAGCAATTTGCAAATTAATTTGGAATAACAAAAAACCCAGAATATCGAGAACTAGTCTCAACAATAAAAGAACTTCTGGGGGAATCACCATCCCTGACCTCAAACTGTACTACAGAGCAATAGTGATAAAAACTGCATGGTATTTGTACAGAGACAGGCAGGAAGATCAATGGAATAGAATTGAAGATCCAGAAATCAATCCACACACCTATGGTCACTTGATCTTTGACATAGGGGCTAAAACCATCCAGTGGAAAAAAACCAGCATTTTCAACAAATGGTGCTGGTTCAACTGGAGGTCAGCATGTAGAAGAATGCAAATCAATCCATCTTATCCCCTTGTACAAAGCTCAAGTACAAGTGGATAAAGGACCTTCACATAAAACCAGATACATTGAAACTAATAGAAGAGAAGGTGGGGAAGACCCTCTAATACCTAGGCACAGGGGAAAAGTTCCTGAACAGAACACCAATGGCTCTAAGATCAAGAATTGACAAATGGCTCGAAAAACAAAAACAAAAACAAAAACAAAAACAAAAAACAAAAAACAACAACAACAAAAAAGAATTGACAAATGGGACCTCATAAAATTGAAAAGCTTCAGTAAGGCAAAGGACACTGTCAATAAGACAAAACAGCAACCAACAGATTGGGAAAATATCATTACCAATCCTACATCTGATAGAGGGCTAATATCCAATATATACAAAGAACTCAAGAAATTAGACTCCAGACAACCAAATAACCCTATTAAAAAATGGAGTACAGAGCTAAACAAAGAATTCTCAACTGAGGAAACGCGAATGGCCAAGAAGCACCTTAACAAATGCTCAACATCCTTAGTCATCAGGGAAATGCAAATCAAAACAACCCTGAGATACCACCTCACACCAGTCAGAATGGCTAAGATCAAAAACTCAGGTGATAGTAGATGCTGGTGAGGTTGTGGAGAAAGAGGAACACTCCTCCATTGTTGGTGGGATTGCAAGCTGGTACAACCACTCTGGAAATCAGTCTGGCAGTTCCTCAGAAAATTGGACATAGCATTACTTGAGGACCCAGCTATACCACTCCTGGGCATATACCCAGAAGATGCTCCAACATATAACAAAGACATATGCTCCACTATGTTCATAGCAGCCTTATTTATAATAGCCAGAAGTTGGAAAGAACCCAGACGTCCTCCAACAGAGGAATGGATAAAAAAAAATGTGGTACATTTACACAATGGAGTATTAATCAGCTATTAAAAATAATGAATTCGAGAAATTTTTAGGTAAATGGATGGAACTAGAAAATATCATCCTGAGTGAGGTAACCCAATCACAAAAGAACACACATGGTATTTACTCACTGATAAGTGGATATTATTCCAAAAGCTTGAAATAGCCAAGATTCAACTCACAGATCACATGAAGTTCATGAAGAAGGAAGACCAAGTGTGGATGTCTCAGTCCTACTTAGAAGGAGTAGCAAAATACTCAAGAGAGCAAATATGGAGACAAAGTGTGGGACAGAAACTGAAGGAGGGGATGTCTGGAGACCATTCCACCTTGAGTATCCATCCCATGTGCAGTCACCAAAGGTAGACACTGATGTGGATGTCAGGAAGTGCATGCTGACAGGAGCCTGATATAGCTGTCTCCTTAGAGGTCTGCCAGAGTCTAACACACTCAGAGGCAGATGCTCACAGCTAACCACTGATCTGATCAAGGGGTTCCCAATGGAGAACTTAGAAGACTGAAGGAGCTGAAAGGGTTTGTAGCTCCATGAGGAGAGCAACAATACCAACCAACCAGAGCTCGCCAGGGTCTAAACCACCAGCCTGGGAGCACATAGGGAGGGACCCATGACTTTATCTGTATATGTAGGGGAGGATGGCCTTGTCGGGCATAGGTGGGAGAGAAGATCCTTTGTCCCATGAAGGCTGAACACCGAGTGAGGGGGGCGGAATTTGAGGGTGGGGAGGTGGGAGTGGGGGGGTAGGTGGGGCACATCCTCATAGAAGCAGGAGGGGGGGATGGGATAGGAGGGTGCTGGGTGGTGGAGGGAATGGGGTAAGGGGATAAAATCTGAAATGTAAATATAATATCCAATAAAAAATGAGTTACATAGGTATAATACCTATACAAGAGTTGAAACATACAAGGTACCCTCTTCTCAGGTGACTCTAGGTTGTGTCAAGTGTTGAAATCTAGGAATTGTCACACAAACCACTCAGACACCAATCTCAGTTAAACAGGGCTGGTTTACTGAACACACACACCAAGACTGATGGATCAGGGATGTAGACCAGACACTGGAGCTGATTGGGCCTTGAATATTTTTCAGGGCCAGTTTATACAGGAAAAATCCACAATGAGCTCATGTGCAGGTTCAGGAAGCACTGCCTGCTGGTCAGCTCTGACTCAAGCTATTCTGGCTAGCTAGACAGAGCAGTTCTAACTGACCTTTATTCCGACTGGTTCTAAGTGGAGCTATGGTTGTGGAATTACTTAAGATTAACAAACCTCAGAACATAATGAGTATGTGGTCACATTGACCCTGCTGAGTCAAGCTATTTTTCTCTATGTCAGTAGGTATGAAATGACTGACAGGCATGGAACAAAATGGCTGCCACTATGCTAGGGAGCAGGCTTCAGCATCAAGCTGACAATAAAAACTGACCAGGACAGTTCCTCAGGTATTTGTTATTGGTATATAAGAAAATTACTGGTTTTGTATGTTAATCTTTGTATCTTACCACTTTGCCAAAAGTAGCTATCAGTTCAAAAGTTTTCTGGTAGAGTCTTTAAGGTATCTATATAATCATATCATATGCAAATAAGGATGCTTTGATTTCTTCCTTTCCCATTTTTTTTTTTTTTTTGTTTTTTCTAGACAGGGTTTCTCTGTGTAGCCCTGGCTGTCCTGGAACTCACTCTGTAGACCAGGCTGGCCTCAAACTCAGAAATCCGCCTGCCTCTGCCTCCCAAGTGCTGGGATTAAAGGTGTGCGCCACCACCGTCGGCTCCTTTCCCGTTTTTATACTTTGCATTTGCTTTTCTTGTCTTATTGCTCTAGCTAACACTTCCAGTCCTATATTTAATAACAGTGTAGAAAGTAGGCACCTTTGTCTTATTACTGGTTTTGTGGAAATACTTTGAGTTTCCCCCACTTAGTGTAATATTAGCTATAGGAGTGTTGTAAGTAGCCTTTAGTGTGCTGAGATATATTCCTTTTATTTCCAGTATCCTAAAATATTTATATTGCCAAAGCATTGTAAATTTTGTCAAATGCCTTTCCTGTGCCTAGTGAGGTGATCATATGATTTCTGTTTAAGTCTATTAATAGATGTATTTTATGAACACATATGTGTATGTGTGTAATATGGTGTGCAGGCTGAAACTTTGTGTCCCTGAAATGAAACCAACTGCACTGTGATGTAGTATCTTCTTAATATGCTCATGAATTAAGTTTGCAAGTATTTTTGTTGAGAATATTTGCATCTGCGATTATTAAGGAGATTAGCTTATAGTTTTCTTTTTCATTGTATTTTTAATCTGCTTTTGGTATCAGGGTTATACTGGCTTTATAGAGTGAGTTTGGTAATGGTTCTCCCTTTTCTGTTCTGTAAAACAGCTTGGAATTATTGGTATCAAATTATTCATAAAAGTTTGGTAGAATTCAGCAGTAAATCCATTTGGCCATGGACTTTTCATTGTGGAGAGACTTAAACACAGTATGTCTTCTGAAAGTCCCATTTGTAACTTTAACTTTTTCAAAACCTAACCTATTTAAAAGATGGTTCTTAAATGCTTTAATTTCCCTTTTAGCTCACCACACATGAGAGGTAGTGGGAAAGAAAAGATGGTGTGGGGGGGGGGGGGGGGGGAGGGGGAGTGGACTTGCTTAGATAGATGCTTTGGAGCAACTCCCATCTGTGTTGTCTGGAAATCCGCAGTTCAGTTTACAGGTTAGCAGCGGCACCTCAGTCCATTCACAAACTCTTCATGGATACATCAGCAGTCCAGTTTGGTAGAGTCGGCATACCAAACAGAAATCAGCAGTAGACCTGGCAGGGACAGCCAGGCCTCAGCCTCGGCTCAAGTCAGCAGGAGGGACCAGGAAGGACACCAGGATAAGTTCTTAGCTGTGCTTCTCTCAGTGAAGTGATCAGACACAAGACATACAAGCATTACACATCTACAAAGCACAGCTCAGCCCGTCACTGTCTGTGGAGTCCTTTTTATACTCCTTCCAAACATCTCTTGTCCTTCACAGCCTCAGCATGTGAGTCTGTCTCAGTTGACATCACTCTGCCAATCAGACAGAGTCTGCAGAAGCGGCAAGAAACTGCGGTACAACACCAGGTGGTTCTTTTGGGCACATTTCTCTCTATGGAGTCCTGACAAACGCAGCTCAACTGTGCAATGTAAGGAGGACCAATACCTGTGTGTCATTAGCAAAGAATCCTCATCACGTGTCCTTTCATTGTGCTTGCTTTACTAGAACATCCTTTATCCTATGTCTGAATCAGCTAAATGTTCCCTTATTAGTCTGCCTTAGTCTTTCACCTGTGTCCACTTCAGGAAAACATTTCTTCATGTGTTTGCCCCAGCAAAACACCACTCAACCAACTTTCTAAAGAACTCTTTTTTTTTTTTTCTAGACAGGGTTTCTCTGTACAGCTTTGGCTGTCCTGGAACTCACTCTGTAGACCAGGCTGGCCTCAAACTCAGAAATCCGCCTGCCTCTGCCTCCCAAGTGCTGGGATTAAAGGCATGTGCCACCACTGCCCAGCTTCCAAAAAACTCTTAAGTTCCAATTTCACCCATCAGCCTTCTCTGAAACACCACCAGGTTTTCCTCTTGCATAACATGCCTCAACTGTAGGTTACCATGTGCTCTCTGAGGCCTCAGCTGAAGGGACACTCCTCCATTGCTGATGGGAGTGCAAACTTGTACAACCACTATGAAAATCAATTTGGCGGTTCCTCGGAAACTTGGGAATCAATGTATTTCAAGATCCAGCTATACCACCCCTGGGCATATACCTAAAGGACGTTCCAACTTATCACAGGACACTTGCTCAACTGTTTCATTGTGACTTTATTCATAATAGCCAGAAAATAGAAACAACCTAGATGTTCCTCAACTGAAGGAATTGATTTACACAATGGAGCTAGTTTTCAAAAGTTCATAAAATTCTTCTGTGAAAGTAGCATCATTTTTACTCCAGTACCTAGGGGTCTCCATAGTGATTTGACATTAGAATTTGCCTAGATGTTCTTGGTGACATTTTCCTCCACAAATGCTCTTTGTAACCTACTGATAACTAGTTGATATTACCTCAAGGGTAGGGCTGCTGCTCTGAATAATCTTTGAATGCTTGTCTAGATCCAGGGCCTCGTGCTTCCACAGTAAGCACTTTACCCACTGAGCCATTTCCCAGATCCTAGGACACTGATTTTGACATGCCAGACATGCCAAGTATAAAGCCCTGCTTTAAGGTTTTGTTTTGTTTTCTGTTCTGTCTTCTGCCTACAAGAGATGTGAGTCTTCATATAAACTCCAATGAAACCAGATATTGTGTCAATGCCCGTGATCAGAAGTTCAAGACCAGCCTCAGGTACATAATGAGCAAAACGTTTTCTTTCAAAATACATTTATGTGTAAATAAACTATGAATAGTCCATTCTGAAATGGGAAACAAAGTAGCCCCTTCAAAAGACAATTAATTCTGTGACTCAAGGTTTCCATTCATGTTTTCACACTAAAAAAAAAAAAAATATATGGATCCTGCTGGGCAGCGGTGACGCACGTCTTTAATCCCAGCACTTGGGTGGCAGAGGCAGGCGGATTTCTGAGTTTGAGGCCAGCCTGGTCTATAGAGTGAGTTCCAGGACAGCCAGGGCTACACAGAGAAACCCTGTCTCGAAAACCAACAAAACAGAAATGTGAGAACCCGTGAGGACCCGCATTGATTCCCAGCACTCAACTGTCTTAGTTTCACTTCCTATTGCTATGAAGTATCCTGATATGTTAGAGGAGAAATTGTTTCCTTGATTCACAATTCCAGGTTACTATCACTGTGGGAAGCCTGGATGGCAGAACTTGAAGCAGCTAGTCAGTCATCTTACATTTCATCTTACATTCACAGACAAGAGCAGAGCAGAGCCCTTGAGGAGGCTCAGAGGTTAGAGGTACTTCCCGCCAGGCCTGACAACCTGAGTTTGCTTTCTCAAGGCTTGCATGGTAGGATAGCACTGAGTCCTGTAAGTTGACCTCTGACCTCCATACGTATGCCATGGCGTGTGCCCCTTCCCACATACACATAAGTAGAAAGAGCAGAGAGCAAAAAATGAGTGCAGGCCAGTGCTCAGCTTGCTTTGTCTACTCTCACACAATCCAGGGTCTTTGCTCCAAAATGTTGCTTCATAAAGTGGGTGGGTCTTTCACCTGAATTAACATGATGTAGATAACCCCCTACAAACATGCCTACAGGCCCCTTCTAGGTGATTCCAGATGTCATCAAGTAGAAAATTAACACCAATCATTGCACACAAAAGAAGTCCTGCTTGGTGACTTGTACTTTTTATGCAAAACCTGGGAAAACCAGAACACACAGATCCCTGGAGCATAATGGCCATCCAGTCTAGATAAATCTGTGATCTACAGGGTCTAAGAGAGATTTGGCCTCTATAAATAAGGTGAAGAGGAAGCCATCCCAAAGCTGTTGGCTGTACCTGGGATGTGTTCTAGCTGGGATGCCTTGTCTGCTCTCAATAGAAGAGGAAGCACCTAGCCTAGCAGAGAATTGAGTGCCAGGCTTGGGGGATACCGGGGTGGGGGCACCTACTCAGAGAAGGGAAGGGGGGGTGAGGGAATGATTATGGGAGGTGGTGACTGGGAAGGGGGCAGTGAGTGGGATGTAAAGTGAATAAGTAAAAAAAAATTAAATAAAAAGAAAAGGTGAATAGTGGTGGACATGAGGGGCAGAGGCGTTCATCTCACGGAAGACAGGAAGAGGGCCATGCAAGAATGTTCACCTCAGCCAGGCAGTGGTGGTACACGCCTTTAATCCCAGCACTTGGGAGGCAGAGGCAGGTGGATTTCTGAGTTCGAGGCCAGCCTGGTCTACAGAGTGAGTTCCAGGACAGCCAAGACTACACAGAGAAACCCTGTCTCCAGAAACAAAACAAAACAAAAGAAAACAAAACAAAACAAAACAATGTTCACCTCAGGGAAGACAGCAAGAGGACCATGCAAGGGACAAGTTTTAGTCTTCTAGGGCAGACCCAGAGTGACCCACTTCTCCCCAGTGATGATGTTTAAGTGCCCATGACCTACAGCCATTTTCCAAAATCCCATCAACTGGCAGCCACTCTGAAATACATGAAAGCTTCCAGTGACATTTCATTTTCAAATCATAAGAGATTTCCCTGGTTTTCATACTTGACCTTGGACTGCCTAAACACCTTCCGTCCTTTGGTATCTGTTTACAGTGAGGCACCAAATTATCATTATCTGTCAGTACTTCCCCAACCCGCCAACACCCTTAGGTGTGTATTTTCCTGGGTGGTTCATTCTCGTATTCTATCCAAATTTATTAGCAAAAGATTTACCAGCTGTATTGCAATCGGGGAGCTGGTAGCACTCCAGCAATGAAATCTTCACTGCCAGATGGAAATATCTGACCCAGCTCCAAATCTAATATTAAAGGTCGTTTTTGTTATCGTTGTGGTTTTGTTGTTCTGTTCTGAGACTGAGTCTTGTAGAGCACAAGCTGGCCTCAAACTTGGCTTGGTATGTGGCTGAGGGTAAGCTTGAACTTCCAGTGCTCCCGATCTCATTGTCTGGGTGCTAGCGTTACAGTCACGTGCACATGCCGCCACACCTAGCTTTCTGTGGTACTGGGATCAAACCCAGTGACTTGTGCTATCTAAGCAAACACTTTGTTATCTGAGTTACAACCTCAGTTCTAGAATCTGCTTCCTCGAACCACTTTTTTTTTTTTTAAGAAAAACAAACTATCTTAGGTTGGGTTGTCTGGGAAACGGATTGACATTTCTGTGCAGCTGATTGTTAATACATGTTTTCCACCTCAGTATCTGTACAACCCTGCAGAATGCACTGATGTAACCACAATACCAGAGTAATTTTGGAGTGAGCTGGTATTGCCTGTTGGCTCTTCTTATCGACGCACTGAATAGTCATCAGACGCACGCTTGCCGCAGGCGGTCCTCAGGGACACGTCCTTGGGGGAGGCAGCTCTATCTGCAGGAAGGTGATTCCCAGAGAGAACGTACTTGAGAGCTGTCACCCTCCAACCTTCCCAGCCGCTGAGGGGTGATCTAGGAGATACACCGGCATTTACCTCAGAGATTACAGCAAAAATTGTAACAGAGAATTAAACGAAAGAGGGAGTCAAAAGGAGTCACCAGAGACTCCTACAGTTACGGGACAATAGGAAGAATTGTCAGAGAATTCATGGTGTGCTTCTGCAGAGACAGAGGCAAGAGGATCAGGAGCTCAAGGTTGTCTTCAGCTGGCTTTATGTGAGGCGCTGTCTCAAGACAAAAGTAGTCACCATAAAGAAGGAAGAAGGAAGCAGAGAGCCATGGGAGTTGTCTGCTAGGAGTTTGGGGGTTTTAATCCAATGTTGTAACATAAAAAAATAAAAAATTTCAGGCAGGCCCAGACTGAGGGCTCACACATGGAATGCCAGATCTTGAATTCTGTGTAGGTGATTTATTTTTTTTTTCTCTCTTGGAGCAGCTGATCCATAGAAGCTATGCAGTGCTGTTTGTGGAAATTCGGCTCTTCATTATCTCCTACTAGAAAAAACTGAGCCTGGGTGTCATGTGATCTAGGCTAGGCTCTGTCTTACTGTGTGGATGAAGATGAGCTTTGGGTGTTTTTGATCTTGCTGCATCCACCTCCCAGGTCTGGGAACAAAGGAGTGAGGCACAATGCCTGGTTTTACTCTATGCTGGAGGCTGAATCCAGGCCTCACTTGCTAGACAAGCATTCTTCCACCTGAAGATGGAAGAATGAAGATGGGCTGCACCCATCAGCCTTGCAGAAACATTCTTGTCCATACTGTCCACAGTAGTATTGTCAGATGTGAGGGAGTTACTAGTAACATATAGATTAACACACACACAAACACACACCACACACACAGACACACCATACACACATGCACAAAACCACACGTATCACACCACATACTACTATCACACACACACACACACACACACACACACACACACACACACACACACACCAATCCTAGTTTGCATTCAGGAGGCAGAAGCAGGGTGAAGGCCAGTCTGGGCTACATATTGGTGGCATGTCAAAAGAAACAAACTTACAAATAAACAAGACAAAATTCTATTGTGATTCAGGAATTGTTTTTCTGTAGATTGTTTTGGGTAGATTGGCTGCTGCTGGGTTCAGGCTGGGGCAGAAGCTATGCTGTGTACTTCATTTCCCTACTCTGAGTACACTGCTGGGTTATGCTTTGTCTTGTTGTTTGGGTTTTGAAAGGTTCTGATGTAGCCCAGTCTGTCCTTGAACCCCTGATGCTCCTGCCTCCTCAGGCATCAGGGGCTGAAGTGTTGGGGACTGAATACAAGGTCTCACATATACACCCTAATTCCACCTCTGAGCTACGCACTCAACCCCTCATTATTTTTCAAACAAAATTTGTCATGGTATACCAAGAAAGTTTAATTGAAAACACTTGGCAGATGCAAAGGACTGAGCCATCATAAACTGTCACCTCAGTCTAGGCCTCCAGGCTGGTGATTATTTTAGAAAAAGAAACTGTTGAGAAAAGAATCAGTGCTGGGAGACCGTAATCATTCCAAACAGCCTGGGAGTTTGTCACCAGAGCGCTTGCCTACTTAGAGCACATTGGCCCAACATGTTAAGAAGACATTGAAAATGATGGCCTAGCATGTCCAGATAAAGTCTGTGGGAAAAGCTTACTTTCTGAGGGCCTGTTGTCACCACAGCCTTTTCCACAGTTAAGAATTAACATGCCTGCCCCTAGAGGCCTTGCAGGTGTGTCTGCTGTGTCACGTGAGAAGAGAGAGGCTGTGTTTACGTTCAGTGTTCGGACCTATGAACATCTGGATGACTAGTAGCCTAACATTCCCTGAAAAAAGCGAGCCTAAGATGACTACCAGAACAGCACCATGGGTCCTGGACAGGGAGCTAATCTGAGATGACCACCAGGCTGGTGCCATGCAAGCCTTGGGGGTTGTGTGTGCAGATGGTGCCCCAGATGACCCCTGCCCAATGCCATAATATATGAGTGGAACATAGCTCTTCTGAGACCACTCTTGAGATGACTCCAGACACTCAGAGACCCCGGGCACCACTATGAGGAGCCAGTAAGTGGTGGAGAGATGGAAGAGAAAGAGAAACTGAAGGATGTGGGCACAATGAAGAGAGGCAGAACTGGAGACTCCAAGGGAGAACACCCTGATGTGTGTAGCCAGCGATGCCACCTGGGGACCATAGTGTGGTCCTGGCCTGTGCTGCCACCTGGGGCCATGTCTGGGTCCATGTTCCTGCGGCACCAGGGGTCTGTTACCACCAAAGGCCAGGTGGACATCTCTGGTCTGGGCTGCCACCTAGGGACATGTTGATGTCTGAGGGCTGGGAGAACTGGCCCTGTCCCTCACCTGAACATTGTGGAGAGCTGGTCCTGGGGGCGTGAGAACAGGAGAGCTGGCCTATCCCCTCACCAGCTGCAGCACTGGGGAGACTGAGTCCCACACCAAGCTTGGGCAGCACAGTAGAGCTGACTCTAGTTTAATTAGCTGGGACAGAGGCAGAAGGATCTCTGAGAGTTCCAGGACACAGGGGCTATATAATGAGATTCTGCCTCAACAAAACCAAACAAAAGAACCGAGTCTCAGGGGCAGGAGTGCTCAGGAGAGACAGAACACCCCCATAAGACAGAAAGGGCAGAAACTTTCTATTTATCTGTTTTAATAAACTGATAACAATTTTAAAAATGTATATGTATGTTCTGCCTCATGTCTGTCTGTGTGCACAAGTGTGCCTGGGCTCAAGAAGAGCAGAAGAAGGCACTGGACCCCCGGAACCAGACTTGAAGATGGTTGTGAGCTCCATGTAGTTACAGGTCCTTTTCATTTTTGAGAGATCTCTCCAGCCCCAACAACACTTTAAAAATGTTTTACTACATTTTACTATATGTGCTTGAAGCCCACAGAGGACAGCTGGTGGCTTCAGATACCCTAGAACTAGAATTAGAGGCAGGTGTAAGCCACCATGCAGGTGCTGAGAAGCCAAGTCTTCTGCAAGAAACAGGAAGCACTTTAAACCACTGAAGCACCTCTTCAGCTCCACCCCCAGCTTCTTATTTGTTTGTTTGTTTGTTTTTGGTGAGCGTTTACTTCTCCTGTATCAGCCTGCTTAGTGCAGCACCATGCCCAGCTGACAACTTCTTTTAAAAGGCTACTATTTATTTAGTATAGTGTGTGTGTGTGTATAAGCATATCTAATATATATCATATTAATTATTACATATATTTCATTTATATTCTTTACTGTGGAAGCATATTGGGGTTGCTGGAGAGAGGGCTCATTGACTAAGAGACCTCACTACTTTTCTCAAGGACCAGCGTTTAGTTCCTGGTACCTAAGTCAGACAGTTGATAACTACCTCTAACTCCAGCTTTAAAAAATCTAACACCCTCTTCTGGTTTTCACTGGCCTCATGTACACATACCCAAGGACACAGACATATGCATACAGTTAGAAATAAAATACATCTTTAAAAGTACGCATTCTTGGGCTGGGGCAATGGTTTAATGTAAACTGCTTACTGGGTAAGGACTTATCCTTAGCTTGGACATAAGCCAGACATGGCATATGTCTGTATCCCAACACTTGGAGGGAGAGATAAGAGGAATCCTGGGATTTGCTGGTTAGTAAGTGTAGCCAGCAGTGAGCTCTGGGTTTAGTGAGAGCCTGTGCTTCGCAAGTCTGAGGCCCTGGATTGATCCTAAGCATCATAAACACAGAATTCTGGGCCAGCAATGCAAATGCATAATACCTAATGATTCCAAACACATTTTGTTTCAGGTTGTTCATGCATCAAACCTTAGGGCTAATGCCAATTAGGCTTAACTTCAACACACTGGGTGGCTACTCCGTTTTTTTCTTAATTTCTGTTGTTCCTTTTTTTTTTTTTTTTTTTTTTTTTTTTGGTTTTTTCGAGAAAGGGTTTCTCTGTATAGTCCTGGCTGTCCTGGAACTCACTCTGTAGACCAGGCTGGCCTCGAACTCAGAAATTTGCCTGCCTCTGCCTCCCAAGTAATTTCTGTTGTTTCTGAGACAGGGTCTTGCTCTATAGTTGTGGAGCTCACTGTGTAGCTCAGGCTGACATTGAACTTGCAGTGTTCTTCCATCCTCTGACTCTCAAGCGCTGAGACTGCAAGCATGTGTCACTACACGGGGTCTAAATTGTCAGTGTTATTGAGCAAAACGACTACGTTTTCTTTCAAAATACATTTATGTGTAAATAAATAGTCCATTCTGAAATGGGAGACAAAGTAGCCCCTCCAAAAGACAATTAACCCTGTGACTCAAGGTTTCCATTCATGTTTTCACACTTAAAAAATATGGATCCCGCGGGGCAGTGGTGGCGCACACCTTTGATCCCAGCACTTGGGAGGCAGAGGCAGGCGGATTTCTGAGTTTGAGGCCAGCCTGGTCTACAGAGTGAGTTCCAGGACAGCCAGGACTACACAGAGAAACTCTGTCTCAGAAAAAAAAAATGGATCCAAACATATGGCCATTGTTTTTGAAAATACCTGAAGCCCAGAATGTTCAGTTTCTAATGAAGATCTTGGGCTTTGTGTGGAGCTCATTGCGAAAGGCAGCCTGTTCTCTCGGGAGGGAACCCACATTTACTGAAACCATCAGGCTGTTGTGTACAATCCAGACTCCAGTGCATAGCTTCAAAGGGAGAAACAAAGCTTTCCCAGACCTCAAGCCTTCATTAGCATAATAAGGATTGCATTTTCTCCCAGTAGGTGAACGTTATTTCTCGCAATCTTCTGCACCATAAAACAAATTTCAATACTTTTAAAAGTATTTTTTTTTTGTTTGTTTGTTTCGTTTTTTTTTTTTTTTTTTTCCAGTCTACACAGAGCTGGGATCAAACTCAAGGCTTCAGGCATGCTAGCAAGCACTCTATCAACTGAGCTAATCTGAAGCTGTGGAGGTTTAAATGAGAAATGGTCCCCATAGGCTCAGGCATTTGAACACTTACTTGGTCACCAGTTTGCCAGTGTTCTTTGGGAGAAGCCAGGGAACCTTTCGGAGACGCTGCAGAACATTTAGGAGGTGTGGCTTTGCTGGAGGAAGCGGGTCACTGCAGACAGCCCAGTTCACTTCCGGTCTGCTCTCTAGGTTTATGGTCGGAGGTGTGATCTCTCCGTTGCTGTGCTTCCCACACCATAATGGGCCCCCTCTGGAGCTGTAAGCCCAGACAAGTTTGCTCTTCTCTAGGTTGGCTTTAGTCGTGGTGCTTTATGACAGCAACAGGAAAATAACGAACACACCAATCCAGGCTCAAACATTTTAAAAGGTTAGGCCTGGTGGTCAGAGTTAGGTGTAATTTCAAGAGGCTGAGACAAGAGGATAGCTGGAAGTCAGAGGTTAGCCTGGGCTACATAGTGAGTTCCAGGCTCACCAGACCTACAGAGTTAAGACATTATCTCAAAGGGAAAATGACAAGTTTACAGCAAAGCAAGTTATGAAGGTTAACTTTTGACACTTTGACACAAGCTAGGGTCATCTGTAAAGAAGAAGCCTCAATGGAGGGAGTGCCCCATCAGATTAGCCTGTAGACAAACCCAGGAGGCGTTTTTCTTTCTGAGTAAGTGATATTTAAAGGTCCTGGGCCACTGTGAGCACTGTACCCCTGGGTAGGTAGTGCTGGGCGGTCTA
This sequence comes from Rhabdomys pumilio, assembly GCA_030674055.1. Classification (NCBI taxonomy): domain Eukaryota; kingdom Metazoa; phylum Chordata; class Mammalia; order Rodentia; family Muridae; genus Rhabdomys; species Rhabdomys pumilio. The sequence goes on along the minus strand of JANHMN010000007.1, from coordinate 70,207,358 downwards.
TGGGGGCAGGGTGAGCAAGCCCGTAAGCAGCACCCTTCCATGGCCTCCATTTCAGCTCCTGCTCTGAGCTCCTGCCTTCACTTCCCTGAGCGGTGGATAGTGATTAGAATATGTAAGCCAAATAAACTCTTCCCTTTCTCCTTTGGCCAGAGTGTTTATCAGGGCAGCAGAAAGCAAACCAGGACACAAGTCAGTATGTTTTCTCTGACTAAAGTAGAGCCAAGTTAGAGATCAAAGAAAGTTCTCTGCAACCCCAAATAACTAGAAACTAAGTAACGTAGTTTATGTGAATTGTGGGTCAAAGAAGAAATCAAGTAGAAGGTTAGAAATTATTTTAGAGCTTAATATGCTACTTGTCCAGAAAGGTGGAGACAGCAATGCTTGTCTTGTAGGTATGAATCAGAACTCTGGAACACGGACATGTGGAGCCCAGCAGAGTCCTGGTCCCATAGCTGCTCCCAGAGGGTACAGCCAGTCACTGCACACAGTGAACTATGGGGAGGTGAGGGGAGGGGAGGGGGGGGTTGGGGAGGGGAGAAGCCTGGAGGAATGTTATGGCATTACAGACACTGCAGCAATTCCAAGCCCGATTTTTGCTCTAGGTGAATATGAGCGATCGAGTCATCCAGCCTCAGATTTTGTCAAAATCCTTACCAGAGTCCAAAGGTTCTGTGGGTTCTACACCTGGGCAGCCAGGCAGTAGCTAGTTTTAGTTCTACACATGGTTGTATCTAGTTTTTGGTGTCAGGGTATAGTGTAAATATTTGTTCCTTACTTGGGCAAGATGAGTAACCATCACAAACGTTCCTTTGCTAGGATGACTCTGAACACATATATTTCCAATACCAAAGTCAATGGCAATGCTGTATGCAAGTTCCCCATATCCAGAAGCCAGACAGTCCCTAGGAGCTTTATATGGAGATCTTCCTCTGTGGAAGGTGCACAAGCTATTCAGGAGCCTGACTGGTTCACTCAATGAGTCAGCTCTGAAGCACTTGGCTCCTGTAACATTTCTGTGAGAAAACTCACTCACAGGGTCTCACAAAACCAACAATACAAAAAAACTTAACCAACTAAACAACAGTAATTTGATTAGGAAGACTGTGTCCCACAGAATTTTTAGTACCTTCACTACACTGGTTCAAGTTCTTTATCTAGCAGATGGCTTTATTGTTGTTGTTATTTTTGAGACAGGGTTTGTTACATAGCCCAGGCTGGCTCTGGGTTCTCAGCTTCCCATGTGCCGTGTCAGTGTGTCCAGCTTGGGGGTTGCTTCCTTGTAATTGAGTAGTTGTTATCTCCTGGTGTCAGTCGGTGCTTCTCACTTCTGATTCTCTCATCCCGAGCTGCTGTGAATCTGGAGAGCAGCCACCAAAGCTTGCTTTATTGCATAAACTGAATGGAGCCAGAGGATTTTATTATAAGTTTTACACTTCACATACTGGAAGGAGAATATAAAGAAGTATTGGACTAGATGGCAAGATAGACAGGGAGAGAAAAATGTAAATTGGAATAAGGCAAACAACAAATCCAAGGCCAAACAACAAATCCAAGTGGTGGCACACTTCTGTAGTCTTAGTACTTGGGAGGCTGAGGCAGGAGGATTGCTTTGAGTTTAAGGCCAGCCTGGTCTACATAGTAAGTTCAAAGCCAGCCCAGGGTATGTAATGAAACAATCTAGGACAGAAAGTAATTTCAAAACTCACCGAAGTCATGGATTTTGACACATCTACCCTTGGGCATGTCTTATCCTTTCTCTGAATGGCGCTCTTTCTAAAGCCCACAGTGGTTACATCTACTTTAAATGGTTTTTTCCTAATAAATGTCTAGTTTCATGCTGGCTCCAGAGCCCCAGAGTTTGTGATTTCTCTCTCTCTCTCTCTCTCTCTCTCTCTCTCTCTCTCTCTCTCTCTCTCTGTGTGTGTGTGTGTGTGTGTGTGTGTGTGCAATTGTGAATGGAATTCTGTTTTTTTGTTTTTTTGAGACAGGGTTTCTCTGTGTAGCCCTGGCTGTCCTGGAACTCACTCTGTAGACCAGGCTGGCCTCGAACTCAGAAATCCTCCTGCCTCTGCCTCCCAAGTGCTGGGATTAAAGGTGTGCGCCACCACTGCCCGGCTCAGACAGACATTCTTAATCTGATGGTTTTTGTTTCTGATTTTTTGAGACAGGTCCCTTGGCATAGCCCAATCAGGCCTCTGTCCCAGCCTCCTTAGGGCTGGGATTAGAGGTCTAGGCCACCACCTCAAAGATGAGCTCTTTAAGCACTAGAAAACTATATTTCAAAGCATTTCTCACAGTCTCTTCAATGACAATGAAACAGTTTGAAACTACAATTGATTGTAGATGCTCCCAGGAGGGAAAGCAGTAATTGAAGCTGTTTGTGAGTAGCAAAGGACCTAAGATGGCCCTCATTCCCTGTCAGCCTTGTCAACAAGACGAGCTGCAGTCACTGTCTGCTGCTGTGAAGAGACAAAGTGACCACATCAACTCTTATAAAAAAAAAAAAGCATTTAATTGGGTCTGGCTTACAGTTTAAGAAGTTTAGTCCAGTATCAGCATGGTGGGAAGCATGGCAAAGTGCAGACAGACATGGTTCTGGAGAAGGAGCTGAGAGTTCTACATCTGGGTCTGAAGGCATCAGGCGGGGGAGAGGGAGGGAGGAAAGGATGGATGGAGAGAGAGAGACAGAGAGAGAGAGAGAAAGAGAGAGAGAGAGAGAGAGAGAGAGAGAGAGAGAGAGAGAGAAACAGACACTATGCCTGGCTTGAACATTTGAAACCCCAGAAACCCAGAGACATGTCATCCAAGAAGGCCACATCTCCTAAACTTTTCAGAGTGTCACTTCTTAAAAATTCAGATCTATGAACCTATGGGGGCCATTCCTATTTAAACTACCGGATTCCACTCCCTGGCCACTGTAAGCTTATAGCCATATCATAATGCAAAAGTGCATTCAGTTTAACTTCAAAAGTTCCCATAGTCTATAAGTCTCAACACTTTTTAAAAAGTCCAAAGTTGAAAGGCTTTTCTGAGACGCATGCCCATTTATTAACTGTGATCCCCTGTAAAATCAAAATAAGAAAACAGATCACGTACTTCCAACATATAATGGTACAAGATATATATTACCATTCCAAAATGGAGCATAGTGAGGAAATACTGGGACTAAGCAAGATTGAAAATCAGCTAGGCAAACTCCACATTCTGAGTCTCCATGTCTAATGTCAAAGTAATCTTCAGATTTCCAATGCTTTTGTTGTTGTTTTTCGACAGTGTTTCTCTGTGTATCCCAGGCTGTCCTGGAACTCATTCTGTAGACCAGGTTGGCCTCAAACTCAGAAATCTACCTGCCTCTGTCTCCTTAGCACTGGGATTAAAGTAGTGTGCCACCACTGCCTGGCTCCTTTCATTTTTGTTGACTTCAACACAATTATTTTTCTTGAGCTGGTTCCCTTCCCTGTTAGCAGTTTTCTGCAGTAGGTATCCCATGGCATTTCCAACACGTTCCGGTCTCCAGTGAAGTCCAGGCTTCACCTTCACAACATCACACAGTGGCTTCTTTGGGCCTCCATGCATGAACACCCCTGACACAAGCCTGGCCTCAGTGGCTTTCCTTAGCCACGAAGGGAGATTCCATAACCCCTTTCTTGTATCTTTGACTCTAAAGCCAGAGTCATGTAGCTGAAGATGTTAAGTTCTGCTGCTTGCTGGGGCTGAAACATGGCCCTTTTAAAAATTACATTTGTACCAGCTTTCTGTTTTTGATGGTTTTCTTCACTGCTGAATCCTTCCTTTAATTCTCTTTCACGAGTTGGAAGCTTAGCGGAGTGTCTTGCCCTGAGGCTTTCTTTACACTTTTTATCTCTGGAGCACAGGACTTAGAACATTACACTTCCTGATGCCCCCTTTCTCTTCACACTGTACATTTTGTGTTTTTCCTTGCTCAGCTTGCTCCTTTTCATTATAGATCTGCATAAGAGTGACCAAACCATATGACAGAGTCAATACTGGGCTGTCCTGAAATCTCCTCTGCCAATACCATTAACCCAACCCTCTTCAATCTAGCCTCAGGCAGATTTTTTTGGGCAAGGGAGAAAGTTCTTTTGGCACATTCTTTTCCAAAATATCACAAGAACGATCTCCAGGCCACTTACTAGTATTCCCCCTCTGAAAACTATTGAGTCAGGCCATTATAATCTGCATTGCTCTCAGCATCTCTGTCTTCCCTGCTTTTACTAGTATGGACCATTCAGCCCTGCTTAAAGGGTTTAACTACTTTCCTAATTCAAAGTTCCAAAATCACATACACCAACGAGCAATATAGTCAGACCCGTTACAGCAATATTCTACTCATGGTACCAACTAAGACAAGTCAGTGTTCTTTCTATTGCTGTGAAGAGACACTATAACCACAGTAACTCTTATAAAGAAAGCGTTTAATTGGGACTTGCTTACAGGTTCAGAGGTTTATTCCATTATCAGCATGGTGACATACAGGCAGACATGGTGCTGGAGAAGGGGCTAATAATACTACATACAGATCCACAGGCAACAGGAAAAGAGAGACACTGGGCCTGTCTTGGACTTTTAAAACTTCAAAGCCTGCCCCTAGTCACATACTTCTTCCAACAAGCACCTCCATGTCACTCCCTAAGCATATGAGCCTACAGAGCCGTTCTTATTCAAACCACCACTGTCATTTAAGAAGAAAAGCCTCAACTGAAGAATTGTCTAGATCAGATGGCCTATGGGGGATTTTCCTGATCACTTATTAATGTAGGAGGTCCCAGCCCACTGTGGATGGACCATCCTTAGGTAGGTGCCCATGAGATGTACAAGAAGGCTAGCTAAGCATGAGCATATAAGTAAGACAGAGAACAAGCCAGCCAGCACCATCACTCCATGGCTTCTCTCTCTAGGTTCCTGTCTTTATCATTGACTTCCCTCAATGATAAATTGTGATCTGGAACTATAAGAAAATAAACCCTTTCCTCCCTAAGTTGACTTAGATCATGTTGAACAATCATGTGACATTTTTGTTAAAGATCTCTGGGAGTTTCAACAATTCAAATGAAAAGATGTTGTTTGTCTTCCATAGTATACAACAGATTAAAATAGTAACTAGAGTTTTGACTAGTTAAGTATTAACTAGTCAATATATACTGATATCAATATAACTAGTTAGATATAACTGCTCAGGAATTCTACAAACCTTCTGGAATGTTCATATTAATATGTATCCAAATATAACATAGAGAAAGTTAAATGTCACCCTTATTCAATGATGCTTCCCATGTTAATTTAACAGATCAAACAAGCCTACTCAGTTTACACTGTCTCTATAGAAGAGCAAGTCTTTTGAAATCCTCCATAGGCCCCTATGGAGAAATTTCACATTTAATTTGAGATCAAAAGCAAAATAGATTTTTTTCAGGTGCTGGGGAGAAAGCTTAGCAGGCAATAGCACTTGTTAGAAATTATGAGGCCCTGAGTTCAAATTCTAAGGACTCATGTATAAAGTATGGTGTGACCTCATGCCCCTGTAAGCCCAAAACACACACACACACACACACACACACACACACACACACACACACACACACAAACACAAACATATGTACACACACATTATTTTAAAAAAAAAAGTTTTTTTGAGACAGGGTCTCTGTTTTGCCTTTCGTAGTCTTAACTACACACATTACTTTTCAGAAGCCAGATTTTTCCAGTGCCACACAGGCCACGCTATAAATAGATTCCAGCATTGTCTGTTCCTTTGTAATAAGAAGCTGCAAGTAGAAAAGCTTAAATTTGTGTCCAGCAGCCAGTGTTTCAGCAGTATATCTTATTTGGAAATGACCTACATATTCATAGAATATCCTTAATGGTATTGATTCATTTAGACAGGGGCTCAGATATCTCAGAGTAGCCAAGGATGTCTGATGCTTGTGCTCTTCCATCCTTTGACGTGGCCTTGGCCACCACCTCATTCAGTAAGCAGTTAGTTCAACTTAGCACAACATTAATATTTTGTTGTTCAGCCATGAAGTTCTTTTTGTATTTTTCACTAAGACATTTATTAGTCACTTGGCAATACTGAGGACAAAGCTTGGGCCTAAGGCATGTTGCTTTAGTTACTGTGCCATTTCTGTGAACAAGACCTGGACAGAAGCAACTTAAGGAAGGAAAGAAGGAAGGAAAGGTTCATTCTGGCTCAGAGTTCAAAGGAACAGTGGTGTATCCTGGTGGGGGAGTCACCATGACAGGATCAAGGCAGCTGTCATATGGTGTCCACACTCAGCTGGTCACATTGTGTCTGATACACTCAGAAAGCAGAGGGAGAGGGACGTTGGTGCTGAGCACAACTTCTCTTTTCTGGTGCAGAGCTCCAGCCATGGCAAGGTGCTGCTCACATTCACAGTGTCTCCCCGCCTCCACTAATCTAATCTAAAAACCACTTCACAGACAGGCAGAGGTTTGTTTCCATGGTGATTCTGGATCCTGTCGCATTGACAATCAAGACTAACCAATACACAAGGCAACAAAGAGCTCTAAGACTGGGTAACACCCAGCTGCTCACAACTGACCTTGATTGTACCTTTTATTTTTTCAGTTGAATTTATAAATTTATAATCTTAAACATATACAAGACTTTTGGGTAGTGAATCCAGGTAAAAGAAAATTTATATTGGATGCTGACAGACCTACAGAAACTGAGCTACATTTTCAGCTTTCCTTTTTCCCTCGGAGTCAGAGTCAAAGTTGACCAAGCTAACCTTGCATTTGTGATCCTCCTTCCTCAACTTCCCTGATAGGTGGGATTATACATCAGCAGGCCAAGAGTCTTAGTTACTCTTCTATTGCTATGAAGAGACACAACAACCAAGGCACCTTTCATATATATATATGTGTGTGTGTGTGTGTGTGTGTGTGTGTGTGTGTGTTGTGTGTATGCATGTAATTGTGAGCTTGCTTACAGTTTCAGAGGATGAATCCATGACCATTATTATGGTGGGGTGCATGGCAACAGGCAGGCATGGTGATAGCTCAGCAGCTGAGAGCTTACAACCTGATCCACAAGCAGGGTAAGAGCATGGTGGTGGAAGGGGGCAGAGAGTGGAGAGAGGTAGAGGGAGCAGGGAGAGACTGGGCTTGAGCATGAGCTTTTGAAACCTCAAAGCCCATTCCTAGTGACACACCTCCTCCTACAAGGCCACACCTCTTAATCCTTAACAAACATTTCCACCCAACAGTGGACCAAGTAGTCAAATATATGAGCCTATGAGGCCACTCTCATTCGAACCACCACACCAGAATAAATATAACTTTCATATTTATCAAAAGTATTCTTGAGCTGGACTTGAAATGCACTTTGTCTTCAAGGGCAAAGCTAACTTCAGTTGTGACTAAAACCCAGTGAGTCTTTTTATGGCTTATCACTGATAAGCCTTATATGGTTTAGTCGTGGACACAAGAAATGTCCCTAAAAGTAGGCAGAAAACATGCAATCCTCCTCAAAATCTCAAAGGTAATCCAAGAATGCAAAGCCCATGGTGTCAACAAGGCAAAGAAGGCGAGACAGTGCAGATAAACTCCCTGAGAGAGGCATGGGTGGACAGTGACAGCTGTGTGGACTGCTGGCCAGCTGGAGAAGCTCAGAGAAGGCATTCTTACAGCCACGGTGCCATCTTTAAAGACCCCAAACAAGGTGAAATGAAAACTTTATTCTTATTTCCTTTTTACAACAAGCCACACAAATGGCAGAAACAAGGGATAAGAACCATTCCCTGAGCAGTGGTCCTCATACCATAACAAAACTCTCGAGAGCTGCATGGCCAAGAATCAGTTCTAACAAATATTTCTCTCCTGACAATCCAGAATTAGACAGCAATAGACAAGAAAACCTCGTATTGCTGCCCTTGTTAACTTTCCGTTCTGGGATAAAATACTGTGACCAGAAGCAACCTGGGTAAGGAAAGGGTTTGCTTGGCTGACAGCTAACAGCCATTCATCTCTGAGGGAAACCAAGGTAGGAGTTAAAAACAAGAGATTGAAGCAGAAACCAGAGGAATGCTGCTAACTTCCAGGCTCTCCACCAGTTAGTCTTCTTATGTAACCCAGGCCCACAGCCCAGTGGTGACAGTGGCATGGGGCTCCTACACAAATTAACAACAAAGAAAATGCCCCACAGACTTGTCCACAGCCCAGTCTCATGGAGGCATTTCCTGTATTGAGGTTCTGCAACTCACTGTGACTCCTTTCCTTTTCAGTGGGGAGAAGTACAGAGAGTTCTGGGAATGCTAGTAGTTACAAGAATTCCTGCCAGGTTGGACATTTGGTGTATTTTGTTTTTGTTATGAGCAGAGTCTCTGTAGATGCAGGACTCTCACTGTAGTCCTTGCTGGGTCCAAACTTGTAATCCTCCTGCCTCAAGCTTCTAAATATTGGGATTACAGGTGTGAGCCACCATGTCCCATCCCATCTCTTCTGGGTTTTGTGAGGTTTCCCCGGACCCCCGTCTGAAAATGTGGAGTAAGGTGTGGATGTCTGTCCTCCCGGCATAGCAGCCATTATTGTCTTAGAGAAGCTGAGATTAGCCCCAAAAGATCCCACATCAGGTCTGTTACCTTTCCCACACAGGAGGGAGTGGTGTCATCAGAGGCTTACTGAAAGCCCAGTCATCTCTATGCCTCTTTCATAGATGTATGTGAGTCTGCTCTAGCTGCATGCAACTTGAGAAGCTGACAGAGTAGAGAGAGAGTGGAAAGTTAGCTGAGGGAACTCCATCCATGCAGCTGTTTAAGCTGTTGCAATCCACACCAGCATGCGATTTCAGTGACAGTGAGTAACCTGTCACCCATGCTCCCGTAAGAAGCCAGATAAACTAATGGCTCACCAAGTTAGAGTTGAATGGAATCATTCCTTTGGTCTGCTGTTGACGCCCTATCTGAGGCAAGCAGATGTTTCTCCACCACTTTCAAGGAAAAGTTTAGGAAACAAGGGGTGTCTCAGTCCTTCAAGATCTCAGCTTTGTTGCCAGAGGCTTCAAGGTGGAAAATTCCACTTCTGCCCTTTCTAGTGTCCCTGCTGGGTCTAAGATTAAATAGAGATGACACAGATTAACAGGAGAAAAGTATAATACAAATTTTATGTGACATGGGAGCCCAAAACAAACAACACCCCCCCCAAAAACCCTGAAGACTGAAAGAAACAGTTATTGTAGATCACGTATGTACTGAATGGATCAAAGACAAATGAGCTGTAAAAATGTGGTGAGGCACTGGGGCTGGGCAGGTGGAAAGCCAGGGCAGTTTACCAAGGCTTGCACGTGCAGAATTCTCTCCTTCAGGGTGGGGGTGCTGTTCTCCAGGATGGGGAGGGTGAGGAGGATGCTGTTCCCTAGGATGGGGAGGGAATCTTTCACACAGGATTGTCATCTTCTGCTTTTAACAAACTACACTGAAGGTCAAAGTGACTTTTTAAAATTGGTATTTAACTTTTAGCAGATTATTATTATTGGCTGCCACAGCGCTTTTGTGAGGGTTGTCTCCTTAATCACAGATCTCCAGCTTTGCTCAGCGGGCATCTTTACTTACTGAGTCTTCGTTCTCACTCTTAAATTTTGGGGGTTAAAAAAGTTTATTTATCTATCCCCAAACAACACACACACACACACACACACACACACACATATACACACACACACACACACGTGTGTATATATACACACACACACACATATATATATACATTTATTTTATCATATATATGTAAAGATATAGTTTTTAAAAATTATGTTCTCAAACACATATTAATATATGTATGGAGAGAGGGGAGAGAGAGAGTAAAACTGGGGGTTAGAGAAATGGATGAGCAGTTAGGAGCACTGGCTATTGGCTTGTTCCCCCAGCATCACCTCCTCCTTCTGGCCTTGGTGGGCACTGCACACATAAGGTGCACAAACACACACACTCAGCACTCCCCCGTACTGACACAGAAGTGAAACATAAAGGAAGGAGGAAAAAGAAGTGCAAAGTGATGACTCACTGTGCAGATACCTGCCACCAAGCCAGAGTGCCTGAGTTTGTTCCCTGACCAACATGGTGGAAGGAGAGAACTGACTCCTGCAACCTACCCGTGATCCGTCCACAGGCACCCTCCAACACTCAAGCACATCAAAGACCTAATAAATAAATGTAAAAAAAATTGCTGGGGGTGGGATTGGCTTTAGCAATGGCATCATTTGGCTCATAGTGATATAGCCTGAAAAACAACAGGAAGTATCAAGAAAAGCACTGATCCAAACAAAGCCTAATGTGGAGAAACTCTGTTCTGAAAAATGTTAAATACAGGGCCTGGCTCTGTGGGCTGAGCTCTCACTGTTTCAGAGGACCCCCTCCGAGTCACCCAGGCGCTTTTACACCTGTGTTTGATGCCTCCGAAGATGGTATTGCCCAAACAACCCAAACAATGAGGTTGGTGGCAAACACCCTTAATCCCAGCACTCAGGAGGCAGAGGCAGGCAGATCTCTGACTGTGGTCCATTTAGAGAATTCCAGGATAGCCCCGGTGAGACCCTGTCTTTAAAAAAGGAATCATCATCATCGTCATCATTGTTGTCGTTGTTGTTGTCGTCGTCGTCATTGTCATCATCATCACCATCCAGGATGGAAAATGGGCATATCACCCTTTGGTTATATGAAGAAAGAGGACACACAGGTGACGTCCCCAAAGCTCCCTGTAACTGAGACTCTTGAAAACCTTGCCCTCACAGGGGTGAGTCCCCAGTTTGGAGACCACTGGGAGAGAAAAAAGGGCTTATCTGCCTTAAGAAAATGTTGCCACCTAGTGGTGATTCCTCAAGTCATAGACACAGAGACCTAAGGGTTCCCTTGACCTTTGAAAGGACATCTGTGGGAAGGACATTTGCTGGTTCAGCTCCCTGTATCAAAATCCTCATCACTGAAATGATATGTAACCCATTGTGTTTCCACCATGTTACTTAATATTCTGAAACAGTCCTCTAGGTGATGACGGTATTTCCATGCACAAGACCATGGAGGATTAGAGGGGTTAATTTGGCCACAATTATATTTTTATTTATTTATTCAAAACCTGATTATCAAGCATTGTTACACAACTGACATTATCCTAGGCTTCAAGAAGGGACTTGGGTGATGGGTAAACCACCTATTCTTAAATGAATCATAATCTAACAGTACTGGATTATGAAATGTGGAATCAGGTTGGTTTGTTTGTTTGTTTTTGTTTTTTTAATCAAAATCACTAAGCTGTGTCCATGTCTTTCCCACCACCATGTGACAGGAAACACAAATGTAAGGGGGTCTGGGTGACCTGAGCTTGTGGTGTCAGAGGAGGTCTGTCATGGAGGAAGTTGACTTACTGGGTGAAAATGTCAGCTGGAGGGAGGGCTTGCCCTCCCCTCCCCTCTGAACCTCCTGCTTATAGCCTGCTGTGTCTTGGAAAGCAGATAAGGAACTTTGTTAAAAGGTGTCTATCCATCATGAGAGCAAATGGCCCCAATCCCAGCAGCTCCCTGGGTAGTTCGGTACTGGTACTAGCACCAAAACTTACATCTGTGTTCTGTGCTGCCGTGGCTGCTGAGTTAGCCAGTGTGCTCTGTGGGGGCAGCATAACTGCACTCATGAACAGTTGGTGTAGAAATGCTCTTTGTAGCCAGGCGGTGGTGGCGCATGCCTTTAATCCCAGCACTTGGGAGGCAGGGGCAGGCGGATTTCTGAGTTAGAGGACAGCCTGGTCTACAGAGTGAGTTCCAGGACAGCCAGGGCTACACAGAGAAACCCTGTCTTGAAAAAACAAAACAACACAAAAGAAATAATGCTCTTTGTTATCTCAGCAGGCCCGCTTCCCAGCCTCGTGTTTAGGATCTCCCTCCTTGGGCAGAAAGGAAGGGGCTGTTGTGTGTTTTTGATTTTTGCTTTTCCTGATCCTTGACCCTTCCTACTCAAGTGTAACACAAACTGCTGTCTTTAGGTCTGTAACACTCCTCGACACATGAATTCCTTCCCAATTTAGACCAATTTCCCCTCTTCCTTCCCCTGTCCCTCATCCATGCTACCTACCAGATCTTCACTGCATAGCTGTGAACTTCAGGGTTCAGTACGTCTAAATGACACTACAGAAATGACATCCCAGCACTTGGAAGGAAGAGGCAGATGGATCTCTGTGAGTTGAGGTCATCTTGGTCTATATAGAGAGTTCTAGGCCAGCCATGGATACACAGGAAGACCCTGCCTCAATAACGCAAAAACAAAACAAACCCCACTATATTTACTGTGTCTTTCCCTGCTGGATGTGAGCTTCATGCAGACAGGTGTTTACTTATTGCTCTGTTGAATCAGACCTGCCATGAGGTAAATTACTCAATATTTGTGAATGAGCCGAGTGAAAACCCTTTCCCAGCCTCAGATGGCCGTTCTCTATAAGCACAGCCATTCTGGCTCAGTTTTCCTAAACAGAGTCCAACTGTTTCACTTGGCAGCTGAGCTCCTGAAGCGGGGTTGCTGTTGCCTTGGTTCCAGAAATGGATGTCAAGACACCTGCCTAGGGCTTCGCCTTCTCTGGGACTGGAAGTGACATATCAGTAACGAGGTGCACAAGGCTGGGACACTAATTGGTGAGGCCAAACCGAACATGTCCATAAGGGCCCAAGACGGAAACAGTTTAGAAGAGAAATGACAACAGAAACTTGAAGCACCGTGTGAGGTTGATCTTGTAATGGAACCTGGCACTGAAAACTCACAGCTAACCTTAGAGAAGATGCTGGAGAACCAGCTTCAAACAAGACAAAGCACAAAAAACAGGATCGATATATATAGCCTTGGCCATACCGGAACTCACTATATAGACCAGGCTGACCTCAAATCCAGAGATCCGCCTGCCTCTGCCTCCCAAGTGCTGGGATTAAAGGTGTGCGCCACCACAACAGCATATCTTTATTTTTAAAAGAGATACAGAAAAAACTTTACAAATGAACTGACACAATGTCTGGAATTTACTCCAGGTTGATCCCAGCGGAGATTGAAATGAGGCTAACCATGGTAAAGACTGTGGTGTGCGCATAGAAAAAACTCATTGTATAGGTGCTTATTTTATGTGCTAAAAATTTTCAGTAATAGGTCAGAAACATTAATAGAAAAGGAGGGGGGAACAGTAATAGGTCAGAAACATTAATAGAAAAGGGGGGGGGAACAGTAATTCTCCTGGTCTTCAAGATATCAGACGCAAAGCTAATACCTAAACTTCAGGAATGTGTTTACAAGAACATGAATCTGACATTCAGTGTCTGAATCTCTACAGTTGCAGGCTTTGTCCTGCTCTCTCCAGATGTCCCAGACCTAGAAATGGGCTAAAAACAGCGGGTTTCATCTATTGTCGACCGTTGCCGTACAACCTGATTTCCGAAGAATTTTGGAACCAGAGTCTTTGGCTCCAGTACTGGCAGTGTCAGAACAATGAGTAGCAGAATTCCCGAGAGCAATTAGATTTCTATTGAGTGGAGGTAAAGAATGCAGTTTTCCAGGATAGAGCAATTACTATGCTGTGGAGCTCTCTGCAGCGATGGAAGAGCGAGCTGTGCATCCAGGTCTGATGTGGCAGGCAGCAGCCACATACAGCTACTGACATGAAACGTGTCACCATGATTAGTGTTCAGAGGTGAAGGCAGAGGGTCCCCAGTCCAAGGCCATCACTGCCCACACAGCAAACACAAGGCAAATGCTGCCGGAGCCTCTGTATCCAACTGGCAAAGGCAACAGCGTTTTATGTTTCACTTCATTTTAGTTACTTTTAAATTTTTGTTGTTGCTGCTTGATTTGTTTTAAGACAGGGTCCTATGTAGTCCTGGCTGACCTGGAACCCACCATGTACAGCAGGCTGGCCTTGAACTCAGAGATCCTCCTGCATCTGCCTAAGTAGTAGGATTAAAGACACCTGGCCCAGGAGAATTTTTTGAAACTTTTAGATTTATTTATACTATTTTATGTGTATGGTTTTTTTTTTTGTCTGTATTTCTGTATGTATACTATATGCATGCCTGGTACCCATATAGGTTAGATCTCCTGGAACTGGAATTATCGATGGATGTGAGCTGACAGGTGGGTTCTGGGAATTGAACCCAGGTCCTCTGCAAGAACAAGTGCTCTTAGCCACTGAGCCATCTCTCCATCCTTGGAGCTGCTTCTTGAAAGGCTTATTCTATCTCTGATTCTGTGTTGATGTGTGTCTCTGGGTGGGTATGTGCACACTGAATGCAGGTGCCTGTAAAGGCTAGAAAGGGGCATCAAATCCCTGGGGCTGGATTACAGATCCAAAGTGGGTGCTGAGAACTGAACTAAAGTCTTCTGCTAGAGTGCGAAGTGCTCTTAACCGCTGACCTGGCTTCCCAGCCTCCTGACATTTTATTTTTGTTGTTATTTTGTTTGTTTTTGCTTTGAAACAAGGTCTTACTATGTAGCATAGCATAGCCTCAAAGTCCAGGCAGCTCTCTTGTCTCAGGATCCTCAGTGCTAGGGTTGTAGGTGACTGCCTCCACACCTAACTAGTGACTGAGCGTGCTAATGTATGTGGCTGTGTGTGTGTGTGTGTGTGTGTGTGTGTGTGTGTGTGTGTGTGTGT
>JANHMN010000007.1:70171222-70192693 GCA_030674055.1 Rhabdomys pumilio | reverse complement strand
TGTGTGTGTGTGTGTGTGTGTGTGTGTGTGTGTGTGTGTGTGTGTGTATGTGGAGGGTATTCTTATTCAAACCACCATTTGTAGCCTATGCTGGCCTTGAACTCAGGGTAACCCTCCTGTTCCATGTGAGCTACTATGCCCTTCTTTCCAGACTTGTTCTCAAGTTGAAGCTGGAGGGTACCCTCATCCTGATTGGAAGCAAATGAATTTAGAGAGTGAGTGTTAACTCGGGGGTGGGGGGTGGGGGTGGGGGGTGGGGGTGAGACTGGGAGATTTCCCTGCAGAGACAGGAAGGCAGAGAGGACAGGAAGTCACCATAGCAGATTGTGTCTCTCTTTTGAAACATCCCAAAGCCAGCACCACCTCTGCCCTATTGGATGCCTGGTTATTTGAGCCCATGCATTTTCTCCTGTTTTGTTTGCTTTGTGGTACTGAGGATCAGATGTAGGGTTTGGTGAGTGCTAGGTGGGAGGTGCACTGCCACTCAGGCTTGCTCTTTCAAGAATGAACTTAATACCAGAAGTGGGACAATGAGTTGAATAATTAATAAATTATAATTTTGCCTGGCATAGTGGTACATACATGAAGTACTAACACTCAGGAGTCTGAGCCATGAGTTTAAACCCAGCCTGGGCTATATAGCAAGTTCTGGCCAAGCTAGGCTTTATAGTGGAGAGAGAGAGAGAAAGAGAGGGAGAGAGGGAGAGAGAGAGAGAAAGAGAAAGAGAGAGAGAGAATGAAAAAGTAGAATACTAACAAAACACAAGGTTCTAACTCTGGTACTTAGACTCACCTTTATGATACACTCAATGTGAGCAGAAGACTGGTGCTTTCTAAGTCCGTCTCCTCGTCTCCTCCTCTCTGGGCTCTGGCTGCCTGCCCAGTCTCCCTTTCCTTTGTGAGAACCCTACACCACACCCATTAAAAACAAAAGCATCACAGCACAACTACAGTGGCTTCCTGCTTCCCACCTCCATGTGTTTTGGATGAGCCACAAACAGGATTGTCTCAGGACTGAAGCAAGGCAGGATGGAGTGACTCGAGGCTCATACCCTGTCACCAGCAAAGACGAGCAGTTCCTCCAAATTTGACATCTAAGCAAACTTTTTCTAAAATGTAAAAACTATTTCAGTCTTGTTTTAAAACTTGAAGAGCTCTTTCCCTTTAACTCAGGTTCCCACTCTCAGGAACCTAAATTAGGAGTTAATTACGAGACAGTCAAAGCTATATACTCTCAACTGGTCAATAGTGTTAAATTTAATACCAGTGAGGAAAAAAAAATCAAACAAAGTCTATTGTAGTTGAAAATAGTTAAGTAGATTGTGGTATATTAATACTTTAGGATTATTAAACACAGTCATTTTGTCACCTGTGGGAAATACAAAGTAATGATTATAAAATGGCACAGTACAAAACTACATGTGATTTGTGTAGCCATTTCCTTGAAGTTCATCCTAGGGTGGGGGACAGCTCATAAAACTCAGGAAACTTACAGCTCCAGGAAGCTAGGAGAGTTTGCAACTCTTAAGTTCCATAAGCAATGCACACTGCGGCAGGGAGACCCTTTGCTGGAGCTGCCTGCAAGCTGGGTGAGAAGCTTCAGGGATGCAGCTTTTTCCAGGTAAGTGGTAAGAATAGGCGGGAGCCTGGCTGTGACCACAGGAGCAGCCCTGAATAGATGTGAGAGCCCACCTCAAACACACACAATTGTTAGCAGCAGCAGGAAGGGCTCAAAAGTTTACGCACACGCACACGCACGCGCACACACACACACACACACACACACACACACACACACGCACACACACAGAGAGAAACCTATGTTCATAAGACTGTCTATAAGCTCTCTGAGCAGAGGTATGTGTCCTTTCTGTTAATCCTGTACAAGAACATTCAAAATAGTACCTAGCACAAAGACTACAAAACAAGTATATGTGAAACAAATAACCACATGAATTAACACAACAAAAGCAATTAGTTATGTTAACTATATTTATTCTTTACTTTTATTTTATTTTGTTTTTTTGAGACAGGGTTTCTCTGTGTAGCCCTGGCTGTCCTGGAACTCACCCTGTAGACCAGGCTGGCCTCGAACTCAGAAATCTGCCTGCCTCTGCCTCCCAAGTGCTGGGATTAAAGGCGTGCACCACCACTGCCTGGCTTCTTCTTCACTTTTTTAAAGTAGGGTCTTCTCTCCATATTGTTCAGGCTGACCTTGAACTAAAGACTCTCCTGCCCCCTGAGTGTTGGGGTCACAGGTATACACCACCATGCCTGACCTGTTTTATTCTGTAAAGAATATTATTATTATTATGTGTGTGTGTGTGTGTGTGTGTGTGTGTGTGTGTGTGTGTGTGAGACGTTTGGGTGTATGTGTGCTATGATGTGCAGAGGACAGAGGACAACTTTGAGGATCAAACTCGTGTCTTTCCTTAATAAGCCCTCTAAATAGCTCTGGCTTGTGTGACTAAACTTACTCCATGGTGGAACCCCCTTTCTGAATCCATGTAAATGTTCAAAGGGACAGACTTGGGAAACATCAAATCCATGTATTCTGGAGAGACGTTGCAACCCTGTGTGGTTCACTAAGCACCGTCAGCATTGGTCTAAAGAGCTGCAGCTCCCGCTGGAATGGTGGAATGGTGGGGAGGAACTCAACAGTTTGACAGCTCGGAGGGAATCTTGTTGTTAATCAGCCTAACAGCCTGCAACTCACCCTGTAGACCAGGCTGGCCTTGAAGTCACAGAGGCCTCTGCCTCCCTAGCACTGGAAGTCAAGGCATGCATCACCACTGTCCAAGTGAGATTTGGACAGTCCCTCTGTGTTCTCTTGAAAACTTGTCATTTGTGTTTTACTGAACAGTTTCAGATGGTTTTACAAACAGAGTGAGGTGACACACCTGGCAATTTCAGCACTCAGGATGTTGAGACAGGAGGCTCAAGAATGTGAGACCAGCCTTGACTATCTAGAGAGAACCTAGCTCAGTCAAAACCAAACCTTCCTTTAAAAGACATCTCTAAAATAGTTCTTGGGAAAATCCGAGAGCATTTCCTCAGTGCTGGCATACATGGCTTTACATAGAGGCTTTTTTTTTCCTCTTTTGCACATGACCAATACATCCAAATAAAGAGATTAATGAATTCACCGAGGCTTTCTCTGACTCTACAAGTGAGAAATCACTTTGGGTACAAAAAGCTTCCAGATTAGGAATCTGGATTAGCTGAGATAGTGGTCTTAATTCCATCTCTGCTCCCAAGCATTCTGGGTATCAGGAACTTTCCGAGCCTCAGGGGCTGCTTGCTGAAGGCAAGAGGACTGGATGGAAAAGACTGGAATATTCTTCCAGCTGGGCTGGTCTGTGCTGCTCCTCAGGAAACACACTTAGCAGCGACACATGGCATAAACCGTGCTGAACATGCAGAGCTGGCCAGTGCCTTCATTGCAGTGGCTCGTATAGATGCTAAAACGAGGTTAAAACTCCATGAACTTACATCCTGGTGCTCTTTCAGCTGAATGACTGAGAAGGCTCTCACAGGGTTGAGTAAAGCACTCTTATTCATAGAACCCCTGAGAAGGAAAGTGACAGGCAGTGCAGATGCCCAGAATTTAGCCTAAGGCGTCCTTAGCAACTGCCGGGAACAGTAGAACCTGCAGACCTCAGCTAGAGTCTATGTTCCTTCCAAGTACTCAATTTCCCTGTGCTGTGTGTAAACTAAGTACTGTGTACCAGACATCTGAGACAGGATCCAGGATCGAGGAGGAAATCAGTCTTCCAAGGTCTCTAAAGTCCTTCTGGCTCTTCTCTTTCAATTTCTTTCACAGTTTCAGTTTTCTTTTCCTGAACTTGTCCCTCCAGAACTCTACGGCATGTATAGATGCTCATAAACACCTCAAGGACAATACTAGGCTGTGAGAAAGGTCACAGCCCTCGCCGCCAACAGGCACAGCCCAGCTGGCTGCAGTAGTGGAAATTTACAAACAATAAAGGTGCACTGCCACTTTAAGAGCTGCTCCTACCTCTGGACTTCAAACTGTGTAGTAACCCTTTGTAGGGGAAAAGTGCTTAATTCTTCGCCTTTCTGGAAAGAGCCCTACTGATCAAGCTTGTTCAAAGTTAATAGTTAATTCTACACACTGTTCCAGTTTGCTTTGGGAACTACAGTCGTCAGATCTCATTTTTCACCGTTGTGCAATTCCAGCTATGATATTATCCCAAACCTAAGCGCAACCTGTGCCAGTCTAAAATTCTAAGAATTGTTTCTCCTGATTATGAGACTTAGTATGTGTGTTATGGAAAACACAAATCTAATGACTGTTTTGAAAGATCTAGGCAAAGGGTCATGACGACGACAACGCACTACTCAGCACAACTCCCTGACAAATCTCCAGAGAAAAGCTTAAAGTGACGTAACCATTCCGGCTCATTGTCAGGAACAAACAGCAGGCAGCTACAGACATGTCTAATTAATTCCTGCACTCTCCTCAAATACAAATTAGCACCAAGTAGCATTTTTGTGACTTGAAGGTGGCTGCCCAGACGGCTGAGGGCAGAGCTTCAGCTGTATGATTTAAGTGAGGGTTTCCATATAGAACCGCAGAGACTGGCTACGTATTTGGAAATAAACACTTTGTTTTACAGAAAAGACAAGATCCAGAATCAATACTGGCAAGAGAGACACAAATAACAGTAGGAGCTCACTGTGCTCCACTACGGGACAACAGGCATCTCTCCAGTAAGGGCAACAACTCAATCCAGATGGGAGACAAGCTGCGGGGAGCTCAGGCACCCTGGGAAGATTGGCAGTGTTCTAACAGTGGTTGAGGGAACTGGTCTCTCGTAAGAAATAGCAGAGCCAGAGGGGTGAAAAGCATTGCTTGGAAGGCATGGGTGGGATTGGCTAAGAGGCAGTTGAGATTTGGAGAAATAAATTAACATGTGTGAATCTGTTTAATCACAGCACTCAGGAGGCAGAGGCAGGCGAATCTCTGAGTTCTAGGACAGTCTGGGCTATGTAGTAAAACTCTGTCTCAAAAGAAGAAGAATACAAAGAAGAGGAGGAAGAAAATTTGTTTTGCCCTTTTGTTCTGAGAAAGATTCCACTCAGTCTGTTGTCCATGCTTCAGCTCATGTTCTCACCTTCCACAAGCTGCAATCCAGGTGTGAGCCACATCTGTCTCTCACTTTGGGGCCTTGATTTTTTTTATGTTGACGCATACACACACACACACACACACACACACACACACAAACACACACACACACACACACACACAGAGAGAGGGAGAGAGAGAGAGAGAGAGAGAGAGAGAGAGAGAGAGAGGGAGAGAGAGCATTACAAACATTTATGCTATGAAGAGCAGCAAAATACCGGGTTGGATGTTGGATGTCTTTTTCTCAGGCATGGTCTTGTATAGCAGAGGATGCCCTTGGATTTCTGGTCCTCTGTCTCTGCTTCCTGAGTTTGGGGAATTACAGAAGGTGCCACCACGCCTGGATTATGTGGTGGTGGATTCAGGGTTTTGGGCATCGGATGTGAGTGCTCTCCCAGCTGAGCCACACTCCCACTCTGAACCTTAGTCTTGTCTTTTCTGCAACCCTAGGAAGAATCAATATTCGGGAAAATTGGTATTGCTATAATTAAGATTGCTAAACTGCCTCCCACAGTTGTCCAGTAAGACCGAAAAGTGGCTGCAGTGGTCGTTCACCTCCCCACGTATTTGCCAATACTGAGTCATTTCATTATTTGAAATCTTTGCCAGTCTCAGAGAAGAAAGAGAACACTTCATTCTCTAGACTCTTTCCATTTTGTTATGACCTCGGTTTCTTCTCAGCTACTCGCCTCACCCCCATGGGAAGGGAGTGTAGGGCCTTGTGCTAAGTAAGCACCCAGCACTGGGCTATAGCCTCAGTCCTAATGCTGCTCTTTGGGTTTTAGAGACAAGGTTTCTCTGGGTAGCCTTAGCTATCCTGGAATTTGCTCTATAGACCAGGCTGGCCTGGAACTCACAGAGATCCACCTGCCTCTGCCTCTGGAGTGCTGGGATTAAAGGTGTGCGCCACCACTGCTTAGTTCTGACACTGCTCTTAAAGGGGGAAGTAGTGGGTTCCTGTCTGTGTTCATATGCTGTGTTGTCAGACCATAGTTCTGATAGCACTATAGAGAAAAGGTCGAGAGAACAACTACTGAATCAGTGTAATGCTAGAAAACCATATCATACTCCAGGTGAGAAGTGGAGATGCTTTTCATGTGCTGGGCGTGTATGCACAAATAGGACAACACGTGGAGCAGCCCAGCTGTGGACGTGCAAACTGGTTTCCAAGGCGAAAGGCAAGGAAGCAGTGAAGACTGGATTGTACGTGTTCATCAGCTTTCTGAAGTTTGTCTTTCTGTGTGTGTGTGTGTGTATGTGGGGGGTGTATGTGTGTGCATGTATGTGTGTGGTGTTTACATATGTGTGTGACGTGTGTGTGCATGTGTTTGTATGTAGGGGATACATGTCACAGGGCATGTGTGGAAGTCAGAGGACAACCTATGGGACTTGGTTCTCTTCTTCCACCATGTATGTTCCAAGATCAAATTCAGATGGTCAGGCTAGACCTTTACCTGAGCTGCCCCAGAGGCCCTAGTGTTGCTGACTTTGTGTGTTTGGCTTTAGTTCCCCACTGGCACCTTCAGCCTAGAGCCTGTTCAAGATGCTCTTTGGTCAATCACCACACATCCAAGTCTCTTTTATAACCCCTGCCATTTCTACTCCCTGCCCCTTGGCTATGACAGGCCCATGTAAGCAGAGTGCAGCCCAGTATGTAGGTGAACACGGATCCTCCTTGCCACTCTCTGGAACACTGAACCATCGTGCCTGGTTTATTCTGTTTTCTTATTTTTAACAATCACTCATCATAGATTAATTCATTCATGTGTTTAATGTTATCAAGAGCTTTCAACATATCAGACACAATTCTAGGGGCTGAAAAAAAATCAGCAGATAAGAAAAACAAAACCCCCCTTCCCTCGAAGCTTAGCCACTCCAGAACCTGCTCACGTTTCCTCAGCCAATAATCCATGGTCGTAATTTCCCTTCAGAAGGTTGATATTGGTTCCAACAATGTCAACTTGTCCTTACTTGGTGTCCTTGACCTCAGTGATCTTGACCTAACTGCCTCTTTCCTTAGCTTTCTTTACTGTGAACATGTCTGCCCTTGTTTTTCACTTTATTGCCTGAAATATATTATTACATCTCCTCCCCTACCTCATCTCCAGTCCTTCCTACTCAGAGACTAGCTCCTAGCTATGGAACTGCCATTTCTTCTGTACTCCTCTGAGAATACACATTACTTACATTTTGTTTTCTAAAGTGTGTTCCGTGGAGCAGGTTTGCTTTCCCTCTTTTCTAGATGTTACAGAAAGTTTCAAAAGGTTCTGTGAAGCCGGGCGGTGGTGGCGCACGCCTTTAATCCCAGCACTTGGGAAGCAGAGGCAGGCAGATTTCTGAGTTCAAGGCCAGCCTGGTCTACAGAGTGAGTTCCAGGACAGCCAGGACTACACAGAGAAACCCTGTCTCGAAAAACCAAAAAAAAAAAAAAAAAAAAAAAAAAAAAAAAAAAAAAAAAAAAAAAAGGTTCTGTGAATACATACTTTGGGAAATGGGTAAACACTGGGCTTGTCTCTTCTATGTCAGAACAGTTTAGAGAAACAAGCCTATCAACGAGAAGTAGGTACTACCTTGGAAGAAATGATACACATCGTGGAGAGTAGGCTGTGCCCTGCTCTAAGCTGTGTGAAACTGGTTTTCAAGCTTTACCTTACTGAGCTGGGTAGTTTTATGTCAACTGGAGGTAAGCTAGGGTCACTGGAGAGGAGGTAGCCTTAATTGAGAAAATGCTTCTATAAGATCGGATTGTACACAACCCTATAGGGCATTTACTTAATTAGTAACTGATGGGGAGGACCCTGTCCACTGTGAGTGGTACCATCCCACAATGCGGGTTGATGGTCCTGAGTTCTGTAAGAAAGCAGGCTGAGCAAGCCAAAAGGCAGCGCCCTCCATGACCTCTGTATCAGCTCCTGCCTCCAGGTTCCTGCCATGTTTCCTTACTGTCCTGACGAGCTTTTGTTCATCACAGCAATAGTAATTCTAACTAGAACTCTTACCCTGAGTGACTCCATTTTACAAAGCAAAGGTTGCCTCTGTTTGTCTGTGAGTGCAGAGGTCGAGCGAATCAGTATATTGTCTGTCAGGTAGTTGCTACCACCCATGAGCCACGGACCGATCAATAATTCTGCAAGTAAAGAAATATGCATGCTTTCCAAAGGAGACTGTGAGTGTGTGGGTACAGGGGTGTATTAAAGCCTTATCAGCAGGGCTGTGTATAAGCACTTGGCAGACTGCTTGCCTGGCATGCAGGAAGCCCTAGGTTTGATCCCCAGCTTCACATAAAACAAAGAGCGGTGGTTCATACTTATAATCACAGCACTTGGGAGGTAGAGGTGGGAAGATCAAAGTTCAAGGTCACTCTCAGCTATACAGTGAGATCCAGGACAGACTGGGCACAACAGTGAGTTCCAGGACAGACTGGGCACAAAGATGTGAGATGAAAAGGAGAGGGGAGGGCAGGGAGGGGAGCCATAGCAGAAGCACCAGACCCATGAACTTTGTTTCATAGTGCCAAGGATTAAACATAGGTGATTCTGAGCATGTTAAGTGCTCCACCACTGAGCTACAACCCTGCCCTCAGGCCCTTGAGCTTATTGAACAAAATAAACCGAAGATGCAGACCTCTCACCTAGACCTCCCCGAAAGGAAGAGTGCCTAGCAGTGTCTTGACAATGGCCCCGCCTACCTGCCAGGGACCAACAGGCAAGGATCTTCCAACTTTCTCAGGGTAAGAGGAGGCTTTGGATCAATAGAATCCCACTCTCTGACAGCTTGGTGCTGCCCACACCTAGTATAGAACCTAGTTACTTTGTATTTTGAAGGACTTCTGTTCTGAAGAACACACTTTAAGAAACATTACACTAGACAACAGAGCTCTCTGAGAGTCCAGACCTTATCATATCTACTTGTTCACGTGTTCCCTAGAGAACTCTGAAGAAGAGTTTGGTCCCAGAGGTATTGGATACATTTTAGGAGGTAGAGATTAAACTGAAGGCTTAATAGTACAAGACTAAGCAGGCAGAAAAGTGTGATTGGAATTTAGGAATATTGGTTTGGTTGTGTGATAAGGA
This sequence comes from Rhabdomys pumilio, assembly GCA_030674055.1. Classification (NCBI taxonomy): domain Eukaryota; kingdom Metazoa; phylum Chordata; class Mammalia; order Rodentia; family Muridae; genus Rhabdomys; species Rhabdomys pumilio. Next base: position 70,183,468 of record JANHMN010000007.1, on the reverse strand, counting down.
AAGAGGAGGAAATGACGTCAGTACGTCAGATAAGATTCCTGAAAAGACACAAACTACCAAAGCTACAGAAGACAACTGGAATAGGCTGAATTAATAATTTAAGGCTGGGGGCAGTGGTGGTTCACGCCTTTAATCCCAGCACTAGGGAGGCAGAGGCAGGTGGATATTTGAGTTCGAGGCCAGCCTGGTCTACAGAGTGAGTTCCAGGACAGCCAGGACTACACAGAGAAACCTTGTCTTGAAAAACCAAAAAAAATAATAATAATTTAAGGCTGGACTTGATGGCATATTCCTGTAAACCCAGCACAAAGGAGGTAGAGTCAGGCTATGACATACAGGTGAGCCCTCCTCTCATACATGTCTATATCTCTGTGTGTGTGTGTATATATATATATATATATATGTATGTATATATCTCTGTATGTATATATATATATATGTGTGTGTGTGTGTGTGTGTGTGTGTGTATGTTATACATAACACTCACATATTAAAAAGAAAAATTATTTATAAACAAAAGCCTGGGGGCCGGAGAGATGGTTCACTGGTTGAGAGCACTGGCTGCACTTTAAGGGTACCCTAGTTCAAGTCCCAGCATGTACATGGTGGCTCACAACCAACTGTAACTCTGTCCCTGGGGTTTAATAGCATCTTTGGCCTCCATGGGCATGAGGCATGTCCATGGCACATGGGTATACATGCAGGCAAAACACCCATACACACTTTTTTTTTAAGAAAAAAAAAAGAGAGAGAGAGAAAAGCCTGGGGCTAGAGGGCTTTCTGGTTAATTTAACCAAGTTACAATTAGGTAGTATCCAACCTAATGGTTAAGAAATTCAAAACAACTGGGCCAATAACAGACTGCTGAGGTTAGTGGGAGGGGGCACAGCTGGGAGGACCTAAGGTCCTTGTTTAAGGAAAGGTTTTGATGAGCCACTGGGATCATTGCAGTCCTTGAATGCACCAAAACAAGGCTAGCTCTGGATTTGTTGGACATAGATTCTGTGATCTATGTCTTGTCTGATCAGACAGACATTGGCTTTAGTGAGTTTATGTGTGTGTCCCCTGCCTGCTCTCCTCTCCCTTTTCTGCCATTCCAGGCTGGTGTTAAACTCATGGTCCTCCTCCTGCCCTCATCCCAGCCACTGGAATCAGCGGTTCCTGACCTCCAGCCCCTTTCTACTTCATTCTGAGGCACTTTCTTTACTGATGAGGTTGGCCTTAAACTTGTGATCCTCCTGCCTCAGCCTCACGTGTAGTTGGAATTATAGGCATGTGATATAATACTTCTGAACAGAAATGAGTATAAGAAAGTTATAAATATTTTAAGTTACCACATCTCCAGCAAAAGGAACTTTAAACTGTCTATCTGTGTAGAAGTTAGCTCTAAGGTATGTCATACTGAGAAGAAAGAGGGATCAGAAACAGGGTCCTTCACGCTGGCTAAATACGGTTAAGCTTGCTTTCCTAATCCTTGGTAAGGATCAGAGTGACTGAAGAGATGGGGCTGAAGTCCACCTCAAACAATAGCTGTCACTATCACCCAGTATTGTCTTAATATCACACAATTCTCAACTGAGCATTCTCCCAATACTTCATTTTTACTCCACAAAATATTTATTGCAATGTGACCATAGGTGCATCCCCTGCTACTTCTAGGCCGTCTGCAGATGTCACGGGGCTGTTCTGATTCTCAGGTGGCAGGCATCCAGTGGACAACTCTTCTTCCACATTCTCATTTCTTCCCTTATGCTTGAACAATCTCTTTGTGTGTGTGTGTGTGTGTGTGAGAGAGAGAGGAGGCATGGGGGCTTTTGCATGAATGGGCTTCGGTGTCCTAGAACAATGACTCAACTGGCAAGATGGTTCAGTGGGTAAAGGGTATAGGAGTTTGACGACAAGCCTTATAATGCTAGTTTGATCCCTGGAACTCACATGGTGGAAGGAGAGAACTGACTTCTACATGTGTATTCTGATCTCCATATATATGCCAGGGTATACATGTACATACATACATACATACATACATACATACATACATACAATCAAAATAACTTTGCAATGGCTTACAATGAGCAGAGATGTAGCTTTGTGGTGGAGTGCTTGTCTAGCATGTTCAAGGTCCTGAGTTCAATTCCCAGCACAGCAAACCAACCAAACAAAACAGGAAAAGAGGCTCAGGAGAGCTCTCTGTCCTTTGCTATGTGAGATGCACTGAGAATATGCACTCCAGGAATCTATGACACAGGCTGCCATCAAATCCTGCATCTGTCAATGCCATGGTCTTAGCTTCCCTGCTCTCCAGCAGTGTGAGAAAGTAATTTCTTTTTCTTTTATGTGCATGCACGCAGAAGCCTATGGAGGCCAGAAGAGGATGTTGGATTCCCTGAAACTGGACTTATGGGAGGTCGTGAGCTGCCGTGTGGGTACTGGAAATCAAACTCAGGTCCTTTGGAAGAGCAGCACATGCTCTTAACTGCTGAGCCATCTAGGCCCCTGGTTTATGCAGTTTTAAACAGCCTGGTCTGGTGTAAATATATTCATGTTAAGAAGTCAAAATGCTACTGAAAGAAACCAAGACCTTACAAGTAGAGAGAGGTGTTTGTTATGGGTTGGCAGTACCAGTGAAGAGAAAGGGTTGCTGTCCATGGTGGTACATTTGTTGCAGGAGCCTGGCTGGACTAAGAAAGGAGAAAATCAGTCACAAGGGCCTCCTATGTACAATTAGCGAACTAAGAATCCATTGCAGGATTGAAAGCAGGGACAGGTTGATGTAAAACTTTAAAAAGATCCTTCCACCTGTTGTTTAAAGAATAATCTGTAGAAAGAACAAAGGGAAGTAAGGAGAATATTACTACAATCTGAGAGAAACTACTCAGATCAGAAACATGCAGTTAGGAAGTAAAATTAAACACTTTATTGGTTTGAGCTGAACAAACTGGCCTCTTGGGATGAGGTGGGATGTGAGATGAGACGAAGCCAGAAAACAAGGCTTCAAGTATTTGGCTTAAAGACCTGAGTGGTGCCACTTACAGGATGTAAGGCAAACTCCTAAATCAGCCAATGAGTGGGGAGACACTGTGTTTATTATGGGCTGGAAGGCTCAGTAAACTAAAAGTGTTGCTGACCATGGTAGTGTATGCTTGCAATCACAGCAGAGGCAGGAGGACTGCTGAGAGTTGAGACCAACCTGGTCTACACAGTCAATCCAAGCCAGGCTACATAGTAAGATCCTATCTCAACACACACAGGGACTGCAAATGTGCTTGAGAGAGTCTCAGTGGAAAGAACACTTGCTGCTCTTCCAGAGGACCCCAGTTTGGTTCCCAGCATCCACATCAGGCAGCTCACAATCATGTCTAACTCCAGCTCCAAGGGATTCACACTTCTAGCCTTTGCACACATGAGCACATACTCATATAAAGATTCACACAGCCACACATGAAATAATAAAAATAATCTCTAAAAACAAATGAAACATCAAACAAAATGAAATTGTTACTTCTCCCTCAAGCTGATATAAAAGTTTAATGTTAAGTCCTATTAAAGTCCCAAGAATAGTATTTTAAAATTATTTTATGTTGTATGAGTGTTTTGCCTGCATATATCTTCATGTTACGTGTGTGCCTGATGCTAAAGGAGGCCAGAAGAGGAGACCTATAACTCCCTGAGACTGGAGTTATAGATGGTTATGAGCAGCCACGTGGGTGCTAGGAATGAAACATGGGTCTTCTGGGAGAGAAGCCAGTGCTCTTAACCTCTGAGCCATCTCTCCAGCATCCACCCAACAATAGTATTTTGTAGGTTGTTAGGATTATTTAGAAATGTACATGGAATGGCCATGTGTAGCAGTACATGCCTTTTGTCCTAGCAGAGGATCTCTGAGTTTGAGGCCACCTGGGATACATATCAAGACTTTGACTCAAAATAAAAATTTAAAAACTTGTATGGAAATACTAATGACCATTAGACATGAAAGAATGTTCAACTTCACAGGCCACCAGAGAAATCCAGTCAAAACTAAATTGAGATTCCTTCTTACCCAAATCATAATGTCAGTCATTAAGAAAACGACAGCGGGCGGTGGTGGCGCACCCTTTAATCCCAGCACTTGGGAGGCAGAGGCAGGCGGATTTCTGAGTTCGAGGCCAGCCTGGTCTACAGAGTGAGTTCCAGGACAGCCAGGGCTACACAGAAAAACCCTGTCTCAAAAAAACAAAAACAAAAAACAAATAACAAATGCTGGTCCAAAGGAAGCTTCTATACACTGCCAGTAGGAATACAACTAGTCCAGTTAGTATGGCGGTTTCTCCAAAAAAAAAAAAAAAAAAAAAAAAAAGCCCTTAGTATAAACCTTCCATATGATCTAGCTACAGCCCTTGTAATCATTTACGACAGGACTCCACTGAACACAGCACAGACACTTGAGCAGCCATTTTTATTGCAGCTCCATACACAGGTATCTAACAACAGAGAACCAGGTATGGACAGTGAGTTTAACATACACAATGGCTTTCTTTTCAACCAGAAAGAATGACGTTATGATGTCTACAGGACAGTGCATGCAGCTGGTTTAATAATCACATTAAACCAATTTCAGCAATTTCTCTCACTTGTGGTTTTCAGCATTTATGTAGATACATGGTCATTTGTATGTATGCCATGAAAGTAGAGTACTGTCGAGGAGACAAGGGAGATTAAGTGCAGTGGAGCACAGAGAGGGACCGTGAAGAGACACGGTGGCAACAGACTCAATGGGTGACCAAAAACCTAAAAATAAATGTGTATGAAAATGCAAAGATTTACCATAGTAAAACAGTTTTTTTGCGAATGCCTTTTTGGCAGGTGTGTGTGTGTTTTGTTTTATTATTGATTTTTCAAGCTAGAATTTCTCCATCTGGCTATCTAAACTCATTCTGTAGACCAGGCTGGCCTTGAAATCAGAGATCTTCCAGCTTCTGTTTCCCAGTGCTGGGATTAAAAGTGTGTGCCACTAGCACCCAGAAAACAATTTTTGTAAAGAAAAATAGAATGGGTGAACTAAGTCTGCTAATTAAATATTTAAAAATGTTTAGATTTACTTTATGTGTACGAGTGTTTTGCCTGCATGTTTATATGTGCACTACATGTGTGTCTAGTGGCTACAGGTCAGAAGAAGGCACTGACTCCCCTGAAACTGGAGTTATAGATGGTTGTGGGTGCTGGGAACCGAACCTGGCCTTCTGGAAGAGCAGCAAGTACTCTTAACCACTGAGCCCTCTCTGCACACACACACCCTCCACTAACTTCAGACTGAATTGTGTGGCTACAGCATCAGTACCGGCTGGACTGCTTGGGAAGACAGAGCAGCAGAGTAGAATAGAGAGCCCAAAAATAGAGGCACAGAAACATGTCAAACTAACTTTAAAAATTTTAATTACTTATTTGCTATTACTTGGTGTATGTGGACGATAGATACAGGGACATGTGTGTCATGGCGTGCATGTGGAGGTCAGAGGACAACTTTTAGGAGTCAGTGCTTTCCTTCTGTGGGATTAAGGGGATGAACTTAGGTCATCAGCATTTTAGGCAAGCATCTTTAGCCAAGAAAGCATCCCATCATCTCCCAGTTGAATTTTAACAAGAGTGCAAAAGCCGTTCAGTGTGTGGAGCAAGGCTTGCAAGCCAGTGGTTATCTAAAGATAAAAACATTGATATGCTACCTCAGACCTTGTGCACAGCTCAAACTGTGTCATGGATGTAATATAACACATTAAACATCTAAGAAGAAAATCAGACAAAAATGTTTTAGAGCTAATGTGAGATAAAGACTTTTTTTTTTTTTCGGTTAAGGACTGCTTTATTGGTGGCAGTTAATACACATCAATAAATATTGATCCCCAAAGAAGAGCTCAGTTACTCACCAGACTCCTGGTCCATTGAGCATTGATGAAACTGAACCATGTGAAGACTGGGATGATGATGTCAGTTCTGCCTCTTGGGAAGCGCAGGCATAGCTGACAGATAGATGGCATAGGCTGCTCTACCAACTGTCAGCACCACTGTGGCTCTGTAGAGGAGGGCATCAGATGAACTGGCATCCCATCATCCTCCTGAAACAGCTTTTATTTCTCTGGAACTCTTTTCAAAATGGCTTCGTGAAGTGGTGCTGATGGTCCTCTGGGCAACCTGAAGAAGGGCCAGCAGATCCCGCAACATCTCGGCTCAATTGTTGCTCACCACCCTCGACTACTGAATGCCAACAGTCTAAAACCACCAGACCGGAATCTGAGATAAAGACTTCCAGGGCCAGTTCATTAAAGGAAAGATGTAAAAACTGTACTCCATTAAAGCTACTCTGTAGAAAACATTCTGAAGTTAGAAAAACAAGTTACAGATTGGGAAAAATATTTATAAATTACATATTAAATAAGAGAATAGTATCTAGAATATATCAAGAATGCTCAAAACTGAATAATACAAAAGCAGGCACCATTAAGACAAATCAAAAAAGGATACACACACACAGTGAATATTAAAAAGATTTCAACCAGACTGTAACTAGGGAAATGTAAATTAAAACTACAGAGAGGGAGGGAGCATGGCTCAGCTGGTAAAGGCACCTGCTGCCCCCAAGACTAATGACCTAAGTTTAATCCACAGGCCTGGGTGGCAGAAGGAATGGAGCGACCCCATCCCTTCAGGCTGACCTCTGACCTCCACGCGTGCGCTGCTGTACAACTGCACGTACACACACACAAACAAACATCCAGAAGTGATCATGATGGTGATAAATAAATGCTTTTAAAACTACAGTTAGATATTTCTATATATCAGAATGGCTAAAATAAAAGTTAGCAACACTACCAAATGCTGATAGACAAATCACATATGGTGGCACACAAAGTAGATTATTCACTCTGAAAAACAGCTTGGCAGGCTCTTAAAAACTACACATGCGACTACCGTAGACTGAATTAGTGATTTTAAAAAAGGAACTTCCCTCTGAGAAAACAGTAGGCCAGATGGCCTCGCCCCTGAATTCTACCAGACATTTAAAGAAGGATTAATACCAAGTTTTCACAAATACCTCAGGAAATACTTCCCAACTCATTTTTGAAACCAGTATTACCTGATATGAAAACCAGACATAGACATCAGCAGTCTTCAAACACCCAAACACACGTTCAAAGAGGAAAGTGCTAACACCTGCTTCCTTGTTTTGACAAACTTTCAAATAAAATTTAATTTGAAAAAAAGAAAAAAACCACCCTGTAAGTTTTGCTGACTAGCTTTCAACCACACTGGTTACTATAGTATTTAATACAGAATGTTACACATAGGCTATATGACATTAGTACCTTGTAGTCTCCTGTGCACTGGGATTATTGGAATGTGCCATTACATCTTGCTGGTTTGGGTTTTTTTTATGGGTTTTCTGTTTGGTTCTTAGATAGGTCTGATACATGGGCCAAGTTGACCATCAGATGACAATCCCACGCATGCCTCCCACACACTGGCACAACACGAGTTATGCTACACTCCAGCTCCTTGATGAGATCAATCATAAAGGATCCTCGATTCATTCTGTACAGTTTTTAAATTTATGCGTATGTTTACGTTGTGTGCCTCAGTGGTAGCTTAGGAACTATATTATCTTGACCAAGTCACTTCAACATTCTCCAAAGCACGTCTTTTCTCTCTGCACAATGAAGGCAAAGGAGATGTCAGACTTGTGATGGTTCTGATAATGAATGGCATGTATCCGGCCTACACTTTTTAAAATCCACCCTTTATTACCAAGAATGATAAAAATAAAGGGTCTATTTCTAATTTTACATTGCAGTCTCTCAAATAAAGATCTATGTCTTTCCTCATCGTTCCAAGTCCTCAGCTGTGGTACCAGAGGCAGAGGGAAGACTGGAGAAACATCGAGATCATTTATCTAGTTAACCCGCCACTCAGAATTTTCACTCTGTCCTTTTCAGCAGGATGGACACTTGGTTACACATGCCCTTCCCTTTAACCAGCTGCCGTGAAAGGACGAAACTTCACTGCTCTGTCCAGTTAGAAAGTCTTACAGCCACACTCTAGCATCTGAAATTCTTCCACTGCAATGCTATGGAATCGAAGTAGGCAAAGGTTTGTTTCTTTTTGTATCTCTCAAGTCTGAAGATACTCACCTGGCTTCGCTTTAATCTCATGGGTGCACACCAGCCAATGAATACACCAATATTAGACAAGAAAAAAAAAAAAAAACAAAACAAAAAACCAAAGACTAGCTTCATGTCATTTGCTTCAGAAAAAAAGCATTTACTGGTTTGTTGTTGTTGTTGTTGTTGTTGTTGTTGTTTTTCTCTCTAGTAACTTTTGGACTCGCCATGAGAACTCTGACAACACCAACACCCCCATTTTCTTGCCAAACTTTGGTCTGAAAGTATTAGGTTGGGCGTCTACTGTAATTAACAGCACTGTGGCTTAAGGGTAGTTTCACATTAGTGCAACTTAGATGATTCTGGCCATTTCTATTTTGTGAAGATGAATTAGCCTCAAACACAGTGTAGTAGCCTGATGTAGCGGTGCACGCCTCTGATCTCAGTTCTTGGAAGGAGTTCAAAGTCAGGCTGGGATTTGTAAAGAGACCAGCTCAAAATCAACCCTGTCCTCCACCCGCCACCTTCGAAATCCAAAGAATTCAGCGTTTACATCCCTGCTCTGAGCTCTTCCTCGCTTAAACACTCTGTAACTCTGACACTTTGACCTGTCCTGTCACTTTCATCGAAGTCCGGCTGGGAAGGCAATCCATTCTTCCAGAACCCACCCATCCCAGCAGGTTCGCGGACGAGGGTGCTCCAGGCCTCGCGACGCCTCCAGACCCTCACGGCTGCAGGAGCTACACCCTTATGGAGCTGAAAGACTGAAAGCTCCAGCGCGGCCCCGCCCACAGGGCGGGGCTACAGCGGGCGGGCCTATAGGGAGGGGGCGGGGCGAGAGCGGGGAGGGGCGGCGTGGGAAAGGTTTGGGTCCCAGCCTGCAGATTTCAGTTTTTAACCCTCCAGCCAGTTTCGGTTATACTCCGGGTAGCTTGTACTCACTTGTTTTCTGTCCTGGCTGCCACCTTGGATGAATGGCTGGCTCATGCCCTCGGGTCAGCACCCTAATCCCCAGCTGGCCGCTAGTCCTCACCGGTCCATAGCCCGCACTGTGTGCCAGACATGCTCTCGGCAAGTTTCTAGAAACTTCCACTACCAAAGTAGTCCAAACAAAATACGAATAGACTTGGGTCATGGTGAATAAAGTATTCCCAAGACCCAACTGTTAAAAAAGACATTTTGTGGTTAAGAAATGAATTACCTTTAAGTTTATTTTTATTTATTTTTGTTATAAAATCAGATTGATCCATAAAAATACATATCGAATGTGACAGCTAGGCTGATCCGTGATCAACTGAACACTGAACAACACTGGAAAACAAATTTCTGTTTGTTATATGACTTGCACCATTCTTGGCTCCTTACACGTGATGTTTTTCTTCAGGGCCTATACCGTTTTTTTCTAGTTTGTGAATCATGCTAACTGAGTTTTTCCACTTTAGTTAAATTTGCCTTGTGACATCTACCCCAATGCTAGGTCAGGGTTAATAACCAAAGGGAGTAAGCCTTTCGAGGAAAGACAAACCTTTAAAAGTTACATAATTGCCCGTGTAAAGTCTACTTGAGCTCTTGTAGCTGCAAAACGTTTGGGTTAATCTTCCTGGGAAAAGAACGGCAGTTACAGACATTCCCTAGGGAAGACGGATGAATGTGAGGAAAACTGTAATCAGAATGAATAGTAAATTTAGCAATTTAATAATTACCTGATTGACAGCACAGAAGAGTAAAATATAAAAAGGTTCAGAACTTCTTTATATAATGTTAAATTTGTCAGGAACGAGCATTAAAAGATGGGTGAAAAGAGTGAATTTCTTTTATTCAAATAATGAACATCATAGAAATAAACATTAAGCCGGACAGTGGTGGTGCACGCCTTTAATCCCAGCACTTGGGAGGCAGAGGCAGGCGGATTTCTGAGTTCGAGGCCAGCCTGGTCTACAGAGTGAGTTCCAGGACAGCCAGGGCTATCGAGAAACACTGTCTCGAGAAACCAAATAGCAATAATAATAATAATAATAATAATAATATAAACATTAAAATGCCTTTATAATAATCTCTATTACAAGACCGACTGGTGTGAATTTATTGGAATATCTATTCCTCTGGGTTATGTATTCAGAACTGGCTTTTCTCTGGGGAGGAGTTGTTTGGGGTTAAACTTATCAAACTTTCTAAGTGACTACAACCAAGACAATTTTACAGCAGTGGTTCTCAACCCGTGGGTCACCACCTCCTGACGTTCAACCAACCTTTTCATAGGAGTTGCCTAAGGCCATGGGAAAACAGATATTTACTAACATAACAGTGGCAAAATTACAGTTATGAAGTAGCAATGAGAATAATTTTATGATTAGGGTCACCGCAACATGAGGAACGGTATTAAAGGGTCACAACGTTAGGAAGGGTGAGAGCTGCCATTTTATAGAAACACAATCTCCATGTTCTGGTGATGGCGTAGAAAAGTGATTTAAGGAGCTTTTGTCACTTGGGTCGGAATGCAGGGTAGACACCTTCTTAGCCATGTTATCTGGGGAAGATATATTTCTTTATCTCATTTTCTCCTCTACCACCTGTCAATGAGAATCTTAAGTAAACCTTTTTAAATTATTATTATTATCACTGCTACTACAACTCCTGTGTGTGTGTGTGTGTGTGTGTGTTTGTGTGTGTGTGTGTGTGTGTGAGTCAGAGGACAAGTTGCCAAGTGCTGTGCTGGGGGTGTGATTGCGATTCCTCTAGCATGTTGGTTCTGGGATTGAATTCAGGTTGTCCTAATGCCTTTATCTGCTGAGTCATTTTTTTGGTCCTATTTACATTATGCATTTTAAGCCTACTTGTTAAGCATTTAACCATATTTCTCAAGTTAAATATAAATATAAATCTATTGTTTATACTGAAACAGTTGTTCTTTGATGAGTTCTTGGCGAGCTTATTAATTTACTATGTTAAATTTCACATTCACACACACTTAAATATAATAGGTTTGTTTTTATAAGCACTGCTGCATGGTAGTTAGAATGGTGTGCACACCAGGCAAATTGATTTCTTTCTATATTTAAACTTGTTTATAACCCCAATTATTAACTATCTCAGGAAAGAAGAAATTCACACATTGTATCTGATCTTTTCTAGACTCTGTAGTAAGTGGGCCACTCATCTGAGCCCTGACTACTCAGCATAGTCCTCCGCAGTACTAACTAAAACTGCTTTGTTTTAGAGTGAGTACTTAGCACTCTCTTACTGGGACTAAATACCTGTGGAAAATCCACGTGAAAGGAGTGAAGGCTTCTTCCAGGTCACAGTTTCAGAGGTTCCAATCCACAGTCACTCGCATTACTTCTCTGGCTTGTGACAACACAGCTCACCATGTTGGGAGCTTGTGGGAAGGGGCTACCTCGTGGCAGCCGGTATGTAAGGAGAAAGAGAGAGCAAAGTGTTGGGGGTACCAATGCCACTGCCTCTTAAAGGCTCTGCTCCCTTTCATAGCACCACGCTGAAGACCAGGTCTTCAGCACATGTGCCTTTGGGGGGATGCTTCAGATCAGGCTGGAGCCCACTGCTCACTTTTAAGTTCTGGCTCTGCCCTCACCGACTATATTTCTTTAGGCAAGTTGGGTAGTGCTCTGTGTCCCGTTTTTTTTTTTGTTGTTGTTGTTGTTTGGTTGCAACTGTGTACATTTCAAGGAGTTGGGAGCCTCCCAGGTGTCACTAATCCTAAGCAGCCTGACTAGCCCATGCTCCTAACTAAGGCATTTTTAATGGTCAGAAAGACTCTAACATAAATATTCTGACTGGTCAAATACTAAGAATTTCAATTAAATACAATTTAAGGTGTCAGATTTAAAAAAAAATATGAAATCCTTTAAAACATAAAATATCCTAAACACAGTATATACAAAATAGCACGGTGTAGTACAAGTTTTGTTATTAGGTCTTAGTAAGCTCAATATGTCCCTTAACGTTGTACTAATTTCTTAATTGTAGCCATTTGGAGCTATAATCATTTTCCAGTAGCGGGCAGTGGATTTATTTTGGGACTATTAATTTGATGCTCTATGTTGTCTTTGTTAAGGTTGTTACTACTCTTATGAGACACCGTGACCAAAAGCAACCT
>JANHMN010000007.1:70137670-70159044 GCA_030674055.1 Rhabdomys pumilio | reverse complement strand
GGAAAACAAATAAAAAGAAAAGGCAATAAATAAAGTAATGTTGTAATGTTTTAGGGTTTTTTTTTCATAAGAAAAGTATTGAAATTTTGTCTAAAATAGCATGTTTTCCAAGAACACGAATGGGTACATTTCTCCACTTGCTTTTTCCAGACTGAACAGTTCGAAGCTGTGAGCACTCAGTCTTCACTGCCTCCTGATGGACAGCCGCCTGTACACGTGGGCTAATGTGTTTACTCGCAGCTCTCAGAGGAAGTCACATGCATCCGTCTGTTTACTTTTCTAAAGAGCCTAGCAGGTCACCTCTAGAAATAAATTTGCTCAGCGTCAGAGCTTCTGGGACTCGAGGTACATTCCTCACATGCTCTCTGCAGTGGCGCTCTAAGCCAGGCATATCCAGTTGCCCCAAAGGGCGCAGACCAGAGGACTGGGTGCAGCTGCCAAACTGTGCAGCCCCAGGGTTTATTTAGTAATGGATCCCGGGGGAGATTTTTAAAAAGTGGTATACCTTCTCCTGTGGCTACTATAGTAAGTAGTGCTGAAATTTAAATGTGTTTATGGCAGCTTGTAGTTCTCCTGTTCCTTTCTAAAGGAAATATTTAGATTTTCAGAACCATGTTATATTCATTTGATTTTGCAACAAATGTAGGTTGTCTCAGGAGGCAGAGGCAGGCAGATCTCTGAGTTCCAGGCCAGCCTGGTCTACAAAGTGAGTTCTAGAACAGCCAGGGCTACACAGAGAAACCCTGTGGGCTTTTTTTTTTGTTTTGTTTTGTTTTTTGTTTTTTGTTTTTTTTTTTTTGGCAAGGGCCAGCACTCCTGTTGAATGAGTGGAGCCTGGGGAAATAAATTTACACCGGGAGCACCCTCCATTTGCCCCTGACTCTCATCCCACTCACTCAGGAGTGGACTTTCTATTACTCTGCAGCAGGCTTTGGGATACTTGGTGGGAAGCCTTCGCAGCCAGTCTAGAGAAAGAAGCCACACAAGGGATGCTAGGGGCAGCAAGGTTGAAGTGTGAGGTCGGCCTCTGTCACATAGTGAGTTCACGGGCAGACTGGGCTATGTGAGACTCTGTCTTAAAAAAGAATAAAGAAGAAGAAAAGAAAAGAAAGATAAGAAAAGAAGAGAAAAAAAAGATGATTAGCTCTTTGCCTTTAGAAGATTAGGCGCTGGTTGGGGGTGTAACTCCATGGTAACTCTCTGGCCAGCATATGCAAAGGCTCTGGGTTCAGTCTCCCATACCAAAAAAACTAGAACTTTATGCTTCTTGGATAGAGGATATAGGACATAGAAAATCTGGTAGTGACATTTCGGAGGTGAAAGATTACCAAAACTCCAGTTCTCTGGTATAGATGTCATCTTTTGATCTCCAAGGGTATTGCAGACACATAGTGCGCAGACATGCTCACAGGCAAAAGACCCCTGTACACAACATATAAATGCATCTTAAATTTGTTTTAATTTCATGTGCATTGGTGTTTTGCCTGCATGCACATCTGTTTGAAGGTGTCAGCTCCTCTGGAACTGGAGTTATAGACAGGTGTTTGCTGCCATGTGGGTTCTGGGAATTGAACTCAGGTCCTCTAGAAGAGCAGCCAATGCTCTTAACCACTTAATCATCTCTCCAGCCTTATAAATACATCTTTTAAAATAGTAAGAAAATTTTGGTCTTTTGAGACAAGATCTTTCCATGTAACCCCAGCTGTCTTGGAGTTTGCTATGTAGATCAGGTGGCCTTGTACTAACAAAGATCTTCCTGTCTCTGCCTCCAGAGTTCAGAGATCAAAAATCATGCCTGGCTGGTTATTATTTTCCTTATTTTTAATTTCTTTCTTTCTTTCTTTCTTTCTCTCTTCCTTTCTTTCTTTCTTTTTTTTTTTTTTTTGTGGGACTGAAGAACGAACATGGGACTTCCCAAGATAGGCAAATGTTCTATCACTGGGGTACACTCTAGCCTTTTTATATTTTATTTTGAAACACAGTTTCTGTAAGTTACCTGGGCCTTGGTCTTGTGCCTTCTGCCTCAGCTTCCTGAGTGGCTGGGATTACAGGTGAACACCAGTGCATCTGCAGTATTTTCTTTACCTTTTCAATGTTTCTAAAGTGGCTCCCGAGTCCAGCAGGAGCCTGTCAACCTTATATCATTTCCACAATTTTTAAAAACTTTAAAATTGTATTTTATATGCACATGCACTTTGCCTGCGTGCATATCTGAACACTACATGTATGCTGGGTACTCGTGGGGGTCAGATACCCTGGCATGCAGTTACAGATTGCTGTGAACCACCACATGGGTTCTGGAAACCAAACCTAAAACTTCTGCAAAAACAAATGTTTTTAACTACTGAGCCATGTCTCCAGCTTTGTATTTCTAAAGTTTTAAGAAGAAAAGTTTAATACTTTGTAGTCAGAACCTTCTCCCACAAAATACTGTCACCAGCTATCAGCCTTACCAGTGCCATGCTGCTATTTTAAATAAAATTTCATCATGCACTCCCCTGGATTGTTTAATGGCTCTGCTCTTCTGTAGCTAAATCTATAGTCCTTTATCCACATGGCTGACAATGTCCTCCTGAGCTGGTCCTTCTGTTCCATTCACCTTCCCCTTACAGTGTTGGAAGCTTCTGGAGTCTGTCCCCTCCTCTTTGTAGTTTCAGTATTGAACAAAGTTCTGGAAACCCAATAAAGCTTTCCTGAACAAATGGGCAGGAGATAAAATCTGAAATAAGCGTTTAAGACCAGGCTTGGTGGCAGAGATAGACAACTTAGTCTGATTCTCTAGAACCTGCTAGGCTGCTGCATCAAGCTTGTTGACAAGAGAGCCTGCGTTGTATTAACTAGTAAGCTGACTCATTGCAATGGATTCGGCCAAATAAAGATTTCTTTAGGAAAATGTAATGTCCAACTAATTTCAGCATGATGGGCTTGTGGGGAAAAGAGATGAAAAGTGTATTCATGAAGTGACCTTCAAGGCAACATGGTCAGAATGTGGATTGGTTGCAAAGGACACCTGTCTGCCTGAGGCCGGCTCCAGTATTAGCTGTCTTAACTGTATCCAACTCTGACCAAAGGCCCTGCTGAGACAAGGAGTCTCGAGGTGCGGTCATGGGGCTTTAAGTTTTGATAAATTTCCCATTAAGGCGTTATCTCTTTTAAAATAAGATTCCATATGTGTGGGAGTTTCAAATTTCAGTGAATAAACCCTTCTTCTCACTGTTGAGATATATAATGATCCCATTGGTGGTTTTGTTTGTTTTACTGATATTGAGATTCTGAATTCAACATTTTACAAGGTCCTGGGAACTTGTTCGCAAAGGAGAGAGAGCTTTATGAAAAACCACCCTTCTGAGAAGTCTGAGTAAGTTTAGTTAGCCAAAGCTGTGAAGCAGCTTCCAGGCTGGGGAATAAGAGCGTTGCCCAGCTGCCAGCTGTGCTTGCCTGTTGCCACTGCCCACTGTGAAGCAGCTCTGTTTTCTGAGGGTTCGAGTAGCCCCGACCTTCCCCAGTCTGAATCTTTCAAACTTTAGAACAAACTTAGTGGCCCATGATACTGAGCTTTTCACTCAAAGCACAAAAGGGTAAGTTGGTTAAAATATTAGTGGTCAGCTCTCTGTAAGGCATTTTTCCCTCCACAAGGGTGTGTCTCAACTATATCAGTTAAAGAGCTTAAAACTTACGAATCTTCCATTGCTAAGCCAGACAGCAACTAAACACTTTTCTTCCATCATGCCAACATGAAACAGCTTTTCTTGATTTTGTGTGTGTGTGTGTGTGTGTATGTGTGTGTGCGCGTGCGCGCAGATGTGGAACTAAGTTTAGGACCTCATGCATACTAAGTATGCGCTGACCTACAATCCAGGCTCTTTGTTTTTAGTTTAACTTGCTAGACACTTTAGCAAATAAAGTTTACATCCTAAAATGAGATGGTCTCAACCCTCTGGGATAGAGGGTGGGGAGATGAAAATGAAGGAGCTCAGCTCAGTCATCCCAGTCACCATCAAGTCTGGAGCTTCAGGAAGAGATCTCCCCAGAGATGACAGAGTGTTAGTCACAATTCTCTAAAAATTTATAAGGCAGTTTTATTTTTAATGCTTCTGCAGTCTTAGTGTAGAGGCTTTTTATAGCCCTGAGCTGCGCATTTAAATGTGTATCCCAGCGTTAAAGTGGGTCCCTACAAATGCTGTTCCAAAATGACTTCTTTAATTATTTGCAGACTTATAATTTCATTTGAGAATGTTTCTAATCGCCCCTGACTAGTGTGTGCCAAGTTGGTCTCTTGGGTTCTCCAAAGTTCTTGAGGAAAAGTGAATCGTGGTTAGAGTTGAGTGTCTAGCCGTGAATATCGATGGTGGGGCAGGGTCATCTAGTGCATAAGACCTCGAGTGTGAAGTCTCGGAAGCTGACTTTGGAGTTCTGGGTCTGCTGCTCATTCACCATAAGACTTGCACAAGTTGCTTGGACCTTCATGGTACTTACAGAGTGGAAAGCTTGGTGCCTAACAAATAGTAAATGCTTGGTGAATTTCATAAGCTGTGAAGGAAATCAGCACTAGGAACAAAGAACATTATTTCATACGAATATAAGAGTTTACAGGCGGCCCTGAGGACACAGACGTGTCTAAGGTCTTTGTTGCATCCTTCCGGGCCAAATGGTGATAATGAATAGATTCCCAGGCTTATGCAGATCTGAGTACTTGGGGAGTCCAGGAAGATTTCTCAAGGGGAGGAGACAAAGTTTGGACTTTAAAGAGTAGCTGGATTCAGTAACCTGACCTCAAGGTGGAAGGCTTTCCATAGGCTACAGTGCATACAAACCTTCTGCTCAGTGTCCTTGAACTTTTTAGGTACCTCCCTGGCTGGGAGTTCATAGGTCAGATTTGTGTGCGTTCCTCCATGTGTGCCTGTGAGGGGAAGAAACTGGAAGCCAACCTGAATCTTGAGTGTCACCTCTGGAGTCATCCACCATGTTATTCAAAGTCTCACTGGGACTTGGGCCTCACTGATGAGGCTGGCCCCTGAGCCCTAAGGACTGTCCTGTCTTGCCTCACTAGTCCTGGGATTACAAGTGTTAGCTACCATGCCTAGCCTTTTAAGTGTGCGTTTCAGATTTAACTCAGGTCTTCATGCTGTTCGGCAAATACTTCACCAACTGAGTTGTCTCCTCAGCCCCTATTTTTTGTCTTTAGTCAGGCATTTCCAGTTTGTTCATTTGAAAACAAAAATGTATTGTTAGTTTAGAAATACTTCTCAAGGTTTCTCTGAGCACACCTGTAATCTGATCAGGAGGTGGAGGCAGGAGGATTAGGAGGGGTTCAAGGTCATTCTCCATAGCAAATGGAGTTTGAGGGTATGTGCTATCCTAGCTCAGAAAAACAAAACAAAGCAAAACAAAAACCAATTGAGTCTTCTTTCCCCTTAAGTATTTTGTCAAACGCAAAGCAGATGTGCCCAGACACAATGTAACCGGCACTTTTGCACCCACTGTGTCCGATTTGATTGCTAAATAACTGTAGGCATTAAGATTCAATCAGAACTCTGAGTCATCCAGGTTTAAATCCAGGTAGTAAAAAATGTAGAAAGAAAAGGTGTTTTGTCCAGGTTAGCCTAGGGGAAATGCACAGTGATTTCTCCTGGGGGTGGGGGTGGGGAGGGTCCCAATGAGGGGAAGTATGGGAAATCAAGATCTTTACAGACTGCCTATTGCAGACACGACACACACTGGAAAAGGAACAAACTGAAAGATGCTTCCCGGCAGGCAATATAGGTTTTTATATAACCAGGAATGATATTAAAAGTGGAAAAACCAGAGTGGGCAGGTAGCTCAGTGGTAGAGTGCTGGCCTACAATGTACAAAGCCCTGAATTCAATTCCCACCACTTAAAAGGAGAAATAAACAAACAAGCAAAAATAAGCAAAACACAGCAAAATTTCTCAAACACTCTAATAGCAGAAATAGGACCACTAGACCCTCTTGGTAGTAGGGACAGATCACTAGACTTTCTAATAGCAGGGACATGACCACTAGACCCTCTCCCCAGCACCTCTTGTTTTTCACTTGCTCTTTTGCTCATTTAAAAAGAACCTGTTGATTGACTGAGCAGGCTTGGTCACTCCACAGTGACACACTTCCTATAACAGGGCTTCACCTCCTCCAGTAAGGCCACACCTCCTAATAATACCACTTCCCACAGGTCAAGCGTATTCAAACCACCACACACTAGCTCAAGAAACAAAACAAACAACTATTTAAATGAACAACAACACAGAGATATGTTTCCTACTCTCACAGAGCTGCAGGAAGGCAAACAAACAGAGAGCAGGTCTGTTGCCACAGACACATTTTTCATTTACACATTTAATACAAAGATATTTAACTTTTGTGGTTTGCTTGCTGGTTGGTTGGTTGGTTGGGGCTGGGGACTGAATTCAGGGTCTCACACCTGCCAGGCAAAGGCTCCATCCTTCAGGGACAATTGAAATACATATTATGTAGTGGGAATCGGAAACAACTTCTGGGAATACAGTCGGGGAGCAAAAGCAGAGCGTCTCTCTTTATGGAGCTTCCTGTGTGGAGGATGAGGTGGCTTATTCAGAGAGTCACACAACAGAAGGCAAAGTTGTAGCCGTGCTGGGATGTGCTATGGGGAAGCAGCTAATAAAGACATGTGCTCTCACAGAAAGTTCCCCAAGGTCAGAGCGTTGAAGGAGAGCAGAAGAGTTGGCCAGGTGAAGGAGGCAAGAGAGAATCTGCAGACAGGGAGGAACAGCATGTGGCAGAGACCGTGTCCTAGAGGCTGCAGGATGCTCAGTGTGGCTAACACAGAGGTGAATATCCACAAGAGAAGCCCCAGAGGGAGCCCAGGATGGAGAGAGCAAACCTGGAACGCATTGGCCATGAAGGCCTCAGAAAATGAGCATTTTGAAATGAAGACATTTGAAATGAATAAGAGCCAGATGAGATGTCCAGCACTATAAGAACTGGAAAATGTCCCCTGGGACTCACACGAAGGTCACTAGCAACCACACTGGAATGAGGATTCAGAAGCCAGAAGGTTGAGGGTGAGTGGAAGATGAGCAAGAGAGGGAAGCAAGAGACTGGTTAGAATTTGCATGTGGAGTGGGGTGTCTGTCAGTCAGTGTTGGGGCACTTACCTAGCTGTGCAAGGCCCTCACTAGGTTAGACCAGCGCACCACAGATGAGGAAGAGGAAGGGAGGTGGAGATAATTCTATTTGGGCACATATAATACCTCCACCCCACCCCCTCTCTGTGTACATTCCACTGTATTTTACCTATAGGACTATTTTCTCAAATTATAAAATGGCAAACAATGACAATTTAGTCAGGTGTCATGGCTCCATGACATCACCAAGTCCTGCTTTCTGATCTCTCATCCTTGGTCTGATCTATTTTGTTTCTGTGAAAGGAGAATGGCTGCTCATTATACAGTCAGTGCCTCAGGTAGGAAAAGGAAGAAACACCCAGGAGAAAGGTCGAGTAGTATCTCCTGAGGAGAACAGGAACTCTTCGAAAGTCTCTAGCTGATTACACATACATAACTGGCAGCAGGGCCACCCCAAACTGCAATGCACAGGGAAGTGGAACTCTTTGTCTAGACCCTGTGGTAATTTGACTAGGAATGGCCCCTACAATCTTAGACATTTGAATGCTTGGTTACTGGGGAGTGGCACTATTTGAAAGGATTAGGAAGTGTGGCCTTGTTGGAGGAAGTGTGTCACTGTGGGGGTGGGCTTTGAGGTTTCAGAAGCCCAAGCCAAGCCAGAGTCTCTCTTCCTGCTGCCCGTGGATCTGGATGTATGACTTTCAACTGCTTCTCCAGCACCATGTCTGCCTGCATACAGCCATGTTCTCCCCCATGATGCCCATGGAGCAAACCTCTGAAACTATAAGCCAGCCCCAGTTAAATCCTTTCCTTTATGATAGCTGCTGTGGTCATGGTGTCTCTTCACAGCAATAGAACACTAAGACAGACCCACTGCTACGCTAATAATTAAAATTCATTTTTTGCATCTGGAAAGATAGTCCAGTGGTTAAGAGTACTGGTTGCTCTTCCTGAGGACCGGGTTTAATTCCTACCACTCACATGGCTGCTCACAATTGTAACTCCAGTTCCAAGGGATTCAGCACCTTCATATATACATAGACATAAACGCAGGCAAAACATCCATGCACATAAAATAAAAATAAATATATTATTGAAATTCAGTTTCTGTTCAAAAGAAAGGGAGACAAAGCCAAACCTACTGACACAGGCCTGTAATCATAGCTACTTGGGAGGCTGAGGTAGGGAGATAAGAAGTTCATGGCCAGTCTGGGAAACTTAGTGAGACCCTATCTCAAAATAAAAAGTAAAGAGTCCTGGGAACATAGGTCAGTGCCAGCATTTTCCTAGAGTGTCACAGCCTTATTTCAGCATGCTAAGGAAAGGAAATTAGCCAGCACATACATAAAAAAATAACTGCCTAGGGCTGTGGGATACATGGGTTAGCTGGTTAGTGCTTAGCTAACACTCAGGAAGCCTTGGGTTAGATCCCCAGAATTCCACAAAACTGGGTGTGTTTATGAATCCTGTAATCTCAGTAGGGCTTGAGAGGGAAAGGCAAGAGCTCACAGCTGCTCAGTACCAGAGGCCAAAAAACAATTCCAGGCCTGCCAGGGCTACACAGGAAGGCCCTGTGTCTAAAACAAAAAAGACGGAAGTTCAATGCTTGCTTGGCTATGTAGTTGGAGGCCAGTGGGGTTATAAGAAACCCTAGCTCGGAAAGCAATCAATCAGATAAGCACAAGTGTCCATAAGTAGAAGGAGAGAAATGGCTTGATGGTTGGAAAGCTGTATGGAGTTGAGTGACTTAAACATCAGCAATGTTCCAGCAAGGTCGTTCACTGGGCAAAAGCAGTTGCTGCCAAGCCCGATGACCTGAGCTTGGGGCCTGATGGTGCAGGTGGAAGGCGAGAATCAACTACCATAATTTGTCCCCTGATCTCCCCATCTGTGTCGTGACACATTCATGCCACACCCATACACACAATAAGTAATAATTTGAGTAAAATGTGATGATTTTTAAAAATTGGGAGTGACTGGAATTTATTACTTGAAAAGAAGAATTTATGAGAGAGCTGGGCATGTAAGTGCAGTCAATGCTCTTAACTTCCGAGCTGTCTCTCCAGCACCCTTTGCAGTTCATTTCAAAGTGAAATATTGCCTATCATGTGAGCTCATCATTCTACCTCAGGTGTTTTGACAAAGAAAGCACTTGCATGCTAACACATTACATGCGGATATACGAATGCTCAAAGCAGCTTTCTTTGTAATAATCTTGAGTTGGAAACAGTCCAAGTATCTCTCCATGGCTGAAAGAATACAATGGAAGATGATTGAGGAACTAAATGGAATGAAGAACTCTTCGTGCCCATGACATAGGCAAATCTCAGAGTAACTGTTAGAACCAAAGTGCCCCACCCCCAAAATAGTAGTGCCTTAGTTTGGGTTTTATTGCTGTGAAGAGACACTATGACCAAGGCAACTCTTATAAAAGAAAACATTTAATTGGAGCTGGCTTACAGTTTCAAAGGTTCAGTCTATTATCATGGCAGGACACGTGACAACCTTGCTGGAGAAGGAGCTGAGAGTTCTACATCTTGATCTGAAGGCAGCCAGGAGACTCTGTTCTGCAGACAGCTAGGAAGAGTTCTTTTCCACACTGGGTGGAGCTTGAGTACTAGGAGCCCTCAAAGCCCCACCCACACAGTGACACACTTCCTTCAACAGGGCCACACCTCCTAATAGTACCACTTCCCATGGGCCAAGCATATTCAAACCACCACAAGCATCTAATTCCCAGTCAATATGAACATCCTGTGTCAGTTCAAAGACCCTATCCTGCTGCCTGACAGAAAACCTTCTTGCTTTTCTGCCATTTTGTTCTTTTATACCACCCTCACCCCCACCCCAACCTTGGCACTTTGATTCTCATTAAACATTTCTTTCCACCCAAGGAGTGGTTAAGTTAAGGTTTTGCTGCACCCTCGCTTTCACTGTATGGAGTGAAAAGGCAAAAGTCTTGTGGATATCATCTGAGTCCAAAGTGCAAAGAACATGAACTCTTAGAAAAGAGAGCAGATCAGTATTTTTGGGGAGCTGATGATGGCAGGATAAAGGCAAGATGGGGAAATGACAAACGGCTGCGAAGCGTTCTTGAGATTGTCCAAAGAATCATGAGGAAATTTTGAATGCCTGTTTCTCAAGCTCCATGTGAGTTAACATACATGGTATTGCATTACTTAATGTGTGTTTGTGGCCTGTAATAATGCCTGGAACAGAGCTCTTAAAATGATGTATTGCTGACCTAACTGCCTCTTACATTTTTTCTTTTATTTTTCAAAATTCGAATACCACCAGGTATGCTGACACATACTTCTAATCCTGGCACTTGGGAGGCAGAGGCAGTCAGATCTTGAGTTTGAGGCCAGCCTGGTCTACACCGTTTTCCAAGGCAGCCAGGGTTTTGTAGAGAGTGCTGAAGTGGAAATGTCTGGTTTCTTTGGAGAAAGAATGAGAGGATGTTTTCCTGAGGCAGACATGTAAGAGGACGCATGGTGTTTGGAAAGACTATAAATGGAACCCGATAAACGTTGGTTTGCCTTGCTACACTTCGCTGTTCTTTGATTGTCGTGACTTTGTAGAGAGAAAAGCACCAAAGAACTTCTCGAGGTATTCCAGCTGCTTCTTGCTGCTTCCATGGGCTCATGCTGATTTGGCAGAGCTTTGTGGTTTCTTCTGGATCTAGCCACTGCTACTGATGCATGTTTGGTGTTTTGGACCGGACTGCTGATATCCTGGCAATGGAGATTGTAATTACCCAAAGACCTACCTCTAAACATGTCCACAACACCCATTTCCTCTTAACCTTTCTTTTCTCCTACCTCTGGCAGGTGGGCTAGAAGGGAGGTTGAAGCATTAAAATAGCCTTATTAAAGTAGATTTTTCAAAAATCTAAGCCTAGAGACTTGTCTCAAAAAAAAAAAAAAAAAAAAACAAAGGTTCTATTATCTTTTAAATGAGGGTGCCTGGTGCATTTCAGACCCTTTCCTGGCAAACCAGAGGGCAGACCACATTAGCCTCTGCCTCCTTGTTTGCGATGATTGGAATATAAAGGTCTCCTACAGCCAAATGAACTTCACATTGTCCTCTTCTTCTTTGCTTGACAGGGTTGGCACCCTTTACCTGGGTGTGAGCAGAAGGCACTTGATTCTCCAGGCATGGCAATGGGGCACAGGGCGTAGACCCACATCCAAACTGTTCAGATGCTTGTGGGAGGCAGTAGGAGCCACATGACTTTTAAACACAGTTTTTGAGAGCTAACACATAATATTCGCGTTTCTTTTAACCAAACCTATAAACAAACAGCCTCATGGCAATCCCGGCACCATCCTAGATAGGCCTGCAGCGAGTGGATACAATTCCCCTGCTCTGGGCTGGGAATGGATATGGAGCTGTGTGACCTTTTTATGAGGTCACAAGCCAGTAAGGCCGAAGGGTGGATTCATTACATGAGGAATGCAGAGAGTTTTGCGAGGTCAGTGGCACCATCCTGTGGAGTTTGTTCCCGATCACCCAACTCAGATCGGCCGACTTGCTCAGGCAACTCAGGCCTGTGCTGAAGCTGGGCAGGGGCAAGCCTCCTGGATTGTCACGGTCTATTACTGCCTCTGCTGATCTTTGTGCCGTGAGCAGATCCTGTAATCCCTGGGTGTTAGTTTCAATTCTAAGAAAACAAAAAGAGCGACAACTGCCTATCTGTGGCGAAAGAGCTTCCCTGGAAATACCTTTAACTCTTATCCTGAAATCTGGCTGATCTCGTCTAATAACAAAAGGTCCCACTGTGATTGGATGAAAGAAACATCTGAGCATGGTGCATCCACCTGTGGTCCCAGCTGCTGGGGAGACTACTGCAGGAGGATTGCTTGAACCTAGGGGTTCAAGGCCAACTGGCACAGTATAGTGAGATAAGAAAAGGAGAAGGAGGATGGAGAGGAGGAGGAAAGGGAAGGGGAGGGGAGGAAGAGGAACACACACACACACACACACACACACACACACACACACACTTACACATGCTGTGTTCTAGGGAGATAGCTCGTGTTGAGGACTGCTGACATCAAACTGCTTAGGCTGTAGAAGTTTCTTAACCTTGAAAGGAGTCTGCATAAGGGAGGAGCCCCGAAACTTATGCTCTAAATTCAATCTCTGTGCAGAAGCTTCTCACATCATTTCCCCGTTCTTCTGAAATTACTTTATTTGGGATTAATATTTACCTTGTACCAGTCACACTTACATTTGAGAATTTTCTAAACCTTGACAGTACATTAGACTCACCTGGGAAGAGTTTTCTTTCCTCCTGTTAGAATATATCAGTTATGCAGAATAAGGGGTTTTCTGCTCTGTGTGTTTTGATTTTGTTTGGTTTTTGAGACAGGGTCTCACTATGTACCTTGGCTGGTCTGTACCAGACTGACCCCAGACATGAAGAGCTCCATCTGTCTCTGTCTCCTGCATGCAAGCTTTAAAGGTGGCACTACCACACTTGGTTAAAGGGAGGGGCTTTACTAAGAGAGTTCATACATGCATAAACTACTTCGGTTATTAACTTCCCCACTTGCCCCCTTTCTCTGTCCTGTCCTCTGTGTCATGCCTCCTCTTCACAATTCCTCTCTTCTGTCTTTATTACTTATTCTTGTCTTTCTTACATGTATGGGAGAAAGTATATTAATATCTGTCTTCTTTCTAGTCTGGCTTGTTTTGTTTAACTTGATGACCTGTGGTTACCTCCTTTTTCTCTCAAACAACATGATTTCATTCTCTTTTTATAGTTGAACTGTGTGTGTGTGTGTGCGCGTGCGTGTGCATGCATGCACACGCATGTAGAGATAATCTCTTGTGCACCATGAAAAAGCATTCACCTGTCAATAAAAAGCTGATCAGCCAATAAGCTGAGGCATGATTAGAAGGTGGGACATCTGGCAGAAACAGAGAGGAATTTTGGGGTTGAGTCAGGTGAGAGATTTGCCATAGAGGTAGGCAGACCGGCATGAAACTGAGGACAAAGTAACCAGCCATGTGGCATGACTTAGAGTACTTTAAATGGGATAACTGAGTTATGAGCTAGCAGAAACGAGCCAAAGCTATTGGTCTAGACATTTATCATATATAAGAAGTCTCAGTCGAGCAGTGGTGGCGCACGCCTTTAATCCCAGCACTTGGGAGGCAGAGGCAGGTGGATTTCTGAATTCGAGGCCAGCCTGGTCTACAAAGTGAGTTCCAGGACAGCCAAGGTTATACAGAGAAACCCTGTCTCAAGAAAACAAACAAAAAAGAAGAAGAAAAAGGGGAAGGAGAAGGAGAAGGAGAAGGAGAAGGAGAAGGAGAAGGAGAAGGAGAAGGAGAAGGAGAAGGAGAAGGAGAAAGAGAAAGAGAAGGAGAAGGGGAAGAGGAAGAAGAAGAGGAGGAGGAGGAGGAAGAAGAGGAGGTGGGGGAGGAGGAGGAGAAGGAGGAGGAAGAGGAAGAGGAAGAGGAAGAGGAAGAAGTCATCTCAGAGTCATTATTTTGGGTGGGAAAGCCCTCAGTTGTGTGTCCATGCATATTTCGGTTTGAAATTTTCTTTATCCATTTGTCTGCTGATGGGTATTTAGTCTGCTTCCGTACCTCGGCCATTGTGAAGAAATGAACATTCATTACTTCTATACCTCTGCTATGCTGACTTCATGTTAGGCACTGACTTCATGTTAGGCGCATTCTGAGGGATGGTTATAGCTCGATCAAATAGTTGTTCTACTTTTAGTTTTAAAAGACTTTTTGTATTTGTTTCCAAATATGTACCTAGAAAGCTTTTTAAAGCAAACCAGCCTCAGACCAACAGAATCTGAGTCTCTAAGGGGAAAGCATGAGTATCTAAACACACACAGTGTTTACTTGCCCCCTGGGTTATTACTATGTGCCATCTCAGTTCAAACTCTTGGCACACAAGTTATTGGATAAATTTTTCCTAAGGAGACATAGACAGCTATCCACTCTGTCCCTGTAGAATGCCAACAACAAGCTCTACCTAACAGATTCTACCCAAGTGTGGGGAACAAGTGACATTTAGGGGCTTACTCAATAGCAAGGGTGACCTGCAAACAGCTGCACCACCTTAGCATAGGTGATGACCTCCCTTCTTAAAGCATCATAAATGGAGGCCTCCCTCCTATAGGATGTACTTAATTCTACAACTGTGAGTGTCGTTTCTTACCGTTCCCCTTGTTTGAGACAGGATCTCTTTGTTGTTTACCACTGAATATGCCAGCCTAGCTGTCTCAAGAGCTTCTAAGGATTATTCCATCTCCACCTCCTATCTTGCTGTAGAGGGGTTGTGATTACAGACACAACCACTATATGCCTGTCTTTTGTGGGCTCTGGGGATTCACACTCAGGCCCTCCTGACTCTTATGGCAAGTGCTCTACCAACTGAGCCACCTCCCCAACTGAAACTTTTGCGGCTGGCAAACACTGTAAAAGGAACTAAGTGTTCTACAACTTACCAAGACATGGTGGTGCAGGAAGGTGTTCTCGACGGAGTCCAGGCACGTTAGAACATTCCTACTGTATCTTGAATGAAAATCAGCCCAAGACTCTACTTTCTGCAGCTCTTGAAAGGTTTTGGTTAAATTCCAGCCTCTATCTACTAGAAAAAGTAGCTGGTTTTCTGCATCCAATTTAAACAACTTCGTATCACAAATCAGAAAAGAGAGTATAGGTATGTGACCCCTCCCCTGTATTATGAAGCCCCAAAGTTCTCACCAGAAGCCAGCCACTTGCATTTATACCTCCTGGACTCTAGAACCACAGGTTAAAAAAAAAGTCACAGGTGGAAAAAAAAACCTGTCCTTTATAAATTAAAAAGGTGCAGTGTTTGTGTGTGGAGGGGACATGACAACAAGGTGCTTAGCGTTTTGGACTGTGGAAATGGAGTAATTAGCTCAGACTTTGTCTTTAGGATTTTGTTTGTAGTCATCTACTTAAATAACCTTTGGTGGGTATCCTGAAATACATTCCCTACCTCAGTTTAGGGATTTGTAATGCACCACTAAAGAGGACATTGGCAGAAGTTGGTGAAAACTTTTTTTTTCTTCAACACTTTTGACCTTTATATTTCTTCTTCTATCAGTGGAAACAAATAAGCCATCACAGGACAAGAGGAACTATTATCTCTGAGTGACTTAGGGTCACCAACTGAGATTACCACAAACTGGATTACTGTAAGACTGCAGGATAACAGCTGGCCTTATCTGACCCTCCGTCATCCTCTGCCTCCAACCAGCCTTAAGAGCAACTGTGCTGTCGGTTCTGATGATGCACACATTTAATCCCGTTCTCCACGTGTGAAAATAGCTTAACAGAAAACATAACATGTTGCCTAGCTAATTCAGAAAGAAATAATAGCTTCTGTCTTTAAAAGACCACTTCAATTCAGATCCAGCTTTATAATAAACACTTAAAACACATTATCGCACTCCCCCCATCAATAACTCTTAAAATGGATTTAAATGGTGGATTGTGTAGAGAAGTTAGTTTCTGCCCATATTCACAGGAGTGATATCGTGATGACAGTAACAACAGAGCCACATGCAAACCCACCTGAGGGCATTCCATCACTCCATGAACAGATAAAACACCTGAGCCTTTAAATTGGATGCTTAGGGTCATAGACGTGGTTCATGGGTAAAGATGCTTGCTGTATAAGCCTGGAGACCTGAAGTCCATCCCTGCATCTACCTAAAGTCAGAAGGAAGGACAATGCCTCAGGCTGTCCGCTAACATGTCCTCTACATATACACCTTGGCAAGTGCACACACACTCACACACACACACACACACACACACACACACACACACACACACGAACAACCAGTTTATATTACATATCATTTATCACAGTGTTTTTATTAACTCTTACCCACACTTGCCAGCTACCATGGAGAAGGGGAGGCTAAAGAAATAAATGCTTTACCATAATAAGGTGGAAGTTGAAAACCGACTCTAGAATGTTATCCTCTGACCTATGCGCACGCGCGCGCGCGCACGCGCGCGCGCGCGCGCACGCACACACACACACACACACACACACGCACACACACTTAAAAATACATTGACTATTCTTGGTGGTCAGCTTGTCTACATCTGTAAGTAACTAAACCCTAAACCACTGGGTTCACCTATGAGGAGTTATGTGCGCGCGCACATGTGTGTGTGTGTGTGTGTGTGTGTGTGTGTGTGTGTGTGTGTGTATACTCACCAGCTAGGGGGTGTTGGATTATTTGAGATAGAAGATCAGCCCTAAATCTGGGCCACACCTTTTGATGGCAGCCCACATAAAAGGACGTGGGAGAAGGAAGCTTTTGCTTTTTACCTGCTTGTCTTCACTCTAGCTGGCAAGTTCATCTATCCAGTTCTCAAGACACCCCTTTGTTCATGTTAGGACTTCAGACTCCAACAGTCCTGGAAATAGGAAGCTCTCTAGGACTTTCCTGGGACTTTAGGACCAAACTGGAACAGCTGAGACAAGGAGTCTTGTGGACTGAGCAACTCCAAGATCCTTGACCTCTCCATCAGGAGACAACCCTTGTTGGATGATTCGGACCACAGCTTGTATTAATAAATCCCATACATCAGTTCTGTTCCTTTAGAGAATCCTGACTAATACAGGGACATGGAAACACATCAAGGGACAGCTAGTGCTGGCGAGACTCTTGGTATGTTCTACAAATTCTCAAAATAGAGACTGGATTCTTAGAAGTTTGGAAGTTTTATTCCAAATCTTAACACCAGTGTGGTGGTTTGAATATGCTTGGCCCGGGGGAAGCGGCACTATCAGGAGGTGTGCCCTTGTTGGAGGAAGTTCTACATCTACAACTCCCGGCTCCTCCAGCACCTTGTCTGCCTGAATGCTGCCATGCTGTCTATGCATTTCTGATAATAATGGACTAAACCTCTGAACCTGTAAGCCAGCCCCAATTAAATGTTTTCTTTTATAAGAGTTGCCTTGGTCATGGTGTTCCTTCATAGCAATAAAACCCTGAGTAAGACAACTAGCCTTTGGGGAAAGGAGAAAAGCTGAAAGTCAATAATGTAATCAACCAGACATACAATAAAGGCTCCATAGGGTCTGGTGAGAAGGCTCAGTGGCTAAGAGCACTGGCTGCTCTTCCAGAGGTCATGAGTTCAATTCCCAGCAACCACATGGTGACTTACAACCATTTATAGGGGGATCTGATGCCCTCATCAGGCAGGCAGATATATATGCAGCAGAGCACTCTACATTATTAAATAAAAGGCTCCATAAAACCCAAAGCCTGCCGGGCAATGGTGGCGCACGCCTTCAATCCCAGCACTTGGGAGGCAGAGGCAGGCAGATTTCTGAGTTCAAGGTCAGCCTGGTCTACAGAATGAGTTCCAGGACAGCCAGTGCTACACAGAGCTTTTGTCTTGAAAAAAAAAAAAAAAAAAAAAAAAAAAAAAAAAAAAACCCAAAGCCTGCCAAACATATAGGGGAGTCATACCCCTTCCTCTGATACCGTTTAATCTAGCCAGCTGCTCACCAGTTACCTTCCTCCTCTCCTTATTTATACAGTAATCCAGTAAATCCAAGTTCTCACAGGTATCTGGCAAATTAACCAAGCTTCAGGAGATGGCATGAAAATTCGGCTCTCTAGGTTAGAAGATTAGATAATGACCTGATGATTGGCAGATAAAGAGATCACTTCTCTGGGACTGAGCTGTACAGGGTCTGAGCTATAACTGCTGACAGTGTCAGGAAGAACTCAAATACTGAACACTAGTTAGTATCTGTAGGAGAATCGTGCGCGCGCGCGTGTGTGTGTGTGTGTGTGTGTGTGTGTGTGTGTGTGTGTGTGTGTAACCAGACACATAATGCCAGGACATAAGCACTGAGGCATGGAACAGACCTGGCACACACATGTAATCCCAGCATTTAGGAGACAGAGGCCAGAAGATTGTGATCTGGAGGCCAGCCTGGGCTTCACTATGAATTCTAGGCCAATCTGGGTTATTGTAGAAGACCTTATCTCAGAAAACACACTATGGAAATAGGGCAAGACAATAGTTTTTCTTATCTCATATGACATAATTGCACTTTTCAAGTATATAATTTCTTAACGTTTGACATTTCTTTAATAACTTTTTTAAAAAGATTTATTTCTTTATTTTATATATGTAGGCACATTATAGCTATCTTCAGACACACCAGAGGAAGGCATTGGATCCCATTACAGATGGTTGTGAGCCACCATGTGGTTGCTGGGAAATGAACTCAGGACCTCTGGAAGAGCAGTCATCTCTCCAGTCCAGGTTTGATATTTCTATGGCAACCACAAAGCTGACAGCACAACTGAGATATTAAACATGCAAAGCACATCCATGTTCCGTGTTCCTGAAAGTTTCCATAAACATTAGAAATGGACCAAAATCAAATCTTCAGACTCCCGGGCTACTGTTCCTGAGATTTTTCTGGAAGAAAGCTTATGCTTTTTTGTATAGTGTTTATGCCTGTTGTGCATTTATGGAAAAACACAGTTGAAGTGAAAAAGATTTATAGAAGTCCCAAAATATACTGCATGACTCACATATGGAGTCTCTCATCAGCTGGGCATGATGGTGCACTCCTTTAACCCCAGCACTTGGGAGATAGAAACAGGTAGCCCTCTGTGGATCTAAGGCCATCTCGGTCTACACAGTGAGTTCCAGGATAGACTTGCCAGGGCTGTACAATGAGACTGTGTTTTAAATGGTAATAATAATGATGGATTCTCCTACCCTGCTTCTTGGTAGCAGCTCATAACGGCCAACTATCCTCAGAGACTGGTCCTGCTATTACTTTTTGAAACATACATAAAAGAACACATTTTGTTTTAAAACAACAAGAACATTACAGATCAACTTTTCTGATGAACTTAGATGAAAAAAGTTCTCAACCAAATACAAACTGAATTCAAGAGGACATTGAAAAGATTGCTAAGATCAGGTTGAGTCTGCTCCAGAAATGTAGGTGAAGTTCAGCATATGTAGATTAATGCATATCATAAATTACATAAAAAGACAAAAGCCATACGGTTAACAGACTCAGAAAAGGCTCTTGACAAAATCCATATTTCTTCATGTTCTAAGGAAATAAAATAAAACGTATCTCACCATAATAAAGGCTATATATGACAAACCTATGGACATTATTTTGAATGAGGGAAAACTCAAAGCATTCAGGAACAAGGTAAGGATGTCTACTTACCCTGTTTTTATTCAATATAGACCTGGCATTAGCTACAGCACCAATACAAGAGGGGCAAATAAAACAAATGCATATAGAAAAAGAAGCCAAATAACTTCTATTTGCAGATGATTCTATACAGAGGAGACTGGAAAGATTTCTAGGAAACTCTTGGAACATCAAACAGTCCCTTCAAAATGAATACTCAAAACCATTAGCTAGCCAGGCGTGGTGGCACACGCCTTTAATCCCAGCTCTTGGGAGGCAGAGGCAGGCGGAGTTCTGAGTTCAAGGTCAGTCTGGTCTACAGAGTGAGTTCCAGGACAGCCAGAGATACACAGAGAAACTCTGTCTCAAAAAAACCAAAGGGAGAAAAAAAACATTAGCTAGCCTTCTGGTATACCAAAAGAAAACAAACTGAAAAATAAATCAATGAACAGTCTCATTCACAATGGTCTAAAAAATGTGCTGGATACATTGTATGAATGAAGAATAAATAAAAAGAAAAAATCCTTGGAATAAGTCTAACCAAGGATGTGAAAGACCTCCATAATGAAAAATCATAGACACTTAAGAAACAGAGGAAGACACTAGATGATGGGAAGATGATGTACTGGAAAAATCAATATTGCAAAAATGGTTTTACTAAAAGTAACATGTGCATTCAATGCAATCTCCATCAACATGCTCGTGACATTATTTACAAATGTAGAAAAATAAAGTTCACATGAAGAAGAGGCTAAAGAGATCACTCAGTGGGTAAGAGCCCTGGCTGCTCTTCCTGAGGACCCAGGTTCAACTCTCAGCATCCACATGGCAGCTCACAACCATCTGTAACTCCAGTTCCAGAGAATCTGATGCCTACTTACGGCCTTTGCAGGCACCAGGTATCTATGTGGTACACAGACACACACAGACAAAACACTCATGCACATAAAATAAATAAAATAAAAAATTATATAAAAGCAAGAGACCCCAGATAGCCAAAACAATCTGGAATAATAGAAACACTGCTGGGGTTATCACCATACCTGACTTAAAGTAATATTAGAGACCTAGTAATAAAAATCAAAATGATACAAAAACTGTAGCCTTGGTGGGGACAGACTGACATGATTCCTGCCCCTAGGACAGGGCCCCTGGAGTTTCCACTGCTGCTATGGAAGGCTTGTTTATGTAATAATGTACATATTTTCTGGACCCACTAGCAGCGGAAGACTCTTTCCTTCTAAGGACTGTCCTCCCTGTTAATGTTAAAGACTCAATGATAATTATAAACAGCACAGAGTCCAGGAGTCAAGGGTGTGGTTATGTATAGGCAAAATGGTAAACACTGGAACCTCCAGAACAGCCCTTAGGGCTGTGGGAAAGAGCTCTAAATACATGAGTTCAAAAATATACAATTTCTCAATTATGCAAAAAAATAAAGATGTAATGTGAATTACATGAGGGGCTTCACGAATCTAAAGGAACAAAAGCAGCTGAGCTGTTAGCCAACTTGTCAGAAAGACACTAAGAAAGAAGATGAAGAGGTTTAGGGAGTGGGGGTGGCAGGAGATCCCACCCAGCTAAGGTTTTTTGTTTATGTTTACAAAGGCAGATAGAATCCTGAGGTCATGCTCAGCCTCAGACAGAGCAAAGTTAGGCCCCCGGCGTGGTGGAAATGATAATTTCAGGGTAGAGTCTCACCCAACTAGTTAATAGTCTGTGCTTAACGAAGGCAAATAGATCTCTAATATCTTTTGCAATGTTAATTTAAAAAAAATGTATGCTTGCTGTCTCTTAAGAATCAAAGGGCTGGAGTCACTGGATGCTCATTCATAAGATAATCACAAAGAAAACCTGGAGTAAATGACTGGATTGATATGTAAAGTTAAAGACTGGACCTGTGTTCTGCAGGAGATGAGCCAGCCAGAGAAATTTTTAGAATAAAAAGAGAGAACTGTTTACATACATACATACATACATACATACATACATACATACATACATACACACACACACACACACACACACACACACACACACACACACACACA
>JANHMN010000007.1:70125588-70137660 GCA_030674055.1 Rhabdomys pumilio | reverse complement strand
ACACACACACACACACACACACACACACACACACACACACACACACACACAGAGCAAGCAGGACATGGGCAGAGAGATCCCTTAGAATATCAAGCAAGCAGAATATAGACAGAGAATCTCCAGAGAGAAAGCAGAACATACTGGAAAGGCTGGATCAAGGAAAACACAGGTCCTCAGCTTGGATAAGCAGCAGTTTCCAGACTTCCTCAGTAACAGTTCCCAGACTCCCCAGTAAGTTTCCAGCCTCCACACCCTGGTAACGGAATGTCTGCAGAGATGGATGCAACAGATTAACATAGAGGTCACCTACCCTGGAATTCCCTAATGTGCTTTAAATCAGGCCTGTATGATCATTTGGTTGTTTCTCTGACTTGGTAATGGGGAGACCCCAGCATGCTGGACTTCTGCAGAATAAAACACTCTTTGTGTTTTCATACTATGTGAGTCTGGGGTATCATTCTTTGGTGAATCGTGGACCCTTACAGTATAACACTACATACAACCTTTGTACAGTTGTGCAATGCTCCCTCTGAACACAGTGTGACCATTGTGCACATAATCTCACCGGAGCTATAACACTGCATACGACTTCTGCACAAAATTGAATCAGTGAGGTTAGGCAGCATCCTGACAGAAGCACTCACTGGGCTGGATGAGTTACAAAAGGGGCAGGAGAGAAAGAAAGGGCACGCTGCAGGGGAATGTGTTGGGAATTCCCAGAGGGAGTGGGGTGGGTATGGTAAATCTATGCATGTATACATGTATGGAATTGTATGGTGAATCTATTCATGTATACATGTATGGAACTGAGAATCAGTAAAAGGGTATTGATTTTTATTTTTTAAAGACATGGTCTCTCTACATAGCCCCGGCTGTTCTGGAACTCAGTATGTAACTGCCTGTCTCTGCTTCCCAAGTGTGGCCTGGCTCAAAAAACATTGTAAAATATTATTCTACAGCAAATGAAACAAACAAACAAACAAACAAACCTAACCTTTTGACTTTCTGCCCATTTACTCTTCCTTCTCTCTGTGCTGCACTTCCCACGTGATTAAGTTCGGATCTCGGACCTGGACCTCGTCTCTCCCGTTCTGCAGGGAATCCATCAGCGCAAATAGCCATACCTAAACAAAAGAAGCTGGCTGCTCCTCGCCTCCTCCTCTGTCATTCAGTCCAAAGCATGGCTCCTGCTTCAGTTATTTAAAACACTGTCTGTATCCATGCCACCTCACTTATTGTTTTTTTAATGGAATGAAATCATACTTCTAACGTACAAGTCACAGCATGTCAGCTCTCTTCGGCTTCCCACTCACTCAGAATGAAGTCAGACGTGCTTAACTGTGGCCTGTAAACCTGTGTGGTGTGTCTCTTCCATCACCATCTCCACCCGCTCTCATTGTACTTCCTGTTGCTCTCTCCTTGCTCACCACAATGGTGTTGCCAGTCGCCAACAGTCACTGTGTGGATCAGTGTTCCTGGGTTCTTGGAATTTTAAGAATGAGGTAAAACACACACAGATTGTAAAAAGCAGTGAAGGAGTATTACTCAGAGCAAAACAATGGAGGAGATCAGAATACACTTGCAAGGGAACCCTGGGGCACATGAGCAGGGAGCTTTGGGCTCTGGTCACTGTCTGGGTTTGACTTCAGGAGAAGGAGTTTGGTATTAGGTGTGGAATTTGGATGGTTCTCTAGTTTGACTGAGTTTTTTTCCCTACTGCACATTTCCCCTTACATAAAACATCCCATTTTAACCATATTCACATCTAATTATGTACAGGCATAAGATGGTAAATAAGGGTTTCTCCCTAAAGGTTCACTTAAGGACACAATTTTGCCTTACGGAACACACACTTAAAAATCAAGTATGACTGGATGACCCTAATACCCTCAGGCAAGAATGTATTGGGAACTCCTCTGAGAAGAACTTTGCAAGTCTGATGGTCATCAATGGGTGGGAAAACTTATCCTCTTCAAAGAGGAATGTGCAGGTAGCCTGACACAGATGGGAGTCCTATATTGCCAAGGTTGTTCAGAGAAGGGTGTATGTGTGCACAAAGGAAGCACTGTGTTTTTAGAAGAAGAGGATGTTCGTAATCCAAACCAGGTAGAGTCCCAGGCTACTGAACTGTTCCCCACGTACGCCTGCTTCAATAGTGCTAGGTTGTGGTCTTGGGTGAGGAAGTCAGGCCTGCTGCACTGGAGGCAGACAAGCTTAGCAGGGACTGGTGGGTGCAGGCAGGATCCAGGTCAGTAGTAACACACACCTGAGAACAGCTTTGGAAAACTGGGTCAGTTAAATGGAGGAGGGTTGGAAAGGGGATATTTATACCCCTGGGGAGGTGGCCGGGGTTCCTGGGGCAAGGTTTGTGTGGCTGTGTACAATTAGTCAGGGCAGAGGTGTTGGAAGATGCTTCATCTTCATACTCAGGAGCTGCAGTGGGCTGGTAGAGGGAGCACAAGGACTTAGAAGGTCAAACAAGGAAAAAGCCTGAGAAGTGTGATGGTAATAAGTTCTTATGAGGGTTGATGGTGGGGAAACCAACTTTATGGTGCTAGGATGGGAGCTGGGAGGGAGCCAACTCCTGCCATCCTCTGAGGCATGTGGTTGAAACTCTCCTGGACCCTTCCTCTGTAATCTAAGCCATTACAGTCCCACACCAGACCTTGAAAGTACCATAAGGTTGCAGACACAAACTCACAGCAGCACAGGTTATCTGCACAATTCTGGGCTATTGACATTCTAGTGAGGATAAAGGAGGAGTTGTCCAGGTCCCGCCCCAGGTCATCCTTCTGTGATTTTCCAAGTATCCATAGGTAATATGGTCATGTGTTTCAGTCAAGGACTTCCCAAACTGTCCCATATACAATAATTGCTCTCATCTCTGCCCCCTTACTTACCCTGATTATTCCTCAGACCATTGTTCTAATATTCATTATTTTGAAGTTATTATATTTATATGAAATTATAAGAAATAACAGAGAGTTCCTACGTACCATTTGCATAACTATAACAAATGTCTCAGCTAAGACATTGACATCAGTCAGTCAAGGCCCAGAACATTTCCAGCATTGAGTCTCCACAGGCCTTCATGACTGGGGTCCATCAGCTTCTGGTAACTGTGGCAAATATTTGAGAGTTAGCTTGTAGAAAGGTTTGCTTTAGCTTATCATTTTGAAAGTTAGGTTCCTCCCATCTCCTTCCACAGCCTACTCCAATGACAAGAAGTTCAACAAGGCCACACTTAACATTTCCTCCCAGTGCAGTGAGTGGTGCTGGACCCAAGCCTTGAACACACTGGTATTTGAGAACATCCTAGACCTAAAATATTGACTTGTTTGTTTGTTTGTTTGTTTGTTTTTGAGACATAATCTGTGCAGCCTGAGCTGGTTTGGAATAGGTTATCCTCCTGCCTCATCCTCACAAGTGCTAGAATTACAGGTGTGCACACCACACCAGGCTTTATAGAAATGGACTATACTGATCTCTTTCCAGACCCTGGAAACTTGTCATCTGGTCTCCATTCCTACAGTTTGTTTGTTTGTTTGTTTGTTTGTTTGTTTCCATAGATGTTTTATAGTCACAGAATTAACCTTTTAGTTTCCCTTTTCTCTCTCAGTTTCACATGTGTGTGTATACTTTGAGCAGATCCATTGTCTTCTTTCACCCCTTCCAGATAAACACCTTCTTCCCAACAGTGCCCCTCTTCTCTTATTATGTGTGTCTGTGTGCCACATTTAAGTAGTAGCTTTTCTTGCATGGGCAGAAGCATGCTCTCCCCCTCCTCTAGCAGCCATTAGTTAACTGCAGCTCCTGGGGGCAGAAGGTGGGGGGGGGGGCAGGCAATTGATGGGTCTAGGCTACTTGTGCAGGTAAGCACTGATGTTGAGAACTTAGGGGTGCAAGTGTGTCCCAGCACTCTAGCAGTGTGTCCCAGCACTCCTTGTGTCTCCTGACAGTATGTTCCAGTGCTCCTTGTGTCCCCCTAACAGTGTGTCCCAGCACTCCTTGTGTCTCCTGACAATATGTCCCAGTGCTCCTTGTGTCCCCCTAACAGTGTGTCCCAGTGCTTCTTGTGTCCCCCTAACAGTGTGTCCCAGCACCCTAGCAGTATGTCTCAGTGCTCCTTGTTTCCCCTACCTCTCACTTTCTTTCCCCACTCCCCCCACAGTGCTTTGAGTGCAGTGGAAACGTTCCTTCCACTTAGTGCTGAACTCTCAGTGGTCACTTATTTTCCACGTTTCGGCCAGTTGTGAGTTTCTATATAGAGAGGTCCTGTGTATTATTTGCATAACTATATGGAGTTTATGCTTGCAACATTATGTTACATTTGAGGACTAATGTGGGACCATTATGGCCTAGGATTACAGAGGAAGGGTCCAGGAGAGTTTCAACCCCAGATACCTCAGATGAGGACAGCAGGAGTTGGCTTCCTATAGAACAGCCACTGCAAATCGAAGTGTCTCTGACCAATGCTAAGAGCAGCTCTTATGTATGAATATAAACATAAAATTTAGAAAGCTGACCGATACCATGTCCATTTAGCAAAAGAGTGTCCCCTTAGGACCTATGAACTTCTCCACATGGCCTTTGACCGTGTATAATTTCCTTCTGCTGTCTTGCAAGTTAATGTACCATAGCCTTTCCTTCTGCCAGGTATAATGTATTCACTTGCTTATAGGCTAAGTTCCCAGTGAGCAAAGATAAGGGTAAGATTCTGCACAGAGCCTTACCAACCTAAGACAGAAATGCATGCTTTTGATAATGCATATTCCACGATGGGTAAGGAAGGTATTCTTTTCAGAACAACCTAAGACAGACTCAGTCATTTTAATGAAATAAAAAATGGGGAGAGGTGAAGAGCCTTTGGGGCTGCTTGGCAAGAATCTGACATGGGCCAAGGACAAGGAAGTGGGCTTCAGGCAGGAATCTGACATTAGGCTAGAACAAAGAAGTAATGTCAGGCAGGAATCTGAATCTTAGGCTAGAACAAGGAAGTAGGCTTCAGACATGAAAATGACTTTGGGCTAGGACAGGGAAGTTGGCTCAGATATTTTGGAGATCCTGATAAGCCCTTAGAAACAGTGATCAAGAAAGTGTTCACAGAATTTTGTTTATTGCCTTGCTTGTTCTTTGACTATTTGTGCTTATTCTATTTCTTGTTCCTTGACTATTTGCATCTATTGCATTTCTAGTTCCTCAACCTAGAACTGATCTTAATACTTGCATGTAATTAAAATGGTATAAAAGGAAAAAGGAGGAGGGGGGATGGGATAGGGAGTTCTAAGGAGGGGAAATGGGGAAAGGGGATGACATCTGAAATGTAAATAAATAAAATATCCAATAAAAAAGGAAAAAAGCCAGGTAGTGGTGGCTCACGCCTTTAATCCCAGCACTTGGGAGGCAGAGGCAGGCAGAATTCTGAGTTCAAGGCCAGCCTGGTCTACAGAGTCAGTTCCAGGACAGCCAGGGCTACACAGAGAAACCCTGTCTCGAAAAACAACAACAACAACAACAACAACAAACAAACAACAAAAAAAAAGGGGAAATAAAGAAACTGAAAAGCATTTTTTCCAATATGTTTTTCTATTTAAATAAATTTAGTTTCTAATCACCAAAAATAAAAAAATGAGTTGCCGTGATTGTGGTGTCTCTTCATAGCAATATTACACTGACCAACTTACTGTCTTATAGTAGTTTTAAGTTTCCCCTGTGAATTACCCCTCTGATTTATTTAGCATTCAGTCCCCTTATCCCAGAGCATGGTGTTCCATGGCCCACTATGCTTACCTGGCTTACCTTGTCAAAATAAGGTATTGTGATGCCCTTTTGATTATTAAAGAGAGTAGGGAAAGGAAGGGGTAGGGGAGCTGGGAAGGAAAAGGGAGAAGGAGGAAGAGGGAGAAGGAGGAAGAGGAAGAGAGGGTGTACAAGAGAGCATGCCTGTGTGGTACTGTGTACTGTGGATGTCAGAGGACAACTCTGTAGTCCTCTCCCCTGACCTTCAGTGGGTTCAGATCACTAGGTCTGTGTGGCATCTCTATTGTCTGAGCTACCTCACTGGCCCTGTAAGTCTTCTTAATAAGTGTTTCTCACCACATAGCATGGAGTCTGACAAAACAGGCACTCAGGTTACCTTACTGAATAAATTCATTAATTTTCACACTTTTAAAGATTCAGTAAAACATTAGTACAACCAGCCATGGGACTGAACATAATACTTCTTCATAGAAATAAAGAATAGAAGCATGAAGGACGGATTGCTTCACTGAGAAGTTTAAAAAAATATATGCCAGGGATAAGAGAGATGGCTCAGTGGTTGAGAATGTACACTGTTCTTGCAGAGGACCTGGGTTCAGGTTCCAGTACTCACATTAGACAGCTCACAGGCCATAACTTTTCAGCTTTAGAGGACTCTCTGCTGGTCTCTGTAGGCACCTGCATCACACTGTGCCTATAAACTCACACAGGCACATACAAAGGTGGACACACACAAGTAATGACCTTTTAAGAAAAATACATAGCAAAATTCTAAAGGCCCACTAGGAGGTTTTATGATCTAACACGGCAACTCTTTTAAACCAAACCCCACATGGAGTACCAGTGGACCACATGGTCAGGGGTACAGCGGGTGGGGAGTAACTAACAGTGGACCACACGGTCAGGGGTACAGCGGGTGAGGAGTACCAGTGGACCACATGGTCAGGGGTACAGCGGGTGGTAACTGTACCTATTACTTCTGATAACTACTTCACAGCCTGTATTTTCTTCCTCTGAAACTGTGATCTTTGCCTTTAGACTAAACAGTTTAAACCACAGGGCTGTCTGACACAAGCAGGACTTCAAAGAAACTCTTAGCTGAATCCAGAGCTGGCCAGGCAAACTGAGTGCCTGCTGAGATTTAAATGTATAGCTTGAAGCCATTACCTGAATTCTGACAAAAAAAAACTACCCACCTCTAGAAATCTAAAAATTTTCGTAAGTTCATGACAATCTCATTCAGCAGCCAAACCTGACCTGAACAGGTGTGTGACTGTAGACCTTACTGATTCTAGCTATGGCTTACACTGATTTCTGCTTGACATTTTTTTATTGAACATGATGGTTCATCTCCAGTGAGGTACTGCAGTATGTGGCACATACATTATATGATGTCTAAAACCCAGCAATTGTTTTCTTCAATATGTCTGGTAAGATGGGCTTTGGAAAGAATAGTGTGCTTGCATTGATAATGAAGTATCAATTTTCTTTCTATTTTTGTCTCTCCTATTGCAAGTACTTATCCAGTTGTGTCCTCTACTGCTTATTGTTTTTATAACTGAAAGCAGTCCTCTTGAAAGTGGCTCCCTTCATTCTGCAGTTTGTTTTAGGTGTTACTGTTGTTGTTTGTTTTTTGTTTTTGAGACAGAGCCTGTCTTTGTAGTCTGGGCTGGTCTTGAACTCTTAACCCTCCTGTCTCTGGGAGGCTGGGGTTACAGGTATGAGTCACTATGCCTGGCTCTGTTTAATGTATTGGAATCTAAATGCTCTTACTCATACGTGAGAATTTCTTTTTAAATCGGGTTATAGGACATGCGGTACTTCTTTGGGATCCTGTGGCTCACCG
This sequence comes from Rhabdomys pumilio, assembly GCA_030674055.1. Taxonomy (NCBI): domain Eukaryota; kingdom Metazoa; phylum Chordata; class Mammalia; order Rodentia; family Muridae; genus Rhabdomys; species Rhabdomys pumilio. Next base: position 70,130,054 of record JANHMN010000007.1, on the reverse strand, counting down.
ACATCAGATGAATCACTGTCATCCTCATATGAATCATCACCAGAACTGAGTTATAGAACTGAGAGATCTAATGGGAAACATTGTTCTGGAATGCATTTCAAAGACTGATGTCACATTTACACGCCATTGACGTCTGCTGTCTCAGCCGATGAAAGAATTTTTATAGATTAAGACGTATGGGGGCTAGGATAAGCAGTTACAATTGTGAAGAGAAGAAACCAAAATGAATTAAATAAGAAATTTATAGGATACATGGGAAGAAACTGCTACTTGAAAAGTTGTGAAACCAATGTTTTGTTTGAAGCCGGTCACTTGGGTGGGCTTAAATTGGCAGTTTATTTGGAGAAGTGGATAAGCCCGAGCAGTTCCCTCAAAGATTGTCCACTCCAGCTCTGTGTGGCTCAAAGGTCTGTTCGGCTGTGTCATACCTTTCTAGGTTGACACTAACCAAAGCTACTTATAAATTCTGGGAGAGAAAAAGCAGACTGAACTAGTTTGAATCAGTTTTCTATTGCCTCTGTTTCAGCCACCCGTGACAGGGTTGGAGAGGGTCAGGTCAAGTTAGCAATAGCAGCGTGGCTCTGTGAATTAAATAAATTAACCTAAGAGGGAGCACTAATCAGTTTGTGTGGTGGCTTACACCTCTAATACAAGCAGGCCAAAGGCAGGTGGGTCAGAGGCTCAAGTGGCCTGGGCACTTGGGCTACAGTGTCTCATATAAACAACTAAGTGCAAAGGAAGCACTTGGTATGCCCTATGTATGCATTACCTTTATAAAGATTCCATTTCTTGTTTGGGGTATAGCTCAGTGGTCTAGCACCTGCCAGCACATGTAAGGCTCTGGGTTCAATCATCAGTATTGCAAAGATTAAGTTAATTTACATAGCATCCATTTTCCATAATCTGGAATTTTAATACAATTCTGTGATGCTTAATGTATCAACTTGACAAAATTGGAAATATAGGAGACAGGGCTCTGGGCATTTCTGTTAGGAAGTGTCTATGCTGAGCTACTGAGGTGGAAAGAGCCCATCTAAAGGTGGGCACAAGCTGGGTTTCTGCAATAAGTAAAAAGAAGAAAGCTAAGCACCAGCATTCATCCATTCCTCTCTGCTTCCTGAATACAGACTCAGTGGGTCTCCTGCCTGGGCTACCACACCTTCACCTCCATGGTGAACTGTTACTAAAACAAAAACACAGCAAATCCTTCATCCCTTAAGTTGCTTTGGGCAGGTATCTGGTCACAGCAATAAAGAAAGTAAGTAGACAGAAATCTGGTGTCACTGCCCTAGAGGCAGTGGGACCTGGAAGAATGGAGCTGATAAATGGGACAAACTACACTGAGGGTTCAGTGGAGTCACATGAGTAAAGTGTCCAATCACAAGGACAAATTGCACGTGGCAAAAAGACCATGTTTTTTCATAGAGGCATATAAACACAAAACAATAGGCAGCTTAATGAGTAATCTGAAGTAAGCTCACTCTACAGGCTACACCTGGGAGAAGCATGAAAGCACATTCTAAGAACGGCTCCATGTTTAGAGGAACTGAGATCACAAGGGCCCTATTTTCTTGGTGTTTTCTTACGAGCACTCCTATTCTCGAGTGGCTCCACTCTTCCGTATTCCAACAAGCTGTACTTGCTGTGATAAATACAGGCACGGAGATCTCGGGAGCGATGTAAAATGGTTGTGGAAGCAATGCAGGAGAATTTGGAGCTTTGGTCTACAGGATGTCTAGAATCCTAGGAGCAGCACGTATTTGGGGCATTTTTATGGATTCTGAAAAACAAGAATGCCAAGAGAAATGTGCCAGTGGAGACCCAGCTCATGAGGTTTCTCAGGACAGAGATTACATCCGGCCCACATCCTGAGAACTTAAGCAACACAAATTCCAAAAGCCTAATGTTTCTGGTGGAATAATTTTCAAAACAAGGTAGCATTTCATGCTGTGTGTGCTGTTCGCTGCTCTCTGGATCCTTAGTAGAGAGAGCAAAATTGGGAGCAAGTGTGAGCAAGTTTAAAATTACAAACAGGGTATGTCTGAAAGCTCCACAATTGTTAAACAGATTAGTGCAATTAAAAAGAAACCCGGAGGGCTGGAGAGATGGCTCAGCACTTAAGAGCACTCAATGCTCTTCCAGAGGAGTTGGATTCAATTCCCAGCATCCACATGGCAGCTCACAACTATCTGTAATTCCAGTTTCAGGGAGTCTGACACCCTCACACAAACACACATGAAGTCAAGTTATCAATGCAATAAAATAAATGGAGGAAGAGAGAGAGGGGAGAGAGGGGGAAGAGAGAGAGAGAGAGAGAGAGAGAGAGAGAGAGAGAGAGCGGGAACTTTGCTCTGGCGAGCAGGAAGGGTATCCTGAGAGCAGCCATGAAGGGTTCCAAAGTTGGACTGAATGTCTTTAGCGTTAGGAGATGGTCATGAGCCAGAGGCACAAGGGGTTGAAAAGTCAGATGACATAAGTTATAATATGTGTGGTTGTCAAGTCAACAAGGGATGGACTTGTGATGGTTAATACTGGTTGTCAACTTGAAAGAATCTAGAATAACCTAGGAGACAAGCCTCTGGGTAAGTCGGTAAGTGAGGGATTCTCTAGATTGAGTTAACTGAAGAAGGAAACCTACATGAAGTATGGTGGTGCCATTGCATCGATGGAGGCCCAGACTGAATTTAAAGTAAGTTGAACACCGGAATTTATCTCTCTACTCCCCAATTGCAGATGCAATGTGATCAGCTGCCTTCCCTCCCCCTGCCAAGTCCTCACCTGCGTGGTGGACTGTATCCCTCAAGTATAATCTGAAATAAGCTTTCTTCCCTTAAGTTGCCTTCTCTCAGGTATGTTTGATCACAGCAGTGAGAAAACTAATACATATTCCAACCAAAATTGTAAGTCTTGGGTCTCACTATGTAGCTCTGGCTGTCCTGGCTCTCTCTATTGACCAAGATGGTCTTGAACTCACAGAGATCTAACAACCGCTGCTTCCCAAGGGCTGGGATTAAAGACATGCACCATTACACCTATCTAGTTCTTAAAACTGTTAGGCAGGGATTCACACGACTGAAACTTTAAAACTAAAGGTGCATTAAACAGAGCCAGTGAGATAGTTCAACCAGAAAAAGCACTTGACCCACAAGCCTGCTGACCTGACTTGTAGAGGAAATGGGGTTCTTGTGCTCACAGATAAAGCACTAGGAAAAGTAGGAATGTTAGACTCGCAGGGTTATCTACTCAAGAGAAGAGATATAGAACCTGTTTCTGCCCAGAAGGCTGGGAATGGATGTAGTAAATATCTCGGTGATCTGTGTGGCCAGGCCACACCTGAATCCCACATACTATTATCCCATACTCTTTCTCCAGAGACTTCTGTCCTGAGCACTGTTTCCCAGTCGATAGAACTCATCTTCATGGAAGATGTCATATGTACTTTACAAAAGGGTTTCAGTGTAGTTATGCCTTGAGCTTTATTGTGCACATGGGATTTGGCTGACTGTTACCAGGAAACCTTTTCCAAAGTTGTAAGTATTGAAATATGCCCAGAATAAACTTCTCAAGATCAGACTTTAGTCGTTTGAAGAAACAGCAGCTACTGAATCGCGCTGAAGCAGATTTCCTTCTTGTCTCACACAAATCGTCACTCTTACTCTGCCTGCAGGGCATTTGCAGGGATGCTCACATTGAGTTTCACACACATGAAAAGTGAAAGAGAAGCAACTCCACAAAGTTGTCCTCTGACTTACACATGCATCTCGTGGCACATGTGCTCTCTCATCATTCACATACAAATAGAATAATAATAAATATATTTTAAAAATCGGGGGCCAATAAAATGGTTCAGCAGGTAAAAGCACCACAAAATCTGACAACCTGAGTTCAACTCCTAGAATCCATGTAAAGGTGGAGGAATGAACCAATTCCATGACACTTTCCTCTAACACACACACACACACACACACACACACACACACACACACAAATACACATACATACAAATACACACTCACATATGCACACACACACACAAACATACACAGGCACACACAAATACACATACATACAAACACACACTCACATATATACACACACACTAAAGCACACACACACTTGTACATATACTCTCGTGCACATGCAAACACACACTCACACAATAATATATGCAAATGCAGAACAAAACAATTTTTTAAGGATTCACTGAAACAGTGTTACTGCTCAGTAGCAAATCAATGGAATAGAGAGAAAGGCACATTTGGAAAGTTAGGGTTTGTAAAGACAGCATTTTCTTTTCTCTTTCTTTTGTTTAGTTTGTTCTTTGAGACAGGGCTGCTCTGTGTAGCCCTGGTTGTCCTGGAACTCACTCCATAGACCAGACTGGCCTCAAACTCAAGAAATCCACATGCCTCTGCCCCTTCTGCCCCTCTGCCCCTCTGCCCCTCTGCCCCTCTGCCCCTCTGCCC
>JANHMN010000007.1:70031482-70125578 GCA_030674055.1 Rhabdomys pumilio | reverse complement strand
CTGCCCCTCTGCCCCTCTGCCCCTCTGCCCCTCTGCCCCTCTGCCCCTGCCTCTGGGATTTAAGGTGTGAACCACCACCTGGCTAAGGCAGCATTTTCAATCAGTAGAAAAGACTAAATATCTATTCAAAAAATGGTACATACGCTAGGCTCTTTCCTTTTTCTTTCTTTTTCTTTTGACAATACCAAGCATCATATCTAGGGTCTGGCAGATTCTAGGTAACATGCTCTACCACTGAACTACATCTCCAGCCCCTCTCTGCCCTTTTAAATTTTATTACGATATTTTATTATATGGACAAAGATGTATATCACAACTTGTCAGAGTCGGTTCTCTCCTTCCACGTGTGGGTTCTAAGAATCTTACTCAGGGCCTTAGGCTTCGAAGGAAGAACCTTTACCAGCCAAGCCATCTCACCGGCCCCCTTTTAAAAAAGGCACTTTTGAGAAAATCTTGCTCTAAACTTTTAAGTAAACTGATGGAGTAAATGACATGCATGCTTATGTGCAATAAAAACCCCGCAGCTGTACAAGGAAATGAGGTAAGGTAAGCAGGAAGTTAGAACCGGACAGAAAGGCGGGTTAGATAGGCCGACAACAAAGTTAAAACTTTTCACAAACAAAACTTTACTGGCTTTAATAACGGAACAATTTTTGCAATATTTAAATAAAAGTTAATATTGCTAATATACAAAAACACTGTATGTCTTAAAAATGTGAATACCTCGAATTTAAAGTAAACAGAAATTACAAGCAAGCAATTCATAAAGAACCAATAGGTATCTGGAAAGTATCCAGTTTTATACCTAGGTAACAAAATGCAAATCCATAAAAGAGCCTGTTAAAAGACTGACTAGTAACAGAATGATTCATGCTATCACAGGGTATTCTAATACTTACTGGAAAAATGCACTTTAATAAAAACACGTCTAGGAAGACTCAAGGTTCAGAATTTTACAAATGGGCATTCCCTTTGATCTAGTAACCTATCATTGCTTTTAGAAATGAAACATTGTAAATACCTTAAAAGTCCAGTAACTATGGGTCCTTTAAACAACTAAAATAGCTATACTTCCATTTAAAATGTATATAAGACCTGGAGAAACATGCACCAAAAACCTCTTTGTGCATATTTGAAAACTCTACATTTACATCTCAGTATGGCAATACCCTCATCCGTGTGGGTTGAGTTTCGTGTCCCACCCAGGTGGGAAGGGCCACCTTAGGTAGCCTAGGCATGCCTCAAGCTAACCTTGACCATACTTGTGGCTCCCAACTAAGATTACGCCACTTAATTTACCCACTTCTGTGGTTTTGACACAGTCTCGGTATATAGCCCAGGGTGAATTAGAATTCGTTGTGATCCTCCTGCCTCAACCACGCCCAACATTTTTTCTTTTATTGCTTAACTATTTCGGATATAATTGTGTATTGTTGGGTCTGGTTAATAAAAAAATTGTTTTTTTTTTTTTTTTTTTTTTTTTTTTTTTTTTTACAACGCATTATTTTTTACAACGAGGCGATGGGAGGAAGAGGCATTGCCAGCGTCAAGCCCGGTTGCGGAAAGGTGAAGGGCTCGGAGACTCGCCACCGGAAACCAGCCCCCGCGCCAGGGAATTGTGGTCCATGGAGGGAGGCAGTGACGGCTAAGGGAGGGACGTTTAGTCTTCTGGGGGAGCGCGATCCCACTTCCTGTTGGAATGAGAGCGGCCCGCGCCTTTTTTGCGGAGGTGTGTGAGAAGAGCGTGGGGGCAGCACGCAGGACAGCCTCCCGCTCCAGCGTACAGGGAGGGCGGCGTCAGCTCAGGTGCCAACGAGACGAGACCACACTGCGTGCCTAGACCGGCCCTGCCCGGGGGCGGTGTCGCAGTAGCGGGCTGTGCGCGTGCGCAGAGACGGTCCCGCCAGCGTGCGCTCCGCGCAGATGGACCAGGTGATTCATTGAACATCTAGGGTAGTGACGTCATGAGCTTGCTAGGTGCGTTCGTGGTCCTCGCTAGTAGGTCCCAGGAAGCAAGCGAGGCTTCCCTCAGAGGAGGAGAGGTGGAAGGAGGCGAGTCCAGGTCCTGCAGAAAGAAGGCTCAGGTTAACCTTTGAGGAAGGGTTAAATTGGAATAAAACGGCTGTCCGCCAGACCCAGAGACTGCTGGGCTGGTGAGAACCCTCTGCCAATCACTCTATTGGAAAACCAAATAGAACTAACCTGTTTGGGATGAACAACCTGTTTGGGTTGATAACCAACTTTGAAATGATTAGTGTTGAAAACGAATGGATTTTGGTTTTGAGGCATTAGTAGGACATTGGAGTAGAAGAGCTGCTGGATGTGTTTTTTGAGATAGGGTTTACTCTGTAACCTAGGTTGGCCTGGAGCTTAGTTTCCTCGGTTTCTCAGAGCAGAATTACCGCCTTGTGCTGCCACGCCTGGCTGAAGTGAAGTTTGGAGGCTCGGTTTGTGAATGTAGCTTGGGAGAGTTAGCTAAGTGACAGCTGTCTGTAGCCATGTTAGGCTCTGTTTAATAATCCCCAACTGAAGAAAAATTGAAGTAAAGCAATCTAAATGCATTGTTTTGACTAAAAAATCTATATAGGGATTGAGTGGTGAGTTTGACATAAAACTATATTGTTAATAATTTCACAGAGCAGACAAGAATCACAAAGTTTGGAGAGAATAAAGCTTTGGAAGACCTGGAAGCCACATAAGACTTCGAGGTCAGACATTTTCAGACCAACCAGTTAAATAATTGAGCAAAGGAAAAAAATCAAGAGGATGCCCACTTACTAATTATGGCATATATCCTTGTCTGGTTTAACATAAACTATATAACTTTATGCTTAATTATAGAAACCTTATACTTAAATTATATTTACCCATTAACAATAACAGAATTTTAAGAGCTTTTATTTGTAAACATCAAAACCTTTAACTACATTTTGAGTTTTTAAATGAAAGTTTGCAAAATCAAGTTGGACTAGCTAATGTGTATTTTTAAGTATGAGACTTTAAATTTCAAACTATGAGGTTTTTTGTGGGCTGGGAAGATGGCTCAGTGGTTAGGAGTATTTCTTGATCTTATAGAGAGCCACTTTGGTTCCCAGCATTCATGTAGGGCGGCTCACAACTGCTGTGAGGTTAGTTCCAGGGCAGTTACAGGCATGTGTACACACACACACAGTTTTTTTTAGATTGAGTTTTTTTTTTCTAAAATCGTTCAAAAACTAAAACAGTATGTTTAGTTAGAAATGTTAGAAAGTGGTATGTGTGGTTGCCGTGTGAGAAAAGGTCTTGCTGGTGAGCCTGACCACCTCAGTTCAGGTTCTACGTGGTGGAGTAAGCAGCATCTCCTGAAGTTTGTCCTCTGCCCCCACCCCCTCATACACACAATAGAAAAAGAGAGAAGCCATGAATTCCTCTGCCCAGAGTTAACGCCTGTGTTCTCTATCACGGTGATGAATATGGAATCAGTAAACAGAGCGTGTGATAGAGGAGAAGAAACCAGCAGAAGCCGCGATGCAGATGCCTGATTGGAGGTTAGGATTATGAGGGGATTACTTGGTTATGAATTGGATTACCATCAAACAACCATGTGTTTGTTACTTTTTGCAAAAAACAAAACCAAGTCCTAAAATATATTTTTCCTTCTCAATCAGTAAAACCAAAGATATTGAAAAGAAAAGAATGTATTATGGATATTTTTTCATATTAAATAGTCTATAGTCATTGATTTTTTTTATATAGTTGTATAACATTCGTGTATATTCACATATGTGTGTGTACATCAGAGGACAGTTTTCAGGAATTGGTTCTGTCCTGCCACCACATGTGTCCTGGAGACTGGACTCTGGTCATTTGTGAAGCTTGGTGGCAAACACTTACTGAGCCATGTCACCAGCTCAAATTCTCAATTTAAAAAACAAACACACTTCAAAGGAGATTTTGGTTCAACACAAGAGACACTTACACATGGGTTTGTTTCCTGTGAAAGCTATTGAAACAGAAAATACAAAAGCTGTCAAGCCCAAAAGGCAGCAGTGGGTGAGAGATGTTGAGTGGAAGAGGGCAGTCAGAGTAAAGCGTTTAGGCTGGGTATGGTGGTGTTGGCCTGTGTTCCCAAACTGTCCTGGGGGTTGAGGCGAAAGGAAGACAAACAGCAGTTGGGCAGCATAGCTCCTGTATCAAAACAAAGTCTGTGCAAGGCCACAGGTTGATTTCCCAGGACTTCAGAGTGAAGTGGGGTAAAACAACCCCAGAAAGGCGCATAAAGTGGAGCCTCACCTTAGTGGGAGGCTGTGGAAGAGATCACTGGGCTGATTGAAAGTCTGTACAGACTGGTTAGAACTGGTTCAAGTCGCCCCAATTCTGTGAGAAAGAAGATATATAAGTTAAATGAGAGGGCCTGGGTTTTTAAACAAAAACTGATCAAAGGAAAGTCTGTACTGACTGGTAAGACCAGCCCTTTCTCCTATTGACTGTTCTTCGTAATACTCAGTAACCCAGACCACAGCTAGAGAAGAACCCTCTGCACAAGGGCCTCAGATTCCATACCTCAAGGTGACATTTTTACTACTCTAACAAAATGGCCTGGCCCTACATTCATCCATCTTGTACTGTCTTTAAAGTAGTAAAGTGCATACATAATCAGGTACTTATGCAGCCCTACATAGGCCTCACAGCTCTCTGTAGGCCCCTGCCTGCTGGAAACCAGAGGAAAGCCTCCTTGTCCCTCATAGAAGAAGCAGCAGCCAAAAGATTCCTAAATTGCTTCCAGAGTGACTCTGCCCTTTTCCGGAAGGAGGAAATGTTCTCTGTGCTGCACAAAGTTGCCCTCATCTACATTTCACTATCTATGGCTTCATTTCCCACGCTCATCCGCAGTCTGAAATGTTAAATTGAAAGTTCCAGAAATAAGTGATTCGTAAGTTGTAAATTATGCATCATTTTGCATAGCATGATAGTCTCCTGCCTTCTGCCCCATCCTTCACAGGCTGTGACTCATCCCTTAATCCAGCAATTCCACGATGCAGATGCTGTTTTCCCTTAGTCAGTTAGCTGTGTTACTCAACTAGACCATTTGCCTACCTCTCAGCTTCCAATTACTGAAAGCTACAGTGTTTGTCATCTTAAAATTAGTGATTTTTTTTAAGACAAGGATTCACTATGTAGCACAGGCTATCCTGAAACTTGCAGTCCCCTTGGCTCTGCCTCCTGAGTGCTGGAATGACAGGGGTGTACTGTGTGCCTTCCCACCTGACTTAAGTCCATTGAGAGCAGTTATCAGATCAACTACCAGGATATCATTAGTGCTCCTGTTTAACACTGGCTGTGAGTAGTGATTCTGATAATATGAATATGCCAAAGAGAAGTGCTTCCTTGAACTGATAAGGCAAAAACTCTTGACTCTGTAAGGAGAGAAAAAATATGCCGAATGCCAAAGTTACTAAGGTCTACACATTTTTTATCTGAAATTCTAATGGCTAGGCATGGTGGCTCATGCAGACATTACAGTACTTGAGAAGTGGAGGCAGGAGCACCAATAGTTCAAGGTCATCCTTCCTTATATAGCAAGTTCCAGTCTAGGCTGGAAAACAACAAATTGTAAAGAAGGAAATGGATTTGTGCTAATTTTGCTGTCACCTTGAACTACAAAGTGGTTGCCACAGTTCCTGACAAGTGCTTAGTCATTCACCTCATTTGATCTCTTCACATTGGCCTTATGTCACCTCCTGTCACCAGAAGGGTGAGTACAATACAGTCCATTATTGTTGAGAGACCAGGCTTGTAGCCGCCAGCAGCTACGGGAACAGGGTTCACCTGAGAGGAAGGCTGGGAATGAAAGAGGAATAGAGGGCAGGAGAAACATGGGGCCAAGACAACGTATTCTGATCAAGGCCCCAAGTTTAATATTTTGCTTTCACATATAAAGGGGAAGCCCCACCCCCCAGAGTCTCTTCTCCGTTCAGCCCAGGGGCTGGGTGAGGAGATAGCAATCTAGAAGGTGTTAAGGCTAGCTCAGCAGGTAGTCTATTCTTCTTAGCTGGTAGCAGACTGTACTGTGCCAAGGCTGACAATTCAGTGCATCTCCTAGGTCCTACTGTTGTTTGGTCTATTGTGGTAAAAGACTCACAGGCCTACTCAGGCCTGGGGGAAGAGCACAGTTCCCCTCTTAATTTTTAAGATGGCAGTGCCAATATCTGGATGGGGCACTATTTCATCCTGTCTAGCGTCTAGAGTGGCCGGGCGACCATGTCTGGCTTAGGTTGGTGTTTATATTACTCCTATATTACCTGTCATTGAGGAAAACATACATAGCATATTGATGTATGCCTCTGTCTTAGGATTATAGGAGCTTAAAACACTTTTACCCATCATTGACTAACCGGCCATCATTGGCACACTCTTTAGACCAAGACCACATTCAGACCAAAGGACCTGTGGGCATGCACTAGATGCAATTCTTCACAGCTATATGTAACTGCCAGGGTGAAATAGCTGAGCTTGCTGAGAGTGATCCTGTGTGAGGGCAATCTGCTTAAAATACAAGATTCAAAGGTTAAAAGCAACATGATTATCCAAGCAATGTAGAAAATAAGGTTGAGAGCGGAAATGTTCCAGTATCTAATCCAACTGCTAATTAGCAGGGATCAGGCACAAGTATGGCCACCAGGTATATAGTGGGTGGCTTTAAGTAATGATGAAAAACACTCTCCAGTAAGAGTGGAGATTATATACCAAGTTAAATCAGCTGGCTGATAAAGATTTTCGAGCCATATTTATCATTAGAATCATAGTTATTAGGCTCAAGATCTGTGTCCACTTGAGGACCAGTCTTTCAGGCAGCCATCAGGCTCCATTCTCTTTTTCTGAAAAAATGTAGACTGACCCATGACCCCAAATTGAAACAGGATCGGGACCACACCAAGTTTTAGTTAAGGGGTCTCTCCACAAGACCCTGGCAAATGAGCTGGAAGTAACTGGATGCCAGTGGCAATCCACTGCAGACTGACCTTTAGCATCAGTTTGCAGAAAATTTAAAACAAGACAAAAGCAAGGTGTGCTTTTGGTGACCTTGGCGGGTATAATTCCTCCTTTCTAGTTTAAAAAAGGCAATTTTTAAGAATTAATTGTAAAACCAGGGAAGAAGCACCATTAGCTGCTTTTCCCACATTTAGAGAGTTACAAAGATATTATTTTAAAGTTTTATAATCTCTCTTAGAATTTCTTGTTCTTGAGGATAATAAGGAAATATCAGTAATATTAAATTGTCAACAAAACATCTCAAATGTTTGACTGTAGCCAAACAACTGCAGTAGCCAGTTCCATTACCTATCATAGTCTGATATGGAACACCAAGCACAGGAAAATAATATAGGCAATAACTATTTATATTTTTAGTTGCTTCTCTTATTAAAGTAGTTGCAACTAGAAAGCCTAAAAGGCATCAAGTCACATGTACATATTTTAATTTTTTAAATCAAAAATGAGTAACATCTATTTGCCAAAATTGATTACATATAAGTCCTCAAGGCTTAACACCATTATGAAAAAGTTGAAGATATTGAGAACAAGTTTTTGCAATTTAACTTGCACACTTTTTAGAAATGTCAATTTGTTGTCTTAAGCTATTACTATTTTGATGCTGTAAAGAATAAGACTGTCTTGTCTCATCTCAGAATCTAAGGCAGGTTGGGCCGGTTAGCACTTGGACAGGAGAAATCTGATATTCACATAACTTTTGTAGGGCAATATAGAGTTGAACTTACTGTATTTTATTATTGTTAATCTTACTGTGCCTAATATATACTCTTTATCATAGGCATGTCTGGTAGAAAAAAATACTTTCTGATTTGGTATTCATTCATGCATCAGTGAGACAATTTTGAACAGACCCTCCCTTCCCAAACAGGTGGAGATTACCACATGTGTTAGCATTGGAGACTTGTTCAGGTTCTCCTAAACAATGATGCTTTATTATAGGTAACAGGAATTAAGATAGAGAGGTAATGTTCCAACATAAATCCTAGAACAAGAATCAAATCACTGCCATGTCTCATGGAGGAAAAGAAGTCACAGGATCCATTTCTAAAACCAGATTATTTTAAATCTTCAACCACAAAATTGGGAAACTCTGGTGTCACTTCACCTTTAGCACAAGACCATCCTGGTCTTGACTTATCTGTGGAGCATTTTCCCTTAGTTCTCTCACTAGCAACTACGTTTTCTTCACATTTTTCTGTTTAGCTGTCCACAATCAGAAAGAGTTTTATTGTTTCACCAAGCATAGATGATCAGGAGACAGGGAGGAGAGTCTCCCCAAAGTCAAAGGTAGCCAAGTTTCTATGCAAGCTCCAGGCAGCCAAGACTACATAGCAAGACCCTGTCAAATCTAACAAACAAACAAATGAACGCTAGATATAAGCATTCATTTCATGCTCAAGTTCCTGAATTTCTATTTAACAACTAGTTATGTGCAAATTTAAAGTTATTTAGTGTTGGGGGAAGAAACATGAGTGCCCTTTCAGAGTAATATTCTCATTTGTACAAGTATTTTTAACTGTTGAGCCATTTCTTCAGCTCAGAATGTCTTTTAGAATGTCTAGGTGTTTTAAGACAACAGGAAAATCTTTGAGTCTCCATGCTCATTAAACTGTGTCTAGCATCTTTTTTTTTTTTTTTTTTTTTTTTAATTTAAGTCCAGGTCATGCTGTATAGCCCAGGCTGGTCTTGATGTCAGGTTCCTTCCACTTCAGCCTTCCAAATACTGAGAATACAGGAATGTGCTGCATACTGGCCTCTCTCTGCTATTCTTGACCTGAGTTACTGAGGGCACGGTTATAGTAAGGCATCCATCAGGAGAGGATGCTGATTCTGTAGTAAGAAATGCCTGCCAAATCCAAGGGACTTAAAACCACAGGTTCATTCCTCATTTATGTTACAACGTGTGCTTTAACAGTCAGAGTAGTCCCAGAATAGCTTCTTTCATTGGGGGAGTGACAGGAGGTAGAATAACTGATGGTTGCTTAGTCCATAAGGTCAGCCTCAGTAATTACAATCTGGAGCCAGGAGCATGGATGACCCTTGGATAGCCACTGCTCCCTATTCCACAGTGAAAGCTTGGGAATACTGGTTCTTCTGTTAGCAAAGAGTCAGCACTCACAACAGCAGGACATACTGACTTGTGGCAAGAGAGAGGCCAAGCCGGCAACAGAGTAGACATCCTTCTGGAATACCCTTACCTTATCAACTAGGATAATTCTTCAGGTGAGGCTCCCTACTCAGATACGTAAATTGTAATCTGTGGCAAGTTGACTTTAAAACCAACCATAATAATAGCCAAGCAGTGGTGGCACATGCCTTTAATCCCAGTCCTCTGGAGGCAGAGGCAGGTGGAACCCTGGAGTTTGAGGCCAAACTGTTCTACAGATTGAGTTCCAGGACAGCCAAAGCTACACAGAGAAACCCTGTCTTGAAAACAAACAAACAAACAAACAAACAAAAAACAACCATAATAATGGGAATGTGTAGGAGATACAAAGAGACAGCACCAATTATGAGTCAGTAGTCCATAGTGCAACACAAAGACCATAGTCTCAGCAGGAGTATCTTAAATTGCTTTGGCTAAATGGTTTACTGCCCTCCTTCAACATAGCAACCAAATAAAAGTAATAGTACGTGGTACTTTGAACGTCACTGTGTGAGTTTGGCTTTGTGCAAGCCTATTCTCATATCTCACAGGTTATATTAGGAAAGCAAAGGGAAGTATTAGGCACTAGCCATTGATTTGCTTATGATCATCAATAAACATATCCATTAGCACAAATGTCAATGAACACGCTTTGCAATAGCCAGGACAGTTTACTCTTAATAGAATTTTTCTGTATTTTATTTCATTCTGTGGAAGAAGGGTGGTATTAGAGGTGGAATACAAGGCCTGATATACCCTGAATAAGGTGATATGATTTCCTTAAGAAATCATGAAAGCAGGAAGCAGCAAATATTTTAAGATGCTGAAAGAAATGAGACAGAGAGGGAAGGGAGAGGGAGGGGAAGAAGAAGGAAGAAGAAGAAGGAGGAGGAGGAAAAGGAGGAGGAGGAGAAAGAGGAAGAGGAGGAGAAAGAGGAAGAGGAGGTAGAAGAGAAAGAGGAGGAGGAGGAAGAGGAAGAGGAGGAGAAAGAGGAAGAGGAGGTAGAAGAGAAAGAGGAGGAGGAGGAAGAGGAGAGAAAAGAAAAGGAAAAAAAAGACCTTCTTTACTCCAGAATTTTACATGCATCAAAAAACATCCTTCAGAATTGAGGTGAAGAAAATACTCCCATGAGAACAGAGACTGTTGCTAGAAGGTGTGCTCTGAAAATTATTCTATTAAATCCTAAGCAAAGGAGAAATGCTACTGTGAGAAAAATAGAACATTATGGAAGAAGGGGAGACAATGGTGGACAAATAGTAAATTCAGACAATTCTACTGAAAGCAAAAAACATTGTCTGTTAGGATTTTGATGACTAGATGCTTTATGCTTAGGAGGTCTATATGGGGGATGAGATTTTCACATTCAGCTGATAGTAAAATCTCAACAGATGCAGTAAAAATTAAGAAGCTCAAAGAACAGAAGGCAAGACGGGAAACAGAATGAGTAGATTCAAACCAAAAACAAATGGTTAAGTTGTTGACATTAGCCCAAATATATCAACAATATTAAGTTGCCATGTAACTGACCTCAGTAACATATAATTGATGTCAATGTGCCAACTTAATACCCCACGACAGTATGTGCTGTCAATAAAAAACATGCTTCAAGTATTGTCAGCCCAGTTTTGCTTCTGCCCTCCAGGCACTGTTGCACATTGGGGTGCCTAGAAGGAAGGAAGCTTAGCTGCTGGGTGCATCATCAAGGAACTCAGCTGACATGAGTGCAGGAGAAATAGCCTTCTCCATGGACAATTTTCAGTGAAACAGATCTTTTTATCAGGGTGTACAAGGGCTGTATAAACCTTGGGGAATGGGTAGGGTTTTGGAGGATGAGTGTGCACTATTGGCCTGAAGTACTAGGAATGCCTCATTTGCATTGAGAGGAATCCCAGGCCATGTCCTTATAAAAAGAGGAAGTTTAGGCTATAATTTGGCTACCAGGCTATGTGACTACCTCAAGTCAGCAGAGGTTGGGGGCATAAGGCTTATATAAGGTGGGACATGCAGGCCCATCTCAAGGAGGAAGCAGTCCTAACTCCTGCCAGTCTCAGGATGAGATTTTCAGGGTTTGAACATGTCTCAAACTCACTTTTGCTCCAGAGTGGCTCCCTAAGTTGCATGGCTTTCTGACCCTACAAATTATGACATAGAAATTGAATAGGAAAATATATAATATGCAAATGTTCATGAAAAGAAAACATCAATGACAATATGAATCTCAAACAAAGTAGACTTCTGAGTAGAGAAAGTGACTGGGGATTTTGTCCAGACCTGCAGGTATAGCTCAGTGACCAGGCTCTAGTTTGATTCTTGTAGCAGGTTTTGTGTGTGTGTGTGTGTGTGTGTGTGTGTGTGTGTGTGGTGGTGGTGGTAGTGCATGCCTTTAGTCTCAGTACTTGGGAGGCAGAGGCAGGTAGATCTTTGAGTTTGAGGCCAGTATGGTATACAGAGTGAGTTCCAGGGTAGCCAGAGTTACATAATAGAGAAATTCTATATCGAAAAAAACAAAAACAAACGAAACAAACAAAAAAAAAAAAAAGCAAGAAAAGAAAAAAAAGGTTGTTACATGGCTTAAGGGGCTGAAGGTACCTGCTGCCAATCCTGACAACCTGAGTTCAATCCCCAGGACCTGTATGAAAGTTGTCTTCTGATCAGTGACACTCCAACAAGGCCATACCTCCTAATGATGCCACTCCCTGGGCTAAGTGTATTCAAATCATCACATAACTCCAATACAAAATACCAGCTACAGTCCTCCTTTAGTAAAGCAACTACCGTGCAGGCATGGGCACCTGAGTTTGATTGTCAGCATCCATGTGAAATGCCAAACATGATGGCATGCGTCCTAGTGCTGGAGAGACGATATTAGCAAAACCACAAGAGCTCAGTAGCCAGGAAGTCTCAGTCAGTGAACTCCAGATTCAATGATAGACCCTGACTCAAAAATTAGGTAGATGACCGTTGGCTCAACAGTTAAGAGAACCTGTTGCTTTGAAGAGGACATGAATTCAGTTCCCTGCACCTATGTGGCAGCTCACAACCATCTGATTCTAGTTACAAGGGATCTGATGCTCTCCTCTGTCCTCTGCAGGAACCAGGCACACAAGTAGCACACAATAAACAAATTCAAAGAATTCTCTTTCATTAAAAGGTGGAACCCAGTGTAGTGAGACATAACTTTAATCCTAGCACATAGGAGACAGAGTCAAGCAGATCTCTGTGAGCTCAAGGCCAACTTGGTTTACAAAGAGAGTTCCAGACCACCAAGGCTACCTACAAGGTCCTAGCTCAAAAAAAATATGTATATGTATATGTATATGTATATGTATATGTATATGTATATGTATATGTATATGTAGTATACACACACACACACACATATGTGTGTGTGTATAAATGTATAATAGAGTGGAAATGATAGAGGAAGACCTCCAGCCTCCACACATATGCATACACAGGCACGTGCACTTGCAGACACATGAGCATGTATACATGCGTATACCATATAAACACATACACACAAATATTCTACATACTAATAGTGAACTAAAAACCAAAATATAAAATATTTATAATAGCAAACTATTTAGGCAAAAAAGTTTATTGCTCTAAAGTGTCAGCAATTTTTCTGTGTCTTCTTATCCAAATGTGTATGTTTGATATAATTTACATTTACATTTTAATGAACAGTTTACTCTATATTTATCCTCATCAGATTTGTTGTCTGAAGGCCTTCCCAATATTCTAGCATACTGTTCGATCAGTATGATGTGAGCTTTAAAAACAAGCTGGATTTAATTCCAGTTTTCCCTTGAGGCAGTTAGCCTTGCTCAGTCCCAGCCATTAGTAAAAAACCAAATATTTATGGTCTTTAAATGAAATATGTTAAGTGACTGCTACATGGTAGGTATTCAACAAAGTGCATTTATTAATTCCATGATTTTAATTCTCAATTTTGAATAACCTTAGCAGAATCTTTATGCTAGAGTCTGAATGATAATTTTTTTTTATTTTCAAGATATCAACCTTTATGCTTTTAGTTCTGAAAACATTGTTTTCAGGTGTATGTGGGCCAGTTAAAAGCCTTGGCAAATTGACTTCAAGGTCTAATTTGTAAACTGCATGCCAATTTATTAATAAACGAGAGCTTCATCATCTTGATTACTTGGTGTGCATAATCTATGTTAAACTCTCAGCTGTCCATCCCTTTCCACTTGTATTGGTCATGAATGTAACCTTGACTCTAAAATATTCCAGAATCCCACTGCCAAGAGTCCAAGAGACATGGAGCACAGAATGTGGGATTGAAAACCCAGGAACCAGAACTGTCAGAGTATGTCCTGAGTATGCCCAGGGTCTCCAGTCATCTCCAGGATGAAAAGAAGGGCAGGGGAGAAAGTAGTTTGCCTCCATGATGAGTTTGGGGTGTAGGGATGGTGGGAGACTGAGGTTGATTGCAAAACGTGCTGAACAAAGCAACAACAACAACAGCAACAAACCCACCTCCTTTGCATGCCCTTGAGGGAGTTATTCCAACCTTAAACTTAGAAGGACATAAGAAAGGAGTGGTAGCTAAACATGAGAGAGAACAGTGTCCTGGAAGCCACCAACTGGGCTATAGCTTTAGCAGTAAAAGAACCAGCTTATGACTATGTGACAAGGAGGGGGCCCAGGATTAAATGCCCCTTCCTCACTTCCTTGCCAGTTTCTTTCCAGTACTGGGTCTTCCACATTTCAAAAAGAAAAAGAAATACAAACAAACAAACAAGAAAACAGTGGGCAAGAGGTCCCAGGGACCTTAGGACAGAGGAGGACAGAGAAAGCTGGAGGGTAAATCTGAAGGTAACAGGATGTTTACAGCATGTAAGGCACACTGACTTAATTAGCATTCCCAGGCCCAAGTATTTTTTACTCATTTTTGCCTCTGTCACATTTTGGATTTCAGGCTTGCTCTTCTTTTGGACTTGTGGTTTTGTGGTCTACTGTCTATTGAGTCACATACACAGTCTTGGATATTGTTCAGAACTGGAATGCGTATTTAGCATGCACAAGCTCTGGTGTTTACTAGGCATACCCTTCAAGGAGGGACTCGTTATCCACACAGAAATTCTAGGAGAATCAGTGTATATGAATGATCATCAGAGTTATTGGAACGGTCGTCTGAAGGGGGGAGCAAAAAAGTACAAATCTCTTCTGAAACATCCCCAACCAAATCACACAGCCCTGGAACACACACACACACACACACACACACACACACACACACACACACACTCCCCTCCAAATCACAGCCCTCAAGGTCATTGTTGAATCATCTCAGGTTTGAGCTGCTTGTTGCTCCAAAGGCAGACAAGGGCAGTTGAGACAGAATGGTAACTGGGACCAAGTCCACACATGGAACTCCTATTCCTGTAGGGATGACTGCCAGGTATGTAGTTGAATGCATAGGGAGCCCAACACATTCTGAGAGCAGACGGAATCATAATCCTAGGACATAGCTCTCCCAACTGGAGAAAGCAGCTGAGCACGAAGCCAACCAACCCCTCAGCTGATGTCTGAATGTACCCCTCACACTTCACCTGTTGGAAGTCAGTGCCAAAAAAAGAAAAGAAAAAAGAAAAGAGAACTTCACGGGAAGTTTGGTGGCTGGGGATACAGCTCAGTGGTGGTGCATCCTCAAAGGGCTAGGCACAATCTCCACGAACAACAGATCTTTAAGTGGTCAGATTGTAGATTGGTGTAGTTATTTAGTAGATGAACTCTTTATCAAGACAGAGAGTGCTATAAAAGTTCAGTTTCTTCCAGCTCTTTGAAGGGATGTCATTTGTCATGTATAACAGAGCAACCCCTCCCCTGCCAGATGCCAATGCCATGCTGCTAGACTGCCCACTCTCTAAGAACAGCGGTTCTCAACCTGTGAGCTGCAACCACCACAGGGGCCGAATATCAGATATTTACATTACGATTCATAATAGTAGCAAAATTGCAGTTATGACGTGGCAATGAAATAATTTTATGGTTGAAGATCAGTATAACATAAGGAACTGTAGTAAAGGGTGGCAGCCTTAGGAAGGCTGAGAACCACTGGTCTAGAGTAAGAGCTAAAGGAGTCTCTGGATATTATAAATTAACCAGCCTATGGTATTCTGAGAAACTAACTCACTATTTGAGAGAGTTATCGATAACCTGACTTTATTCTGCCCAGCTAGGTAAAGCCTTATTCAAGTTTCCATTGGTGTGTAACTTCCAGAAAATGATTAAAATTTGCCCCAATGGAAGAGCTAGTGGCTTTCTGTCACTTACTTTTCAACCATCTTTGCCACTAGCAGAGTGAGTCCTATGTGCAAAGTGAATTTTGGCTTAGAGACTTGACTCATACAAGAGGTAATATACTCTTACTTCATTTATATTCAGCTAATGAATGTTTCTCAGTCTGTTTTTGCTATAAAAATAATACCACAGACTAGGTGATTTATGAAGTTCAGAGATTTGTTTCTCACAGACAAAGGGTCTGAGAAGTTCAGCCTGAAGGTAGTGGTGTCCTGTGAGGGCCTTCCTGCTGCACGTGGTGTGTGAGGAGGCATTCTATGGGGAGAGGGCGTGCTTGGGGGCTGGTTTCTGAAGGCACCAATCTCAGCATAACGGTCTCAACTTCATGATTTCAAACGGCTCTACTCAATTCTGAAAGGACCCTTCTCTAGGTATCACCAGCGGTTGAGTCTGGGGAATAAGGTTCCAATCTTGAATGTTTCAGGGATACATTTAAACCACTGCATTATTCTTTTAAGATTATAATCAGCGATTATGATTGTGAAACAAGCCGTGTGAAATGTGCCAGATTGATATTTAGCAGTCTATGTGCCCCTTTCAGTGAAAAGTATGTATAGATTTTATATTATTTTCCTTTTGTCTGATATACTGACTTGTTTTTATTTGTTGGGTTTTTGTTGTTTTGAGACAGGATTTGGAGAGTCTCACTATTTTGCTTTGGCTGGTTTGGGATTTTCTATGTATACCAGGCTGGTCTGGAACTCACCGAGATCTGACTGCCTCTTCCTTCTGAGAACTGGGATTAAAGTCACAGGCCATCATGTCCAGCCTTGATATGCTGGCTTTCATATGTTTATTGAAATGTAAAAATGGAAGTTTACAGCTGATATACAATACATGGGAATCATAAGAAAATCCAGTGCTCCTTATGATATCGCGTAAGCATTTTGTTCTACAAAGGTAGATTAATATTCCATAGACACATAGAGAAGGATAATTCTTAAAATATGGACTTTTTAGTGATTTTGAATACTTAGGTATATTTTGCAATACTTTCAAAAATATTTACCGTTAATCAGTGAAAAAGATGTTATAGACTTGCTTTAAGTGGTCTTTATCTGGTTAGTAATATAAGGAATCAAAAGTAATATAAGGAATTGTTAGGCACCTCATTACATGACAAAAGACTGGAGATATTTTTAAAAGACAAATACTGGTCAGGCATGGTGGTACATTCCTTTAATCCCAGCATTCTGGAGGCAAAGGCTGGTGGATCTCTGAGTTTGTGGCCAACCATGAACATGGCCTATATAGTGAGACTTCATCTAAATAATTAACCAAAATTAAAATTAAAAAACATGTTGATTGACATCCAGAACAAATTATTTCACCTGTAGCTAAATATAGAAGTGCTGTCCCTTTCCATGCTGAGCTTTTAATTTTTTTTTTTCTGCACTGGCAAAGAGACAAAGGCATTGTACTTGCTGAAATTAGAGTGTGAGCCAAGGAATATTGAAGGGTCCTTTTATACTACCTCTACACTTTAATAAAAATGATAAATTAGTAGCATATTCTGCGATTTTAAAAAGCATTAGGGTCCCTGTCTTTCCTTAGGTGGTATTAAATTACAGTTTCCCTGAACTCAGACATTTAGCACTAGTAGCTCCATGGAGATGACAAAATACAGCTCAAACACAATCCAATTCCTTTCTTCCCCAGCGTGTGAGATCTGTTTCCATGGAAATTTCATGTTGACCAGGAACTGCAAGAATACTTATATGCACACACATCTCAGAAGCAAACCTTTTTTGGTGAATAACCATGATTTAATTTAAATCATTCCATTAAAATTGTTCAAATAATAGAAAAGAAATCTGTATTCTTCTAAAGCAGACACCATTCTGCAATTTCCCTTAGCTCAATGTATTAATTTAATAGAATTGGAGATTACAGGGACTTTAATTTGCCTTTTGATGAAAGCAAAATTAAATTTTAATCATTTAGGTAAATTTATTGAGTCAAAAAAAGATGAAGGGTTTAGTCTATTGGGATGTGGAAAGGAGTACAGAGATGTATGTCAGGACTCACACTGAAAAATGGACTGCAGCAGTGATGCTGACAGCCAGTGTGCTCTGGGATGCAGGAGAGAAGAGGAAAAACCAAGGGATGGTGAGAAGGTCGTGCCCTGGTGAGGGAAACGCTCAGAGGCAGGAAAGCAGAAGTCATGCTTGCAGAACTAAGTTCTATTGGCTGAGGTGAAGGGGAGATGACCGCTGTGGCTGTGGCTATGGCTGTGGCTGTGGCTGTGGCTGTGGCTGTGGCTGTGGCACAGTGAACACTGTACCACTGACAAATTCTCAACAGCACTAGTGTTTGGTTAGGGCTCTCAGAAGCTGTGTTAAGTGATAAGAATGTAAGGGAAAGGAGTAGATCACTATTTTGAGAAATATAGTCCTGAAAGCAGAAAGAGAGCCGAAATTTAACTTGAAAGTGATCTGAGACGTGTGGTAGTTTTAAAGTATGTCCACAAAACTGTACGGCTCTTTTTAAAAGAGATGTAAATTAATTGTATCCTATAGTGTGGGTGTAGTTAATTACTTCTAGAGAATAAAACAAGGCAGCAGTGGTGACAGTGAGCACCTCTGAGAGGATCTTAAGAATGCTAGGCTTCCTTCTTATTTGCTTTCTCGGTGTTCTTGCTCTGGGGACACCCGCTGGCATATTGTAAGGATATACAACTGTGGACAAGGGTTCTCCAGCCCTGTTAGGCCTCCTGATGACCACAGTGCTTGGTGCTTGTATCTTTGTTGCAATCTCACTAGAGAGTCAAAGTCAGCAATTCCTGTGCCTAAACTATCTCCTAATCCTGTGAGGAGCCCTGAGGTAATAATGGTGTTTTAATCTAATCAGCTTTGTAGTGTTTGCTATACAGAAATCCACAGAATAGGCTAAGTGTGAAGGAATGGGATCACAGGAGAAATGGGAGTCAGAAGGTTTCAGATGAGCTGAGAAGTGGAAGTGAAACCAGATGTCCCTCTTCCTTCAGTAATATAGGAAAATGGGCAGCAGTGACAGTGATTTACTCAGAGACTGGTCAGTAAGGCTCCGCTGAGATCAGAGGCTCCAGAAAAGCAAGAAAAGTGGAAGAGCTACCATGAGCTATTACATAAAGTCCGGCAAAGTCAAGTCAGGGCAACTTAGCTCTACTCCAGGACCCTGGAGAGGAAGCTAAGAAGGCCGACAGTGGCTCTTGCCCAACCCTGGTAGGAGCTTTGCAACAGGAAAGACAAATGAACAGAGGATTCTGAGATGCTAGCATGGTAGTGGCTGTGTGAGACTCTAGACAGGACGGTGGGGCACATGGCTGGCCAAGTAGAAGGGACAGCAAGGCATGAGATGTGTTGAGCCAAGGATATGGGAGGGTGAACTTCTGAAGCAATTATAATCTGGGTGACACATGTCACATCTTAGTCGAGTTTTTATTGTCAAGGAAATCTTGGCTGGGCAAGCCTTGCTTCTCAGTGATATGATAAACTCGGGGATCTTGTGGTGGTTTGTGCGTTCTTACCCCTGGAGCTGCTAGCCCACGTCTCCACTAGGCTTTGTGCATTTGTTGAAGCCGTGCATGAAAACTTTTTTGAGTGTTTTTCCACTCCAGTTCTTTTCCATTTTCACAATAAACACCTGATTGAGGCCAAACATCTGCCCCTTTTCGATCATCTGTGTTTCATCCTTGTCTCTAAGAGCCAGGGTCTCTGGACGTTTTTAAGAAGCATTAGATTATTTTAAAAAGAGGGACTGTGCCTGATTGGCTCAGAATAATAACTCTAATTATGCCAACAAGAAGCAAACTTGAAATCAACCTTGGATGATTTCTCTTCAGTCTAATTTAAAAAAGAAAAAACACCAAAACAAAAAACCAGAATAATGCTGGAGAGACTGATAGAGACACTGTCTTTTGGAACATTAGGAATCAGAGCCTCCATCCAGAGGAATCCTGATGAAGCTTAGTTCAGATGAGGGCCTGAGAAGAGTATCTAGATTCTGATATTTACCAGTACAAATTATTGTTTATGTATTTTTAACTTGGTGCATTCTCTCATTATTTACCTTGGAAGGGTGGAGAAAGACCTGCTAAAGTCAGACAAAATGACTAAAGAGAAAAAAGAAAGAAAAAAAATACCATTAAACCATTGGACAGAGTCATCAGTTGCAATGCTGTAGGTAAGCTTTGAGTCTTGTCCACTTTCACACACCCCTCTTCTTTAGACTGATTTTCTTTTGCATCACAGGCCAGTCTTGAGTTCATCCTGCATCTGTAGCCCATGTGTTTGAGATTAAAGGGATGTGCCACCATGCTGAGTGAATATATGCCCTCCTATGTATATACACAGCCACATAACAACCCCCTTTCATCCTACTCAGTTTGTATATATTGGGTAATGCATTAATGCTTAAAGAATGGTATGGTGGGGGCTGGGCTGATAGCTCAGTGGCTAAGAGACTATTTTGACCAGAGATGGGATTCAGCTCAAAGTAACCACATGGTGGCTTATAAAAAACCTTTAACTCCAGTTTTAGGGGATCTGATGCCCTCTTCTGACCTCTACTAGCATTTTACACACGTGGTGCAACACTCACATACCTCACACACTCAAACACAAATATACATGTTAAATAAATATTTTTTAAAAAAACTATGATGAGCTAAGCACTTCCGTTCTGATGTTGGAAGTGGTAACTCTTTGTTGATGAGCATTGTTTAAATGTTTTCTTGTACTTTGTCCTTTCTTTAAAAAGTGAAGAGAAACAGAAATGAAAATGTTGACACCCGCGACACAGATTTCTTATCTGACAAACAAGACACATGCAGCTACCCAAGAGGGACAGAATTCAGCCATAGTCAGAAGCTAATTATAAACAAAAAGAAAACAATGAAACAATACATCTAAGTGCTGGAACAAGGCCGGAGAGGTGGCTCAGAGATTAAGAGCACTGGCTGCTCTTCCAGAGGACCTGGGTTCAATTCCCAGCACCCATATGGCAATTCACACCCTTCTCTAATTCCAATTCCAGGGGACCCAACACCCTCTTCTGATACCAGGCACACATGTGGCACACAGACATACATGCAGTCAAAACACCCATATGCATAAGACTCAATCAGTTGGACATGAGGGTGATCTGGGTGAAGGAGTGGGTATCCCCTTCCTCACAGCTCCGTGTGCATTGCTCCTGAAGCTATTTGCTCTGTTGAAGAGAAAAATAAATCAATTAAAATTTAAAAATAATGTGCTGGCGCTAAATTCATGAAAACTGTGGCTGAAATAGAGATGTACTTGGAAATTTTACAATAACTTTTGGTTATAAATAATATCAGTTGTGCCAGGTGGTGGTGGCGGCTTATCCTAGCATTCTGTGGCAGAGGCAGGAGGATCTCTGAGTTTAAGGGAAACCCTGTCTCCAAAAAAAAAAAAAAGAAAGAAAGAAAGAAAGAAAGAAAGAAAGAAAGAAAAAGAAAAAGCCAGGCAGTGGTGGTGCACACCTTTAATCGCAGCACAGCACTTGGGAGGCAGAGGCAGGTGGATTTCTGAGTTCGAGGCCATCCTGGTCTACAAAGTGAGTTCCAGGACAGCCAGGTTTACACAGAGAAATCCTGTCTCGAAAAAAAAAAAAGAAAAAGAAAAGAAAAAAAGAAAAAGAAAGAAAGAAAGAAAGAAAGAAAGGAAGAAAGAAAAAGTATATTTTACTGATATGACTTTGTTTGTTCAGGACCTCTAGAAGAGCAGCCAGTGCTTACTCACTGAGCCATCTCTTCAGCCCCGAGTTTGAAATGGAGTTTCACTATCTATCTATCTCAGGCTTGTCTGGAACTCATGATTCTTCTGCCACAGCTTCCCAAGTGCTGGGATTACTGGCGTGTTCTACCATGCCTGGCCTCTATTCATTCTTTTTAAAGAGTAGTATCCCAACACAGAATACCACTATGCTAACAAGTGCTATATTTATGGGTTTTATTAAATGCATTGCTTTCAACACTGTTCTCAACAATGCCTTACTAAATATGCTGTACACATGTATTTGCTATTTCATTGGTATTGATTATTTGAATAGTAAAAGTTATGTAAAATTGGTGAATCAAATAGCTTAGATTTGACAAGCACTGCCAAGAAGTCAGCCTCTGAGGAATTTGAACACAATGGTTTACAACCACCTGAAACTCTAGTCTCTGGGGATTCTGGCTTCCATGGGTACCAGGAACATATGTGATGCACAAACATACATGCAAGGCAAAGCACTTGCATGAATAAAATAAACTATAATGAAAATTAAAAATCAACACATAGATACACACACTCATGTATGTGCATACAACTGATACATACATGCACTCGCACACACTAGAATGAATGAAAGGTACCCAGGATTAGTCATTCAGTGGAAAAAGCAGGTTATGACAATTGTATATTTGAGTCAAAGCCAACAACTTAACAAAGAAGACCAGGCTGTGTGTGGTGGTTCACACAACTGATCCCAGCATAGGGAAGCAAAGGCTGTCAGATTTCTATCAGTTTGAAGCCTGTCTGATTGTGATAAAGAGGTTCAGACCAGCCAGGGCTTCATAGTAAGACAAAGTCACAACAAATATTAAAGAAAATGTATGGAAATAGTGATGACTTTACTATTTTTATTAAAGATCATAGGGTTGTATTAGTTTACATGACATGATCTTTCTAAAATGTCACATTATATTTAGGGTTTTATTTTGTTTTGTTTGAGAAATGGTTTCTCTGTGTAGCCCTGGCTGTCCTGGAACTTGCTCTGTAGACCAGGCTGGCATCAAACTCAGATATTCGCCTGCCTCTGCCTCCCAATTGTTGGGATTACAGTTGTGTGCCACCACTGCCCAGCTATATTTAGATTTTTTTTAAATACAAAACTATTAATGACTTAGTCTGTGAGCTCAAGGCCAGCCAAAGCTACATAGTGAGAAACTGTGTCTCTAAATGAACAGAGAGTAAAGATTTTGTGGAAGTTTTTAGATGCTAAGATCATTGATACCTTATGAATTTTAGTCACATGAGTAAAAGATGAGTTTAGTGCTCTAAAAGATGCTGAGTGCTCAAAGTCACTAACCACACTCAAGGAATGACCTGCTGCACTGTCACTGTGGAGGTGGCTGGTTTCAGGAAGGTCTGGTAAGTGTCCAAACACAGCTGTCCGTGTCCACTAGCACCTGTGGGGTGGGGGTGGGGGACCTGTGATAAAGGTGCTAATCCATCCTTGGCTCTACCTTCTCTGTCTTTTCTAGTTCAGTTACCCAAACAACTGCAAGGCCATCTCATACTAGATACATTCACACATAAATCAATAAAATTGCCTTACTGTTTATTTTGTTGATGTCACATTACTATAATTATCACCCATCATCATCATCATCATCATCTTCTTCTTCTTCATCTTCATCTTCATCATCACATCGTTCTAATTAACATCTGTGTGCTAGGGTTTAAAGCTAGAGTTGTATATGGCAAAAAGGCTCTCTGACACTGGACTGCATCCCCATCCTCTTGAGTAATGGTAGAAATAACAAAGAGGCTGGGGGAAGAAAGAAAGAGACTGGTTTCCTCAAATTATAAGTTATGAAAACCAAAATTAGAAGATTTTGCTTACACAAACATAAACTGTTAGGAAATTGTGGTATGTTGTTGTTGCATAAATGACAAGGACTTGGGGTTGGAGGAGTGGCTTAGTGAGTAAGAGTGCTTTTATGCAAGCATGAGGACCTGAGTTTAAACCCCTAGCATTCGAATAAAAAGCCAACATGGCAGAGGCAAGAAGATCTCTGTGAATTCAAGGCCAGCCTGGTGGACAAAGTGAGTCCAGGAGAGCCAGGGCTACACAGAAAAACCCTGTCTCGTGTGTTGGGGTGATGGAGAGCCAGCCCAGATGCCTGTGCCTGACCCCAGATCCAAGGAGCTCACTGGCCAGCCAGCCTAGCCAGAATGGTGAGCTTCCAGTTCAGTGAGAGACCCTGTCTCAGGCAAAGAGGTGGCTAGAGACAGAGAACGAAGCCTCCTTCTCTGGCTCAGCCCCACACACTCACACATGTGCAATGCCACACAGGCACACACAGGCACACAGACACATACACACAAAATAAAGTGCTTATAAATGAGAGAGAGAGAGAGAGAGAGAGAGAGAGAGAGAGAGAGAGAAGACAGACAGACAGACGAAGCATTGAGCAATCCTGGATTTTTCATAGATGTGTGAGAAAGAAAATGCTGGAATCAGTTTTGTAAACCAGCTAAACTACTGATGGTGCCATGGGGGTTAGGGGGAGGATGGAAACCAGAGAAAACAAAACCAGGAAAGTGAAAGAGATAACTTAACTCTTGTACTAGATCCAAAGATACATAGGTGTTTTAAAGACATTCCACAAGAAAATGGACATAGATGTCCTCTTACTACTGAAAGCTGTTCATTTCATCCCAAGAGAGATTCCAGCATAAATACATGACACTGTAAACCTATTTATCCTGCAGTGGGGCTCAGACAAACAATACCCAGTGTCATTTGAAGGGCAGACTTTGCTGAAACACATACAAGGCAAAGGTCTGCAGGAGAAGGCACAGGAGACGTGTTGACTTTGATGGACATATTGTAAGTGAGCATTCCAGCAAAAGACCATCCCTTGCACTTTAGTTAGAAAATTTCCTGTCCATGGTGTCTCCACCACTGTGCCAGGTTGTCTCTGCTTAGGTGCCAATTGTCTGAGGTTATTAAGAAAACCAGCTGTCTCATGGCCCCTAAGGGGATAGGAACTCCACAGGAAGACCAACAGAGTCAACTGACCTGGACCCTTGGGGCTCTCAGAGACACCATCAACCAAAGAACATATGTAGCAGACATGCAGTTTGGTCTTCATGCGGGTCCTGAACTACCGGAGTGGGGGCTATCCAAAGCTGTTGCCTGTCTGTGGGATACGCTCTTCTAGCTGGTCTGACTCATCTGGCCTCAGTGGGAGAGGATGCATCTGCCCTCACAGAGACTCGATGTGCCAGCGTGGGGGGATATGCAGGGGGTTCCCCACCTGCTCAGAGGAGAAGGAGACTGGGGACAGGGGAAGGATTGTGGCAGGAAGGGGGCAGTGAGCAGGACATAAAGTGAGTAAGTAAAAGATAACAGTAATTTTAAAAAGCCAGCTGCCCATGTCTGGCCTGCTTGCATGGCACAGCCCCTCCTGCTGCTGGGAGGGAGAGGCCACCTGTGCCATGGCAAACTGAATTTGAGACAAATAGGAAGGTTTTAGATAAGCCATTGTCCTGGAATCCTGGAATTGTCTGCTGGGATCCTCTGAAGACTATTCAGTCTGTTTCACCATTGATCCTATCAACCTTACCGACTTCTAATATAGAAAAATTAAATACTGTTAAATTAAGGATTTTATTTTTATCTTAAAAATTAGGATATCTGCTTCTGTCATAATTCTTTGTAGTTTTAGTAGCTTTCGCAGGACTTTTATGATGATTTAAGCAAAATTTATTTTAAGGGTTGGCATTTAATTAAAATTGTTAAATATTCTTTCCCTTCTGAGGCCTCTAGTGTGAAGTCTCTCCGCCTATTTTGGTATTTACCGCCCTTGCTGGAGAGGAAAACAAGTGGAGATGAAGTTAGCTAAGGAGTCAAACCTGTTCTGCCACCTTGGAAATCACGCTTTGAAAGTGGAGGCCACTCGTGCTTCCTGAAGGCAGACGAATGGTATACGATGTGGATTGGAGAGCCGTGGGTTTTCTGACGGTGTGGTGGCTGTGATGTATCCTGCAGTCTGCACCTACCGTTGCAGCAGGAAGACGGGCAGGGTTGGGGCGGGAGCCTGGTGAGCCACATGCAGATGAGGGCCGAGGCAAGGGCTTTTGTCAGGGTTATGTACTATGAGGACTGGTTAAGCTTATGACTTTTAAGATTAGGGTGAGGTGTATATAAACAGGGAATGTGAAAACTCGTTCACCCCAGGATACTGCTGTATGGCTCCAGGGAAGTACCCAAATGTATTTGGAGATCGTTAGTAGCGGGAATCGATTACCTTCTTTGTCAGTTTCTGCTCCCTAAACTGAGTTAGGTAGCCTGTACCTCTCTCCTTATCTCAAGGGTATCTACCTCCCCTCCATTCTTGTGCATTCCCAGTTATTCTTGCTCAGAAATCCTTTAGTTGTCTTTGGACTCCAGATGTTCACAAGTTCAAAGGGTCACCCCGAGGTTGGCCCAGAATTTGTTTTTGGTCCTTCCCAATCACTCTTAGTGCTGTCATCTGTCTCCCTTCTGGGTGGTCATACGGACTCGTAGGGTCGTTTTGTTGGAGTTCCTGGCAGACTTTTGCTAATTTTCGGGCCTCCACCTTACTACAGAACAGGCCCCTGGAGTCTCTGCTCCTCTTTCGTCACAGCCCGACCAATGCCATCCTGGATCCACCCTCGAGATTCCCTGAGGGCTAAGGCATATGCTTCGAATGTGCCAGGCACGGTGGCACAGGTCTCTCAGAGCAGAGATCTAACTTTTATCTTGGGGCTATGGATTTGGGATGGGTCTTCTGTATCCCAAGGAGGCCAGTAGCTGGTCTACACGAAGACACACCAACTCCTGACCCCCAGCTGGGATGATAAATCCCAGTTCTACTGCTGGGGAATCAAATCCAGGTTCTTTGGTATGCTAAGGTGGGACACCCCCCCCACACACACACACAGAGCTGATCTCAGTACTAGAGGCAGGACAGAGTTCAGGCTAGCCTGACCACAGAGCAAGATATCTCAAGGGCAAAGATTCAAGGACAAATAAAATACTACATCTGAAATATTTTAGCCAGGGGCTAAGAAGTCAGGTAGTAGCTTTCCTCAGGGGCACAGACAATGCAACTGTTCTTTGGAAAGTACCACCACCACTTCAGTAACCACGGATTGAAGTTCTACTTAGAAAACCATGTCATATTTTTAGCTTTGGCTTAAGAATCTGGAATTACTTTACAATGAGCAGTCGCCAGATGAGGTGGCAACCAAAGTCGTCCCTGTTATTCCATCATCCGTTGTGAAATGCTCATCTTAAACAATACTTCCAAATCAAATAAAAAATTCATGTCTTGAAATTTTTACACTAATTCTGAGCTCTCAGTTTTCATGTAGAATGACCTTTCTTGTTTAGAAGTGAGTCTAGGGAGCAGAAGATGCTATGAGTAACTGATACTAAATGTTCAAGTTGTGTGTGTGTCGCTTTTCATATGAAAGCAATTTTTGCTTTCCATGACTATGAAAGAATCGAATCTCCCATTTGTCAGATGTAATTGCTGCCTAAATTATCCCAGATGACTGGCATGTTCTCTTGTGGAAATCAAATGTTGTAAAGCTGTAGAATTAATCTAGCTGAGGTAGCAGTGTGTTCTCTCTTCAGAGGAACTTGTTAATTGAAGTTGAAGCATTAGTGGTCCTCCTGAAAATATGCAAGCTAAACGAGGTAACAAAAGCCCAGAGAGACAAAAATTAAGCAAGCCCATTCTTGAAACTGTTGGAATCTCAAATTGAAAATATAAGTAGGCAAAGAAGAAGCCAGGAAGAGAGCAAACCACGAGAAAGGGCTGTTTAACTGCATGTTTTGTTCTTTGTCGGTCATGTGCCCTGCATACACCACACCTGGTCTTGACAGTGTGAAGGATCTGTCTGCTGTGTGCCTCTTCTCTCGCTACTTGAAAATAAGAACAAGAAATGAGAGCTCCTGCCTCTTATGTGAGCAGGACAAGAAACTCAGATCCAGTCCCTGTACAAATAGGAGAGGAGCAACAGTGAAAGGCCTGCACCTGTGAGCCCCACCACCACCACCCGAGAGCTAAAAATGAGGGTTGGATTCAGAAGGACTTGTCCTGACTTGGACTCTCTCCAAAAGCTGACTTGGGATTGGTGGGTCTCTGAGTTTGAAGTCAGTCTGGTCTACAGAGTGAGTTCTAAGATGGTCAGGGCTACAAAGAGAAACTATGTCTCACAAAAAAAAAAAAAAAAAAAAAAAGAAGGAAGGTAAGAAGGAAGGAAGAAAGAAAGGGAGGGAGGGAAGGAGGGAAGGAGGGAGGGGAAAAAAGAAAGAAAGGAAGGAAGGAAGGAAGGAAGGAAGGAAGGAAGGAAATAGACAGGCACATGCTGGCAGCGATGACCAGTCAATTTCCATGGAGACAATATGAAGTGCTCCTCCTTGTTAGAGCTTGTGACCCTTTTTGAAAATATTCTTTGGTCTCCAAGATGCCACCATCACCACAGAACCTTAATTGGTTGACTCTTCTCTGTGTCCTTTTCTGGCCCGTTCCTGACCTCTTGACACCGACATGGCGGCTCAGGGCTGTCCTCCGGCATCTCTCACGGCACACACTCCATTACTTCAGGACATCATCCAGTGACTCTGTAGCCCAGATCACTACTCTTTATTTCAGACTAGTGTATGCACCTGCCAACTTGAAATCTCAACATCACCGGCTACAGTGCTGCAAGCCTGCAACCCCAGCACTAGAGAAACAGAAGCAGGAGAATCAGCACTTCAAGGCCAGCCTGGGCTTCATGAAACTGTCTCTGACGAAACCAAACCCTCTGTCTGGATTTCTTCAATAAGTATCAAACTCAGCCTGTTTATAGTTTTTGGTTCTCATCCACCCCTAGCTTTGTCTGGATTTCACCCAAAGCAGACTCAAACAAGAGCAGCAGTGGCAGTCTGGGGACACAGAAAAGGTGGGTTGGATGGTTTGCAAAGGTGGCTCGAGCAGTCTTTTCTATCTGTGGCCCACTCCTTGACAATGAGAGGTCAGCCTTCCTTCCATTAAGTGGTGGGTCTATGTGCCATCCTGGTCTAGAGCCTGTGACTTGCTTTGATGAAAAGTGGCTCTGAGGAACTTCTTACTCCATGCCTCACAAAACTTTGGAGCCTGTTTTTGTTCCTTGGATCGCCACCCTGATACATGTGCAGAATCCCAGGCTAGGCTCCTGGAAGAGGAAGAGATTGTGGGAGTAGATGAACCATCCCATATAATGTCTCTTAAAGTAGACAATTGAGCCGGGCGGTGGTGGTGCACGCCTTTAATCCCAGCACTTGGGAGGCAGAGGCAGGTGGATTTCTGAGTTCGAGGCCAGCCTGGGCTACAGAGTGAGTTCCAGGACAGCCAGGGCTACACAGAGAAACCCTGTCTCGAAAAACAAAAAACAAAAAACAGAACAACAAAAAAAAAACGAAACAAAAACAAAAACAAACAAACAAACAAACAAAAAAAAAACCAAAAAAAAGTAGCCAATTGAGATCATATTCTGTGTCTATTATCAGGGGTCATCCTGAACCATCCACCCACAATCAAGCAGCCAGTTCTTGTAGCCTCTGAGTTGGCCTCTGAGTTGGCCCAGGCAAAACTACAGAAGAATCACTCAATTGAGTCCAGCCTAAATCCTTACCTACTGTGGTGATTTAAATGAGAATGACCCTCCCATAGGATTATATGACAGAATATTTGGTCTCCAATTAGTGGAAATATTTGGGCAGGATTAGGAGGTGGGGCCTTGTTGGAGGAGGTGTGTCAGGGGGCCTTTGAGGCTTTAAAAGTCCATGCCATTCCCAGTTAGCTTTCTTGCTTAGAGCTTGTGGATCAAGATGTAAGCTCTTAGCTTCTGCTCTAGGTCCACACCTCCCTGCTTGATGCCATGCTCCTTGCCATGATGACCATGGACTCATCTTCTGAAACCATAGGACCCCAATAAACCATTTTTTTTTCTGTAAGTTATCCTGGTCATGGCATCTATCACAACACTAAGAATCAAGAACAAAAATAATGGTTAAGGCCAGGCAGTGGTGGCGCACGCCTATAATCCAGCACTTGGGAGGCAGAGGCAGGCGGATTTCTGAGTTCAAGGCCAGCCTGGTCTACAGAGTGAGTTCCAGGACAGCCAGGGCTACACAGAGAAATCCTGTCTCAAAAAACCAAAAATAAATAAACAAATACATACATATATAAAAAATAATGATTAAGACATTAAATTTGGGGATAGTTTGTTATGCAGTAAAAGCTGACTTCTAAACCAGGCTCAGTCACTCATACCTAGTACTTAAGCCCCAGCACTTAGGACGCTGAGGTAAAGAGTGAGTTCAAAGTCAATTTCTATCTCAAAAAAAACAAAACAAACAAACAAAAAAAAAACATGACAAGGCTTTGAAGAGTTTATTTAGTGGTTAAGAGTATGTGCTGGTCTTCCAGAGGACCCAGGTTCAATGCCCAGTACTCACGTCAGGGAGCTCAGAACTGTCTATGACTCCAATTCCAAGGAATCTGACTACTACTTCTGGCCTTGATGGGCAACTGTACTCATGTACACACACACACACACACACACACACTTACACATGCACATACAATTTAAAATATGTATTAACAAAAAAAAAAACCAAACCAAACAAAACCAAAACAAAAAACAAAAACCCAGCACTCAGGAAGTAGAGAAAAAAGAATCAGGAGTTTAAGGCCAATTTTAGGGACATATCAAGTTTAAGACTGGTCTAGGTCACATTGGGCCCTGATAAAAACAAAACAAAAGCCAACCAAATAAACAAAACAAAATACAAAATAAAGACAAAACATACCCTCTCCTTGGGGTTTGGGGGACCTGACTTCTTTGGGAGGTCACCATGTGAAGAAATAAAGGAACTAAGAAGGGGGAAAAGTGAAGGGGAGGCGTTTACAGAGCAGGTCACCAGGAGGAAAAGTGAAGGAGAGGCGTTGACAGAGCAGGTCACCAGGAGGAAAAGTGAAGGAGAGGCGTTGACAGAGCAGGTCACCACTTGGGAATCTGTAGCTACATCTGCTGGATAGCCTCTAAGGAGTCCTGTAGGAGGCCTCTCACAATTGTCCCTAAATGGGCAGCTGGGTCACTTACCCAGTAGCTCCCATACCATCCCTCACTGGTGAAGGGCTCCCAGGGGACCTAGATCCCAGTTCAACCTGCTGAGTGAGTCCTTGGGCTATAGAGGAAGCACAGGCAGGGGGTTTATAAGAAGCAAGCAGGTGTGAGATAGAGCCATTAGCGTATGGGGACTGTTCACTGTGGCTGCAAGTTAACTCAGTAGGCCAAGGCCAACGATAGCCTCTGCCGCTAATTCCCCCAAACTCATTGCTTTCCAAATCCTCCCCTGTTCAGTAATCGACAAACTTTGTCTTTGGATGCATTAATTCCTCAGACAATTCACATTCAAAGCCTTTTAATGTTACCTTTGTTACCTTTGAAATGTATCTAGAATCCAAATATGTCTTGCTTTCTTCCCATTATAATTTCCAATCTGCTATCACCTCCTCCTTGGATAATTGTATCTACCTCTTTAACGGTCTCCTAAGCAACAGCCAGAATGACCACTCTTTGGTTAAGAGCACTGACTCTTAACCAAAGAGTGGTTGCCCTCAAACTCAAAGATCTACGTGCCTCAGCCTCCTAGGGTGCTGGGATTAAAGGCATGTGCCACTAATACCTGGCTGTTGTTTTTGTATCAATGGTTTTAAATATAAAAGATACTGAACGTATTTAATAGGATTTACTCTAAAGTCTCAAAAATCTCTGTGTTTTACTAGATCTTACTGGATCTGTTGGTCACAGAATTTGTAAGCCAGGCACAGTAGCAGTAGTCTCATTACACTATGGAGAACACCATTCTCCATAAAAGGCTTTTGGACTTAAGAAGTGAACGATTCCAGATCTGGGCAGAGAAACCTAAGTCGATCCCTCGAAACTGTCATTGTGCCTGAAGGTAAGGAAGTGGGCATCTGGTGGGGAGCCAGTTTATGGGACCTCACGCTGGCCCAAATTAGGACAATTTGAGCACAACTCTGCAAATTTAATGATGGTAATAATTATAACACACCAAATAAATGAATTCATCAGTCATAATGATACATCACCTAAAAGAAGTAGGAAGCCCTTTAGGGACTGCTCTCTAACACAGAGAGGATAAACAATTAAGAAAATGGCCATTGGATAAGCCCCAATATCACAACACATTCAGGGATAATCATTCAGGAATATTAAATCAGGAATATTAAAACTACCGGTGAAGAACCTTTTGGAAGCAGATAGTTATAATATTAAAGTAGTACTCACAGACTCATGCCCTGCCTCACAGTTACCATAAAGGGATAGTGAGGACTTCACAGCACAGTAGGTGACAGGAACACTTAAGTGATCAAAGGCAGTATCAACCACCCATGCCTCCTCACAGGTTATCACAGAGTGCATGCACTGTCAAGGCGTCACTGTTGCCCGAGCTGAATACAGAAATGCAAGTAAATGAAGTAAGACATTGTTTGGGACAACTGGGTGAGCTGAAGATGGACTCTGAGACAGAAGTGTTTCATCAATGTTCAGTTTTGGACCATGGTAGGCATCCAATCCTCAGTACCAAGAAAAGATTGTTTTAGGCATTATAATGGCAATGTGAACTGAAGGAAGGGCCGTCTGGAGACCGTTCCACCTGGGTATCCATCCCATGTGCAGTCACCAAAGATAGACGCTGATGTGGATGTCAGGAAGTGCATGCTGACAGGAGCCTGATATAACTGTCTCCTTAGAGGTCTGCCAGAGCCTGACAAATACAGAGGCAGATGCTCACAGCTAACCATTGAACTGATTAAGGGGTTCCAAATGGAGGAGATAGAGAGAAGACTGAAGGAACTGAAAGGGTTTGTGGTCCCATGGGGAGAGCAATAATACCAACCAACCAGAGCTCTCCAGGGTCTAAACCACCAGCCTGGGAGCACATAGGGAGGGGCCCATGGCTCCAGCTGTATATGTAGGGAGGATGGCCTTGTCAGCATAGGTGGGAGAGGAAATCCTTGGTCCCATGAAGGCTGGATGCCCCAGTGTGGGGGAATTCGAGGGCAAGGAGGTGGGAGTGGGTGGGTGGGAGCACACCTTCATAGAAGCAGGAGAAGAGATGGGATGGAGGTTCCTGGGTAGAGGGGAATGGCGAAAGGAGATAACGTCTGAAATGTAAATAAAATATCCAATAAAAAATATAAAAAAATAATGACAATGTAGTTGTATAGAAGACAAAGAATTTAGGTGTAAAATATTATGATGAAGCAAATTACTGTCAACTCATTCAGGGAATAAAAGTATGAGTGTTCAGGTCAGGGATGTAGATCATTGGTAGAGCAACATTTGCTTAGCATAAAGAAAGCTCTTGCTCAAGGTGAAAATCGTGTG
This sequence comes from Rhabdomys pumilio, assembly GCA_030674055.1. Taxonomy (NCBI): domain Eukaryota; kingdom Metazoa; phylum Chordata; class Mammalia; order Rodentia; family Muridae; genus Rhabdomys; species Rhabdomys pumilio. The sequence continues at coordinate 70,092,871 of JANHMN010000007.1, read as the reverse complement.
TGTGTGTGTGTGTGTGTGTGTGTGTGTGTGTGTGCATGTGTGCATGCATATGTATATGTATATGGTGTGTGTGTGTGTGTGTGCATGTGTGCATGCATATGTATATGTATATGGTGTGTGTGTGCTTGTGTGCTTGCATGTATGTATGTGTATGGTGTGTGTGTGTGTGTGCATATGGATGTGTATGTGTGTATGGTGTGTGGTATGTGTGTATGGTGTATATGTGTGTGTATGTGTGTATGGTGTGTGGTTGGTATATATGTGTGTATGCGTGTGCATGTGTGCATGCATATGTATATGTGTATGGTGTGTGGTTGGTGTGTGTGTATGTGTGTGCTTGTGTGCTTGCATGTATGTATGTGTATGGTGTGTGGTTGGTGTGTATGTGTGTGCGTGTGTGTGTGTGCTTGTGTGCTTACATGTGTGTATGTGTACGGTGTGTGGTGTGTATGTATGTGTATATGTGCGCATGTATGAGTGTATGGGTGTATGTGTGTATGGTGTATGGTTGGTGTGTATATGTGCATGCGTGTGCGTGTGTGTGTGTGTGTAGATTCTATAAACCTTTAGAATTTTTTTTTATTCTGTTTGGTGATGAAGATCAAACCTAGGACCTTGGGCATGCTAGGCAAGTGTTTTACCCAAGCTATGCCTCTGACACTGAAAAATTTATACAGAGCACTTCTACTCAAGATTATAAACAAACTTCCAGACTGTAGTGACTGAGAGATGATGCTGTGGTGTTTCCCTGGCTTGTATCCTTCTTGCCTGCCTATGGGCCGGATATGAGACTCCAGACACAATATGAGCTACTGTAAACAAATGGAATAGGCTCTTACATGGAGAGCAGCTCCTCTTGTGTGCATTTAAACTCTCCCTATGACTCTTTCCTTAAAACAACACTCCTGGGTGACTCTGAAAGCAAGGCAGGCTCCACCAACCTTTCAAGCCAATCCCACTTCCTCAGATGAACTGAGATTTTAAGAAACCTTAAGGGCTTAATGACAGGAAAAACTAGACCTGACAGCAACAAAAAATCGTAGCCTGTAGCATCCTTGTGAGAGAGGGAAACTGAGGCAGAACACAGTTCATCTCCACAGCCGTGACAGTAACACAGTCACAAAATCTCACCAAACTGTGGAAGGTGGAAGTCCTGAAAATTTGATATGTAAAGAATAACAAGAAGAATGAGTTCCACAGAATTAAATGTGTCCATATTGATAGCGTTAATGAACCATTGTATCTTGAACTTTCTTGAGATCAGGAGTAGATAGGCTAACCCAGATTGGCCTGAATTTTATTTTATTTTATTTTATTTATTTATTTATTTATTTTATTTATTTATTTATATTTTTGAGACAGGGTTTCTCTGTGTAGCCCTGGCTGTCCTGGGACTCACTCTGTAGACCAGGCTGGCCTCGAACTCAGAAATCCGCCTGCCTCTGCCTCCCGAGTGCTGGGACTAAAGGCGTGCGCCACCACCGCCCTGGCCTGAATTTTAATATATAACCAGGGTGCCTTGGACTTGCAGCAACTCTGCTGCCCAGCCCCCTTAAGTGCTGGGATTACAAGAGAGCTGAGCATCATGTCTGGGGTGCTGACGGTACCCTCCTGCCCCACGCTTCCTCGATGGCTTCCATTTCTCAGCCATACAGCTTTCAGAACATGGCTTGTACGGTGACAAATGGCCATCATAGTTTCTTCCACCCTGCAGCACAATGAGAGTTTGCCTTTGCTGCAAACCATGCCACACTCTTTCTTTCTCTGTTGGGTTGCCCACACATATGCAGGGCACTGTCTACATTCAACTCACTGCCTTCTGAGAACCTTCCTTTCCCTCTGGATATAACAATGACACCCCTCCCACAGTGACTGTTAGCATTCTAAGCTCTGCCCCACAGTTACCTGGCAACAGCCAGTTATGCCTGACTCACTATAAAAGCGGCTGCTTGCCCCTCCTCTCTCTCTTGCTCTCTTGCTCCTCTCTTGTTCTTGTTTTCCTGCTCCCACTCTCTCCCCATTCCCTCCCCCCATTTCCATGTGCTCATGGCTGGCCTCTCCTCTCCTCCTCTCCTCTCCTCTCCTCTCCTCTCCTCTCCTCCTCTCTCCCTCCTCTCTCTCTCTCTCTCTCTCCCCCCCTCTCTCTTCTTTCTCTGCCTCTACTATCCTTTTGTTTTCCCTCCCCATGCCTTGAATAAACTCTATTCTATTCTCATGGCTGGTCCCTAAGGGGGAAGGGATGTCTCAGCATGGGCCCACTGAGGCACCCTTCCCCCACATTTCACCACACCTTCGTAGGACATATCCCTTCCTCTCTTTATCTTTTTTTTTTCTTTTCAGATTTATTTATTTTAAATATATGAGTACACTGTAGCTCTCTTCAGACACATCAGAAGAGGGCATCAAATCACATCACAGACGGTTGTGATTCACCATGTGGTTGCTGGGAATTGAACTCAGGACCTCTAGAAGAGCAGTCAGTGCTCTTAACCACTGAGCCATCTCTCCAGGCCTCTCTCTATCTTTTTATAAGCACATCAGTGGCCCTGACAAGCAGTTCCCCAGGAAGAGGAGGGCATGCTCTTTACTAATAATGCAAAGTGAACAGAAGTATCTGAGCCAGGCCTCAGTGCTGGCTTCCATGTTGATATCCTATGAACGGAACTATTACAGCCAGGCCTCAGTGCTGGCTTCCATGTTGATATCCTATGAATGGAACTATTACAGCCAGGCCTCAGCACTCGTCTCCATGCTGGTTTCCATGCTGATATCCTGTTTGCGGTTCCAGCCTCAGAGTTAATGTAGATATTTTTCTTCTTGGAAAACAGAGCAAATGATTGCTCTCACTGTCCATGATCAACATCACAGACACAGTGGGAACTTAGAAATGATACCTCAAACCATATGTGAAACACAGAGTTGGCTACATCTCCTGAATTAAGAACCCTATTCTGCTGCTTAATGAAAACTCACTTTCTCAAGAAGGAAGGAGAAAAAGAGAAAAGGCTGAAAGGGACAAGCCGCTGTTTTCCCTCCGAAGTGTTTCCCAACCCCCTTCCTTCTGGTTAATGTGATATTATGTAACATGCCCACCTAGCTGTAAGGAAAGCGAGGAAACTGAGGGTCTTTTCCTTTTTCACTGAGCACATAAAAACAAAGTAAGAGGACCCAGCCATTAAGAGCCCTGGCTGCTCCTCCAGAGGACCCAGGTTCAATTCCCAGCACTTTCTCAGAGGGTGACAACTGTCTGCAGCTCTAGTTCTGGAGAATCCGATGCCCTCCTCTGAGAGCACTACATTGCACGTGCAGCACAGACATGCACGAGACAGAAACCCACACTAAATAAAAATGAATCTTTAAAAAGAGATAGAGTAAGAAAAAGGAAAATAGTTACTAACCAAACCGTGGGCAATATTGATTATGTTTGAAGTATAATAACAAGCTGGTTGGATTGGGAGAGCTGGCTCAGTGGTTAAGAGCACACACTACTCTTGCAAAGGATGCAAGTGTGGTTTCCAGCGCCCAGCCTCAGCTGGCTCAGAGCCCAGGGCCGAGGAGACTGATGCTCTCTTCTGGACTCCACAGGCACCTGAACTCACACCCACATTCATACACACAGATATACACAAAGACAACCCGCATGCCTACACACAGATATACACAAAGACAACTCACATGCCTACACACAGATATACACAAAGACATGTAGTTAAGAATAAAATTGCCCAGCAGTGGTAGCACATTTTTTTAACCCCAGCACTAGGAAGCAGAGGCAGGTGGATCTCTGAGTTCAAGGCCAGTCTGATCTACAAATCAAGTTTAGGATAGCCAGGGCTACACAGAGAAACTCTGTCTCAAAAAAAATCAAGGAAAAGAAAAAACAAACACACAAAAAAAGAAACATTAAAAAAAAACAAGGATAAATAAATAAAGAAATCTGAATTACTTTCAGGACTTTTCTTTTGGAAGTTAAGATCACAATTTCAGCATATATAGAACAGTAACCTTTATCTCTTAATTAAAAGATTGCTACTCACAAGGGCCATAATTATTCTATACACAATAATACACAGGATTTTAAAAGTAGCACAAATTACTTTAATACTTTACCTAACAAAAATAATTTGGGGGGTTGAGGGTATAGCAAATGGTAGAATTCATCAAGTTAAATACGTATGAGCTCTGGATTTAATCTTCCCCAGAAAAAGGGCAAAGAAGAAAGAGTAGCCATGGTGTGGATAATTTAGCAGTAAATCTTTTCAGTGCCAAAATTACTGTAAATTTCCAAGTACCTATTTTGACTGTAGTATATTACTTATTTAAAAATGGAAAATAGATCTTCAAAAGCTGATAGTTCTCTCAATACCAATTTTTTCCTATCAAATACAAATGTACATTTCCATAACTAATCCATTTGTGACAGCTGTGGTTCTCCATACCTCACTTTGAAAATACAATATGATCACAACCACAAATAGCAAACATAGCAAGTCTAAACTGCAGCACGCAAAGCTGTAATCTAGCATCCAGTCGCTTGTAGTGTGGGGCCTTCCCAGCCATGGTGTCTTGGTTCAGCAGCCCTGCTTGTGTGAGAGCTACAACGGATGCTCACAGTACCACAAGCACAGACACTATGATCCTGAGGTTGCCCATGGGGAGGGTCATCGAGACAAGAAACCTTGTGATTCGGGTTCATTCTCCAGAATTTTCTTCTCCACTTCCTTTAATATCATCCTTGTTTCCCTTGCAAGAATCCTGGCTGCTGGTATCAGTTAAATAGTTTTCTTCCTCATTCTCTCTCTCTTCTCCATAAGAGCTAAAGAAAGAAATGTATCAATCAAAGGGAAAATGTGTCATTTTCAAAGGTACACGGCCTGTGTTACTATCATGTAGGCAGTGTTGAGTCCATAGGCCACCTATAGCAGGAAGCCCATAGCAGCACGGATATGGAAATCAAAGGTTCCCAGCAACTAATCTATCTTGAAACTTGACTCCTTGTGTTTCAATCGAAAACAGGCCATTCTCTCTCTCTCTCTCTCTCTCTCTCTCTCTCTCTCTCTCTCTCTCTCAGCAGGCCATTATCTCTCTCTCTCTCCCTCTCTCTCTATATATATATGTGTGTGTGTGTGTGTGTGTGTGTGTGTGTGTGTGTGTGAAATATAAGCTTGCTGTAGGAACAAAGTGTTTTATCTATGTAATATTTATATTACATGATAAAATAGTAGTATATCTTACAACAGTTCACATACATTCTCTTGAGAAAAAGGATTTTTTAAGCAATAGGAAAGCCCAGAGTCTGATGCCCTGCAAGTACACTACCTTTCTTTATCGGACGTGCAGCTTCTCAGCTCTTGCCTGGTGATGTTTTCAGACACTTTTCCACTTTGGCCTTTCTCTGAAACAAACTCCTCAGAGAGTCCTAGTGCTTTTAGAGTGTTAGAGTAACGCCTCTCTGCGGCCATCCTTGCATTTCTCTACAGGAGAGACAACCCTTTTTAGATGAGAGCAAAGGCTATACATTTTCATTAAGATGTATAGATTTAAAAGCACCGCTGAAAATTAAGATCAACAGTGTCAGCGATTGAAATATGCTTCTTCCACGACTGACAGTGACATGTGTAGACATGGACCAAGAGAGACTCACACATGTGCCTGACATGTGTAGACATGGACCAAGAGAGACTCACACATGTGCCCTCGCACATGGACAGATACAAGAATGCATCTCTAATAACCAGCACGGTGAGCAGCCAAAGCCTGTCAACATTTGGGTAGGTAATAAGCTGTCCTTTCACAAGAGAAAAATGACATAATGAAAATGAATAACTTACAAACCTGACATCGAGAAAAAGGCATGAGTAGAAGAATACAAAAGAACACATCTAGCCAACTCAGCCCAAGTCCAGAAACAGGAAAAGCTAGAAACAAGGCAGTGCGTGCGGATCCCACGTTTGACGTGCGGACCTCTAGTGAGTCTTTTAAGATTGCATAAAGAACATCCCCAAAGAACAGCAGTAAGGAATCTGGTTAAAGATCTACATGTGGTGCCGTCTCAGTAACGAAGAGGCTGAGGCTGGGGGAGGATTAGCATGACTTCAAGGCTAGCCTGGCCTACACAATGAGTTCCAGACCAGCCATCAGGGATATACAGCAAGACCTGTCTAAAAAAACGAAAACAAACAAGCAAAGGCCATGTGTGTGACTGCAGATCGGAAGGCAGGACCACAGCAGAGTGTGGGATGGCTCCTTTACGCACCTAGTATAGTTCTCGGTCCTACTCGCCATGACATCAGCTCATCAAAAATAAAATCAGCCGTACTGTTATCTTTACTTCATGGAAGAAAAACTGGATATTTAGAGCTGAGTTTAAATCCCTTGAATGTCACTTCTTGGTCCACAGGAATTTTAGTGGTCCCTTTGTAGCTGTAGCTAATTAGGGGCTCACTGGTGGAGCGTTTAGAAAGGACTGTAGCTCACTGGTGGAGCGTTTACACAGGCATGCTTGGGGCTCTGCGTAAATCTTAAATACCACAGAAAAACCAACAACCTTCCCCCCCCCCCCCCCCATCCCCCCCAAAATGGCTTTAATCCCAGCAGCAGACAGCCTGTTCCACAAAGCCAGGGAGGGCCACACAACGAGACCCTGTCAGAAACAAAACAACACAACAGCACAGTTGCTACGAGTCAGCCCAGAGTCCACCAGCTTCAGGTAACTCCATCACGACAAAGTGCTCAGCTTGTTGTCTTGGCTTTGACCCAAGCTTAGCGCCTCTGAGTGGATCTTACAAGAGATCTAAGGCCAAGAATTCTCTGTGAACCTCCAAGGTATGCAGAATGTGAGGCAGAGCCCAGTCAACACCCAATTGGGAAAACAGGAAAGCACAGTTGCTCTATCTAGGATTCTGCAGGAGAAGCCAAAATAGCAAAGATCAATGCTGAGAGCTGATATCATGTCCTCTGGGATACTCCGGGAGACTGAAAAGACACATAGCTTAAAATTTCTGTTAAACTGCTGTCAATAACAATAGTTTTTAAACAATGGAAGTGAGACAGGGTTCCCTGTGTAGTTCTGGTCCTATGTGGACCAGGCTAGCCTTCAACTCAGAGATCCACCTGCCAGTCCCTCCCAAGTGCAGGCATTAAAGGCATGCACCACTACATTTGATTGCCCTCACAGGCTCTAGGGTCACTGAGGGACTCTGCCTCAAAAATCAAATTAGTGATTGAGGAAGGTACATAACACTGACCTCTGGTACACACACACACACACACACACACACACACACACACACACACACACACATACACCACCTAGGTGACCTGAAAACTAATGAGAGGGATGAGAACTGTGCCCAGACAGAACAGAGGTGATTAAAACATCTGAGACAAACATCTGAGGCATCTCTGAATTCCCTGAGACCAGTACATCCCAGGCCTGGGATATACACCAAGTGGTAGAGTGCTTGCTTAGTCTGAAGTCCTGGGTTCAATGCCCAGGACCACCTAAGCCAGGAATAGTAATATAAATCTATAATCCCAGCACTCAGAAGGCAGCAATAGAATAAGAAGTCCAAGGTTATCTTTGGCTTTATAGCCTGTTTGAGGCCAACCTGGGCTCCATGAGACCCGTTTTTTTTTTTAAAAAAAAAAAAAAAATCAAAGCTATGAAGTAAGAGAATTCAACTTAACATCTGTTCAGTTAATAGGCCCTGTGACTTCCATGAACGAGGACAATATGGTTGCCCCTGTAACTCTCACAGGTACTTCCCACTGGAGGACAGTGCAACAGGAAGGGAGACCGCAATTAACTTCTAAAAGTGGGCAATGAGTAAAGCTGCCAGAGAATTTATTGAATAACAGCAGCTAATTATCAGCCACAGTCACAGGAAAACTTGAGACTTCAGGGGGAAAATGTACTAATTTATGTTAACAAAACCAAAATAGTGGTCACTGGATGCTGACCCATCGTTTAGCACTTGGCAGCAAGGCAAGCAACCTGTGGCCGATGATGGTCGTCCTCTGCCTTCACCGTGCAGAGCTGGAGCTATCATGGTGAGAGGAAGGCACGCCTACTCTTCCACTATCCTAGGCCCCGGCTCAAAAGGATTACTTGTGACTTTTTAAGATAACACATGGGGGCTGGAGAGATGGCTCAGTGATTAAGAACACCGATTGCTCTTCCAGAGGTCCTGAGTTCAATTCCCAGCAACCACATGGTGGCTTACAACCAATAGGATTCAATGCCCAATTCTGGTGTGTCAAGCTAAAGTCTACTCATATAAATAAAAAATAGAATAAACAAAGATAACACCTGATGGGAAGTTATCATCAATGCCTTCGTTCAAGGTAAAAGATATTTGATCACCAAGGTTTCGCTGTAGTAGTTCTTTGTTTATTTACCAGTTGCTGAGTGAAGATCGGCAAATGATGAGAGAATGCTCCAAGGGAACAGAAAACTCGAGGGCCAAAAGTGGGAGGAAGCTATTTATTAGCTACAAGGTTACTTTGCCGTCCGTGTGCTCCCCGCTGATGCCACGTTCTCACTGGTGCTTAGGAACCATGAGAATTCACAGCCTGAGAGACTTTCTGTTATGCTAGGATTCATAACTAATATGTCAGGATGACGCTCTTAGCTTGGGCTAACCCAGAAAAGAAAATGTATAATCTAGTCTGGCCAATTTTATCCCAACTCTTAGGTTCTCCCATAGCTATACATTTATAGTAGATGCTGGGAATTCAAACATTAAGCCATCACCCTTAAAGGCAATTAGCTAACAGGGCAGAGAAATATTACACAGAAAACCCCCATACCTCGGTGAGAGGGATACAGACAGACCTGACCTGGGTAAGGTCATGCAGGAACACAAGGAAGGCCATGAGACCGTGACTGTGATCTAAGGTGTGTGTGAGTTGGAGCTAAGAAAAGCTACAGTCGTCAGGGCATTCAGAAAACAGCCTGATTAAAGGGCCTGGATGGCTCAGAGTCTGCACAGTAAGGGAGCTAGATGGGCAGGTGAGGCGCTAGGGAGAGAGGGTGGAGGCAGGCCTGGGAAGCGGCAGGAGTACATTGTGATGTGAGTGTATGCCTAGCTGCCTGACTTCCATCACATAGAGCCAGCTGTGGTAGCACAGACCCATAATTCCTGAACTTAGGAAGTACAGACAGGAGTGACAAACGTAAGTTCACCTTGGCTATGCAGGAGTCTGGGGCTGAGATACTTGAGACCAAGTCTCAAAAATAAAGGCTGACAAGAAACACGGAGGTGCTTTACATACTGTTCTGTGACTTGCAAGTTTCTTTTTTGGGAAAGGGTTATGGGAAGCAGATCAACTTGGGTTTTGGGTTTTGATCCTAGCTTTACCATTTACTAACCATATACCTCACTACTCACCTCCCCGGAACCCGAGTTTTCCACCTATGATATGATTACCTCCCGTCCTGAGGTAAGCCCACTGGGGAGGTCAATCATGAGACCCCTTGAGGTCACCATTGAAAACGGGACTGAAAGGCCTCCATGGGAAGGAACGACCGTGCTGTTGTCAGATGTACTATGGAGAATGGGGAAGCAGAGAGATCTGCTTTTGTTTTTTAATGCTTTTAGGCCTGGAGAGATGGCTCAGTAGTTAAGAGCACTTATTTCTCCATAGAGGGCCTAGGTTCAATTTACAGCAATCATATGGTGGCTCACAATTCCAGTTCCTTGGTATCCAATACCCTCAGACGTCTGTGGACAATAAATGTACACTCACACACAAATAATTAAACTAACTAACTAACTAACTAACTAAATATCCAATTTAAAGTGCTTTTAAGAGACAGTCTCACTAGGTTGCATACAATGATTATACATGAAATGGTTGAATTCATCAAAGACCTCCCCAGGACATCCTGAAGCCTCAGCAGAACAAGAACCAGGCTGACTAAAAAGAACAGACACTAAAGCAAAATGGCAGGAATGTCTTGAGGTTCACGGGGTTAGTGACATGTTCTTTATTGAGCTACGAGCCTTATCAGATCTTAAGTAAAATTACTTCCTTGGTGGACCGGATGAAGCTGCCTCAGAAGCAACTGTGGGACACAATAAGATGGAACACACACGTGGAGGCCAGGGGTACTGAGAAACAGGAAGCTGGTAATGGCCCTACATTCCAATAAACACAACCTGGGCGACTCTTTCAAACAGCATCGGCCTCGTTTGCAATTTTGCATCTTGTTCCTCCAGTTCTTGCCAATATTCTCTCATCCTGGCCTTTTCACTCCTTCTAGAATCAGATAAAGAGAATGACATTTAAAAAGGTCAGCTACGGAAGCTCTGTTAGGACATTCACTTCAGAAGACAAATTAGAAATGAGAACACAGTTTAACTCGGTTCCTTTTCTAAACTGGCAAGATCCTCATAAATCCATAATAAAAAGCCCAGGTTTTAAAGACACACAGTGAACTGCCCTAGGAATGGTCTGGTCATTTTGATTTCAAAAGTCTTCAAGGCAAAAAGTCTTCAAACTTGCCTGAAAAGGTGTTTTATATATAAGTGCACAAAAGCAAGAAAGTCTGTCCCAAATAGGTATCTAAAAAATATTCTGGGCAGTTGTGGTACATGCCTTTAGTCCCAAACCTTTGAGGCTGAGGCAGAAGCAAGCAGATCTCCAAGTTCAAGGCCACCCTGGCCTACAGAGCTAGTTCTAGGGCAGCCTGGGTACACAGAGAAACCTCGTCTCACAAACTAAAATGAAAAGAACCTGCTTTTCTTCTTCCCTGAGTGAGATCACCTAATGGGCAGTGGCAACATTTATCAAGTGGGAGCAGGTAAGGGAGAAAATGGGGCTCATGAATTTATCAACAGAGGACAGAGCCAAGATGCATGAGCACCACTGTGCTTACGCTTTAGACCAGATCCCACAGTGAGTGAAACGTCACTGGTTTTTTCTCTGTGTAAGATATACGAAAAGTAACCAAGACAAGAGCGTTTCATGGGTACAGAAAATAATTATACTTTACAATAATTATGTTTACTCAGAGTAAGTTGTATTAACTTCCTACAGGTAAATACTATACTCCTAAGGAATTTTTTCCCTCAAGTTCATCAAACTAGGCTCTATTAGTGGGCTAATACTATACCGTAGCAAAGGAATACTCAGTGTTAAAAGTGTATATATATATTATATATATATATATATATAAAATACTATATATATATATATAATATATATATTAATAAATATATATAATATATATATATTTGGATCTTAAGAGTTATTAAGTCCCTTTAATCCCAGCACTTGGGAGACATAGGCAAGTGGATTTCTGAGTTTGAGGCCAGCCTGGTCTACAGAGTGAGTTCCAGGACAGCCAGGGTTATACAGAGAAATCCTGTCTCCAAAAACAAAAAAAACAAAAAAACAAAAAACAACAACAACAACAACAACAAAATAGTTAATAAGTCATATTGCTTACCCGGCTTTGGAGGAGAGCTTTTCTTGTTTAAGCATGACAGTTTTATGTGCAATGTTTGGGATACTGGTTGTCAGACTCTGCGCTACAGAATTCTAGTGGTATTCTGCAAAGGACTGTAGGTGTTCTGTGGCTGCTATTAGCTTCCACAGGGGAACAGTCACGAAAGGTAGCATGTTCCCACAATGCATCCATTCAAACCATGGATTTGGTAAGAACTTAAAACAGAACTCCCTGACTTATTTGTTAACTGAAAAAAAATATTCTGGGCTAATAAGGCCGGATCAGCCAGTCTATGTACAAGGTCCTGGCTTTGATCCTCACAGCCCCAGCACCAGATATATAATGTCTGTGTGTGTGTGTGTGTGTGTATGTGTGTGTGTGTGTGTGTGTGTGTGTGCGTGTGTGCGTGCGTGTGTGTGTGTATGTGTGTGTGTGTATACTGTATGTATGCACATACATGTATATATGCCAAATATTTACATAATTTATAAATAAGAATATACTTACATAAATAAGAAGGTTTTGTGCTGGTTTTAAAGCAGTTATTAATTATAGCCATAACAGAAAATGCTTCTGTTCCACATTGTCTCATGGTTCTCACTATGGAGGTGAGTAAATACACTGACTGTCATCATAAGACGTGTATGTGTACATATATTTATGTAACAGTTGAGTAGAAACAGCCAAAGATTATTTAAATCCATAAATTAAGATACCATAGTATTTTCATATCTAGGTATTCACTAGTTACACAGAAAGGAAAGGAAAGGAAAGGAAAGGAAAGGAAAGGAAAGGAAAGGAAAGGAAAGGAAAGGAAAGGAAGTTTGGCAGCTGATGTGGGAGTTTCCAGGCTCTTCCGTGGTACCTGAGATCGATTACCCTGGATTTAACTATCTGAGACAAGCTCTGGTTCGAGCCATAAGCCTTAACCCGGGTTGCCAGGAGTTTCTGCAAGTCTTTCATTCGTTGCTTCTGTTTAATTAGGATCCGATTTCTCTCTTCTTCCAACATTTTCTTTTCCTCAAGAGATTTCCTGAGGGCAACAAACTAAGGCTTAATTCATTTTAAGCCAAGGATGAAGTTGTCCAGCAAAGATTTAACAGGGGATAATTCAGAGACTGGAAAAAAAAAAGGGCCACCTTTTGACCAAAACCTTAATTGTGACATTGGAAATCCAAGTAAGGCTGATTGTGTAAGCTTCTCTACCTATCCCCAAGTAAACACGAAAATCACATTTGTTTCTTAGAAGAATGTTCTTAGCAAATGATTCTCTACCATGTCATACAATACCTTCCAGATAATTTAGGAAATTCTGATTTAACAAGCTAAAACATATGCCAATTCAGCAACCATGTGACAGGGAGTGCTCATCTCGGTGGCTTACCTGATGGCTTGCTCCCGCCCTCGGGAAGACGCGGTGGGCGTCGGTGGGCTGCATTCACGAGGCCTGGGCTTCATGTACGCGCTTCTTCTGGGTGATTTACGCCTAGGAGACAGATTAGACCTACATGTTTCTCTCAAATTTTCTTCGCTTCTTCTGGGTGATTTACGCCTAGGAGATAGATTAGGCCTGCATGTTTCTCTCAAATTGTCTTCATCTGCTCTGATGTCTCCCAAGAGTTTCTGTCTTTTATCGGAGTCACACTGGGATTCGAGAAGACAACACTGTTCACAAAGCACTGGGCATTTCAGAAAGCTGTGTTCAGAGTAGGATTCCCTCCATTTCTCCAAGTCTCCAGCCCCCGGCCTCAGGCACCTACGCCTGTGTCTACCCCTGGGCTTTGCAGAACTTCTGGGGTCCCTGAAATGTCTGTAAGTTGACCGACTGGGCCAAGGTGAATTCTGTAGATCTCTAGCCTTTGGCTGCGTCCTGCTGTCCCCATAGAGCTCTTCCTTAGGCTTGTCATTTGCAGCTGGCCTGTGAATAAAATGAGGCACAGGCCTGGCTTTAAACTGCTTCGTTTTCCTTTTAGCCCTAAAAAGGTCTCTCAGCTTCTTCTCACGGACTGCTTGCTTCTGTTCCTCCCTCGCAATGAACTTAAAGGGCTTCTGGGAGGCCAGCAGCGCAGCTTTGCTCTTCTCCCGAGCCTTCTTCCGACGCTCCTCACTCTGCTTGACTAGATCCTCGTAAAGGGGAAGGAGCACGCCGGAAGGAACAGGATTGGCTCGGAATTTCTTCTTGCACTCTGCATCGTCATCGTTTGTCTTGGGCAGCTTCTGTCTCGTTTCCAGCTCCGCCCGAGCATTCGAGGCCTTCTCTCTCCGATTCTGCTCCCTAACTGTCATTTCAAAGGGCACAGGCACTGTAATCCTGGGCGTCCAGGGTTTAGGTTTCTTTCTTTTTTTCTTAGCTGTTTGGAGGTCCGAGTCATACTGAATATAATCTTCAACAGAAAAGTCGTTCCACATGTTGTTTATGAGTTCCTTGGCATAGGTCATCGCTCTGCCGTCCCCAGGAGTCCTTCTCTCTAGGTTGGACAACTCCTCGTCAGTAGTTGTGGACAAGGAGGGCGACTCATTTAGGTCAGGCTCTGAAAGTGAGGTCACTGACAAGGCAGGATGTGAGCAGCTGTTTTCTGATGTAGAACTAAGAAAAAATAATAATTAGGGTACACTTCCAATTTTATGTGGCCAAATGTTAGAATTAATATAATTACAGATTTTCTAGGATTAAGGTATAGTCAGCTAGAAGAGAGTAGCTGTCTAAGGGTAGTGACAATATCATTTTTCTTTAGAACAGAGCTGGGAGATGACTATGAATTTACCTAATACACTCTCACTTTTCAGAGAAGAACCATGAGTCGTCAGCTGCCCCTCCTGTCTTACTTTTATTCATCCCCTCTGTGCTTGCCAGAGCCACCATCCTGACCATGTCTGACCGTGTTACTTCTACCTAACACTTTCATCTTTGCTATAAAGTCTAACCTACCTGTCAGTCAGGACTGGCCCCTGCTTACCCAGCAGTCTTACCCCTCTCTAGACTAGTCATCATCCTTGAAGCCGTCTCACCTGACTTCTTTCCACCATGCATGTGTGGGTGCACATGGTTGCCGCTGCCCTGAAGGCTCCTGCTTGCTTCCTGTATCCGCTTTGCCTCTTATTTTTCTCCAGTTTGAACTCAGTTAGGCATGCTAGCGCATGCTAATAGAGACCAAGACTGGAAGGGCATGGGGCTCAAGGCCAGACTCAGCAACATAGTGAGAGCCTGTCTCTTACGCACTGAGGGTTTGATTCCTAGCATTGTTTTTTTTGTTTGTTTGTTTGTTTGTTTGTTTTTTTTTTGGGGGGGAGAACCATACTTATGTATGACACCTTTGTTGAAAATACTTCCTGCCCCCACCAGCACCTGAGCAGGACCACTGTTCCTTCTGTTTCTGAGACACTGGAGTGTCCTGTTGTACTGCAGGTCTGCTGTTGAGGTTTGGCCTGTTGCCAGTATTGTAATGCTAAGTTCTGTACCTGAAGGCTAGGCCTACAATGTGCTCTCAAAAGCTTGTGTGTTTACAAGCTTCTGTTGTGCAAATCTTGTTTCTCGATTTAAAACTACTGGTTAAACAAAATTACAGCCAATTACTGGAGGTATTATGCCTATGCAACTCATTTAAAAATAAAAGGTTTAGTCCCAGTCCTTCTAATAGCTGATATCACAAACTGTTTAGGATAATTAAGTAATGCAAGTTAACAGTCAGTCAATCAAACTCATGGTCTTGTCAGATACTGGTCTGGATTATCACAGAAATAAGTATCCTGGGTGGTACAGACAATAGGTAGCTGGAGACAGGCAACATTTGCTTGTTCAGATGTGCTATGAGTAGATAGGTGGTTTTCAAAAACTCAGAGACTCACAGAATATGGCATTTAAAGATATTTTTATTTATTTATGGCTTTTTTGACATTGAGACATGTTAGGTCCAGGCAGCACCTCATTCAACTTGGAAGAAGACTATGAACATGGAAAGGCCTCATTTGCCCCAGTCATGGCAAGCTAGACACTGGGCAAAGAAAATGCCCTAACTTCTCTGCAGACAGAATGCTGTCCAGAAAGGACAAACAGATGCAGGGAAGTCAACTGCCAAACTCTGCCAATACACAGTAAGCAAGTCCTTTATAATTCCTGCTTTATAAAAGGTCTGTCGGCTACTCTGGGCCAGAAGGTTGAAGACAGATGCTCCAGCGTTATAGAGAATATTAGGGACCATCCAGGCGGTCAGCTGTCTCTGTCATTCCTATGACTTTTGGAAGCTGCATCCTTGTGCTTACTGCACACTCAGGTAATACTTATTCCTTCTCAGGTCTCTGATGGGGTTGAAGACTAAATAGTCATAGTCTTACTATAAGCTTAAGTTGTTTAGGATTTAAGAGAATGCTCTAGGTCTACAAAGGTAATTTTAGGATGGTAATATAAAGTAGGATTGAAATTGATTTAGCTACAGCTCTGAACTCACCAGGATAGGATAAATAGTAGAATACTTTATCCTGAGCTGCCAAATACAAACAGACTGAACTTTTTGAATGTTAACTCTTACCTAATAATTTTCATAATAATTTTCATAATTGTTCCTAGGGTAGGTTGATCATTATCATAAGAGAAAGAGCCTTTTTATTTAGACAAAAAAGTGAAATTGTTGAGGTTTGACCTGTTGCCATTATTGTAATGCTAAATTCTGTACCTGAAAGTCTAGGCCTACAGTGTGCTCTGTTTACAAGCTTTTCTTGAACAAACCTTGTTTCTTGATTTAAAACTATTGGTTAAATAAAATTAGCTACAGCCAATTACTGGAGGAATTAGAGGTAGGTGGGTAGGTTTTAAGTTACCTGGTTGGGGGTGGAGAAGAGAGAGAGGAGGAGGATAGGAAAGAGGAGAAGATTCGGGGTCAAAATCTTAAAGTCATGGCCCTGAGGGCTGGTCAACTGGAGTTAAGAGCAGCCCAGATGGAACACAGTAAGTAATAACTCGGGGTTATCGACAGGAAAGTAGATTCTAACAGCATGGAGGGTAGATGTCTGCCCAGCCCTAGTGTTGACTGAGGCTTATTGTAAATAACAAAAGCTGTGTCTTTTATCAGAGATCTGAAGTATTAAAGGTAGGGCAGAGCCTCCAAATGAGACTAATTTTTTTCCCACAGTGACTGTGACCTCCTTGGGGATGTCAGAGCTCAGACAGCTCTGACACACAGATAATAACAATACAGTCAGCTGACCAGCTGGGTTAGGTCAATGATCAGCTTATGGTTTCAAAGGAAGCAGGCCCACAGTAGGAATGAACCTTGAAACTAGATTGCTTTTAAAAACGGAAATCAAAACCTACCATCTTTAATGGGCTCATCTTTTAATTTTTAAAATTAAACTAATTTTTGTTCTTTAAAAGGACTGGCTGGGCATGGTGGCACACACCTTTAATCTTAGCACTTGGCAGGCAGAGGTGGGTTGATCTCTGTAAATTCAAGTCCAGTCTCACTATTTACATAGTGAATTCTTGGACAGCCAGGGCTACACTGTGAAACCTTAACTCAAACAACAACAAAAGGCCCAGCTCAAATAAGGCAAGGTTACATGTAATCCCATCATCTGGGAAGTGGAGGTGAGAGAATCAGGGGTTCAGGGTTATCCTTGGCTACATTACAAGTTTGAGGCTAGCCTAGACTACATGAGACCATGTCTCAAAAAAAGAAAAAAAGAAAAAAAACCATGATGGCTCATGCTTGTAATCTCAGTACTTATGAGGCTGAGGCAGGAGGAGTGCCCAGAGTTTGGAGCCTGTAGAGGAATGGTTCTGATGCTTTGATTTAATCGGAAACCTGTGTTTACTGACGCTGAAGGTCCTTGCCCCCAGTTGGTTTTTGATCTATCAATAAAGATGCCAGTGGCCAATGGCTGGGCAGAAAGAAAGAGGCGTAACTTCTAGGTTCCCACAAGGGAGGAGAGAGGTGAGGGCAGGAAGAGGAGATTTAGAGAGTTGAGAGAGAGAGACAGAATAGACTCAGAGCTGTAGGGGAGATCTTCCAAAATGTAGGTGGAAAAAGAAAGTGGCCCATGAAAGGGCAGCCCAAAGATGTCTTGGGCAGCAAGACCAATGGGCTTCACAGAAGGTAACTGGGCAACTAAGCTGAGGGCAGATTTAGAGATACTGAGCTAGGAATAAAGGTCAGGGCACACTAGCTGTGGGAAGCTTAGAAGAGCCCAGCCACCAGAGCCACTAAAGCAGTTTAAAAATAAGCAGTGTGTGTGTGTGTGTGTGTGTGTGTGTGTGTGTGTGTGTGTGTGTCTTTCATCTGTGTATCCGAGATAGCTGCTGGGTGTGGGCGTGCATCTCCGACCAGCCAGGAGCACAAAGCGAAGTAGCCGAAATTCCCACAACAGAGGCCAGCTTGGAATGTGGTAAGTTCTAAGCCATCTTGGACTGAATAATGTTAGCATTCTGTCTAAGCACCACCTCACAGTTACCTGGCAATAGCCAGGTAGGCCTGACCCACTCACTATAAAAGGGGTTGCTTGCCCCCTCTTTGCTCTCTCTTGTCCTCTCTTGTTTCTCTCTTGTTCTTTCTCTGCTTCCCTTCCTCCTCTCCTTATTCCCTAACCCCTCTCTCTCCTCGTGCTCATGGCCGGTCTCTACTTCTCTTCCCTTCCCCATTACCCTCCCCCCTTCTCCCTTCCCCTTCCCCCTCTGCCTTTCTCCACCTCTACTACCCTCTTAACTCCCCTCCTCATGTCCTGAATGAACTCTGTTCTATGCTATACATACCATCGTGTGGCTGGTCCCTCAGGGGGAAGGGATGCCTCAGCATGGGCCCTCTGAGGCATCCTCTTTTCCAATACCTTACTTACCACACCTCCATAGAACATATCTCCCTTCTCTTTGTCTTGTTATAAACACATCATATGGAGTATACGATCATGTTTCACCTTCATATATGATCAACACTAGGAAGGACATTTAGAAGCACACACTGTGGGGACTTTCTTCCATACTTCGTCCAAGCATTTATCTTAGTTCAGTCCACAAATGACAGTGACGAACTTCTCTAGGAGAGACTTACCTAGAAGAATCGTCCCTGATGAGCTCTGCCTGGATGTCCTTTATATTTAGCTTGTCCTGGTACATTTTCTCTAATTTTGCCATGGTTTCTATATGGGCAGCCTTTAGGTCTTTGAGTTTCCTAAAATACTCTTCATCAGAGAAGCTCATAGTGTCCTCGAATGTCACCTCTTCGTCCTTCCCAGGAAAGCTGTGACAACCTGCCTGATGGAAAGAGAACTCCGTTATCTGCTGTTTGAAATTAAATAACAAATTGACACTGATCCAAATGCTGATTCTTACAGAAGCCTCACTATGTAGCCTAGGCTGGCCTCAAACTCCGTATGTAGACCAGGCTAGCACTGAACTAGTGATCTGCCTGCCTCTGCCTCCTGATCCCTGAAATCAAAGGCGTGCACCACCATGGCCAGGTTCCTAGATAACTGACAGTTAATATTCATGCAGTGACATCACATGTATTCTGCAGAAGGCAGAATAGAACTTAGTTACAAGGATTTTGACAGGAAGCCTCTTCTGAGGTGTGCAGTTTTTTGCTGAGAGACGAGCAGCTGCTGCTTCTGTGCCCAGAGCCAGCTCCTGAGGGACTTCTGCCTCAGGGCTCCAAGGGTGTGCAGTGGACAGGGGTCAGGAATGGGGCCCAGGGACAAGTTCTCAGTGGTTCTCCAGGGAGTCCAGTTGGGTTGATCTTGGAGGGGGAAAAGGACACAGGAGAGGGCAGAGGATAGTCGCTGCTGTGGGCCGCAAGATGGGTGATGGCCACAGGTGGCAGACACTTAGGGCATGAGAAGAGAGCATGGAGTCATGTGTGGCTGGAGACTCCACACACCTCAGGACTGGAGCTTCTGATTGGGCTTCCTTTCCCCTACTACCCATCTCTTCCTTCTTCTAACTGACTCAACTAAGGAGAGAAAACTCTCACTTTCTAGAGATGGAGAAGTTGCTTAATTCTCAAGTGTTTGCTATGCTGAGTTCAATTCCTAAAACCCATATTTAAAAAAAAAAAAAGCCAGACATGGTGACATAAATTTGTAATCTCAGCACTGGGGATGTGGGGACAGGAGGGTCCCTGAAGCCTAATCAGTGAGACCCTTCCTCAAATAACAAATAACAGCCAACAGCAGCACTGAAGAATGCCATAGAAGTTGTTCCCTGGCCTCTGTGCATGTACACACACACACACACACACACACACACACACACACACACACACACAGGTGTGTGCACCTAAACATACACATAACATACCCCAGACCCCTCACTTTACTTATAAATATAATTTTTAATGTTCTCAGTTGACAATTTTTAGATTATGTATGATACTATGTATAGAGGGCCGCCAACCATGGTTTTAAATTTAGCCTACCACCTTGAACACACTCAAAACCAAACAAAGTATATTCCCAAGTTAGATTCATAATAATCTCAGAAAATAAGTCTGTTTAACCTTTCCAATAGGAAAGTTCAGAAGAGTCCGTTATAAATAACACTTTGGGCTGGAGAAGTATCTCAGTTGTCAAGTATTTGCCTATTATGTACCAGGCTATGGGTTCATTCTGCACATTGAGAAAGGAAGGGATGGATGGATAAATTGATGGATAGACAGATGTATATTTTTAAACTATGTGCATACATGTATCAATGGGTGAGTGCAAGTGCCATGGAGTCCACAAGTGGGTGTTCAATCCCCTGGAACTGGAATTATGGGTAGTTTTAAGTTGTCCAGTGTGGGTCCTGGTAACCAAATTCCAGTTCTCTGCAAGAGCACCAAGTGTTCTAACCACTGTCTAGCCTTAGAGTTTCGTTGCTCTTAGAAGAAGATTCTTCTGGTTTTGTCCCACTTGGGATAACTTCAAGAAAACAAATGAAAGAAAACAATTTTTCTTCAACAGAACTGATATGTAGAAACTTATCAACAACTCACAGGACCAAAGAATTAATGTATGTCATGCAAGGCACATAGGGGATTTATTATTTTGCTGTTTTTGCAGAGGACCCAGGTTCAGTTCTCAGCATACATACAGTGGCTCACAATTTATAATTCCAGTTCCAGAGGTTCCAGCACCCACTTCTGGCCTCCACGGGTACTGCACACATGTGACAAACTCACACAAACCTACATACACAACCCACCTCCTGATAAATAGACATAAACCTTAAAAAAAAAAAAATAAAGCGCCACGGGTCACCCACCTTAATCCCAGCACTTGGGAGACAGAAGCTGGTAGATCGCTGAGTTCCAGGCTAAACTGGTCTATGGATTGAGTTCCTGGACAGCTGAGGTTACAAAGAGAAACCCAGTCTTGAAAACAAACAAACAAACGAACAATCAAGCAAGCAAGGAAACAAACAAACAAAAAAAAGTAAGCGGAGTTCCCCAGGTCTCTGCGTTTGATTTGCTCCATATCTGGAGGATGCTGATGACCCGGAAGTCTGTGTGAGATACTTGCTCACTCCTCACTCAAATACCACCCCAAAAAAGTCTTTGTTGACTGTCCTCTTTGTACCATGAGTCCTCCTCTGCTTTTTAGAACTATTCAGCCACCAACCACCTACCCCACCCTGCTCCCGTGTATATCCGTGCCTGTCCTGACTGGAGAGTTAGCTTACAAAGGCAAGCACTTGCTTGCTTTCTGCTTTTGTGTCTCCAGCTTCTAGAAAGGTACTTGGCCAAGAAAACATGTCCAGTAAATAAATTTGTGGAATGAAAGAACATATAAGTTAGAAACTATGTAAGTTTCCTCCCAAGGAAAATAGCAGGCATTTCCTTTGCAAAGGTTGGATCGTATGAGGAAACAGGTCACTGAAGGCTGCACTGAGCTTACTGAGTATCAAGGAAAAGGCCTACAATCCAACATAAATGAAAAATGAAAAACCTACACGTCAGGCTGTGAACCTGTCAATGTTTTCTATTTGCATGTCCTTTAGTTAAAACAGGGAGCAGCTTTCAGACAGAACGTCCACGGCCTCATTCATTCTCTCAGAAAATCTTTCAAAGGTCCTATCTCCATTGTCTACACTAAAACCAGCAGGTCTCTGACCTGGAAGAACTGTGTGAAAAGGAGAAGGAGCAGTGTGAGGAGAGCGGGCCTGGCGAGGTGAACTCACACTTGAGGTTTGAGTGCCCAGTCCACAGTTAACACGAAATGTTTCAAATAGGCCCTCCTAGTTTGTTTGTATTTTAACCTAAAATGATGGACGGCTAGGAAATAACTCCCAATTCTCATTTCACCTCTGTCCTCTGCCCCAAGACTGTTTGGTTTGCAAAACACCATGTACAATGCCACAGTTTTCCTCCGCCTTGATGTTAAGCTTTCTATGTTGTAAGTGCCACTGCAGAAGAAGCTAATCTTCCTGAGAGTGGCTTGACCCACTTATGGATGTATCAGCCCTCCCAGCACCAGAGGCTTACCTGGTGTCAGTACCATAAGAAACTAATTGTCTACGTTGTAGTCTACAGAGTTTATCTGATGTTCTGGAACTTTTACTAATTTATTTTCTTTTCAGTGCTGACCCTGGTAGCCCCTGGCTGTAATTCCAGCACTCAGAAGGCAGAGACAGAAGGATCCTGAGTTCAAGGTCTGAGCTACGTAGCCAGGCTGAGGCCAGCACATGCTACTTGAGATCCTCAGGGCAAGGCATGGTGGCACACATCTTTAATCTCAACATCTGGGAGACAGAGGTTGGCAGATCTCTATGAAGCCAGCGTCCTCTACATAAGTTCCTCTTCTCCATGAGCTCCAGGCCAGGTAGGGTTACATAGTGAGACCCTGACTCCAGAGTAGAAGAAAAGAAGCAGAGGAAGAGAAGGAAGGAAGGGTAAAAGGAAGGAAGAAAGGAAGGAAGGAAGGAAGGAGAGGAGAGAAGAAGGGATGGAGAGAGGGAGGAAAGAGTTTTACAACAATGTTTAATGACATATGTGTACCTCAGCCCCCCAAAGACTGAGACTATAGCTGTGGGCCATTGTACCCAGATAATGTTTGAGATTTATTGATTTATTTATGTACAAGGTCTTGCTATGTTGTCCAGGCTGGTCAGGAGCTCTCCACATGCTCACAGTTCTGACTCCACCTTCTAACGCTTTAACATTAGATATTTGAAAAGGAGAGTATGTTTAGTGGTTAGCACCACAGCTTATGTGTAGCTTTCCAAAGCAATAGACAACATTTGGTAACTACTGACACTAAATTAAACCCTGGGCAATGTCTAGTGGCTACCTGGCCTGCTCGACAGTGTTCCTTTGGGAAATGGCTCTGCCACCCCAGCACCTGTGCCTTTCCCTGCTCTCTTCCTATCCACCAACTGTTCTCATAACCTTTTATTTCTTAAGGAAAACAGAAACCACCAGAGGAACACTCGCTCCTCTCTCCACCTACAGCACTCCCCCCCTGGGGACACATTCTCTATTCTTAATTTTCAGGGAACTGATTTGACCATTCACCTCTCTGTTTTTCTCAGTGAGTGTGGGACCCTCTGGGCCCTTGTTCCAGTCCTCCTTCCATGGTGCCCGACCCTTAATCTCTTTTGTCTATTACTTGTCTACTAAATGTTAAGGTTCACTGTCTCTCTGGGTGCGTGTGCATCTGTGTGTGTGTGTGTGTGTAAGAGAGTGTATGTGTGAGTGTGTGAGAGTGTGTGTGAGTGTATGTGAGAGAGTGTATGTGAAAGAGAGAGAGAGTGTGTGTGTGTGCAAGAGAGAAAGAGAGAGAGAGAGGGAGAGAGAGAGAGAGAATGTGTGTATGCTCTTGAAGACCAGAAGTCAATGACAGGCTTTTTCTCTCTTTGGTGACAAAGATACAGGCCAGATTAGACCAGATTAAAAGTAGATAAAGGCGGGTTTATTAGGAGGCTGCAGCTCTCGGGTGGGTTCACAGATCTCACAGGTGGAAGTCAGCAAGGTCACACATCCAGGCCAGGGTTTTAAAGAGTTTAGGTGGGGAGTGCTGCCATGCTAGCTAGGAGCTGGGATTGTATCCATGCATGGTCAAAAACTGAGCACCCACGCAGGCACTCTTGGGCAGGTTGTCTGAAATTCAGAGACAAGGAGTGATGACATGTTAGCCTGAGTTTTCTCCAAGTAGACAGGGGAGTTTTCTCTAGGTTGGTGGGGTTGGCAGAAGGAGGGCAGATGGGGTTTCCCAGCGTGTGCAGGGGATAAGCAGAGGTTCTAGCTGAACATCCAATCTTAGGTGAATTCCCTAGTCACTCTCCACCTTATTTTTTGAGATAGGGCTTTCAGCAAATACTAGGAATCTGCCTATTTCTTCCCCCTCCAGCACTGGGATTATAGACAAAAGCCAACACACCAGGTTTGGATTTGGATGTTGGAAACCCAAACTCAGTGTATAACACAAATCTTCAGTTAGCAGGGTACTCTGGAACATAAGTACAACCATACAAAGTAAAGGCCTTTCTGCCACAATGAGCCAAAGTATAAATCAATTTCCAGGTGAATTATTCAAGCTGGCAGTTGTTATAATTACTACTAATTTATGTAAATTACTCTAGAAATGACACCCATTCTCTCCTTTGGTTCTTAATAACAACTGAATGAGGTGGAAAATGGAGACAATTATAGTTCTTTCATAGACAAAGAAACAGAAGTCATGTCCTAAAATCACCTAGCAAGTAGAAGAAAATGGATTCTGATCCAGGATCCAAACCCTTCCCTCCACTCTAGCATTTCGGCCTTCTGTGACCTACGAGAGATTGTGTCGGATGATTCAGAACCTCACTGATGGTCAGGGGCTGCTTTACTCTACTTAAGCTTGAAAGATTTGCACAGGTCAGGCATGGTGCCTCACACTCTTAATCCCAGTATTTGGAAGGATAGAGGTAAGAGGATCAGGAATTTAACGTCCTCCTTAGCCAGGAATAGCAAGTTCAAGGAAATCCTGGACCAAAGGAGACCCTATCTAAAACAAAACAAAACAAAACAAACAAACAAACAAATGCCAAGGACGTAGCTGTTGGTACTTGCCTAGCAAGCACAAACCCTTCAGCCCACCCCAGCACTGCTAAGAAACCAAGTGTGTGGGGGTGCATGCCTGTCCTGATGTTTTATACCAGCAGAGTGCTGGCTTAAGTTCAAGGTTCCCTACTTTTAAAGTGAATAATATATATATATTTCCATATATATGGAAAAGAAGTAGAGAGAACAGAAGAAGCCTGTGCCCTCCTGCTAGAAATGCATCTAGGACATAATACTGAAAATGCTTTGTGAAAAGACCTCACTGCACCCGTATCAGTGAGGTCTTTAGAAAACTTTGGGATTTCGGCGATTTGTTTATCTGGATGTTTTTCTATATCTATGGAGCATCTGACCACTGAACTTCAAACACACTTTCCTAATGGACTGCTAAAATCCACTACTAACCAAAACTGATAAAACACACTTGTCAGTACAACTTATCATCTGAGCTTTTATAAAAACTATGGGCACATCAGTTTTCCTCAAGGGGAAAAAAAAAAAACCAAAAATTAAAATTAAAAAAAAAATCAAAGAACTAAAGAATTATTTATTCCCAAGATATGCTGAAAAATAAATAAGGAGTTCTGTTCTTTGCACACTCTAGAAATAGCTATAAAAAGGCTCTCCAAGAAAGTTTAGCAGCAATCCTTAGTTGGGGCAGAGGGCAGGGAGGGTCTGCATAGGACACCGCATTTCTACCCATCCTGCTAGTGAAGACCACGACAGCCCTCAGACCCTTCCGGGCTCCCACATTACCGACGCCCGCATCTGCCACATCCCTTTCTTCTGGTCCTCCTCCATGGCCGCCTCCAACGCCACTGCTACCAAGGACTCTAAGGAGTCTCCCGTTCGTACTGAGCGACCCTTGCTCCGGTGATGAGATTTGCTGGCAGGTGGAGGCTGGCAGTCGCCAGTCTGGCCTCCTGGTGCAGCGAAGCCATCGCCCCGCCTCCGAGCCGGAGCGCCCGCGCCAGCCCGGGGCGGGTGAGCAGGCGCTGCCGCCTAGCTCTCAGATCTCGGCTTGGGACGAGAGGTTACTAGGGGCTCGGTTACTAGGGACGCTATAGGAGGTAGCAAAGGATCATAACGTACGCAACGTCCTTTCTCACTGTCGCAAATGCGAGCCCCGAGTCCAGCTAAGGTCTAGTCATGGTTTCAGACACAAGCCTGCGGTTTAACGGGGCATTCTAGAAGCATAACTATCTGAAGCTACACAAATGACTACCACAGCAAGCTAAAGTAAAACGCGGTCTTCAAGCGAGTTGTTCAATGGGAGCGAGTTGCGCCGGGACAATTACTGATTCACTTGAACGACACCCAGGTCCCCGGCTAGGGACTGAGCTTTTCTCTGGTTTCTAGCTTTATTTCGGGCTAACTACCTAAACGAGGACTTCTCGCGGCATACGGACTTATAGCAGAAAGCGCGTTTTTTCTAACTAGATCAGCGTATTAGGGCACAGAGGAACAGGAAGGACAGGGTGTTGGGTGCACCACCCCAAGAAAAGGACAGGCTTTGCAGCGCACTATTCAACATGGCGGAGAACGCGGTTCATCTCTAATTGACAAGAACCAGCACGAGTTGACCAATCAGAAGGAGAATACTTATTTGTCCCGCCCTCTTTTTCTCGGCTGACCAGTAAGACGTGAGGCAGAGGAAGTGCCTGTCACTCCGACCAGTGAGTGATGGGGTAGCTTGTCTCGGGGTTCTGCAGCTAGTTTAGCGGCAGATTGGAGGGGGCGAGAGCCCACAGGGACCACACCCTCCCAGCTCACCCCCACCAACCTCCTGATCGGCCTTAGGTTTTTGGCCGCTTTGGATGGTCTTTCAGTGAAATCTCAGCCACCTGCGACATAATACTCTAACTTAGTAGCCCAGCTAGCGCCCCTGTCCCCACCGTAAGGTTCCAGTAGTCTCTACATTATGCGGCACACCTTCCACAGAACCTGTTTCTGACGCAGTAGCTACCACCCCTTCCTTCCTTGTTCGCCCCTGCGAATTCCCATCACTTTACCTTCCCCGCCTCCTCTGTTTTGGCTGAGCTTGCCTTTTCCAACGCTACTCATGGATACTGGATACTGGTTAGTTCTGAAAAGCTAGGTGTAGGGAAGGAGCCAAAGCCGTCCGAGTGACAGAATAGTGACTTCTTGTCAGCCACATGCAACTAGTTCTGTGATGGGATTTGGTGTAAGATAACTCAAAAACAATACCTATCTACAGACTGAAGCCCTCCCTGTAAGTGGATGGTTTTAGGAACATTAAAATAGTAAATAAGGGCCGGGCGGTGGTGGC
This sequence comes from Rhabdomys pumilio, assembly GCA_030674055.1. NCBI lineage: Eukaryota > Metazoa > Chordata > Mammalia > Rodentia > Muridae > Rhabdomys > Rhabdomys pumilio. The sequence continues at coordinate 70,066,122 of JANHMN010000007.1, read as the reverse complement.
GCACGCCTTTAATCCCAGCACCTGGGAGGCAGAGGCAGGCGGATTTCTGAGTTCGAGGCCAGCCTGGTCTACAGAGTGAGTTCCAGGACAGCCAGGAATACACAGAGAAACCCTGTCTCGAAAAACCAAAAAAAAAAAAAAAAAGTAAATAAGGGGTACGAGGGATATCAGTGTGTACATAGAATAGGAAAGTTTTGGCTGACAGTATTTTAAATTTGCAGACATCTAATAACACAGCTTAAAAAAGGGAGGGGAACAGAAATGGGCAGATCTGAAAGAAAATGGCATCATAGAAGTGCTTTTGCACTTTTGTATTGAACTGTAATATACAGGATAGTGAAATGAATAATTTTGAATGTACAGTTATGTGAATTCTGACAAAAATGAATACTCATGGAATCACAGGCCAGCTACAGAGAAACTCTGTCTCAAAAACAAACAAAAAACCATACATGTTAGTTGATATTTGGGTTTATATTTGAGTAAGATGAAAACAAAGCACGGAAGATGTTAGAATTGCTTGTTAGTATTGGGAGAGGTTCTTGCACACACAGATATTCTATTAAAAGCTTAAACTTCCTCTCGCACTGTAAAGAACACAGAGGGCGCATACGCGTAAGCTCTTTCTCAAAGTCTCTTAACTATCAATTTTTTAGCATTTGCATTGGCTGATTTCAAGGTTTGATCCCCAGTTAACTGAAAAAAGAAAAATAATCTGAACAAAAAAAATGGCATTTATGAAAAAGGAAAATGAGGGCAAGTTCTGCTATCCAAAAACTTGGACTCTCTGTAGGTAATTGAATGCTGATGCCCTTATTAAATTCAAAATACCCCGATGTAATGCCTATGAGTTTTTAAAACCTGATAGGTACTTCTTACATATTTTCACACCTTTGAAAAAAGGGCCTGATTTTAAGGTAAGTTATATTTTGGCCTGCATAATCTGGTGCTTCATTTACCTCTATATCTCAGAATCCAAGAAGTTAAGAAAAATGAATGTTTGAGTCTAGGGTCTTGAGATAAAGATACTTGAATCACCCAGGATTTAGTTTTTCTCTCATTTTAATTGTTAAAGCTATAAAATTAAGTCATTATAAAACAATTGGATCAGGTACATGTTAGAAATTTAGGTCAAAATACTATTCAAGTTCATATTAATGGATACTGGGATATTATCCATTACTACCTATTTCTATAAAGATGTAGCTGTTTTGACAGACTTCTGCTAACCGCTGCTTATGTGAAATTTGCTGTGGCAGAAAACAGCTACCTTACCTAGGATTTGATGTGGGGGTTTACAGCACAATAGCTAACAATCCTAACAACAGCTTTGTTGTAGGGATTAGAACAAGTCAGAAGGCTCATTCAAAGGAAGACTTCCCCTGTTAAAGCTGAAAGAAGTCATCCTATCAAATTTAAAAGGATGGACTTCAAAAGGGCTAGAAAGATATGCTTACATTTAAGTGCTATTTCTCAGTTCTCCATTATAAGGTTTCCAGGTGTTTAAGAAATGGTGTTTAAACTATATCCTCCAAGTAGATTCGCCAGTCAATTCTGAAATGTTTTAAGTGCCCACAGTATGCAAAATTGGAGAGATCTCAGGTGGTCCTCAGTAGGACAAATGTGGAGCCTCTGCAAGGAACCTATCATCACCCAAAGGTTAGGGGCCTAACACAACTGAGTCAGCAGTATACAAGGAACCTAGCAAAACAGAAAAATTGTGTATCTGTTAAAGTGACTAAGCAATGCAAGTAAGGCACTTAACTTGAGAAACACCTGAAGCTGTGGAAGAGCTGCACATACATTTATTTATGAAGGGTGTTATTAGAAAGTGGGAGAGGTCAGCGTGCTCACAGATAGGCACTAGGGAACCCTCCAGTGTTACCCAGGGTTGTTCCCTCAAAGGGAGACATGTATAACCTATTTTCTGCCCGGAAGGCTGAAAGTGGACTGGGTAATACAACCTGGTGACCTTTGTACTATGTGGCCAGAATCACACTGGATCCTCCCCGAGGATCAATACAGAACCCATATTCATGGAAGGTATTGTGTACTTTACAGAGTTTTGATTTAGTCATATCTTAGACTTTATTATGCACATGTAATTAAAATTTCGCTGAATTGTGCTGTACTTAAATATGCCTAAAAAACATACCTAGTGTCAGACTCCCAAAGTGTGACCCAACAGTGGCTCCTGAGTCCTGTTGAATGAAACTTTACCTTCCCCAGTGATGCTCTGCTGGCCATGATTGCAGAGCTCTGCAGTACCAGACATTGATCCGTTCTTTAGATTACCTATTTGTAGTTGTGGGTACGCATTTTGTATTTTAGCTTCATTGAACTACATGCAGTACTCTTTACTGTGAGGAAATGACAAAGGGGAGATTAACATTTCTCCCACATTCACTAAAACTTGTCAAATTGTTTTTTGGAACATAATAAAAGTATGCCAGGGCCTCAATCTCTTCCAAGTGCTCATGATAAAGTCTACAAGCCCCTTCTGGGAAATCTACTCTGCATCATCAAAGGGAACTGAAGTCATCAACCCAGACAGCGGAGCCCCTTGGTTACTTCCTGAAGGCCTTGCCAAGTTGAAATTTACAATCATAGTGAGACATGACTTATGTGTGAAATCCAGTGCTCATCCTGTAAAATGCGCCACATTACACAGGCTTGTCTTTTAGGTTCTGGAGACTGAACATGAAAACAAACTTCTAAAGATCTCTATCACTGGGCCATCCCCTCCACCAGAATATTCTATAGGAATCCCAACTAGCACTACGCTTGAGAAAGACTGATGGGTTATGACAGGCTTCTCTTGTATTACTTTAAAATCAAACATGCTTTGAAGCTTTCTACGGGAAGGGGTACTTGGGGATGAGCTCTCTACCATTGTTCCTAGTGGTCCCAGGCTCAGCTGGTGGTGGTTTGAGTGATTTATAAGGTATGGCTTTGTAATGTCACTGGGACAGGCAGGCTTTGAGAGAATAAAGACTGCACCATTGGAGTTCAGTTTTGTGCTTGTGCTTGTGGTTCAAAATGCAAGCCTTACCCTTCCATGTCTCCTGGTTTGCTCCCACGGCCTCTTAATCCTCTGGAATTATAAGCCCAAATAAATTCTTTTCATAAATTGCCTTGGTTATGGTGTTTTATCACAATAAAAAGGCAACCAGCACAGTATTTGTGTGATAAACAATAAAAAACCATTTTTTTTTCCTTCTTTTTGAGACAGGGTCTCATTATGTATAACTCTGACCTGTAACCCACAGAAACCTACATGCCTCTGCCACCTGAGTGCTGGGATTAAAGATGTATACCACCATACCCTGATATTAAAAATAAACCAAAATAAAAACTTACAACTAGGGGTCAAGATAGCCTGACAAGTTGAGTTTGATCCCTGAAACCCATAAGGTGAAGAAAAGAACTGATTTGTTCCAAATTTGTCTTATTTCCATGTACCGTATCATGTACATTCCTCCCTGACATACAAAGAAAATACAAGGAAATTCTAAAAACCTTACATCTGGCACACACCTATAATTTCAGCATTCATTACATATGAACAAACCAAGAATGTTAATACACAGGATTAAGCTGTAAGATCAATAGGTAAATGTTAAATCTGGGGGGCTGTAGTTTACCTATAGGCATTTCCCCTAAAAGTATCAAAAGCAACATAACTTTTGAATGACAAAATTAATATGGAGTTTAAAACCAAATATTTAATGTTTTCATTAAATTGTTTCAATACAATTTCAAACAAATGCCAACTGGAAGACAATGTCCAAAAATTCTGAAGAAGCAAGCTTCCAGACAAGGAACAAGCCATCATCTTCCATTCTGGCCACAGCACTTCTGTCCATAATGGCGCAGTCAGCCAGCCGTATCCAGATTATCGAGTATTCACCTGATAAGAGAAAAACACTTAAGGTTTCAAAACTTGTAATGACATAAAATGTTAGATCATGTTTAAGGTAAAATTTGCCTCATTTTTATGGAAAAAAGTTATGAATTCTCTTCATAACTTCTCTTCTTGGTGGGTAGCAAGCTTTTAAGCAAAATGTAAAACTTGACTTCCCCCGGACTTCAACTCTATTTCCTTACCACATCATCAATTTTCAGGATGCTCCGCACAGTTTCGGTTGCTAGGGTCAAAGCACTGACTGACACCAACAGAGGCTGAACAACCATTTCCTCCAAAATGTTGGAGATCCCACCCTGCAGAGAAGCAGACGCCTTCAATATGTGACCACACACAATCAACAAGAGACAAGCTATCACTCTTCTGTACTCACCACGTACAATCATGCTAACTGCTGATGCTCACAACACAAGAACCAGCTCACACTTATATCTACTTAACCTTTTACAAGCCAGGAAATGAAAGACCAGACCAACTTCTTACAAGTTAGTAAATGGCAGCTAACGAATGCCATTTCCCATGGCATCATCTTTACTCTGAAGGACATGCAGAGTAAAGGTCTCGTTAGGTCTTAGGTGTGAATCCAAAAATCACATTACTTTTAAATCCAAACCCTTCTAACCAAACAACAAAACTGTAAACAATGTTTCCTTCCAACAATCTGTTCTTCAGCAACTCTAAGCATCAAGATTATTACCTTTCGGACATTAATGCCTGTAGTTTTTTCTCCTTGGGCATGGCGGTTTCTTAGTTCTGTTACTGTAGAAATGGGATTCAGGCCAGCATTTTCAGCTAGTGTAGACGGAATGACTTCCATAGCGTCTGCGAAAGCACGAACACAGTAGGATTCCATACCGCTCAGTGTGCGAGAATACTCAGTCAGTCTGAGGGCCAGCTCTATTTCTGGAGCACCACCTCCTGCAATAAGAGCTCTGAAATTCACAAATATTTTTAGCTTATTTTACCCTAAGAAGTCTGTTTTAAAATAATTTACTATTTAACTTTAAAAGGTCAAAATACAACAGTTTGGTTGTTTTTTAAAGGTAAGCTGGCCTGTAACTTGGATGAAGTTGAGAAGCACCAAAGCTTCTCATCTTCCTTCACCTCCTACGTGTTAGGATTACAGGTGGGCCCCACCACCTCTGCTGTGTGCAGTGCTGGGTGGAGGCTGAACTAGTCAAGTACTGTATCAGTGGTAGGAATTATATCCCAGCCTCAAACTAAAGTCTTCAGAATATTGGGGCCAGTAAGATGGCTCAGCAGGTAAAATGCCTGACACCAACCCAAGTTTGGTCTCTGGGACCTGCATGATGGTAGGAAAAAGAGAGTACCAATGACCCCCCCACTCATGCTACATTGTACACATGTACGTGCGCACACACACACACACACTATTACGCAGCGGTGCTTGTATTACCTCTTCTTTACTAAGCATCGAATAACACAGAGAGCATCATGAATGGAGCGCTCGGCTTCTTCAATCACCAGCTTGTTAGAGCCCCGCACGACAATTGTAACTGTTTTGCCTGGGCTTGTACAACCTGTAATCTTTAGTGAACAAGTTTCAAATTAAGTAATAGGCTAAAAGAAAACAAAACAAAAAAGGGTTAAGAAAAAGAAACCTTAACAATACATTGTTACCTTGAACAGTTTTCCAGAGCCATTTAAACTGACTTCCTCTGCTAACTCAGCAGAACCCAGCATGTCAGCAGTGAACTGGTCAATGTGAGCTACTGGTTTGGTTCCAATAGTCTGGGAAAAGACAATCAAGTGCACAAATCAAGACAAAGAGAGCATTGTGATAGAGACAGAACTCAATCGAAGAACAAGCTCTTGTCTGGTATTTTATTTAAAGCACTAGATTCAATACAGGACTACAAAACAAAAAACCACTGCTGGGCCTGGAGACATAGCTCAGTAGTTAAGAGGCCGGCTGGCTGCAATTCTAGAGCAGCCACACGGCAGTTCATAGGCCCAGGTGGACCTCAAGTCCAAATCAGGCCTCCAACAGGACCATGTGGTGCAAATACATGCATGCAAACCCACATATTAATGGGTATTTCTGCACACATTAATTTTACCTTACAGATGAATTCAATGTCTTCTCTTTCAATGTCCTTAACCACCATAATCTTCATCTTATTCAGAAAATGTAATGCAAGATCACTAAGCGCATCTCTAAAATACAAAAGTGTTTTTGTTATCTTAGGTTTAAAAAATGTTACTGTTCAAGTAGTTTAAGATTTAATTTTAGATCACAGGTGCTTAGGGAGTGCCCTGCCTGTCTGACAGGACGGTGGGCAGGAGTAAACTAAACTTGATGATTGGAGTCGAGGAAACTGACTGGTTTCCTGTTGGGCAGCATAGAGGAGCTCAACAAGAATCCTAATTTCCTGGTAGTAGAGAAGGATACCACCATCAATGACACTTTCAGGCAATTTCTAAACAGGGATGACATTGACATCCTTCTCATAAACCAGTTCATCCCAGAGATGGTTCAGCATGCCCTGGATACCCATCAGAGGTCCATTCATTCCTATGATGCAGCCAAAGACTCCATCCTGTGCAGGGCCAAGGGCATGTTCACCACTGAAGACCTGCGCTAGGCTGGCTTAGCCCTCCACCCTCCTCTCATTACCAGGCCTCTCCCAGTTTGACATCCTCTATTTAAATTTCAAGCCTTGGTTTCCAGCTCTTCCCATCCTCTTCACTGAGTGGCTCGTAAGCTGTTGGGCTTCAGTTGTTCAGATCTAGGCTGAGTAGGGAAAGAAAGCCCAATGGTCTCTCCACTACCTCCTCCCTGTGCTGTTTCAACAGTGTCACTGTTGATATTAAAGGAATATCCTCTCCAAAGAAAAAAGGTATAATTTTACTCTTATTCAAATGGATAATTATGAAGGAAAACACTTTTAATGTTCATTTAAAAGTTCAAAATTCTCTCCTTCTTTCTTCTTTTTGAGACAAACTCTTCCTATGTAGCTTTAGATGCCTGGAACTCAGAAATCTGCCTCCTAAGTGCTGGGATCAAAGGCTTGTGACATTATTACACCCATTACAGATTCAAAACTCCTTGGAATTTCTAATTTTACTAGAAAACGTAACACAAAAGTGTACAACACAAGTAAGTGGGTTGTGATTCTTTAAAAAACGAGTACATTTTGCTAAGTGAACATTTATGTATTTGGAAGAGTAATCTCACAAACCATCAGAAACAGTCCTAGTAATAGTATTCCTATGACCTAGCAAGACAGCTATTACCATCACCGTCAAAACTGAGCAGAAACCGATTTTGGGGAACAATTTACTCAAGGTCGGAGCAGTAACTGACTGGAGATTACAGCATCTTTTACTTGCTCACAGAGGACTCTATATGCCTTCTGGCATAGCTTATCAGTAGAAACGAGGGTCAAATTTGAGAATTATCTTCTCTTGTCTATGCAGTGCCCATAAATACCTTTTTTTAGTTAATTAATTCAGCTGGGGTTTTTCACTGTTTTGAGACAATTTCACACACCCCAGGCTAGCCTAGAATTTTACTTGGTAGCCGGACCTTGACTCCATCCTCCTGCCTCAAGCACCAAGATTAAAGGCACGTGACACCAAACCCAGTTTAAGCTACGCTAGAGATCAAACCCAAGGCTGCAAGGCAAGCAACTAAGCTCTATCCCTAGGCTCAAACAGTATTAGAACAGCTTTTAAAAAATGTTGTGCTTATCTTTTTAAAAAATGAGTGTTTTGCCTGTACATACGAACCTGTACATGCCTGTTGTCCTTGGAGTTCAAAAGAGGGTGTCATCCCCTGGAACTGGCATTATGCGTGTTTATGAGCCACCATGTGGGTGCTGGGAACCAAACCTGGGTCCCTGAGCAACAAGTGACCTCAAAAACTAAGCCTGTTCACCTTTTCTAAAGGCCTCTCTATCCCAGACTGGCCTGACTTGTAACCTTTCCCCCTCAGCCTTCTGAGCACTAGGATTACAGGTACAAGTAACCATGTTCCACCTTCATTTTCTTCCCACTACAGCCCATGTTTACAGTATCAAGAGAACAGTCCTGCCTTTATAAATGAAAATATGGTGCACCAAAATATGTACTTTGGGTTTCCTGTGCTTTAGAGACTAAGCAACTATTTCTTTTAAAAATTGCTGGGGTAGGGGCAAAGACGGCTCAGTGGTTGAACAGTGCTTGCTGCTCCTGTAGAGGGTTTGGGTTCAATTCCTAGGTTCCTAACATAGCAGCTCACAGCTGCCTATAAACTCCAGTTCCAGGGCACCCAACACCTTCTCATCTCCAAGGGATCCAGATCCTGTACACATGCAGTGTGTACCCTAAAGCAAACATATACACTTAAATATTTTTAGAAAGTTACTTGTAGGATTCCCAAATCAATTATAAATTCAGGGATAAGAAAGTAAATAGGGGCTGGAGAGATGGCTCAGTGGTTAAGAGTTACTGGTTGTTCTTCCAGAGGTCCTGAGTTTAATTCTCAGCAACCACAAAGTGCCCACAACCAATTGTAATAGGATCTGATGCCTTTTCTGGTGTGTCTGAAGAGACAGACTGTGTACTCATATAAATAAATAAACCCTAAAAGAAAAAAAAAAAAGAAAGAAAGAAAGAACAGACCTTAGGATAGACTTCTGTATGAGAAGGACATTACATCCTGTTTTCTTAATTTGCTTCACCAAATTTAAAATATAGGCTCTCTCTTCTCGAAGTACTCGATCCATCTGGGCATAATCAGATACTACTATTTGATTATCCATCTGATGGGAACAAGAACACAATAATTATTTACAGCAAGAGATTTTAACGTTAAACCAAAGAAAAGCCCACACCTACCAGTTATACAGATATGCACAGAAAAGGGTCTAAAATTATATACATACATACATACATATATATATATATATATATATATATATATATATATATATATATTCATATTCTATTTATTTATTGTGTTTTATTTTTGTATTTTTTTTAAAGACAGAGTTTCTCGGTATAGTCAAAGCTGTCTTGGAACTTAACTTGCTCCAAAGACGAGGTTGGCCTTGAAGTCAGGAGACCTACCTGCCTCTGCCTCTAAAGTGCCGGGATTAAAGGCATTTGTCAGTACTGCCTGGCTAAAGTTGGCTCTTTGTTTTTAATAGAAGATATATTTTATGTATAAGTATACTGTAGTTGTCTTCAGATACACCAGAAGAGGACATGAGATCCCATTACAGATATGTGATTGCTGGGAATTGAACTCAGAATCTCTGAAAGAGCAGACAGTGCTTTTAACCACTGAGCCACCACTCTGGGCCCAGCTGATTCTTCTTAGTCACACCTATTACTGGGTTTTGTCTGTTTGAAAGACAAGACCTCACTATATAGCTCACAAATGCAAATTCCCCAAAATGAAGTAGTTCTACATACTATATATATTATAGAAATAATTTTAATTCCATTCAAATTTTTTACTCTGTGGTTTGTCATTATATATACATATATATTGCACAAAAATTAACCATCAATTTTCCTATGGCTATTTTTTTTATTTTTTTGAGAAACAAAATACTGAACACATCTATATATTGGCAGAATATAGTAAAACAAATCTGCGGTGCCAAACACACTTTTTAGAGAATTATACTAATACAGTAATATCTAACATAAAAAATAACTTTTATAGTTTGGCTATCAAGTTAGTCTAAGGTTCCACTTGCACAACGGACCACATCTTTGTGGGCTCAAGCAGGTAGCATCTCAGGAAGCTAGACACAATCTGCAAACTCAGGGAACGGAGCACCACACACACAGACGCCTGTGTTAGTCCCCACCCCCACTTGTAGCAGCAGCACTTTCTATTCTATTGTCTTGAGACCTACACTTTAAAGACATCACTAGCACCAATATTTTCTATTTTCATCTTAAAGAACACACCTTATTATAAATTTAGTAAGTAGGAAGCCAGCTTGCATTGTACTCACATCTGTTTTAGGAGCAGATAAGCAGAACTGGATAAGCCCAATCTTAGCCTTTTCAACTCTCGTTATGCCAGAATTTGCCACCTTCTGCGTGAGAACGAGGCCTTCCACCAGCTCACAGTCATCTATTGTCCCACTAGGAAAAATAATCAGAGCAGAGCAAAGTGCTTTGGTCTTATTCATCCTCAAAGCCCATTCTAGGGCCTCTTGGATACACTTCCATCCTACCATATGGAAATACAAGCAAACCCTTGAGATTGCTATACAATGAAGTCAAGCCCAAATACTTCTAGTGTTCACTTTCAGAGTTACTTTTCACTTATGTCCACTGGCCAGGAAGGTCATTGGTATTTGTTTTTAGAGGGTTTGTGGAGACAGAACCTCACTCTAGCTCAGACCGTCATGGAACTCACTATTTATTTCAAGCTGGCCTTGAACTCACAGCTAGCCTCCCACCTCAGCCTCTCAAGTGCTGGAATTATATGTAGAAGCCATCCCTAGTAGCTCTTTCTTCAAAGTTATCTGGTTTTGGCAAAAAAAGATGATAATAAGAGATGCTTACCCAAGCTTCTTAACTATTTTAATGTCTCTAAGATCTACACTAGTAGCTGTGGCCGGGTCAATCACTTTCATCACCGCATTGACACTCATTGGAGAGAGGAGACTTGAATACTGAGAGACAACCTAGATTTAAGGCAGAAAGTTACTTCCACAGAAGCAATAATTTAAGAAATAAGTACCAACTCTGGATTTACAAGGACTTGTTATCACCTATTTGGATATAGTAGATGAGACACTAAAGTTAAAGCTCTCTTTCCCACCCAAGTTGCAAGTTGCCCAATATACAAATAAGAACATGTATGCTTTTCTTTTATTACAACATTTGGCACTATCTAGATTGCCAATAGCTATAAAGGACAAAAGGCATTTGATTTTATGTGAAGAGTTCCTACCTAAACTGAGTGTGTAATCAAGCTATCACATCAGATTATTTATGTACCTAATACCAAGGGGCTGAGAAGACAGCCAATGGAGAGGGTACTGGCTGGTTCTGTGTGTCAATGACACAAGCTACACTTATCACAGAGAAAGGAACCTCCCTTGAGGAAATGCCTCCATGAGATCCAGGTATATAAGGCATTTTCTCAATTAGTGATCGGAAGGGGTGGGGGGAGGGCCCCCTGTGGGTGGTGCCATTTCTGGGTTGTTAGTCTTGGGTTTGGTAAGAAAGCAAGTTGAGCAAGCCAGTAAGTAACATCCCTCCATGATCTCTGCATCAGCTCCTGCTTCCTGCCCTGTGTGACTTCCAGTCCTGACTTCCTTTGGTGATGATTAGCAATGTGGAAGTGTAAGCTGAATGAACCCTTTCCTCCTCAACTTGCTTCTTGGTCATGATGTTTTGTGCAGAAATAAAATCCCTGACTAAGATAGGTAGTATTCATCAAATTTCTTCATGTCCTTGGCAGATTGAAACAAAAAGATTAGGTAGGTCATTTGTCTCAAGTCACACAACTTGACTAGTGCTAGAATACTAAAAATAAGTAAATAATAAATAATAAAATTATTGCTTCTATCTAATACCACCTAGGTTATAAACTTAGAGTGGCCTGGAACTTGCTATGTATACCATAGGAAAGGAATGCAAGAAAAAAGATTTAAACTGGACGAAATCATAATAGAACAGATGGTAGCATAAAATTTAATATTTTTGTTTACAAACTTCTAAAAAGCCGGGCAGTGGTGGTGCACGCCTTTAATCCCAGCACTTGGGAGGCAGAGGCAGGTGGATTTCTGAGTTCGAGGCCAGCCTGGTCTACAGAGTGAGTTCCAGGACAGCCAGGGCTACACAGAGAAACCCTGTCTTGAAAAAACAAAAAACCAAAACAAAAAACCAAAACAAAACAAAACAAATTTCTAAAAAAAATTAATGTGTATGAACATTTTGCCTGCCTGTATGTCTGTGTATCTGGTGACTACAGAGGCCTGAAGAGTGTTAGGAAGCTTGGAACTGAAGTCACACATGGCTATGAGTTGCCCCATAGAAGCTGGGAATTGAACTCAGGTCCTCTGGAAAAAGCAGCAAATACTCTTTTAACTGTTGGAAAATCTCTTCAGTCTCAAATTTAAAATTTTTATTTCACCCAAATTTTCCCAAGAAACTTGTTTCTTCACTACTTTAAATCTTGTAAATAAGAAAAGCAGTACATATATTACGAGCTGGATAGTGGATGGGCAATCCACACTGAGTTCGAATACCAGTTTCATCTTCTCCAAGTGTGCCATGGGGTGAGTCATTTAGTTTTTATGTTTCTTCCCCCCATCCCATTCTGTAAAATGGGAATATAAAATCCTAAAGACAGAAGATGTTAAAAACTTAGGACAATATTTTCACAATATTAAATAAAAACTACCCATGTTGACAGAAATTCTATAACAGCCTTTGATGTTGGAGATGAGAAAGTTCCCAATTTTAAAGCCTAGTTTTTGCTTTACCAGAAAGTGTTTAAGCTGCAGTGCGTGAAAAAGTACAAGTGGATATTGCACCTATGAGAAACTCCTAATCCTTTTTTTTTTTTTGTTTTCCCCCCTACAGGACAGGGTTTCTCTGTATAACCCTGGTTTTCCTAGAACTCACTCTGTAGACCAGGCTGGCCTCAAACTCAGAGATCTGCCTGCCTGGGCCTGCCTAGTGCTGGAATCAAAAGTGTGTGCCACCATGTCCAGCTAATAACTCCATATTCTTTTGTTAGCCTTACTGATCATTTTACCCCAATCTAAAAACCAATTCTGTCATAGAAATTATTATTACTAGTCTTCTTGTGGCAGTGTTAGATACAGTTTAGCAATCAATGCTCACTGTGTCATAACACACCATTAACTATAACTTAATTCTCCCTTAGTGGTAGTCTCACCTTTGAATTCAATGAAGTGGTTGCACTATTTAACAAAGTTTCTCTGTCGCTCAGTTGCACAGGTCGAGACATGTCAGTAAGGATTTCAAGACCCTTTTCCAAAGCTTTCTGGAATGACTCGGAAATGATAGTTGGATGTATACCTGCCATTTATAAACCAAGTTAATTACAAACTACTTATTTATTATTATTTTAAAATGTTTTACTTATTAAAATGTCAAAGTAATTTAATACTTTCCATCCCCCTCCCCTTTTTTTTTCTGTTGTGATACTGAGATTGACCCCAGGGCCTCTAGCATGGTAGGCAAATATACCAGAGGCTCCAAATTCTCATCATACAAACTAATTTATAATTCAGCTGTAAACAGAATGGTTTAAATAATTGCTTATTACAGTTAACAGCTAACTTCTCAATTTGAAACCACTGAAGTACATTTTCATGCAGTATTAAAGCTGAAACCAATTTCATGCTAAAACATCACCTTTACTTTAAGGCAGAACTGTAAAGTTGCTGTGATAAATACTACTTATCAAAGCAAAATACTACTTCTCATCTAAGACATCTATCCCTCCAAGCCTGAGATGTAATATTATAATCATTTATTTTTGAACAGCAGAATTCTATTTCTACAAAAAGAAATCTTGCAAAAAGTAGTTCTTGACAAAAGAGTAGTTACTTCAAATTAAACCCTACATTACTTAATAGCTTGGCTTTTCATGTTTGCCTTTTAAAAAAATTTCTGTCATTCTTCAGTAATAAAAAGTATATTATATTCTACATACCTTTCTGCAGAAGTTTGGTACAGGAGTCTAAAAGAGAGCCAGCAATGATGACAACTGACGTGGTGCCATCCCCTGCTTCTATGTCTTGAGCTTTAGACAGTTCCACCAGCTATGTGAACAAAACATGCCAAGATGCTAAGAAATGAGAATTCAGTAACATCTAACTCAAACCATCACATCGATGTCACCTACACAGAATTAGAAAACTTCATACATTCCCGACACCAGATTTTTAGTTTACCTTGGATTTCATTTAAAGATGAAAATCAATGTATTTGTGGTGCACAAAATTGTTCTTATGATTTCTAGTTTAAATTGTAGATTATAAAGGGTTTTTAGAAAATTCTGTCTGAGGTCCTACTGAAAAGCATCAATACTTAAGAGTTGAGGATATGCCTCAGGAGTGCTTGCCTAGCACCAGGGAAGCCCTGGGGGTTTGAGCCCCAAACAGCATAAAAGAGATGCTGGTGATACACATGTAATTGCAGTACCTTAAAGGTGGACACAGGAGTGCTTCACAGCCAGAGTACTTAAGACTGTAGAATTTGTTGTGCCCGAGAGTACATTCTAACAGAGAGCAATTCTTAAAGCTTATTTTTGCTAATACAACTTCTCACTTGCCACAAGACTAATTGTGACTCTTAAGTTATAATTTTTAATAAAGACCAGTGAGAACTTAACATTTGACATGTGATTAAAATTACTGTTTTCTAAGAAGTGTGGACGTAGCTCAGTAGTATAGTTCTTGTTGAGCTTGCACAATACCATGGGTTCAATCCACAGCACAGAACCAGCAAAAACAAAAACAAAACAAAACCTCTCATAGAACACCTCACACAGAGCAGTATCTTAAAGATGTACATTATTTTAGCATAAAGATACAAAGAGTCTCCATGTTTAAACAGTATCAAATTTAACTTAATCAAGTATCATATAAGTACACTTAAAAACAAACCACTTAACAAGACAGCACATGCCCACCATATACTCCCCAGTACTCAGGAGGATGAAGCTGGATTGCTGCCAAGTTCAAGGTTATACAGTGACTACCAGGTCACTAGGGCTACTGAACAGAGTATGTCTCAGAACACAAGCCACTCATCTACACTTACCATTCTGGCTGCTGGGTGCAACACTTGCATTTGTTTCAGAATGGTGGCACCATCATTTGTAATGGTCACATCGCCTTTTCCATCTTGAATCTGAAAAGGTTTAATTTTTAAAACTTGAATGCAATATTCTACTAGCTCTATCCCATTTACTGCTGCATACAAGTTAGTGCTCTGAGACCAGGTGTGTCGGATCCTCTGAATCTAGCGATGGCAGCACAGCCTGGGTCCTCTATAAGAACAGTATGTGTCCATCTCTCTGGCCCAGCTCAGGGTATGTAGTCTACAGGTGAAGCTCATTCAGTTCAAGCATGGGGACCTTGGTTCAGATCCCCCAAATTCCTTGGCTAGCCATATTGGTTTGTCACATTTTTGGTTGCTAACTAGATCTCAATTTGAGAACACATCAATCCAAAATTATTAGACTATCTGTTTTATGCTGTCAATCAATTAAGAAAAAAAGTTTAAAACGTTGAACGGGGCACAGTGGCTCACACTTATAATCCTAACATTCCAGAGGCCAAGGCAAAAGGATTAAGCTCAGGTTTCAAAATAAATGAACAGCCAAACATGTGAGCACAAGCCTGTGATCCCAGCACTTCAAGCAGAAGCAAGCAGATCAAGGGACAGTCTCGGTTATTTATGACTGACTCAAACAAACAAAATACCAAAAGGCATTAAAATATATACTTAAATACTACCCAAGTAATCTCTCCTTTTGATGAATTATAAGACTTTTGGAGGGATTCAAGGAGGAAGAGGTGGTAGTACACACAAGGGCTCCAACTTAGGGCCTTGTTCCACCCTAGGCAGGCATTCTACCATAGAACTATTTGCCAGCTCCAAAACAGCACCACCTTTCATCAGACCTTAGAATGTAAACAGACGCTCTCAAAAAATAATGAATTATTTAACTTTTTTACCATTTTGTCCATTCCTTTAGGCCCAAGGCTTGTTCTAATGGCATCAGCAACCGCTGTTAAAATAGAAAAAAAAAACCAGAAAATCGTATATTAAACCAAGACTTAAAAAAAAAGCAAAATTTTGTTTCAAACTTGCCCTCATTAAGACATGGTATATAATAGCTTATTGCGCCCCCTAAAACGTTATGCCTGATAATAACCTTAATAGAAGCTAGGACACTTCACACATGCTATGTTTACGCAGAACAAATTTTCAAGATTCCTCTGAGAGTCAAAATGGTACAGTCTAGTCTTAAGTTCTAAAGTTTTATTTTCTCTATTCCTTACTGGTACACAACTCATCCACTAGCCTTTTCTCTCCCCAAACAAAAACATAATCTGCAGAGAACACGTATGTGGGACCCATAGTCTAATAATTGTTCTGTATCCCTTAAACTAGTATATGCTTTTGGCCACATCAAGTAAAGAATAAATAATTTAACAGAAAATACCTTGTATAACATTAATAATGTTTTACATATGTCACGACTTTGGTCTAGCAGTCAAACGTTTCAGACGATTTTAGTGGGCCTGTTTCAAAATATTCACTACCTAAAAAAATTACAGTATTTCAGACTCTACATCTCTAGGTTAATCCATAACACAAGCTAGTTACTGTTAAATGATTTATGCCGAGCTACCAGTGTTTTCTTCCTCACCATTAGCAAGTAATACTGTCTTTATTTGAGAGGGGATGGATAACTCCAAAATGAACTCAAGCTGTATCTGGAAGAAGCCTTTCTCATTTCCTAGGGTTTTGTTTTGACTTGGAAAAACTAGTTTGCCCTTTGCTCTTTTAGTAACTATATAGACAGTTTTACAGACAATTTGGGTAACCAATACCTTCTATGTGCATGGCTCCTTCTGTCCTGTTTTAATTTTTATGCACCCTTCCTTTGAAAAGTGACTGTTGTGGACAGTTTATGTCAACTTGACCCTAGCTGAAGTCATCTCAGAGGAGGGAACCTCAATTAAGAAAAAGTCAATTAAGACTAACTAGTAGACAAGTCCGTAGGGCATGTTCTTAATTAGAGATTGAGGGAGAAGGTTCAGTCCATTCTGGGCGGGTCCATCCCCGGGTTGATGGTCCTGGGTTCATAAGAAAACAGGTTGAGGGGCTGGAGGGCTTAGCAGATGGGTAAGAGATGGCTGCTCTTCCAGAGGTCCTGAGCTCAATTTCCAGCACCCACAATCATGTATAACCAGTCCCATGGGATCCAATGCTTTTTGGTGTGCAAATATACACATAGACAAAACATCCATATACATATAAATGACATAAATAAATCCGTCTACCTTGTTTTTTCACAGTAATAGAAACCCTAGCTAAGATGGTTGCCTGAAGTAAACTCCCCATTTCGTAATAAAGTGTACATTCTCTTGGTCACTCAAATGGCCCTAGAATTGATCTTTCAATACCCCAATGACTCTACCACCATATACCCAATTAACAAACTCAATACATTTCCAGGTGTCAGATATTCACTCCAAACTTCCAAAAGACTCTTACATAGATCACTTGGTCAACTTGGCTTCTCCAACTCCGTAAGGCCCATCCAACATACTTAACTTACAGCTCCAACACACTACAGTCACCTGCAAGGTTTACTTTATACACTTTCACATTTAGCCCCCCCACCCCCAGCAACCCTGCAAATAAATTGTTACCTCACCCAACTTAAAGCTGTACTGAAAATAAAGCCAACGATTTCCTGGATCCCAGGACCTCCAAAAGATATGACAGCATGCCTGTTCCATTTCTCTTCTCAAGTCACGAATCTTTTCCTCCAATCCAAATAAACCCTGGCAAAATCTCTAAGGCTTTGCTCTTAATTTTCCTTTTATATTTTTTTCCTTTTCCAGTTCTGGTTCTCTAAATGCTCACTAATTACAAAAAATAACTGCTATCTTCCCCGAACTGACAGCAAGGGAACTTTGGTTCATAGGTTAAAAACATGAAATAACACATGCAGAGAATAAAACTCAGGCCAGATTTTCATCACGTGCTTTACGACCTTATGTTCCCCACCAGCCAGTCCAATGGAATTTAAACTGACTATCCGATTAGTACCACGGAGCGGAAAAGTTAAGTTCATTTAACTTGGACCTTAAAAAAAAATTACTGTTCCGTTTACCACTAGGTTTAACAGACAGCCAAGCTTTAGTTCTGACGCGTCAGATCTCATTGCTTTCAGTATTTTAGACGGTTGTCTGCACCAACGTGACCAACACCGCCCATGCCTGCAGGAGATGAACTAGGGAGCACCGCGTCCCACAATGGGGCGTGTCCGAGGCCTCCACGCTCCGAGTGCTTAGTAGAAAGCTGCGTTCTACCGGACGAGACCATCTTGGAGGAACACAACCCACTCTGAGCCAAGGTCACAGTGAGAGGCTGGACCGTACCGCCGCGAGGCGGGCCGGCGACGGGGTGATACCTTTGGCCGCGGAAATGTTGCTGAAGCGGATCTGGGCCGGCTTGTCGCGGTCCTGGTAGGCGCCTTTCCCGCGGTTGCCCTGCCCTGCGGCGGGCGGCCCACTTCGGGAAGCTACGTTCTCCGGCATGGCGACCTTGGTGGCTTCTGCGCGGGTTCAGGAGGCCCGATGGACACGGATTCCGGCCTGCTGTGGAGTAACGGTCTCTCAGGCCGCCTCCTCCACGAACCTTCCAGAAAGCGACGCCGGCAGAGAAGGCGGAAGCCGAGAAAGGGGCCCTAGGGCGAGCCGGCGCAGGTGTGACGTCAGGGGCTGTCCGCCGCACGCCGGCTGCACAGCCTGCGCGCGGAGATCCGGCCTGCAGGTTGTCATCTTGTCCCTGAGTCTGAGCGCTGAGATGGAGCGGGAGGTTTTATAGGCGTGGCTGGGGCCACTCAGTGTGGACCCGAGCCTCTAGCTCCTGCTAGTCCAGTTGATGAAGCCATGACAGCTCTGGCTTTGTTCCGAAGTGGGTGTGGCGCAGCCGGTCTTTTACGAACATCAATGTCTAAATTCTATTCCTAGTTTATTCACTTTGTAAAGGTGTTGGAGGAGAGATTTGCCATGAATGGTTTCCTCCCTTTTGTATATATTTTGGCTGCCTAGGGATTTAAATACATTGGTTAAATGGCACAGAATTTTAACAGTTGTGGAGCGGTGACTGCTTGTCAAATCCAGTCTGCCTTCTAGTTAAGACCTCTTCTGTAAGCATAGCCACTGACCCTTAGGGAACATAAACATTCTAATAACTGATTAGTAGTTATCTGCTGAACAAAGTGTGAAGTCTTTACACCTTACTTAATCCTCATAATCCCATGAAATAGATGCCATCGTCTTGACTTCATGGATGATGAAGGTAAAGCCCGAGGTCAACCAGAAAGACAGTGGAAGGCAGTACAGAGCCAGGACTCTGTCTTTAGGTAAACTTAAAAGGTTCTATAACCACTGTCTTTGACTGGGGAGGCGTATATAAAGCAATACTCATTCACTTCATAGTTAATCACTAAGAGCCCATAGGTGCCAGATGCCTGCAGTAGGTTAAGGAACACTTGTTTCATGGGATTAGTCCTGTGATCACGAGGAGCTTTTACATGCACTCGGGCTTTTAGGACTAAGATGAAGTTTTCAAGCCTCCCGGGGGAGGGGGGGACACATCTTTTTCAAAGACCAGTTTACCCCTCCCTCACAGCACATAAATATTCTATGGTTGTTGAGAGAACTGCTTGATATGAAGAGAACAGGTACTGATACTGTGGTAGTTTGAGATGTCTCCCCTAGTTTCAGACATTCAAATACTTGGTCCCCAGTGGGTAGCTCTGATTGCAGAAGCTTAGGAAGCGAGCCTTGCAGCAGTACGTATATCGCTGGAGGCAGAGTTTGTTTCAAAAGCTGCCAGCCAGTCCCAGTGTGTGCTCTGCTTTCTGTTCACAATTTGAGATGTGAGCTGCTCCTTCTTCATGCCTACTTGTTGCCAAGCTTCCCTGATGTGCCAGTGATGACACAGTCCTCGAGCCATAAACTCCCCCAAAGAATCCTTCCCTCTATAAATTGACTTCCTCATGGTGCATTTGTTTGATTTATTTATTTATTTATTTATTTATTTATTTATTTGAGATAAGGTTTCTCTGTGTAGCCTTGACTGTCCTGGAACTAACTGTAGACTAGGCTGACCTTCAAACTCACATCGATCTGTCTGGCTCTGCCTCCCAAGTGCTGGGATTAAAGGCCTGTGCCACCATTGCCCGGCATGGTCATGATGTTTTGTCACAGCAACAGAGAATTAATTAACTTGAGTACTCTGGCTTCTCCTGCCCCTAAAAGCAGGAGACAAAACTAGGATCTGAAAGGGGCCTTCACTGTGCCTGCAGGAAGACATGCCTCTTCCCAGGGACAGGGAAGCTGAATGAAAGAGGTACGTGTCAATCTCTGCCAATCACACTGGAGATCTGAGTTCACTGCCTACCCAAATGCATTACAGGGGCAGAACCTCATGCACTGGTGTTTCAGGAAATTCTTTTTTTCTGCAATAGTTGGGTTTATCTATGGTTCGATGACAACCGATTGTGTGGACTGTCTGCATAGTTTGCTTTCTTTTCTTTGTTGACATTTCCTTCATGGCCCATCTGTTGCTGACATCCCCTGAAGTGGTTACCTGTTCAGACTTAGACACAGAAGACAAGAAATCAGGGGACAGAGAAATTAAGAGGCATGCTAAAAATAACTGACCGGGGGCTTTCATGATTCAGCACCTGTTTTTCTTTCTTGTAAGGTGAGCTGAACTGCTTTCACAGCAAAAACATGACCTTAAACCATCTATGTTCTTACCAAAAAGGGGCGGGGGGTAATTAGTTCAAGCCCCTTTGTCATAAGTCACTTTATTATTTGTCTCATTAACAGATGGTTGTCTGGCTCAAACTTTTTTTTTTGGTTCTTCATTTCCTCCTGAAGTCTTCTATGTCATATAAGACTTGAATTTATATGTTTTACTTATCTGTCTTTGTTGAAAAGTTCTATCCAAAGCTGGGCAGTTGGTGGTGCATGCCTTTTACACCCCTGCTCCCCCCGCCACACACACACAAGGGTTAAACAAAAATGATGTGGGAGCTAGGAAGATGAACACTTTAGGATACAGGTTAGAACACTTGTTGCTCTAACAAAGGACCCAGGTTTGATTCCCAGCACCCACATATATTGAGCACAACCACAGGATCCAACACCCTCTTCTGACCTCCACAGGCACTGCACATATATTGTGCACATGCATACATGTAGGCAAAACACTCAGCAATTGCTAGGTGTATGCCACTGCCTGGCACAGTTTATATTTTTAATGTTTACAAAAACATTACTTCCTGCCTGGAACCGTTTGCTTGCTGGCATATTTGGCCATGATTAGAGGGAAACCTATGTGGAAGGAGTGCTGTTTGGTAGATGTTGGTTCCCCTTGGGGCTGAGCTTCTGGGTCTTTTCCTTGTTGCTGCATTAGAGCATTCTCTTAGCGTTTGCCCAGGCTTGTTATCTATAAAAACCTGCGATTTGAAATTTAATAAAAGATAACTGTATTTTGAGCCTTTTGTCTGAAAAGCATTCTAAACTGCAGTTGGTGCCAACCTGTAGCTGCAGCTATGACAATAGCGGCCCCTGGTGGCAAAAGAATGAATTTCTTTTATTGATCAACCTGGTGGTTTGGAATTGAGGTAGGCCAGGCTGACAAGGTTCTCTGTCTAGTGGTACGTGACAGAGTATAGCACCACCCAAGTGCCACTTTGGCATAAGAAGTATTTTGAATTTAAAGCAATTAAGAAAGAGTAGGTGCCAAAAGTCTATCAGCCAAAATATGTCTCGGTGAGTATTCACTCTAAAGCTAAGAAATGGGTCCTGGCTGGAGAGACAGCTCATGTTTATGCCTTGTTTGTTCCTTGACTACTTTGTTTATGCCTTAAAACTGACCATATTTTTTATATGCATAAAATATATAAAATCAATATAAAAGTAATCTAAAAGCAGACTGGAAAAAAAATAAACCTGCTTTAGCCTCAGCACTGGCTGGGGTCACGTTATCGTGTTGTCTAATTGTCTTTTTCTTTTCAATCCTCCCTCCTTCTCTGAAGACCCCGCTGACTGACTGAGCTGGCTTAGTCAGACACAGCTGGCATTTTGAAGGTTGGAGTATAAAACTCTACTTCCCAATCTATTGCGTTGGGGGCAAAGAGGTTCTTGTGCTCACAGATAAGCACCCGGGAAACCAGGAATGTTAAACACGAAGGGCTGTTTCTTCAAAGGAAGAGATATATAACATGTTTTCTGCTCAGAAGGCTGGGAATCAATGTGGTTAGTAGCCTGGTGCTGTGTGTGTGGCCGGGCTCCCCAGACTTTTATGTTTATCTCAGCCATTCTCCCTAGACCCTTATCTTGAGTACTGTTTCTCAGTCAGTAAAATCCATCTTTATGGAAGAGGTCACATGTACTTTGAAACAACCTTCAATATAAATATAGCTTAAGCTTCAATGTACACAGAAGAGTGAGTTAATTATCATCAGGAAACTCTTTTCCAAAATTGTGCTGTGGTTAAATATGTCTGAAATAAACTGCCCTGTGTCAGACTCCTGAAGTTTAAACCAACACCAGCTCCTGAGATGTATTCAATGGGATTTCCTTCTTACCTCAAGCAACTGATGCTTTGCTGGCTGAGGTCTTTCCAGAGGACTCCCCCCACCCCCATACACATAGGTTTTTAGGTTTTCTGTTTGTTTGTTTTTAAAGATTTATTTTATGTATATGAGTACATTGTCATTCTCCTTGGACACACCAGAGGAGGGCATCAGATTCTATTACATGGTGGTGAGCCACCATGTGGTTGCTGGGAGTTGAACTCAGAATCTCTGGAACAACAGCCAGTGCTCTTAACTGTTGAGCCATCTCTCCAGCCCGTTGTGTTTTTGAGACAGAATCTCATGTGCCTACAGAGTACAAAGAGGCCAGTATATAATAAACCCCTGCCTAACCTGGAGCTCCCTATGTTGCCAACCCAGCCTGGCTTCCAATTTACAACTACCTGTCTCTACCTCCTGAAGGATGGGAATAAAGACATGTGCCACCATACTTGGATCAATAAGTTTTATATAGACATTTTAGACCTAATTAAAAACAATTTTAAAAAATAGCCTTTTTTTGTGTACTCTTAAGTCCTCAACACCGTATAAGTTATCCATGAAATGAGTCTTTGGTCTTTCATATGAATATTTAAAAATGAAAGCAAATTCACTGGAACTGGAGATGTTGCTTAGCGGTAGAACACCTGCCTAGAACACACGTAGCCCTACGTCTAACCCTCTCAAAACACAAGTGAAATAAAAACTCAAGGGCTCTTTGGAGAGTCAGTTGGATGGTGTTTTGCTAGGGCAAACACATGAAGGAATATTTCGTTAAAGTGGACACAGGTGTGAAAGGCTAAGTAAGGCAGACTCGTGATGGAACGTTTCGCTGAAGCAGACACAGGAGAGAAGATGTTCTGCTAAAGCAAGCACATGAAAAGACACATGATAAAAGATTCTTTACTAGCACACATATTGGTCTAGCTTATATTATATAGTTAAGCTACATTTGTTGGGCCACCATTTCTCATAGAGAGAAACTTACCAAAAAACTTTTAGTGGTATACTATAGTTTGTTGCCACTTTCAAGGGCTCAGGCTGATTGGATGATGTGCTGAGGCAAGACCCATGTTGAGGCAAGACACGTGGAGGATACGAGATGTCTGGAGAGCATAAATAGGACTCCAGAGACAGAGCTTGGCTTGCTGATACAGCTAACTATACACAACAACCTCTCCCCAAACCTTAAATCCACATCTTTTGTAGAAGTCACTGTTGCAAACACATTTCCTTCAAAAAAGATGGAGAGATTTGGCTACTTCACATGTCTGCTCACCAGTCTACATAATTGTGCTTTAACACAGCTGGAGTTCATATTGTATTATGCTATTTCCCTTTATTTTAATTTTTTGTTGTTTCAAGACAAGGTTTCTCTGTGTAGTTCAGACTGGCCTTGAACTCAGAGAACCTCCTACCTCTGCCTCCTAAGGGATTAAAGCCTAGCATGTTAATTTTTTTATTTTAAATTACAATTAGCTTATACTAATTTTTCAGTTGGAGCTAATTTACATGATGTGAAACTGTCTTTTAGTGTATACAAGTCACTGAGCTTTGGTAAAGGACAACGCCGTGTAATCAGTACCAGTGGCTGCTCATAGGCGTTTTCATCATCTGAAAACAGACCTCGTACTCACATAGTCACGTCCTCCTCCTCCCTCCTTCAGTCCTTGTCAACTGGATTTTTGTAAGGATTTGCTTAATTTAGACATTGCATATAAATAAGATTGTCCAATTGTCTTTCATGTCTAGCTTCATTCATTTCGTGCGTTTTTTGAAGTTTTTTTTTTTTTGATTATGTGTGTCTGTGCATATGAGTACATTGCTGGTGGACACTCTAAATTTCTGAGGCTGGAGTTACAGGAGGTTGTAAGTCGCCTAAAGTGAGTGCTGGGAACTGAACTCTGTCCTCTACAAGAGCAGTATGAACTTTTAACCACTGAATCCGTCCAGCCCTCATTTAGCACATTTTAAAGATTCACCTATACTATAGTATCATGTTACATGCTTATTATAGCTGACTATAAGTAAGGGTTTTTTGTAATTATGTAGATAGATATTTACTAATGGGATTCCACTTCAAGAATGAAAAGAAGGCATTGAAAAATATTGGTTATAGAAATGGAGACCAGACTACTGAATGACTAGAAAGACAACATACGAGCATACACAAAGGAATTAACGCAAGCAAAAGGATCACGTCTTCAGGAGGTAACATGGGGGTTGGGGGGAATTACAGAGCTTAGAACTGAGTGGCAGGCACTGTTCATTTAATTGCAAGCTGTAGAATGAGATACAGCTATCGAAGAGTTAAAATGGCGTTCTTCCCGGAGTTGCAGCTAGGTATCTCCAGTCAGCGATCTTTACTTTGCGTGCTCATCAGAGTGAAAACGGAAACAGCAAAAGCAGAGTGACCCTAAAGGAAACTGAGTGGATTTGGCTGTGGTGGAAGTAGTGGATGAGTGGGGCAGGGCAAATCTGAGAACTGTTTATATCGACTAGTGGAGGAACCTGGCATCGCGTTCGGTGGCTGCCTTTGCCAGGCTTTACGGCCCTTCTCGGCCCCCGTAGCGGACCGGAGATAGTCGCTGGGCGGCAGGCTCTCCCTGGCCATGGCGGGCGATCTGGAGGGGTGCAAGTCCCTGAGCGGGCTGCTGAGCGGCCTAGCGCAGAACGCCTTCCACGGACACTCGGGCATCACTGAGGAACTGCTGCACAACCAACTCTATCCGGAAGTGCCACCGGAGGAATTCCGCCCCTTCCTGGCGAAGATGAGGGGAATTCTCAAGGTACAGTTGTTCCGCCGAGCAGCTCTGCCCTGCTCGCAGCCTCAGACCCGCCCCCAGCCTCGGGTGCTGCTCAGTCGCAGGTCTTCGGCTGCCCAGCCCATCGTCTGAGCCGTGGAGCTCGCTCTGTTGCACCCTTTGCTTTAGGGACACATACCGGTGAAAATATTGATTTTTTCCCCCCACAAGACTTCTCTGTGTCTGTAGTATAGTTAAGTTTCGAGTTTTCTTTCTCTCAGACTTTGATGGGTTGCACCGGGCGTAGTAGTGCACACCTTTAATCAGCGCACTGGGGAGGCGGAGAGCTGTGTGAGTTCGAAGCCAGCCTGTTGTATCGAACAAGTTTCAGGACAATCAGGCCAGCCAGGGCAATGTGGTGAGACCCTTGTTTAAAGAGAGCGAGAGCGTGCTTGCCAGCTTTCCTGGGATGTGGAAGTTAGCGTTAGAATGAGGTGGTTGGTGAAATAAAGGATTGATTAACTGGAGTAAACACTATTAAAGCAGTCGACTCTATTTACCAAATGGAACGAAGTATACATCAGACTGTCTCATGAAAACTATTAGAGGGCAACAAGACAGGTGAAATTAACTAAAAAGATTTATTTTTATTTTATGTGTATGGGTGTGGTGCCTGCATGTGCACTGGTGGTTGGAACGGTTATAGGCCATCACGTGGGTGCTGGAAACCAAGACCTCCGCAAGAGGTGCTCTTAACCTCTGAGCCATCTCTCCAGTCCCCCCAACTCGAGTTTTGAGATAGGATCTCTTGTAGCCCAGACTGGCTTTGAACTCACTGTGTAGTTGATCCTCCTTCCACTTCCCAAGTGCTAGAATTACAAGCATCTACCACCACCCCCTGCTGTGGCCTGTGTGTGTGTGTGTGTGTGTGTGTGTGTGTGTGTGTGTGTGTAGCATATGAGGGCATATGAAGGCTAGGGCTCTATGCTGGTACCTTGCACTATAACTCTACCTATCCTTCCAGACAGAGCCTCTCACTGTACCTGGAATCCAGTCACATTGATGGGTTAGAGCAGCCAGGATCTCCAGAAATCATCTGCTTGTATTTGCTCCAGTGCTTGGCTGGCTATGCCCAGCCTTTTCATGGGTGCCGGAGAATCAGAACTAGGCCCTAATTGAGCTATCTGCCGAGCTGGTTCCTGTGATTGTTTTTTTTTTTTGGGGGGGGGTAAGATGTTATAACTAAAGTATATTCAAGGTATTATCATTTATGTAAATACTATACAATGTATTGCTTTCACAAAGTCTTTATTTTTATTTTCTGTGCATTGGTGTTTTGCCTGCATGTGTATTTTTGTGAAGGTGTTGAAACTTTTGATGCTGGAGTTACAGAGAGTGATGAGCTGCTATGAGGGGTGCTGGCAATTGAACCTGGGTCCTCTGAAAGAGTACCCAGTGCATATAACTGCTGAGCCATCTCTCCAGCTCCTTCACAAAGTCTTTAAAATACGATGTGCACTTTACATTTACAACATTTTAGTTGCAACTAGCCACATTTCAAATGGTTAAAGTGGCCACAAATGGCTAACAACCACTATATTGATTCTGCTTAAGACCCATGTGGTAGCTCACTTGAGTCTGTCACTCCAGTTCCAGATCTAACACCTTCTGGTCTTCATGGGCACCAGCTACTCACACAGTGCACTTAATATACGTCCAGGCAGAACACTCATATACATAAAATAAAAATCAATACATCTTTAAAAGATGAAGTGGATGGACTAGGAGGTGACCCGAAGTAAAATGCTTGCTGTGAGAGTGGGAAGACCTGAGCTGGATCCTAGCCCCTAGGTAAACGCCAGGCATGTTTGGAACCCTACACTTGTGAGGAGGAGAAAGGCAGATGCCTAGATTCACTGACCAGTAAGCCAGCCTAGCTAATTAGTGAGCTCTGGGTTCCATGAGACCTTATGCTAGAATTTAAAAATAGAGTGGAGGCCAGCCAGATAGCTTAGCAGGTGACAGCGCTTGCTGTTAAGCCTGACAATCTAAATGAAGTTCCTGGAACCCACATGGTAGAAAGAATTAATTGTGGCAACTTACTGCCTTGGCCTACACAATCACTTTTTTTTTTCTTTTTTAAAGAAAAAGCTGGAGAGTGATAAAGCAGGATCCCCGAAATCAATTCTAGCCTCCGCAGCACACACTCATTTACACACAAGTGGGAGGGCACCGAGGAGGAGGCTTGATGCTGACCTCTTACATCCAGAACCACACAGATGAGGAGGCAAATTCAAGGCGCCTACTTTGTTTTTTGACAGTTTAGTTTAAGCTATCTAAACAGCCTAAAACCACACTTTTTAACTTGCTACTAAAAATACTCATGCTTTTATTTATCTGTTACATTTATTTTATCTTTTTCAAGACAGGTCTTTATGTAGCCCTGGCTGTCCTGGAGCTTACTCTATAGACCAGGCTGACCTTGAACTGAAATCCACCTGCCCCTGGCTCTCAGTGTTTCGTTCAAAGGCAAGCACCACTACCTAATTTTTCTCAGTCTTTGAATAGAAGAAAGAAAAAGGCCATTACTTTACAGAACTTGATTGGAATTGGCTCTTGCAATGGCAGAAGTAATGTCTGAGTCACTTGTAAAGTAGTGTCAGAGTGGCTGAAGTGCCAACGCCCTGGAGGGAACACAGGAATCTTGAATTGTATGTATTTATGTGTACCTGTGCACATGAGTGCAGGTTCCTGTAGAGGCTAGAGGCGGAGGATTCCTTGGATCAGAACTACAGGTAGTTGTGAGCTGCCTGATGTGGGTGCTAGGGTTGGAACTCAGGTCCTCTGAAAGAGCAGTGCATGCTCTTAACCACTGAAATATCTCTTGAGTCTCAAATGTCTCTAATTCTTATAAAAACATAACGTGGAAATGATTTTTAAGTGGAGAGAATGCCTATTATTTAAGTTTTTATTACATATATTTATTTACTGTGTGCATAGGTCAGAGGATCACACTGACTCCCTTCTCTTCTTCTACCGTATGGAATTGCTTTTGTTTTGAGACAGGGTTTCACTGTGTAGTCTTGGCTCTCCTGGAACTCACAGGATGCACTGCATCTGTCTCCTGAGTGCTGGGATTAATGGTCTGCAATACCAGGTGGTTTTGGGGGAGTCGAGTCCAGACGGTCTGACATGGCAGCAGTGTCCTTTCCTGCTGAGCCACCTCACCAGCCCATCCATCTTTAATAAAAGGGAACATACATGGATTTATGATGTAAGGGTGTTATAGTATCTATATGCAGAAGAAACTGTGGACAGAAGGCATTCTTTCTGCTAGACTTTTTTTCCTTTAAACTAGCACCATGGTCTCCCACTGAAACAGAAAAAGCACAGAGCTGATGACCCCCTGTACTTACCCGTCTGTCTGTGTCATGCCATGCCGGGTGAATACCATCTCATCAGTGGAGCCTGGACATCAAGGGCATGTGGTCTCCCATGGGTGGCCTTATTGTAGGAACAGGTCCCATAGGCATCACCCCGGGATGAGGGGCCACTACTGGCATCATGGGGGGGGGTGTCTCCCGTGTTGTGTGCTTGCATCATATCAGAGTGAGGAGGACCCAGGGGACTGGAGCCAGGTAAGATCTTGGCCCCTTCAAGAGGAAGAACAGAGAATGTAGCAGGAGTGTCTTCCTTGTTGAAATAAAGATGTCGTTTTGTCAGTCAGGCTCTGGCCTGCTCCTCCATCCATTTCTGGAAGTGTCTTTCCTACTCCTCTGTTCCCACCACTGCGGTGTCTTACAGACTGAGTGGATAAGATGTGTGTCCCAGTAGTCACAAGAGAACACCTCTACCCTGCCAGGTTCCATGTGACCTCCCCACTCCTTTTTTTAGAAGGGTCTCATTATGTAGACCAGGCTGGCCTTGAACTTAAGAGAAATTTGCTTGTTTCTGCCTGCTGAAATTAAATGCATTTACTACCACCAACACAACCAGCTCCCCCCGGCTCCCCTGCCACCGTCCCTGCCCCAGTCTCAAGCAGGCTTCTTGAAGGTGCTTTGCTGCTTTTGAACAAAGTGATTATTTTAGATGTTGATAAGGGGCAGATGTGGGGTAGTAAAAATGTAGACCATGTTCAAGGGATAAATAGGGCTGGGTAGACAGCCTGATAGGTAAAAGTGATCGTTGCTTAAGTGCAAAGCCGAGTTTGAATCCCCAAAACCCACATTAAAACTGGATGTGCAGGGGCTGGAAAGATGGTTCAGTGGCTAAGAGTACTTATTCTTACAGGAGTTCTGGGTTTGGTTCCCAGTACACAAAAGGTTCACAATTCTGTGCTATCAGTCCCAGGAACGTACAGCATACCACCCTCTTCTGGCTTCCTTGGGCACCAGGTACATACAAGGAACACATGCAGGCAAAATACTTACACACAAAAGTCCTTTTTAAAGATTTATTTATTTATTTTATGTATATGAGTACTTTTAATAAACACCAGAAGAGAATATCAGATCCTATTACAGATGGTTGTGAGTCACTATGTGGTTGCTGGGAATTGAACTCAGGACTTCTGGAAGAGTAGCCAGTGCTCTTAACTGCTGAGCCATCTCTCCAGCCCCATAAAATAAATCTTAAAAAAAAAAAGTCTTAAAACAAAAATTAATCACGTAGTGTGTCTGCAGTTTGCACACACTCCTATGAGGAGATGGGAGGTGGAGACAGGAAAATTCTAGAAGCTTAGGGTCAGCTAGCCTGGCATATACAGTAGAAAGACAACAAAGAAACCCCATCTCTAATTAAGCAGAAGGTAAGGACAAACACCAGAGGTTGTTCTGACTTGTGGATGTACACTGGCACACACATGCTCCTGCAGTCACACGTGTGAATGTGTGAATGCATACACACACACACACACTTGGTGAACCATCCAATTTGATCGTGGTGTGAGGGTTGTAGTAAGGAACGGTGTGATTAGGCAAGCAAAAGTGAAGCACTTCCTCCTTTAGTCCTCAGGCACTCCTGCTCTGAAGCAGGCTACACACTTAGACACGGGTGGTAGGAGATTGTGTGTTGTCACCTAGAAAATCATGTTCTGCATAGAAATGGAGAAGGGAGATGCAAAGGACGAGGATAGAATGTGAGAAGATGTGGAACTCCTAGAGAAACGGGGTATTCTTATTAACAGGCTCCTGGCTTTGCTGTGCTGAGGAACAAACCCAGGATCTAGGTAAGGTTGTAATGCTGAGCTACACCCAAGCCTGAGCCCAGGCACCAGGTTTCTTAGTGCCAACTTCCTGGCAATTTGTTGTGCAGAGTCTTTCAGGTTCCTGACTTTCATGCTGTTTCCAAATGTTATGTCTGTTTTCCTGACATCTGTACTGAATATTCTTTTCTATGTACAATGTCACTTTCCTTGTTTGGGACATTAGCAGTCTAGTCTAATCACAAAAAGGGCAAACATTTAATCTGCTTATGGATATGTGAAACAGCCCATTCATTCATTCACACTAGTGCACCATGATGCACACGTGGACGTCAGGATTATGGGAGTCAATTTTCTCCTTCTACCATGTAGGTTCCAGGGATCAAATCTTCAGGCTTGGCACTTGCACCTTTATCCAATGAACTATCTTGCTCGTCCTCACTCTAGTTTTGATTTCTGGATAGTGTTCAAGGAGTTGTGAAGTTAATAAAGTAGTCATGGTATATGTAGCTAGTGCTCTTAACCACTAAACCATCTCTCCAACCTCTATTTAACTGGTGTTTTGAAACAGAAGTGTCACTATGTGTCTGGAACTCACTATGAGATCAAACTGGCCACAAACTTACAGAGATCCTTCCAAGTGCTGGGATTAAAGGTATGCACCACCAGTCACAGCACGTTGTCTAATTTCTATATAATTCTTTAAGCTCACATTTATAATTTGCTTTGAAGAATACTACTACCTGAACTTTTATACTGTACTTACTAGCTTGTTCATTTGTAAAAAAGGCAAACTTTACTATTTTTCCTATGCTTAATACTTACTTCTGGCATGTGATAGGCACTTAGTAAAGATCTGTAGAACATTTGAATGAATGGGTAGTGCTTAAATGTGCCAGTTGCATTGAAAATGTCAGCATGGTTGGGCACAGTGGCGTATGCCAGTGTCCTAGCTATTGGGAAGCTGAGACAGGAGTTTACAGCTAGCTTGAGCAATGTGAACATATAATTCCTGCGTGGGGAGCACAAAAAAATCTAATACTGCAAGTCAGAGTCAGGCCTTCTGGCTGCAGGACTGATGTGGCCTGGTGCTCCCATTCTGCTCCTCACTGTATTTCCATCCTTACTGCCATTGTCTACTGTTACTGGGGTCATTAAACCCACAGCCATCGGCATGCTGGTGGCCATGGGCATGCTGGCAAGTGCTCTGCAGCTCAGTTTCACTCCTCACTGTCCATGATGTGATAACTCCAGCTTTGCTATGACATGGTAGGCAACATGTTCATTCATTTGCTTCCTATCTTTGGCAGCTGTTGGCAATACAGTAACAGTCTCTGTGACAAATATTTGCTATTAAGAGCCTAAGGTATTTAAAATCTGAATATTTACATAAAGATAACTCTTACCTTAAACATCTATTCTTAAATTTACAATGTTGGTATGTGGAAATAATATGTGTAAATTATGTTAAGTTGGTTACTTGGTAGAGAACTTAAAATTTTCACTCACTTGTTCTCAAGATCATGAGATCTATGATTTTAAAAAATATATCATTATGAGCTGCAAAGATGGCTCAGAGGTTACGTCACTCATGCAACGTCACTCATGCACAGACAGGGACACAGACACACGCACACACACAAGGCTTTAAAAAAAAAGAAGAAAAAAATTACCACTGGATTTGGGAGGTGACCCTAGCAGCTGACAGGCAGATCTTTGTGAATCCAAGGCCAGCCTAGTCTACATAGCAAGTTCCAGGCCAGCCAGGGATACATAGTGAGAGCCTGTCTATAAAAACAAGGGGCATTAGTGTTTCTGTACTCCTGTGTTCTACTTTGTAAAACAGATTCAAACAACATAAAAACGATGTTAATAAATATATTAATGATAAAGCATCACAAGGTAAAGCTATCACAGGAAAACAACACAGGAAGCTAGCTTAAACTGCATGGTAAATAACACCAATAACATGATACTAAGCATTATAACAGCATTATAACAGCCAAAGAAATAATGAATACCTTGTTCTGTCTCGGTTAAAGCCACAAGACTTTGTAACTTGGTTGGGAATTAGATGGAGTCACCATGCCTTTCCTTTGTAGTCAGTTTCGCTTTGAATATCTTGGGGAATCTGAAGGATACTGCGTTAGGTTTTTATTCTGTAATGAAGTTTTGTTGTTGCCAAGCCTGATGTCAGTCTTGGGTCCAAGTGGTGCTGTCTTAGCTGGGCTCAGGTTCGGTGGCTCTGGCTTTGTGGACCTGGACTGCTGTCTTCTTCTCTTCCTCTTCTTGAACTGTGCCTCTCATGACTCTTCGTTGCCTCTTTGTGAGATTTCTTCCACTTGTAAGGACTCTTCCTCTCGGACTCCCTGTTTCTCTTGGAGGAGTGGTATGAACCAGAGTGGTAGCTTCTTGACTTGCCATGGTATTCTTCATGGTGGTCCTTCCTTTCCCTCCTGTCTGAGTTTTTACCAGAGGAGCCAGTCCAGGCCGGAGACATGAAGATGTCTCTGTTAGCTTCTTTAAATTCGTTGTTGGGATTTTTGAACACATGAAGAAAGTTGCAGTGCTTTCCTTTTGGACACTTCTGCATTTCGAATAAACCGCAAATCGCAACCTTCCACCGGGTCACGGGACAGAATTCACACTGGAGCTGTCGTCCTGCATACCATCTTCCATTAAAGAGAGAGAAGGCTGCTTGGCATTCTTCTTCCGATTGGTACTGAACATACACATTGCCCCGAAGATGAGGTTCCAGGTTGCAGCTTACTTTGAACTGAATCACCTTTCCCACATTCTTGAACTCGGGCAGCACGTCATGGTAGAAATCCAAGAACTGCTGGTAAATCTCCTCCTCACTGTACTCCAGGTTTGCGTCAGAGTCATAGTCATCCCTTCTGCACTGCTCCATTCCAAACGTTGTAAACATACTCTTCACGAGAAGGGTTGGACTTGACGTGGGAAAGTCATGTTTCCGTGAACACCTGTTACCAAATCTGCACGCTCCCGTTTTATTGTAGAAGGGACAACTGGGTCGATATTTCTCCAGCCTTAAATCCTTGGGTGGTTCCGGGTTCTGCCAAGTACGTTCATTTTCAGTCTGGTCCAGCATTTTCTGCACCGCTTCCTCTCTCTCTTTCTTCTCCTGTAACTTCTGCTCCTCCTCCTCTCTCTGTTTTTTCTGTTGTTCTTCCCATTCGGCCTTTATTTGTCTCTCCTGTTCTTCCCTCTGTTTTCTAGCAGCCTCTTCCTTTTGCTTTTTTATTCTGAATTCTTCTTGTGCCTTCTCCTCCCTCAGCAGCCACTCCTCATGTAATCTTTGCCGCTCTATCTCCAGCAATCTCTCTGCAAGTTCGTCATTAGCAGAAACACTGTCATCCTCCTCCTCTGGTGGTGCTTCCAGAGCTCTCAACCGAGCCATTTTCTGCCGACGTTTCTTGCGTTTCTCCTTCTTCATTGCGGCCTTGTATTGTTTTCGGCTGAGTTTCTCAGGGAACGCGGGCTGCCGTGATGCCATTTTACCGCCGAGCGTGGGCCCCTTCCTGGATCTCGTGACAACCTCTCTTTCTCACGCTGTGGATTGAAAATGTCGCCCACTGCTAAGTTGTTCTGCTGTTTAATGTTCGTTACCTTCCTGAACAGCGACTACAGGGTTACACCATCCAGCCCAGATGACTTTCCTTTTCACCAGCCTAGAAAGCTAAACCAGCTGAGTCACGGGCATCTTTGCGCAGTGCAGCAACCAGTAGTTGGATGTGCGCATGCGCAGTCAAAGGACCACGTTTGCGTCCGAATGTGGGCTGTACCACCTGCCTGTCGCAGTTACTTGGTTATCTGGTTATCCGCAGTACGTACGGCCTGCTTGCGTAGTTACTCAGTTATCTGCAGTACAGCCTGCCTGTACAGTTACTTGGTTATCCGCAGTATGGCCTGCCTGCGCATTTACTCAGTTATCTGCAGTATGGCCTGCCTGCGCAGTTACACGGTTATCCGGTTATCCGTGGTACAGGCTGCTGCGCAGTTACACGGTTATCCGTGGTACAGGCTGCTGCGCAGTTACACGGTTATCCGTGGTACAGGCTGCTGCGCAGTTACACGGTTATCCGCGGTACAGGCTGCTGCGCAGTTACACTGTTATCCGCGGTACAGGCTGCTGCGCAGTTACACGGTTATCCGTGGTACAGGCTGCCTATGCAATCTCCCAGTTATCCACAGTACATACGGCCTGTCTGCGTAGTTACCCAGTTATCCGTGGTATGGCCGGCTTGCGCAGTTACCTGGTTATCCGGTTATCTGCAGTATGGCCTTCCTGCACAGTTACCCAGTTATCCAGTTATCTGTTACCAAGTTATCCGTGGTGCGGCCTGTCTGCGCAGTTACCCGGCTATCCAGTTATCCGTGGCACGG